>JAAWXA010000001.1:36312421-36786188 GCA_038090715.1 Florisuga fusca
GGCTCCGGCCCTGGCCCCGACCCCCGGGGACCCGCCGCCGCGGAGGGAGCCATGGCTGCCCGGGGGTCGGGGCCAGGGCCGGAGCCGCGGCGAGCGGCGGCATCCGAGCCTGTGGCTTAGGGGTTTGTGAGGGACAGAGCAATAAGATGCCTCGGTAGAATGTGGAATGTTGACAGTGCTGGGCTCCTTCTTGTTTTTATTCTTTTTCACCACATCGCTATTTCCATGTATATATATATATATATAATTTTTTAAAAAAGCATTAGGTGTATAAGCCGCTATCTAGCTCCTCATTCTTGCATATCCGAGAGAGAGAGGCTGGGATTTCTGTGGGTGAGCAACTTTTTCATGTCGGGCACCTGAAATACGATGCCTAAATAAAGAACCAGGGTGGATCTGTTGGTTGCAACCGTATCAAGACCAGGATGTTCTGAAAATCTGGCTCTGAATCCAGCCAGCTCTTGCCAGTTAGTTTGTCACAGCCTTCCAAACTCCAGTTTCCAAATTTTGACTCAGCAGAGATAATTATTTAGCTTCCCTACTGCACCTTAACAATCTGGAGCCTGATATGTCTCAAGGCAGAAGCACTGGAAAAATACATATTTGGCATCTGGATCCTCTCAGATCATGCCACGAATCCAGAAATGGTAATATCTCAAGAGAAAACACACTGCTGTGTTTACCACTCTGCCAAAACAATCTGACAACATGGTACAAAAAGGCACAAAGCTGGATGAAGGTGGTACTGTCACTTGGCAAAATTCCATATTAGTTCTCTTTGACAAAACTGTTCTAGACACCTGTGTATCCCATCTAGGTCCCAAAGTAGAGTACGAAAAACTGAAGGCAAAACCACACAGGTTAGTAGGGGATTAAAAGGATTAAAAGGATTGGAAGCAGTACAGAAGGGCTAACTTGCATGAGAGCTGTAAGAGCATAGGCACAATCAAGCCATCCCAGCTCCCAGGAATCTTTGTGTGAAACCCAACTAATTGAACAAAAAGGCTGTCACAGATTTAGCTGTATGGCTTGCTTTTTTCTGGGACAGGTTCAAATTCTGAATAAGGACCAAAGTCATTGTAAACCTCCCAGAAAGTCACTCATTAAACCACCACTTCCATTTTTTCCCAATCTTCCCAAGGAAGTTTGAGAACTGCAAATCGTTATTCCTCTTAATACTAAAGGCTGTTGGCTAACCTAAGACATTTGTGTCACATTTTATCTCACATTCTGTCCAAGCAAAATTTTGCAGTCTGTTTCCTCTTTGTCTTGTAGCTGCTCATACCTTGTCCCTCCTCCTCTGCTCCTTGGGCAACAACAGATTTCCCTTGAATTGTTCAGCTAATTTAAAATAATTAAACTAAGAGCAACTGATATTTAATTTTCTGTTTGAGACTTGAAGAAGAGCTTGGAGGCTTTCAAACTGTTTTTTTTTTTTTCAAATTATCCAAAGCGTCCTAATGCCCTCAGAAAATCAGGTCATTTTTAGTTACATACCTGACTAAAGTTAAACATCTGAGCGCAAAGCAATTCATAAGTCTTTATGGAAATTTAGCTACGTTTCCTATTACAAAGGATAAAATGTATTTATGAAGTGTTAGCACTGTTTTTATCAGTTAATTGCAATGTTTAAAATACTGCTTGGGTATATTGCTACATCTTAAAAAAACACAGATCTATTCTAAGGCCACAATTCAGAAGAACCTCCATGTTTAGGACTTAGGCCTTGTTTAACTTTATGCTTGTGTGTTGGAATATATTGACTACATACTGAAGGCAGTAAGCCTTCAGTAACTGCTTAATATTATGATGTCAGTTCTATCTGACAAAAGTTATGAAACCAATCAATGCAAGTGTCTTCTCCTAAGGATTTACTAAGTGGCATTGGCATATCCATATAAGGATACACTGTTATTCAACCTGAAAGGGAGACTAAGTAATTAGTAGGAATGAAAGGCAATAATTTTTATCAATATTATTGGAAGAAAAAAAAAATTAAATTTCCTGTTTGCATATGCTGTGCTTAAAATGTTTAAATGAGTAAAAGACTGGAGCTTTTTATGACTCTGTTATTTTTTCTCACGGCTCTATTTACCAGCCATTCCTATTTACCAGGGTTTTCTGCACTGAAGCCATTCCTTATTGTTGCTTGAACTCCTATTTATAATGCCATTTCCTTTCAGTGGCTGTTCAGCCACTCTGTCCTTACCACTGCCTAATCCTTGTCCCTGTTTTAGAGCTCTGTCATTCAATGACGTTTTCTTCCAGGTCTTTCTGTCCTCTTTCCCGGTTCATATGTCTTGTTGCATGCTTCTTTGGATTTCTTAACTAAAAAAAAAATCATTATTAACATGAATCCGTTGTATTTGCAATAAAACCTGTTGTCATTGTTTTTGTTATGAATTGGCCCTGACTTTTGAGAGGCAGTGGATGGAAAGAGGCATGGATGGGACAATGCATTATAAAAGGGCTTGCAAAAACCTAGACTACCATGTGCATGAGAAGGCTTTTTGGACTAGGAGTCCAAATAAGTAGGTTATTTATTATTATTTTTAATCTTCTAGTATTAAGTCTACATAATTACTAGTTGGCTGCCTAAGTTCAGTCAACTTTATATAATACAAGATATTTAAAATTTACCATGGCCACGAACTCTTCAAGATTACGTTCAGTTTATAACAGTCTCTGCCTAAGGCTATCATTAAAACAAATCAATAGCCAAACACTTCAAACTGATCAGAAAGTCATGATCTTTCATGTCCCCAACATTGTTTCATTGTCATACAATATTTAATATTTAAAGTGTGCATGAGCCACTGGTCACAGATATATTTTTCTCTGTCAGCAGCAGTATTACAACAGCTTAAAGATGGTCATGTTTGTAGTATCAACTAGGTAACAGGTTAGAAAAACATGCTGCAGTTACAGGCACGACTATATTATTCTTGTCTGCTTTATGCAAAATACTGCTTTAGATCTTTCCTTAGCTTCATCCATGCAATACCATGGTTCTTTTTCAGACATGTCTGTTCATAACCCTCAGGTTGCCTAACGCTATTTGACACCATTAGGAAGAACTTAAGGAGTTAATTTAAAACAAACAAACAAAAAAAAAACCAAAAAACGAACAAAACAAACAAACAAACAAAAACAAAAAACAAAACAAACAAAAAACCCCAACAACAACAACAACAAAAAAACAAACCAAACCAAACAAACAAACAAAAAACAAACAAATCCCAACCTAACTCTCCCTTTTTGTCACAAAATAAGAAGTAAGTTGAAGAAGTGATCACCTTCAGTTGGCTATTTGGGTGGAAAGCTGGCTTACAAAATGTGATTAGAGCTACAGTGCCACAGTGTTACAGTAGCAACCAATCGGAGAAATGCAGAGTCTATCTCCGAGAGTCTAGTTTCAGATTTCCTGGGTGACATTTATAATTTGGCTTGTTTATATGCAGAAACAGAGTCTTCTGAAGTCCCCTTATTAAAGATCTGCTCTTTGCAGATGGCAGTGCACTTGTAGCTCACTCAGAGCAAGACCCAGAGATAATGACATCTTGTTTTGCAGCTGCTTCTGTTAACTTTGGCTGAGCAATCAGTGTTTCAAAGGCTAGTATTATGTGCCAACAGCCACCAAAACCCAAAAGTCTGTTGACTCAAATGAGAAGAAAAATGTCACTGGCACTAAACTGAAAAAACAGACTGAACTACAGCTCCAGTCCTTGAGATAGCTTCCTATGGGCTTGGACTATCCTGGAGGTCCCTTGGTCTGAGCTCCTTAATTAACCAGCATTATTATTTTACCATTTTACCAAATATATTCTTCCATCACAAGCTAGATAAAGATTCCTAGCACTGTTCCTAAAGCTAAATATATTTTATCCCCTTCCTTTAGCAGCTAGACTGAATAGATTTTAACAGGTTTCATGGCAGAGAAGTGGGAGATGGAGATTCACTTCATTAACGAGGTGATCTGAGCACTCTGAAGGGAAACATTTCTGATCCTTACATGGAAGTAAAAAGAAGAGACTACTAGATGGTAAGTAATTTTTTAAGGCTACAAGTCATAAAAGCAACTCGTATCTCCCAAGAGATGACATTTGGATGATAAGAAGCATATGGTGTTTTCAACATGTCAGCTTCTAGTGAATGATAATCTCAAAGTTATGGGTCTTGAGAAGTTAATAAAAAAAAAATAAAATCAAGGTTAAGGTTCAAAACTTAAATAGTAATTTTTACTTAGCTTGCTGACCCACGGAATCTTTAGTGTTTCTCTTTCATGATGACATCTCTGCTTTTAAAAGTCAGAGGACATATAATAATGAATTTTCCCTAAAACTTTGTTTTGTGTCAGTAAAAAGATGAGCAAAATTTTCAAAATATAATCCTGACTCAAGAAAGACTTTTAACACATACTTTCTCTCAGTAAATTGGTCTTAAACATAGATGGAAAGGTAATTCTTTACCTAAGAAGTTGCATAAGAATTGCACATATTCATTGTGTTCTCAAATGGGAGTTTGTAGTTTCTACTGGTTTTATGTGGTTTATAATCTCATACCGTTTGCTGAAGGTAAAATGAAAGCTCAAAGACTTGTGCTTTATATATTCTGGTTTTCCTTAATTTGCAAATTTAGTGTTTCCATGAAAATCACATCTAAGCTGAAACTAAATGTTAGAGTGCAAATAATAATAGAAAAAAGCCCTTCCGCCTCATAATACATCAATGGTTATAAGAATTTACATTGTGGAAATAAATTTTAAAACTAATAACAAAAAATAGTTACATTTAGACTTAAACCTGCCAAGCATTTGGAACTAGACAGTATGGGTGAATAAAAGCCTATCTCTTCAAAAGCGCAATTATTTTATGTGGAGATTTGCGCCTAGAAAAAGGTAGATGTGCTGAAATAAAAGTGGGTATTTTTTTTCATGGAAGAGTTTGGGTAGGATCTGTTCTCCATTATGTACAGGCAATGTGTTCGGTATAATGTGAAGAAATTAATCTTGTGTCCAGTAATTAAATTAGCCCATTTCTTTTCATTGTTACTTTTAAAACATATGAAATTATCCTGCCAGAGTTGTTAGCAGAAACCAGAGCTGGGATTAGAAGCACAAACCAGTTTCCACCTGGAGTTTCTGAAAGAAGCAACAAGAGTTTTTTTCTGGGGGAAAAACAAACCAAACCAAAACAGAACATGAAATACCATAACAGGGGTTTCTGTTATGGAAATAAAGGGTAATGTTATATCTTAAAAAGTTGCTTAAGTTGTAGCTTTTGAAATTAATGCAGCTTTAATTCTGTATACATCTGTCATGTCAAGTCTGTACAAGGCACCTGTCAGCAAGGTGGTGAGGGTCAGACCTGTGGCTGAGACCCTCTCTTTTCTCAGCACCCTTGGAGGCATATTGAATGGCCTCCAAGATGTTATTCTGCAGCTGAAGGAGCAGGGTGAGTGGCTTCTTGGGCTATGGATGGTATGTCACCCTCTCATCCATCCCAACTGCATGTGGCAGGGATTCAGTAATTCTGCCCAGAGGCTACCAGTTTGAGCATGAGTGCCAGCTTTCCTGTCTGACTCTGCCAGAGGTTTGTACATTCCTACAGTCCCCAAATGTGTGCAGCCTCCTCAGTTCCAGGCAGCTGGGAAGAGCCCTGTGCTTGTCACCTGCTGCTGCATCTCTGAGCCCACCAGCAGAGATTCGGAATTGGTCCTTTCTTTCTGCTGCCAGCCTTGTTGGCTCAGCAGTCAATGCCATATCCCTGGCAAAGACAGGTCTCTGTCCTTGTTTCTATCATTGTCTTTGTTTCCCTTGTTTCATGCTTAATGAAGAATCCTCCCAAAATCACAGATTTTCACAGGATCATGGAATGGTTTGGGTTGGAAGGCTAAAGATCCTCTAGTTCCAACCTGCATAGATCAGGACATCTCCCACTAGACCAGGTTGGTCAAAGCCCCATCTAACCTGGCCTTGAACACTTCCAGGGAGGAGGCACCCACAACCTCCCTGGGCAACATGTGCCAGCATCTCACTACCCTCATAGTGAAGGATTTCTTCCTAATGTTTAGCCTAAATCTACTCTCTTTCAGTTTCAAGCCATATCCTATCGCTACATGTCCTTGTAGAAAGTCCATCTCCAAAAAGTTTCAGCTTATACTTTTTAATGGCCAGGCATCTGACAGTAATGTGGAAAGATTTCTTACTGCAAACTAGACACCTGCTCCCTCTTTTGGATTGGCTCCACAACCTGCACACTTCACATGTAGCTGTGGTGATGGTGTCACATCAGTGGTGGGGACAAAAGGCAGTGGGGGAAAAGTCAATGAGAAGCAATCTCTGTCGATACTCCCTTGTCATGGCACAGCTCAGCATCATCCCCTCCACTGCCTCAAAGCATCTACTCATCTGGCTTTTGGATCAATATAAAAACCAGGTGAGTCTCATCTGGCTGCCCTTCCTCTCTCTTACCGAGAGATGGAAGCAGAGCACTCCCTCTCTGCTGCCAGGCCACCGCGCTCTGCCTCCACACTTAAAGCCCTCCAGTTGGGGAGAAATGATTTAAAGGTGTGATTCAACACAGTAGATTGCTCGCTATCACAATCACACTCCCCTGTTTAGAGGATATCTTGTCTTCCTACCGATATTTGTATTTTCAGATAGACTGCACTGTACCCTGGTCGGTACTCAATATTTCCTCTGTGCAATGTATAAGCGGAAACTTTCTGAAGTAGAAGTGGTGTACAGTTACGGAAAATCCTCACAAGATGACTCAGGTAAGTAATCACTAGCAGATGTAACCGAGAGCATAGGCAAATGTCACTAAATTGTCTTTGTGAATGATGCGTCAAGTATTCTGGAATACATCCTTTTGTGGTATTCTTCTTCAGTCCTATAAAAAATGGAAACATGGATGTCACTCTTTGGTAAGCTCTTCTACACATACATTTAGGCAACTGAATATGTTTAAAGTTCTTGTCAATAAAGTTTGAAAAAGGTGATTTCATCTTTTTGCAAAACCAGAACAAATGGCCTCAGAATGTAAGATGTTATTTATTCTGTTCTCCACATGGAAATTTCAGGCCCTTTATAGGTAATTTTCTTAACTAATTGCTTTTGACTGTATCTGATTGTCTGAATATTTGAAAATATTCTCACATCAGCATTCATATATGATGTAATAGCCATGGACTGGTTATTGCCCTGATCACAAAGCCTTAAATTTGCATAATATAGAAGTAATGCTTTCTACGTGAAAATAACCTCCTAATAAGTTACAAAAGCAAAATCCATCAGCCCTAACAGATAACTGACTTCATGATGTTAAGATACAACTCTCAGGTTAGCCAGCCAACAATAGACTTGGTACATGGGCATGGATTTGACCTTTTAAGAGGCTCAAAGGTAGAACAGAATTTTTTTTTCCATCTACTTGAGAAATAATATCTCCAACAAATTTAATCCCCCTCACAGAAGGGATATTCCACATGAAAGAACTTTGACGTTCACAGTAGCTGTCCCTCAAAAAATCTTATGCCTGTTTTGTTTTTTTTGTTTGGTTGGTTGGTTTTTTTTGGTTGTTATTCTTCACGTCTTCTTTTTTTTTTTTTTTTTTTTTTTTTGGTGAATCTCCACTAAAATTACCATTTTGCATCAATTGGAGTTTTCTAGTTTTCTACATCAAAATGGAAATCTAGTGGCAGTTTCTTAACTTCTGATGTGTTCTCATGAAATTAATGAGAATTTTCCTCTTGTTTATCCTGCACAGATTATCCTGTGTGATCAATTTAGCCTTTAGTCTGCAAATGGCTTGCTCTAAATGCTGAGAGGTCAGGACTTCCATGTCTATGTCACCTCCATGTCCTTACAGAATGATGTTGACCTGTGAGGAATGTATGCAGCTGATCAGAGGATGGTGATTCTCAACCTTTCCTATTAGAGACCATCTACATTATTTTCTTTTTAAAGTATGCCAGTGCCTGTGCAGTGTTTCCACACATCTCAAATTTTACATAAATTCTGAATACTCTTATGTAGCTTGCTTTTTCCTAATTTAGTTTCTTTCCTCAATTGCAGATGTTTAGGTATGTAGGATGTGTTCTGTTTCCTTTTTTTCCCCACAGTCATTTTGTGAGACAAACCCAAGCTGAAATGCAGTGGCATGTGCCACATTCTCCTCTCCCAGCATCACAGGTATAGGCAGTGACCAGGTCTGGTCCAAGAGCATCACTGATGCTTTGAGACATGAAAAACGGGGCAATGGCTGTAGGTGCAGTGACTGGAAAAATACTGATGTGAAAATACACTGGTTTTTGCAAAACAGCTTTTTATGGCTCTGTTTGGACTTGGTTAGCTTTCTGTTTCTGTTATTACTTACTTACCGACCCAGGACTTTATGACTCCTTTTGGAAGACTGGAAACTGAACTTTAAACAACAAGAGGCAGTAGTGGTCCTTTATTTCAGCCATGTCTCATTTTTAAATGTAACCAATATCCTGAAGCAAAGGTGTAACACTAGCTGTATTCAAGGGACTTCTGTCAAGGGTGACAATTATAACAAGGCTGACAACTATAACAAGGCTGAGCAGTCTCTTCACTTTTTTTTTTTTTAGAACTATTTCAAGTCCTAAACTTACAGTTCACTTAAAGGGTAAAAAAGAAGGATATTTGCCTTATTCACACAATGGAAAACATTTACATTGAGTATGTCATTATCGAAACATCAATCAAAATAATAAAAAGATCTGTAAATGTGTCACATGACTGAGCACTGTTATTTAATGGGCCGAGCACATGACTGAAGGCTAAGAGGCTGCATGGAGTTACTATTCATATATGGTTATTATGTAGCTGTCAAAATTCACTTTCCTAAGTAGACTCCTGGATTAGTCTTTATTTATTCAAAGACTGTCAGAATAGTTTATATTTATTTACGCACAATAAAGCTATTCCAGACTTATATTCAGAAAGCCACATAAGCTCATTATTTTATTTTTAGCCTCCATCCCTCAAAAAATTTCTCCTATTTACTGTCCTCTTCTTGTTTTGAATTAACATGTCATTTCTCTTAAGCAGGACTCTCTAATTTTCTAATGCATATGCTTACAGAACTACAGCAAAAAGGAAAGAGCTTGCCATTGTGGCAGTTGTTTAATATTGTACTGTCTGATGGATCTAATCCATAATCATGACTACAATAATATTGTAGAGACAAATGTGATCTCACACCATTCATTTGGGCAGAATCACTGTGAGCTCCTTTAAAATCAGCCCAAACTCTCTCTCCCTTTGGAAATTGTGGGTTAGAGTCTAATCTAGGGCATATTATTGTAAATCCTGAGAACCTTTATTTAATTCAATGCAACACAGAATGATAGTATGATAAAATAAGCTAGTGTATCCTCTGCAATAAAGATAATTGATAAGTGCTAGGAAGTATTTATCTGGATGAAGTAAAAATCTGAACACCATTTTCCTTCTTTCTTTCCATGAAACCCAACATCCTCTCATCTCTAGTTTGTCTCAAAACTAAGAAGGACAGCACTATAAACATGCCGTGGACAACACTGCATATGTAAAAATCCAGCTTTTAAAGATTAATCACTTTTTTTGTGAAACCTGTCTGAGGTCTATTAATTCAATAAATGGCATGTAGCTCTTAAAATACTTTGGACATGACAAATGAGAAGAAACAGTCTTTCTGAGAAGAACAATATTGTGGTTTAAGAGCATTTAAATGCCTGTCACAGTTCAGAAAGCAGCAGACCAGAACCTTAACAGCAAATTTAGCTTTAAAAATGAATGCTTAAAAATGGCACCTTCTAACAAAAATGCCTGTTCCCAAGATATGATCAGAGTTATAATGCAGGGAAAGCATCTGGAAATTTAATCACGCTAAGGAACACTACAAAGAATTCCACTTGATGAATCAAATCAAAGGGAGTAAAATGAAATAAAGCACTTCAAACTTTAGGCCTCTTTTATACTGAGCAACTGTTATTTACAAGATCCAGGCCATTCTCATGGATGCTGTGTTGTCAGAGGCAGGTAGATAAGGTTGCCAACATTAAAAAGAATCACTTTTCAGAAATGACTCATTATTTTGGCTCAACAACCAGAGACACCCCAAAGCCTCTCATTTTCAGAGAGAAGGCAGGGAAGAGGAGTGGAGTGCTCAGAAGTTTCTGGAAGATCAGCCTTCTAGAACCATCTTGAGCTGGTCACTCTAACTCCCCATTTTATAAAAATCATGATCACTGTTTGACCGCGGTTAAAATGCTATGAATAAATGCTGTGTTAATTTATATCAGGATAGCACTCAAAGGACATTATAGGTCCCATGGGCAAAAATATGTAAATATTTATTTTTCATATAAATCCCCCAGTGGATGAGAACACACATACACACACACCAAAAAAAAAAAAAACAACAACAAAAAAACCAAACAATAACAACAAAAAAACCCCAAGAAAAACAAATAACAAAATATAAAATATTTTCTCTGTCAGCGATAGATTTCTGATATTGCCAATAGTAAGGAAAGAGAACTATATGCATTGCCTGTGCATTCTAAAAATAATTTCTGCTCTATTTGTCACAGTCTTATATGCAGAAGCAGCCTCTAAAAGGCACATGTCACCACTGGCCTTGGGAGAAAACAACACAAATGGTCCAGTACATGCATACACAGATACATAGTGCCTTTCATGCTGTGGGCTTTCTGAGAAAACATTTTGATGAAAACAAATGAGTCAAGCAACTGACCAGGCCAGTCTTTTAGTGGCCCTTTATAAATTCAGATCTTGTATAAAGTTGTGGCTGCAGGTATACAGGCTCAGTCTGGAACTCACTCATGAAATTGAGATCTGCTTGACAACTGGGTAGGTGAAGATGCAGTTCAATTCCTTGGGACTGGACAAGCTGCTTTATCCATCTGCTTCTGAGCCTGAGAGCTGCTTGATCTTGTGCTTGAGTTTGTCAGTGACCATATTCTTCTACAGTACCTTTTAGAGGCTGTTAGTCCATGTACTAGTTTGGAACTTAATACAAGGAAATGTGTCTGACTTTTCTGGACACAATGGCAGCTAGAATATAATTTGTGAGAGACAATACACTACTATATGATCTGTTTGTGCATACAGAAAAATTCAAGGAAGCTTTCAATTACCAAAGCTCTCAAGCCCTGGCCCCAACTATCAATTTGCTGTGAGCCAAAAGTAAGACCAAATGTAGGAGAATATCAAAAAATCCTGACAATGAAACCAAAGGCTATTGAATGCAATTAATTTATAAAATATGAATGGAAAATAAAATGGTGGATTGAGCTAATTTTACCGTTAAGTGGGTCCAAAATCTCATTTTTTACCCACTCAAAGCTCCCCTGGGTTTTGCTCTAGAATACTTGTGTTGGAATTAGAAATGGAGTTTGCAGTGCAAAGTAAATAAATAGGGAAGTGTTGAGAACATCCAGTTTAAGAGAATATCAATATAACCAACACACAGGAGAAAAAAAAAAAAAGAGAGGAAAATCAGAGCAAAATTTATAAAAGAGCTTGAACTTAATCAACAATTTCTTACCATTTTCTTCAGCAATTTCTTAACCACATTTCCAAATAAATACATTATGTTCCTTGAACATCTTGATGTTTTACTTTCCCCCTCTCTCTCCAGAACAAAGGAACATGAAGCTCAAAACACAGCTTTTTTTCTGGAGGAGAGCTTAACATTTCTGTGTAAAGGAGTTATCAGCACAGATCATTGGGACAAATAGCTATGCACACCCATGCTTGTCCTGCAGAGAAAGAGATGCATTTCCCAAAGTCAGGATACCCAGCACTTGCTAGTCCCGTGACTAGTGTGGTTACTGAAACTAGGAAGAATGCTTGGCGTATAAGTGGGGAATGGGCTGTCTTATTTTGCTTTAGGAACTGTGTAGCACCCTTGCTTTCTGACCAGCAAAGACAAAGCCATTGCAGCATAGTTGGATGTTAGTCTAGATCCTATTTAAATGTTCCATCTTTCTTGGTAGAGATTTTTTAGTGCAGCAGTGAGATTTTGTATCTCTGATATGGTAATATGCATTGGCCAGAAGTATGTCCTTCTGGTCTGTACATTGTCTCCTTATTGTGGGATGTTAGGCTTGTTAGCCCTTGCACCCACAAAATTTCTGCAGGTCTGCGACCAAACTGTGGGAGCACCACATCATTAATGGACTCATGTAGAGGCAATCATCAGGTGTTGACAATTCCCAGGTGGGAGGTGTGAGCTCCTGTTCAGCCCACCTGTGCCCAATTAGGGTTTGCCCTGATTGCGCATGAGCAGAACTGGGGGACCAATAAAAGGTGGGCTCCCAAAGGCAAGGGGCTCATTCCTGGGCAGTCTGAAGAGGAGGCTGGTTGAGTCTGGAGTGTTAGCACAGAGCTGGGCTGACTGAATCTAAAGGCGACGATCGGAGTACTGCTTATACACCTTGGCAAGAACACCTGCTGGACTCCAAAGCGCTGTGGCCCTAGGAAGGTTTGTCTGCAACAGACTCACAGGGATATTTGAATCAGGGGTTGTATTGTAGCTAACGTCAGCAAAAGGTTTGGGCCTGATTATGCTTAAGTCTAAATATTGGGATGGATGGTTAGAAATGCAGCTACCAGGATCTGTATCTGCATTGTTGTTGATGGAGCCCCAAATGAATTGATGTTCCCTTTTCCCCACCCTATGTGTTCCTGATTATTATTTGCCCTTTACTAAAAAAAAAAAATCAATTTTACCATCATAAATGGTACAATTCAATGTCCAAATAATTTGAATTATTAGAAAATATCCTTCACATCATTTTTTTCCAGTGCATAATATTGATGCTTTCCACCAATAAGCCCACACTGTTAGCCTTCCCTCATCTCAATCCCAATGTTCATTACTGAAATTTTACAGTGCATGAAAACTGGGATGTGAAAATCTGTTTCAAAGAGCAGTATGTCAACAAACTAGAAGCCTTTCAAGTTCAATTATAAAGCTCATTTATTAAAACTTTTCTTTCCCAATAGGAAATAAATAAGCTTTTTAAAAAATTATAACCTATTTTTTAATATGCATTTACCTTTTTTGTTTATGGAAATATCACAACATCCCCCACGCAGAATTCACATAATTTTTCTCTGGGGGGGAGGAACAGAGAGGAAATTTCACATGACAGACATTAGTCGTCTCTGTTTAGCCTTAATTTGGGAAAGGGCTCAGATGCTGTGATGATTGGCACAGCATGAATAGAAAAGGATGACAGAGTAATTCTGCTTCATGTGCCACCCTCTCACTCCCACAGAAGTCCATAGGGTCTAACTCATGTCAAATGTGTCTGACATTTCCTAAAATGGACTTGGATTTTCTTCCTCCTAGACTTCATTGGAGTAGGACTGTGACCTTAGTTCTTCATAGAATGTGCTGTAAGGAAATAAGTGCTGTTGCCACTTTACAAATTATAAGGTAAGTTGCTTACCCAAGAATATGGCTGTAACACTGAAAACATTAGGATAATTCTTGTGCTTAGTCTATTAAACCACAACATTTACAGTTTTCCTTCAATCTTCCTCTTTATTTGCAGTAAATTCCAATTTGTTTGTTAAACACTGAGCTCTCATAAGTTGTGTTTGTGAAGAAAAATAGTGGTTTAAGAGACCTGTATAAGGCAAAATAAATTCCTCCAGATGTACTTGGAATACTTCTTTTGCTAGATTTTATCCACACTAACTTTAGGAGAAAATAGATTTAATGTTGTCTTGTTACAGTTTGGGTTTTATATCTTCATCTTCCTTCCACGTGCAGAAAGAGAAATTTCAATTGCTCTCTGACACGGCAATGCCTTTAAAAATCCTGTGCAGAGCTATAGGGCTCTGCCAACTTTACAGTAAAAAAAATTATAATCAAGTTTTATTATTAAGTAGAGCACTTGGTCAATCTAACTCAAAATGTTTTACAACCTGTTTCAGTTCAGTGTTGCTGTCAGATTTGCCATCTTCATCTTGGTCTTCTTAGGCCATGAAAGTGAATATATGAAAGTCCCTTCAGTTTTCCTAGCAGCTATATTACTACACTACTTGCTGTAAGGTATTTGACATTTGCTTTGTCCTGCAAGGCACCAAGTGCCTCCTCCAGGGTCCTAAACTCTGTAAACTCCTGCTGTGATTTGAGCTAGTAAAGAGAGAAGCTGAGAAACAACCAGGGTGCAGTCTCTTGATTATTAAAGATGACTTCTAGGCATCATACAGTGGATGCCATTGCTGATGTAGTCCTTGCTGTGCTTTTAGGTATTGCTGGGTGCTATTAAATTGATCAGGATTTAACACTGAATTAACAAAACAGTGAGATGGGAGAAACGTGCTCCCTAATAAAGCCTTGTCCTGAAAGAGCCCCAGTACCTTCAGAAATCAAGCCAAAAAGCAGACTGAGAAAAATGAGTGAAAGCAGCAGGAATTTAAAAAGCAAATGCTACATCAAAGGGACAGGAAGGAACTGCAATAACACTGCTGTGATTGCAACTGGGCACAGTCCCAGGAGCTTGGGGAACAAGCACCTCCAATAAACAGAGCTGTTTCTGTACCAAGTACTTACAAAGATTTGTTGAAACATGGAAATATGCTTAGTAAAAGGTGATTAACATGATGGTATTTCATCTTCAGAGGCATTTTTTTCTCAATCATCAGCAAATACAAAACCCAACAAGGACACATCTTGCTGCCAGTATATGAAGTCTCTATGAACATCAGTAAAAGGATGCCCACATCAAATCCTGCTCCGAGACAGACCAGACAGAGACATTCAGGTGTGCCAACAGGCCCTGGGTAAGAATTTAAGGGTTTGAAATGGATTAAGCTAAAAAACAAAACAAAACAAAACAAACCAACCAAACAAAAAAACCCAACAACAACCCCACCCCCCCCAAAAAAAAGCATCAAGCCTTTTTGCATTTTATTTTAGCTTAATTCCTCCCAGCTGAATGAAATGACAAATCCAAGGCTAGTCACATTGACTATACAACACCAAGGCAAATTGCTAATTAGCTATTCATTCTCTGATGAGTACCCCAAGAAAAGGAGAGTATTTAATTCTCAGAATCACCATTCAATCCTGCCTTGTACCCAGATGACCACAGTGCAAATAATCACTGCTACTTGGCATAAGTTACTTGTTCCACTGTATGCACTCTCCAGTCTCAATCTGAGAAACTGAAGCTCAGGAATAAGTGCTTGCTTTTCTCTTTTAATGAATAAAGATATACCTTGATTGTGGACCACTCAGAAAAGCAAAAAAGGGGAGCATCTGATAGCTCCTTATGTGCCAACTTGTATGGCTGCCCAGCCGCAGCCACAGCCAAGCCCTCTCTGGATTGATGGTGGACACACTGAAGCCATGATTCTGCAAACAGTTATGTTTATGCTTCACTTGATTCAAGTAGTCTATTATATTTGTTTCATTTTACATATATGAGTGGACCATCTCTGTAAAATTTAAAATGTGCAAAAGAGAAAGGAAGCACAAGATTAATACGGAAAACAAAACAAGCCTACAAAAAAAGGCTAAAGCCATCCCCTCAATAATAATTAAAAAGCAAAAACAAAGCTCAAAAACTCAGAACTCACCAGTGTAAATGGAGGCTTTAAATATATTGGAAAGAACCTGTTCACAGGAGACCCATGCCTTTAATTTTCAGAAGCACTGCTTGCTAATTGACAGCCATGTGGTAGGATCACAGTCACTGGTAGGTGAGTGTTTAGAGTGTGGATTGATACCTCCTATGGGATCCTTGCATAGCACAGCACACCTTGCAGAGAGAGAGAGAAAGTTAAAAATAACCTCAGCATTGGTTTGAAGCTCTATATACTGAAGTTTCCAATATATGAAGGGAATGCCAGAACTTCCCTGCTTCACCAGAGGGACCATGGCAATGAAAGCCATAAATAAGCAATTAATGGGCTGAAAAAATAGGCTCTGTAACCTAAAACACAGTGATGGTTTCAGATATTCCTTGTGTGTATATACATTTTCATGCCTCTTCAGCTATTTTGTGATCAAATTAGAAAAAAGGGTATAAAATTTTGCATGATAGTTTTCCGAATAGCCAGCAGATAAAACTGGTAAGGCACATAAAACAAGCATTCCCATAGGATTACTTGAGCTTGCCTCTTTTCAGAAGACTTGTTAGCCAAAGACATAAAGGAGTTAATACAGTACAGCACAAGACTGCCAACCAGCCAAAAAACCACATTCTTTTCTTTGATCTGTGCTCTGGATCTTTTATGTGCCATTTGGATATCAATCTACAGCACCCCCTGCACTTACTTGCTGCAAAATATGCAATGTACTGTGATTTGTGATGTTGATCAAAGACATGCTTCAGTTGGGATGATTAAAGTAGGAAAGCAGACCAATGTGTTTCTTTTTTGCACAAGTGCTCATGAGGAACAGAAGTTAATGAAAAAAAATCTTAGGAACTAAGGAAGTCTCATACTGCCTAACTCCTTTGGTCATCAGGACTGACTGTGAATACAGAAAAGGCTCAGGAAAGAGTTGTATGCCTCAGACCATTTGATTCTTTTCTCAGGTGCAGAAGTCTTGCCACATGAATCATAATAAAGGCCGGAGGAGTGGGCATGGTACGTCTAGGTAGGAATCCTGGACTGAAAAAGTATGGTCAATTCCAGGAAACTGGAATTACTGAAGAAAACTTTGGTTTTATAGTTTTATGCATCTTCTGATGAATTTATTCTATAATTCTTGGAAGGAGATTCTTTTTCTTCTTTTTAAATATATATCTCCACATGCTGTCTACCTATTCTTGTGTAGTTCCTTCTTGTGAGACCTGATACCAGGGCATAAGAAATGTTCTGCAGATTTTCCTTGATCTCCTACTCCTCACGGAGGTCCTTGACAGTTTAATCCACACTGTGTTTCACAGTAGCAAGTGAAGATTTTCTGAGCTGGAATTGACATTCTGCATCACTAACCTTACGCTTGGAAGTGACAAATCTATTGAAAGAGCTTTCTGTAGCCAGCTTATATCCTACTTCCTTAGAGTAATTTTTTCCAAATCTATTTTACCTTTTGTTTCTAAAGGAAAATGTGAGGCTAATTCAGTTCACTTTGGGGCACAACAGCCATAATGAGAGCTAAAATTACTCAGCTCATGTCTGCAATTGGGCACTACAACAGAGGCACTCTGGGCTCACCTGTAGGGTGAGTCCCATAAGACAGAATCATAGAATTGTTTTGGTTGGAAAAGGCCTTGAAAATCACCAAGCCCAACTGTTAACACTGCCAAGTCCACAACTGCACCAGGTCCCTAAGCACCACATCTACATGTCTTTTAAATACCTCCAGGGAAGTATTTTTTTTTTAGATGTTGTATGCAAATTTGACTGACACACACAAAAATGTCTATTTATTTACATGTGTTAATCAACAGGAATTTCCAGCTGTGTTTAGATCTTGTGTATATGTTGAAAGCTTTTCCTAAAACTTTTGGGATATTTTTTTCAGTGAGATGTGAATCTTTAATAACACATTTTCTACAGAACATAAAAGTCAGATTTCTGAATTTTTAAATTATAAGCAAAATAAAAGAGTTCAACCCTCATTCTATCCACTACAAAAATTTAATGCTGTGTTACTATAAAAATTAAGAATTAAAAAAACCCCAACAGCTTGCTTCAAAGAGAACGTTCTGAAAGGTTAATTCTGATTATAACATAATCACGGTTAGCCTACCCATTACATGTTTGTAGACAGAATGTATATCTGGCATTTAGAATGGGAAGATAAATACTCAAATATAACTAAGCCATTTTCTGACAGACATTTTATTTATAACATCTATTTTCTGTAACTGACCAGCATAATTTCATTTCAGCTTTAATACATTCTGATTGCAATTTTCTTCTCCATCCCCATCATTTAATGGTACAGCCTTTTGGAAATTCAGCAGAGACAATATTCCATAGCATGAGGCACCCACTTTTAAAATCAGATGGCTTGGGAAGCTCACTCATCCAAGCACATTAATTTGTTGAACACTCTTGAGTGCTTTATCACATTATTTCCAAGGGCTGCTCTAATGGTTAGGAAGTGAGCTGTGGTTCCGGTGATTAGTGCCAGAAAGCTGAATGTTAATTATTGCTGGCCTATATTAGTATAGCAACTGATTATCTGTAACAAATTACAGTAACAGAATATTGAAAGAACTAATTAAAAACTAATTATTTGTATTATGAATTTCTGAACAATTCAGTATAAGCTTGATCACACATTCCTTATAGTTGTTCATAATAGCATGAAAAATTACCAATTTACTATTAAGATTTTACCAGTGCAACAGGAAAGATTGTGGTAATGACATAACATCAGATGGGAAAAAGGAGTAAAATTAATTGGAGACAAAAATTTTAAGTGAGTAGGCATTCATTTTGTTTTTGTGAAATAAGAAATTTCAGAACAAATTTACTTTCCTCTTGCTGGAAAATCGAGCTTCTCTGAAGGCTGACTCATTCAGACAAGAGCTACCTAAATATCTACATATCAGATCGAGCAACTGGAGTAGACCTCTGCCCACTGCACTTTCCAGTCTTTATCTCTACCAAACCCTAGGCCATATGCAGACTTTATCTGTCTCCTTCCTCTCCAGCAGTCCCTTTGGAAATGAGGGTTTGGATAGGGGGGAGTTTGAAAAGGTGACTTGGTACCAGCTCCCTCTGGAGCAGCCTGAGAGAGTCTGATGGAGGGGGTTCCTCCATCTGGTCCCTCAGACAGACAGATTTGAACACCACAGGTAGTCCAAAAAGGATGCAATTGATGCTGATTTACCTGTGAAGTCATAACAGACAAAATCTCAGAACTAAATTTCACATAAATGGCACTAGGTTTTAGCTAATTACAGTTATATTTAGGGTTCTATGCTGCTGAAGTACCCTGGACTGTTGTGTAATTTATGAAGTACAGAGGTGAAACACTTTCAGAATTTTTTATTTTTATAATGAAATACTGCTCCACTGAAACTGAAATGTCTTTTTAATTACTGGTTTTAGTAAGTTATTCAATGTAAGACTTCTTGGCAGTTCAGTGTTCAGTCTGTAGTATGTTCCCAGAGGCAAGAATAAAGCTTACATGAAAAGAGAAAGATTTTTGATCATAAACAGAGCCATCACTTCAATTTCTTTTTTGTAAATCTTCCAAAGGTTTTACCTTCATGCTGATGTAGAATGCAGAAAACTTCTGGAGCCTAAAAATTTTTGCAGTAAGGAAGCTGTCAGTCTCAAGGCACCTTTTATTATTAATGCTATCATGCCAAAACAGCATTTCTGGACTCAATGACCTTCCTACATACTTTGGCTCCAAAGATCCATATGGAAGTTCATGGAGTCAAGGACAAAAGCACTGTCAGTCACATTACCTGAGCATTTTGAATTTCTCTGTGAGGTGGAGCTATGCATGATTTCACATGAATAACAATTTACTTTGTTATTTGGATAGTTGCTTGATCAGAGTTGCGTGGTGAAGGGCTATGGGTAAAAGAGACCCTCAATGCCCTCTGTAAGGTAATAGTAACAGCGTAAAATCGCAAGATTTGAAGTGAACAGTGAAATTATTCCTCTTTTTGCAATGTTTTTTTCACTCTCTGAAAGTATGTCTAATAACAATAGTAATATGATCAATGGTAACAGCACTTTTGAATTTATTTTTTTTTTTCTCCCCAGTTCATTAATGTAGTTTAATGCTAGATCTAATGATTATTTCAATGACAAGGACTCTTCTATGGTCCTCAGGCACTTTTTTACAATGCTATCAAGTACACTTAAAATGGAAATCTAATGAATAAGTATTTCAGCATGGCCTTATGTTTTCTATTCAGAAGCAGGTCTGAGGAAACCATCAAGTTACTTGGAAGTGGATTTAATTCCTAGATGGAGGAATTAGGAATATTGTAGTGTACATCTCTTTAATGTGAGATTTGATACATTATAAAATTTTTACTTAAAAACAAAAAATCTGATGGGAAAATTTAATTCACTTTGCCTGATATTTCTGGCATGGAATTTTCAGAACCAAGAAAATCCAAATGGAGATTATCCCATTATCAGTTTTATACACTTTTTTCCTGGCATGGAAACCTGCCAGCTTTTTCTTTTTAGCCAAATATTCTTGAGAGAAAATACTAGCAAAATGTGTTTCCCAGTCTCTTGCGTGCCACTTGGCATTGCTTTGTGCATCCGTCTTGCATTGGAATACAGGGTTGAATGTGGTTAATTATATTTTCTGCATAGTATGACTGTGTGTTTTGCCATGATTTCAGCAAAATCAGTCATTTGTGATCTACTAAGTAACTGGAATATTTTATTCAGGTTCCATTTATATTTACTTATGTTTGGGCTAAGGAAGGTTTGATCAGGAAACACAGATGCCTTTGCAAAGAGAGATTGTATACTTGTTTTTGAAACAAAACCCAAAAACTTAGCAGTAATAATTTTCTGTAGGATTCTGTAGTGTCATGCACAAATCAAAAAAGTAAAGACTGGCCCAAGCTGCAAAGGCTGGTATCCTCCTGGGGTGGAAGGGAAATAGGTGGGTGTTGTACTGGTTATTGAGCAAAGGACCCTTATCTCACTCATATTGATAAAGGGATCCAGTCCTGTATAGTCTAGTACCTGGAACCATTCCCTGGATTCAGTGAGCTGCTGAACAGCACATAGTATCATGCTTTCTGTATACCTGGTGTTACCTGAGCAATTCAGATGACCAGGTCCTGTTTTCAACAGTGATGCGTGGTAATTCATCTACTAACTGGTGATTATTACCCCATTACAACCCTATCAGATTGATGCTTTAATTTCCTTTGAGCATGAGGGAGTAAAGAAGTTTTGAAAGTAGAGTTAGCCTTCCAAATTGGTGTAAGCTGCAATGATAAGCATAATGCTCAAGTATATTTAAAATAAAGATATATTTATATTGCTAATTTCTGAAGATATAATGTAGTGAATTGGCCTGTATGACTTCGGATTAATGATGACTATTGTGCAAGTGGGTGGGTTTACCAATGCAGCTTGTATCAATCTGTTGTGCCAAATGAGTCATTCAGCTTCAGAGGAGTGGTTAGTGGGTCTAAATCAGCCAAACATCAGTGTTTTCAATGTCAAGTTCTGTAAAAGCCCCAGGTCCTATCATGCAGTTTTAGATACGAAGACAGATGTTAAGCTATAAATGTGTATTATAGAAATTAGAAGCTGAAACATATTTTATTTGGTTCCATCCTTTCTTCTGTAACACAGTGTGTTCTAAATAGGCCATAACCAATATTACTTGAGATATTTTGAAGGTCTTGTTGACTTAATTGAAAAAGCCACAGTGTAATCTTGCCTTCCAAAAGATGAAATCCAATGTATATATTGTAAATAATACATTTTGAACTAGAAAGTGTATCGTTTATGGAGAAATTATCTTGATTTGTATATTTTCAGTGATGAGTAAGTAAGTCTAAAACTGCTCAGATTTTTTTCATTCCTTCTTTTTTTGCACACCTGTGAATTTCTCTAGCTTATTCTTCACTCAGTCACCAACATTTTCTATACCTTATTCTGCTGTTACAAACGTTTCTTGCCAAAAATATTTCTAAGAAAGTATTATAAATTGTCTATAAGTAATTTTACTGTGTTAATATTATAAATCCTAATTCCATCTCTTCCCGATCCTTGATGAAAACTCTTGTTTCTTAGTCCTTTAATCATCCTTATGCATCTTCTAAATGTTTTCAGTTATACAGCAATATTCTCTCCTTGCACTGTGACTGTCAAATTATGCACAGAGACTGTGGTGCAAGCATATCAGAGAGATATTATAACCTTTCAAGTTCTACCCCCTTTCCCTGGAAATTAACAAAAAAGTGATATCTTTAATGTTCTGTGGGCTGCATCTGAAAAGTGGTTGAGATAATTTCAGAAAAACAACCTTAAAACACAGCTTCAGAAAATGACCTTGACTTGTCTTGGAAATGAAGAAATTTGCAGAAAAAGAAGGAGAAAGTCTGGCAAGGGGAGAGCTATGTATCTTTTGCTTATGCAATGCCAGAGGCCAGCCAGATGGCTGCAACAGCTTTTCCTCTCCTCCTGGCTCACCTTCCAGGCTGCCATGACAGCAAGCGGTGGATGGAGTCTACCTGGACTTCAGCAAAGCCTTTGACACCGTCTCCCACAGCATTCTCCTGAAAAAGCTGTCAGCCCAGGGCTCAGACAGGAGCACCCTGTGCTGGGTTAGGAGGTGGCTGGAGGGCCGGGCCCAGAGAGTGGTACTCAGTGGTGCTGATACAATTGGAGGCCGGTCACCAGTGGTGTCCCCCAGGGATCAGTGTTGGGCCCAGTTCTGTTTAATATCTTTATTGGTGATTTAGATGAGGGGATTGAGTCCACCATTAGCAAATTCACAGATGACACCAAGTTGGGGGGTGGGGAGTGTGGATCAGCTGGAAGGCAGGAGGGCTCTGCAGAAGGACCTGGATAGGTTGGAGAATTGGGCTGATTCCAACAGGATGAGGTTCAACACGGCCAAGTGCCGGGTCCTGCACTTTGGCCACAACAACCCCATGGGGAGCTCCAGGCTGGGCACAGAGTGGCTGAGAACAGCCAGACAGAGAGGGACCTGGGAGTCTGGATTGACAGGAAGCTGAACATGAGCCAGCAGTGTGCCCAGGTGGCCAAGAAGGCCAATGGCATCCTGGCCTGTATCAGGAACAGCGTGGCCAGCAGGTCCAGGGAAGTGATTCTGCCCCTGTACTCAGTGCTGGTGAGGCCACACCTCGAGTACTGTGTCCAGTTCTGGGCCCCTCAGTTCAGGAAGGAGATTGAGGTGCTGGAGCAGGTCCAGAGAAGAGCAAGGAGGCTGTGAAGTGACAGCAACAGCTGTGAAGGCTGTGAGGAAGGGCTGAGGGAGATGGGGGTTTTCAGTCTGGAGAAGAGGAGGCTCAGGGGAGACCTCATCACTCTCTACAACTCCCTGAAAGGAAGGTGTAGCCAGGGGGAGGTCGGTGTCTTTTCCCAAGTAGCTACCAGTAAGACAAGAGGGCATGGACTTAAGCCCTGTCAGGGGACATTTAGGTTAGATGCTAGGAAAAAATTCTTTAAAGAGAGGGTGATCAGGCATTGGAATGGGCTGCCCAGAGAGGTGGTAGATTCTCCATCCCTGGAGTTTTTTTAGAAGAGACTGGATGTGGCACTCAGTGCCATGGTCTGGTAAACACAGTGGTAGTAGATTAAGGGTTGGACTTGATGAGCTCAGAGGTCCCTTCCAACCTCACTGATTCTGTGAGATTGAGTCAAATTTAGCCCCATTAGAAGTGTACATTGAGCTTGCTTACCACTTTTGGATATAGTCTAGATCACTCTTGGTGATCCACTATATCACTGAGTTCACTTGAAAAATTTAGTGGTAATGGTTATATATTTTCTATCAATTCACAGATAAAGTGTTAATTTCATTAATATCAAGATCCTGCAAAAGACTGTTAGAAACACTGCCTTCCAGATATAATTACCTTCTCACATATCTTAAAATATAAATCCATCAAGCTCAATGAGTTTGATGTTTGTAGTGTTTATTTTTTAGTATAATTTAGTTTAATAGAATGAAAATTACGACATATTTCCATAGCTGAAACATCTGGTCACAGAGATGAGTGGAATTCTATCTGTTAAAAAGCAAAGACATCAGATTTTTTATGGAAAAGAAAATAACTAAGACAATGAATTACATATTTAACAGAACTCATGCAGAATGTAACACTAAACCGTGTAACACAACTTATTCACAGGCCTTAGCAACTGCCACAAGAAATTAAGGCTGCCTACTGTGTCATCATCTAAACCCAAAATATTTAGGGCTAAAGCTACCATTTCTTAGCCAAAGTTAAGACAAATAGGATCAGCTGTGTATCACATTTTAACAGCACTAAAAAGAATGGTCCGGTTAGAAAGGATCCCTTAGAAGCAATGTCACGGTCATTTCTAACTGAGGGTGTTTAATAGAATGTAATAATTAAAATTATTTCATAGGATGTGTAACATTTGTAATCTCAGCAATCCAGTTACCTTTCCTGCTGGATCACACAGAAGATCCTCTCAGATGCTAGACCATTAAAATTAGCTTAATTAAACAAGAGCAAGATGCTTACTTGGCTCCAGAATCAGTATTTGTAATGACAAGAACTTGAAATGGTTGTCTCTTCAGTTAGGTGAAAAAATATTGTAGGGACTTACAAATTACCTCTGTATAGCTTTCAATTACATAAAAATATACACATAGCATTAAAGCTTTCCTGGTAATCCACAATGAAATCTTCTTAAGGATCATGGCTAAGGTATTGGTTTGATTTTCTCAAAATCAGCAATAGTTGCTTAGGAATTTTTAAATCTTAAGTCAGAAGGCAGAAAAGAATAGGAGGATACTGATTAGATAAGAAAAATAATAAATTATTTAAGCTTAGCATTTGGTATTCAGTTTTGCTTTTTTAGAAGCAATTTCCTTCAGCTTGGGAAAATTTTGTTATGATGCAGGTTCACACAATGATATAAGTATGAAAATATTCCGATATGTATTTACTGGTATTTTCAAGAGAATAGGAGCTAAGTATATAGAGGTTCCTGCAAATACCACCAGTGGCATATTTCCAAGGAAGGCAAGCAGATTTCTTATAAAATTTATCTTTAGTTAATTAAGTGTCTGACAAAGCTGAGCAAAGTTACAAGTAACCTAGCAAAAATTATTTTCAAAAAGCATTAAAAGCCAATCTTTTGAGTGGAGAGTTACATAGACTCAGATGAAGCCGCTTTAGATATCATTCTGCCCATACATGATCTCCTTTCCTGATGGTGCCATGCACTCTTAGGTGCTGCTATTCTCATCATGCTTTGTTGTCTTCCATATAGCAAAATCAAATTCATGAAAGATTTAAAGATTTCAGAGAACGCTGGGGTTTTTTGTTGTTGGGTTTTTTTTGTCGGTTTGTTTGTTGCCTTCAGTGGACTTTGGTTACTCAGCTAAAAAGCAATGAAGATTCCTGTCCATTAGATCCTTGAGAAAGTAGGAAATATTTCAGTCAATATAGCATTTCTGATTCACCTGATAGAAAGACAGGCATGCTTGCAATGGCTATTCTGCTCAAAAAGGTTTTTGTTGGTTTTTATTTTGATATATTTCTGTATTTATTATTATTTTTGTTATTAATTTATATTTTTATCTATCTATCCATCTACCTATTTTTTTAGTTATTGGTTTTGATCCATGGACCTACATTCAAATTGCAAAGGGCATGAAGGTCAAAATTTTTCCTCTCTCCCATTTCTACCATCGCTCTACCTTTTCTAATATATTAGTCACATTGAACATTTTGTTCATAGTTGGGTAGAATAAGGGTCATCTAAAATGCCTAGACTATCAAAGATCCACTTTTCAGAAGCATTAATCGACTACATCTTCAGTAGACTAGTTATATGATTTGACTAATGGGACTTGGCTCTGTGGAAAAGGCAGTAGGCTTGATTATCTCTATCTTTAGAGAGCTGAGCTCACAGGTGCAACTAAATGTTTCTGTGATCCCATTTAAGCACTCAGGAGCAGGCAGAAGTGGGGTCAGCTGTTGAAGGTACCATATCTATTGAATGCCTCAGCTGCTACCTGCATTAGGACATAACACCACAGAGGAGTCATTTGTTTATCATTCCTCACTACTCGTTTAGAGAGACATCTGAAAAGTTCACTATTCCATGTACCTTTCATAATTATTCTGACCTTTAAAGCTCTAGCTTCAGCAGCTGGTTGGAGGTTTGAAATGGAAGGTCTGGAGCCCAACATACATTGCTTTAGCTGTTTCAAAACATGACCTTAATCCTACTCGAGTTATATTCAGATGATGATGAACAATTTGATCTTTGTTTTTTTTTGAGCCAGAGACGTGGTGATAGCAGCAAAATAAGGTATTAGAAACAGGTAGCTATAGAAACTCTTTTTTTACACAGGTCTTTTTACATACAGACTACAACTTTGTAGTTGTGAATTTTTCAGTTTTAATAACAAATGTTGAGTCCTTATTTTCATGAGCAGAAAATTACTGTTGTTGAGAGGGACTTGCTCTTAGTTGCCATTGCCTGGTCATGTGCAGTTGTATATTCCTCTTCAATTGTATGTCTGTTTTTCCTGTAATTGGACTCTACATACAGCCTTACATATCTAACCTGTTCTGTTGAGTAATGTGAGGAAAATATTGCATGTATCTAAATTCTTATTAATACACCTTTGTTAAGTAAATACCATGTTTAGACTGGTGGTTCTGGAAACTAAGAGAATGTATGAACTGTAGCTGTCAGAATATTCTGTTCCCCATACTAATTAGCACTGCAGTGTTATAACAATAATGGTGAAAATCAAGGAATAACCATCTATGCCTAAGTATCCTTCCATGGAAAACAGTAAATTAAAGTTCCTGCTGGTAACCACAGTGATCAGAACACAGATATAAATGGTTTAGTCTCCCTTTGTTTTCCACATAGACCTTGGGCATGTGAGCACACACGCATATATCCATGTATCTAGCAGCTTCTTCAGTCTTAGATTCATTTTCATGCCTAACCTCCTGAAGTAATGGCATACACAAATAGTAAGATGAATGAAAAATACAAAAAGTGAAGGAGATAAAACAAATGACTAGCATGCTCTTAGGTGTCTAAAATCAGTCTGTGACTCACAAGATCAAGTATGTAAATCTGACTCTCCAAGAAGACTGCTGCATGACCCTGTACAAGCCACCTCCCACCTGAATCTGTTTCTCATCTTGCCTTTTTTTTTTTTTTTCTTTTGACTTGTCTCTCCAGAATGGATTTTTTGGGGAGGGCAGATCTGTTTATAATTACTCACTTGGACAATAATCAACACAATGGCATCATAATGAGTTTGAACTCAGTATACACACAGTAATATTCTTCTGTATTACCACACACTCTAACTTAAAGTCTAACATGTTCCTGAATTAAAAAAAAAAAAAGTTTTACCAAGTAATGTCTGAGAAACAGTTCATATAACTCTTATTATCCATAGTGGATAAGTCATGCATACCTAGAAAATCACACTGGAAGTTTATCTGAATCAAAATAACATTTGGAATATAAGTCCTAGTGTAGGAACATGTGGATTTCCACTGGCCTCAAATATAATCAAGGTGGATCAATAAGGCTTCCAATTTTAAAAGCAATGAGTCTCATTCAAACTTGAGAAGTTTTGTGATCAGATATTGGGGAAAATTGTTGGAGTTACTTTACAACATAAGAATTATGGCATAATATTTTGCCCCAAAGAGAATACAGTGACTGAGAAGGATGTGGCCTGTGGTTTTATGGGTATAGTTATAGTCTCCATCTAATTGCTTAAAAGTTCATAATCTGACCTAAATCACTTGTAGCTTTCCCTATATCACTGGAGAAACTAGGGCATCTCCTGAAAGGCATTGCCTGTATTTTAGCCAGAAGTTTTAGGACTGAATTAACATCTGTCTACCACTTTCCACTGCTTAGTGTGAGAGTTAGAACTAACAGAGTAGGTGTCTACGTATGTATGTCTAAAATTAGGGCAGATGAACTCCCCTGAATGGCCTGAACAGTGAAGGTTCTGCACACAAATAACTATGTGTATAATTATATTGTATGATGTCACAGAAGAATCCTCTTAAAAAATGTAGCTGGTGATTATTTATGTACTTCACATTATGAAGAATGACACAGGTAACCATTGCAGTGTTAGATACATCAGACTAAGCAGCAAATCTAAGCTTTTTTACAGAGCATTGTTTTCTACCGTGCACAATTTTCCAATTGAATAGCCTGCAGCAGTAATTTCCCTGAGTAGATTGTGTTCCGTAGAGATATGTTTCTGTAAACCACTTTTTTCTTCCTCTTTATGAAAAATCAATCTTTCTTCCGAGGGTAGATTAATAAGCTATACCTCTTATAATGAAAGCCTTTTACAGTTTCCCTCAGGGGCTTGAACACCTTCAAGAATTGTGTGAATTAAAGGGAGACCAAATGCTTTCCTTCTCTCTCAATCTCCTGCTGTTTTCTCCTTCTTTGTTTTCCCTTTACTTTCTGCTATCCACTTGTTCAGCTTTTGGTTTTGGTGTTTTTTTTTTTTTCACTCTGGACTTCAGGTCTCCTTGTTCTTTTTTTGCCACTGCATCTGCATTTGTGGTCTCTGAATATCAGCAATAAAAACTCAAAAGAATATAGAGTATAAACAGATGTAAATGCAAATGTATTTTTTCTCTCTTCCTTCTAGTATTGTTGTAAGAGCGTAGACTCATTTTATTATTAAAGTTTAGCGTATACAGTGGCATGTCTTTTCATTAATATTCCACCTTTCTAATTTTTCCTTTGGCTGTTTGATGGTGAGAATTCCATAAGATTTTTAAGAACAACCCATTCTACATAGTATAATTTTTTCAGACTAATCTACTACCTGAGGTTATTGTGAATGGTTGTATTAAATTATTTACCTTTTTTTTCCCCCAGTTTATTATTTCTTAAAATATGTAAATTATCATTTCTCTGAAGACTTAGGGAAATGTGGGACGTGTTGAGGAAGGACTCTGACTTATAACTTTGTGTCTGCAGAGGAGATTGTGATATATGGTAATAACTAATGTACTACCATTCTGAAGGTAGAGTTTTATTCTAGATGTATATCATCCAACTAAAACACTTCTATGAAACAACAATAGCCCATACATTATTCTGGATGCTATATTCACAGTAGTTTTATTGAAAGAGTGATGTAAGAGATTCTTTTTCTTCTCTCCTTCTGAAAAAATTTACAAAGCAGTCAGCCGTAATTTTAACTTTATAGAAAAAGGATTGGACAAGAAGACCTTGAATTAAAGTAATTTTAATACATCTCCTAGTTCTGTACTTTTGAAATTTCATTAGAGCTTTATTGCCACAAGTAACAATAAACTTACACCTAACCCTATTGGTCTAAGTGAACACATGGATCAACAGCCATTTCTGGTACTGGTACTATTTTCACCTGGATAAGGATGTCTCTATAAAAAAGTATTCATACAGTTATAATATAACAGTATTCATGATCCAAAAGCAGGGGTAGAAGTTATTTTAAAATCATCTTTTTGTACCCTAATTTTGAAAACTTATTTTTTTAAGAGCTGTTTGTGGTATGTCTGAGGAACCACTTAATCCAGGGATCTTTTTCTTATTCGATTCTGTCCCCAAGGGAGATCCCAAATGCATTCCTTACAGACATCTGCTTCACTTGTTCTCATTTACCTCCAGTGGCAGAGATCCCACAATCAGGAAATGAGATGGTGAATTTTCCTTGCAAATAGAAATTTTCTCTTATGCTTAAGAATACTTCACACTGCTCAAATTTCCATCCATTGCTCACTGTCCTAACTCAAATGCACAGGGAGAACTGAGCATTCCCCTCCTCCCTATAACCAGCCTGTTTCTCACATAGGAGGGAGAATATTGCCTTTTCTTTCTATATAGTTAGCAACTCAAATGATGCTGTAGGAAATCTCTGGCTTTAGGTAATGCATTTCCATTTGATCATATTCTTATATTGCCCTCTACTGGGTTGGGATACGAGACTGAATAGAGCACTCATGCCAAGGTCTGGTTAATATCTAGTCCTATATATTCATATATATATATATATATGATTTATATATATATTTATATATATACACGCACAAGTTATGGCAGATGGTTCTTAAGACTGATCTTGGCCAATGCTAAATAACAGAAGCCATGTTATTTCTCTTTTGACTTGTTCTAAAATCTAGTATAGACATGCATCTGAAACTGTAATTGCCTAATTTATGTTCTTGTTTTAACCTGAAAGTAATCCAAATATATGCAGAGAATCAAAACTTTAGATTAATTCTTCAGTTGGATCTAGACAATCCTGTGATTAACTGTGGCCTGTTTTTGAAACCATTTGTTATCATAGTGAAAACATAACTAAAGAAAATGCTAAAAATATTAATAATGAAGTGCACTGGCAGTAGCTGAAGCAAGAAGAGTGAAATTCTGTTAAGAGGAATGATGTTTCTTCTCTCCATTTTACTGCAAAATAAAATAACTTGCTCAAAACTAACATCAGTTTATGTCTTGACCTACAGAAAGCTGGCTCCAGGCTGAAGCATATTTCTGGGTTTGGACAAAGGCACTCCCACAATAATGACATTTTTATTTCACACAGTGACCCAAATGGACTGGGTTTTATTGCTGTGCCAAAGAGCCCTCAATTGATTAGCTTGCTGGAGGCCTGACTGAATACTCTCAAAGAAATATATGCAGCCTTTAAAAGCAATTTCCTTAAAAACATTTCAAATACTGAAATGCATCCAAAATTGGTAGAGAGCTTAAGAGTGATTAGATCTGTAAATATGTATTAAGTCTTTTTTGTGCTCAGATGACTGACTATTTCTTGTGCTGTACTTCAGGATGTTTAATTTAATGTAATTTTTGGTGGGTCTGTGAAAATAGTCCCATTTTACCACACAGAACTCCAATTCATCCCCTTTACCAGTTTTAATGAAGAGGTAAATGTTTTCTTGGCCAACTGAAATAAAAAAAAAAAAAGAAAAAAAGAAAAAAAGAAAAAAAGAAAAAAAGAAAAAAAATCCCAAACAGCTAAACAACCAAACCCTATCCTATGTTTCCTGCTTTTTACTTCTTGTAGTCCTGGAAGTCTGGATGCAGGGAGGTAGAGCTGTAAGATCCATTCAGTCTCATGGCTCCACAGAAGCAGCTTTTCCAATGCCTCCATCAGCTGCACCTGTACAAAGCCACATATAGGACATAGATATCTCTGTGGACATAACTGGACATGGAATAATTTTTATTGCTGGTGACAATGTGTAAAGTGGAAATAATCTAGCCTGTACCTTAGCTGTCATGTTGAGTGTTCAGGGCTGACAGCTATGGAGGGAACCTTACTTGAGAATTTATGCTTGTGGTGTGGAAATAATTGAGTCACAACAATCTTCAGCATATCAGTGTTACCAGGTTACTTTTCAAAGTGCCACTGCATTCAAAATAATTAAAGAACAGGGATTTCCTCTCAGATTTTCTTGGAGAATAAGTTCCAGATACAACAGACCATGCATCTGATCTATGTTCCCAGTATATGTATTCTTTTCTACAATTTTAGTCCATATACATATTTCATGCAGTGAAGCACCTCAGAAAGGGGTCTTATCTTAACATCACTGTTTCTCCTTGCAGCATATTTCAGGAGAAAATGGAAAATCCCATAATAAGAAAAGCAGAAAAGTACTTCTGCAGACTATAAACAATTCTCAGTGACACTATTGATCTCTAGTCTGAAAAATTCAAAATTATTTAGTGAAAGAGTTAATTTAGTAATATTACTTGCCTTTTTGCCTTAAGCATCACTATGTTCCTTTCTATGCAGCCAGTAGTAAAACCTGACTGGGTAGTGAAGCCCAAAATGTAGTGATTTGAGTAAATATGATTACTTTCATACTGCAATGAAAATGTGAGCCTGCAAAGCTCCAACTTCTCTGCATTTCCCAGTTATCAGGACAGATAAAAAGAAGATGGAGCTCCAAAAAGAGGATCTTTGCCTTTGTGTCTCTGTGCACTCTTGTTCTGGGAGCCAGGAACTGGGCTGTCATTTGTCACTGCTAAGCCCAAATGAGACAATGATGTGCTACATCCCGAGCCTGCTGAGGGGAAATGGAGCTATCCTCTGTCTGCTTTCAGGAGTAATGTGATGAGACCATGCATTCAGTTCAGCTCCACTTTGCTTAATCCTTCCAACTTGCTTCCAGCTTTCTCCCTTGACATGATTATCTAGGCATAAGGTTTGTCTACATATTAATGAGTCTCACTGTCCTCATTCCTTGTGAGGCTCCTTACATTGTTCTTTCCTGTCCACTGGCTTTTGCAATAAAACCAGCACTGTACTGAGAGTGAAAGGGGGCAGGCAAAGTATGGGTCTACTTGGTAGTAGACACAATTCGTGCCTTCCTTTTTCAGGAAACAGGTGTCCCTAGCTGCCAGCAAGCCCTGACTGCCCTGCATGCAATACAGGGAGACTTTTCTACATGACTTTGTCTTGGCACAGATCTGAGAGAGGCACTTGGGGGGGCTGAGGGACTAACAGTGATTCCTGTAGCGTCATTCCTTCCCAGACAACATCTTTTCCCAGCGCAGACATTTTTTGTATGAAAGATATTTCTTTTGAGCTGTTACTGTGGCTGCTGAGTTAAAATGCTTTTCTGTCACTGAAGAAAAAAATCTTTCTCCCTGTGAAATTTTAGGTTGTTATTAGAAGTTATTAACAAAGAGCTGAAAAAATGTGGTAGGAATATGTTCCTTTATTGTGCCTGAGCAGAATGAAATTAATCTTCAGAGGTTCCACTTTCCTGCATTTCCAGGCATCAGCACAGGAAGGCACTAAAACACTGCAGTTCTTCATCCATCAGTCTAAAAGGCATGTTTGCTTCTGATGCTCCTCTAGAAAGACACACTGCACAAGGTGACAGCGGCAAATAATAAGCTGTGGTTTAGATTATTACCCAGTGAATTCTGATTTTAGATCTAATTTACATGTCTGCATCTCAATGTGATGCTGTGTTTTGGAATACAGGTTTTCCATGCAGCTTGAGAAAAGTCCAGCTTCAGGCAGTTGGTCCTGGACTTCCTTACCTGATGAAGAAGACTAGTTGGATAATCTGATCAAAAGAAAAAAAGCATCTTCTGCCATGAAAACTGGAGCAATGGTATTAGGCCTGGAAATCACACTCAGTAAAGAAAAAAATTGAATCTTTTATTATATATCATAAAGAGTATTATAAAGAGATTTTAAAATTAAATATACTGCAGAAAGTGGGGCAAAAGAAGAGGCACATTTCAGAATATAGAATAAATTTGGATTTCTATTTGTTTAAAATTATATAAATAGAAATTAAGCATGAGGTCTTGAGATACTAATTCCTCCAGCAAGCACAGCTTCTGTCAAGGCCTTACATTATTGTTCTCCCCATAAAGCAAGAAGAGGCACAGCAAGAGGGAAGAAATGTTTCAGCATGGATTTAAGGGGATAAACCAGTGATAACACTTGACTGCATACTGCACTTGATTTACTCTGATATATGAGGGGTACAGGACAGAGGAGAAAGAATGGTTTTGTGTTGTTATGAGGGCCACAATTTCCAACTGCTTTCACTTGGAAGGGCAGCAGTTGCTAATGAGGTCCCATCAAAGTAACCTCATTAACAATGACAAGTCTTCAGGGATCACCTCAGCTATGTAGGTAGGGAGCAAATACAGACTAATTAGCTACAGAAGGAAAAGGAGGTGTGATTCTATGAAAAAAGGTTTAACTTGTGCCTTGCTACCAAGCTGGTGCTCAAGGGATGCGAGGATGAAATCAATCTCATCTTCTATCTACTGCACTCAGTCCCAAGTGGCAAGAAAACTTTGAAGGAAATTTACTCACAAAGTCCTGAGTTTTCAGATACAAGAAGACTCTTAACATGTTGGATCTATTTCAGACTCATGTTGTTTCTGCATGGTCTGTTTAAGAAAAGGTGACCCACCATAGGAACTTGACAGGGAAAACTGTTTAAACAGAATCTCTCAGTAGTTCTTAGCTCAGCATCTCTCCAGATAATGTGTAGCAGTGTGAGTTTTGCTAGAATACCTTATATGATTAGGGATTGGGCCAGAAGAACTCCATATGTCCCTTCAAACGGAAATTATTCTATGAATTTGAAAAGTTATACTAGACTCATAAATTAATTTTGTCAACAGAATCATATAGAAATCTGATGTTTTCTGTATGGACTGCAAAACTGATAGGGTGTTGAATAGGAGAAAGGACATGAGATCAAAGACTGGGAGAAGAAGGGCAAGGACAGGACTTTAAGCTGTCAATTTATTGTGGAACTGCACCACTAGGTATGAATCTGAAATTCCCATTCTGGATCAGAAACTGTCATATTGGATCAGCCTTGTACTCACAGTCTTTTTCTGAGGGGGTGACAGTCCCTAATGTTCTAGAAGACAGAAGATAACGCGTCTCTTCTTCTCGCTGCAGGCAAAACTGTTCCCTAGAAAAGTTCATCCTAACTTCAGACAAAAGATTGATGGCAATTACCAGTTTTTAACCTTTGATATCAGCATGAAATATCAGGGGCTTCTTTCCCAAAACTTGTTTTGTTTGTATTTCTTTAATATGGATAACTTCATACTCCCTAGATAACTGGTCTATTTTTCAAGGACTATTTTTAATGTTTTAGTGTTCGAGGGTTTTTTATTATATTGTCTTTTGGCTTTCCCAAAAAAAAGCTTGCATCCCTTTAGCTACTGAACCCCAAAATTCTGAAGCAATTGTTCAATCCATTGTGTCCTTTAGATATCTGTAGGTACACACATTTTCTGGATGATGCAAGCCTTTCTACCTACTCCTCCTGTGCCTTCTGTTAAGTTAGAGAATCATGTTCATAAAGACCACAGCAGTTAAGTCTATGAAAAACAGACACGTGACAGCTTTGTCTCTGACTAAAATGAAGACTTTAAGAATTCCCATAGATATACAAGTATTTCTTATCATAGACAGTCACCAACAATATTGAGAACATTCATGTATGTGCAAATATATGTACTTAACATTTGTCATTGCAATTCAGAGGTTCTGTGAAAATCAATGGTGCCATCAGCAGGGTGATATAATGCAAGTGGTAGACTGCATTTTAAAGTGTTGTATATGAAGCCCAAATACTGAGCTATATGAATACTTGAGGGTATTAATGTTTTACACTAAACACATTGAAAACTTATGTTCACTGACATCAAGCAAATTATTTAATACTTAACTATATGATAAGTACTAAAATTCACAAATTGGAGTTGTGTTGGGGTTTTTTGATTTTTTTTTTTTAATTAACTGTAAATTTAATGATTATATTTGCTGTGTCTCAGGCTCTGAAAAGATGCCACAAGATAGTCACAGAGAACCTTTGTCAGTTATAAATGGAGAACAACCTTGAGCAGAAGTACACAAAACTGCACAAAAAAATGCAGCATTGTTAGGAAAAAATAAGTGACTTCAGCAGCCTGTATGTTTTGTGTCTACCGTACTTGACCCACATAAATCTATAAAAGCTATTGAATCAGGGGACTTAATTCAGATGAGGAACTGTCTTCTTGTACTGCATCATTAAATCTGATGGGAAAATTACTGTTCAATTCAATAGGAATAGAAATGAGTTTTATGTAATTAGAATAGGGAAATGTATATTAGATCTATTAAAAAAAAAGCAAAAAAAAGCAAAAAAAGCAAAAAAAGAATGAGTCCATGAAATAACTCTGAATTGACATGAATACATGAAAACTTAAATGATGGAAGTAGCTTCTGTTGATGTTCATCAAATGTCAGCTTTTCTTTGGTCTGATGTTTAGACCTGCCCAGCAATTGAACCGTACCCACAACTTCCCTTCTGCAAAAGGCTGTAAAGTTTGAAAGACTCTTAAGAACAAATATGTAAGTATAAATTAAAATATAAAGAGGGTCAAAATACTATAAATAAAAAGGACCATATTTTATGTGTTCATTGTGTTCTGCAAATCTTTACCAGGGAATGAAGAAAATTTTTTTTAAAAAATATTTTTATTCTGGATTATCAGTCCACACAGGGTTACATGGAGAAAAGACCCACTACAAAATAACTTTTGCAGAATAACTTTTTCATGCTCAACCCTTACTTTATCAAGCTGAAAGGGACACTTGGCTACAACTGGAGAGTTAATATACTCCATCTTTTGGACATATATTTCTTCACTGGGCGACAGAGAAATAAAGCATAGTTGTAATCTGCAGAGATTTTGCTCTTGAAGGGATATTCCAAGTTTAAATCCACAGCATACCTATTGTTTTATTAGGTGTCCATTTTTGTATTGTATTCCATTTGCCTTTTATAAAGATTTTTGGTATTTGTGTTTTAGCTCTCTGGTTTCAGGTTCATATTCTTGAAACCATCTGTGCAGCAAAAGGCAGTATGTAACTTGTGCTTCAGAATCAGAATTCTGGCAGAAAATAAGGCATGTGTTTTTACTGAAAGACCATTAGGGAGCCTGTGAGATGAAGACCACTTCTTATGTTGAAAGACATAGTTGAAAAACAGAAAGGAAGAGGCAGAAGTTGAAAAAAAAAGTTAAAATTGTGTTTACAGAACAATTTGTTCCCAGCCTGAAGTCAGTGTGAATGCCCCTTCTGACAACAGCTTAAACAAGTAATTGCATAGACCCTGTAGAGGTGATAATCTAGAAAATTTCAACAGGAGACTAACACCTTTAGGACCAGTCCAGGTCAAAAGACAAAAAAAAAATTAAATTTCAGACATTAATCTTCAGCTACATAGTTGCTCTACAAGATTAGTAAGGAACTAAGAGATGACAATTACTCTAAGTGACTGGTGACTTGCGGCCTTCACAACATCCACAAATACACTGAATTCTCCATAAAGGAAAGGAAGGTGAATGAATGATTCTTTCTGTAAGAAGCTTTGTCTCAGTAAGAGTAAAAAGAGACAGGAGCATGGAGATTTGGGACTTTCCTACCACTCCATAAACTGGTAAATCAGATAAATCCATTAGACTATCCAGAGACCAGCCCTTGGACACAGCTCAGTGAAAAAGAAGTTATAGATGCATCTGTGTTGCGTGGATGGAAACTTTACATACAGCTGCAATACGTCAGTCTTTCCAAGGAACATCACTACTGAAGAACATTTCTCTTCTGTATTTCTTAATTTTATGTTTTGATTAATCAAAACCACCAGAAAAGGATATTTTTTTTTCCAAAAGTATTGAGATCCTTTCATCTTATGGTAGACAGAAATGATATTTTGGTGTAAGCTTTCCCAAATAAAGACCTGGCAATGACTTCTGTATTTCCAGACATAGTAATATCACCTGGATTAGCATGAGTAATCTCTTGAGATGCTTTATTTCTACTGTTTATTTTTCAGGCACATAAGCACATGTTAATCATAACAGTAGTTTTGGTTCTCTGGCTCACTCAGCCATCAAATTCTTCAGGGAGGCATATTTTTAAGCATTTCTTGGTGGAAAAATTTCCCTTGGGAAGAGCAGAGCTTACTGTCTCATGGAAGAAAATGAGGGAAATTGCTACCTGCACTCTTAGCCTAACTAAAAGGTTTTTTGCTTTTTTCTTCTCAGTATACAACAGTCAAAGCATCTTATCTTCACCATGGGAGAAAAGTAGTGATATCGAAGTTCAGAAGTCAGGTGGGTAATATGATTCCTGTTTGTCTCTAGATCTGAATTGTAGACTTAGCATAGCACATCTATGAACAAAGCCCAAATGAAGAACATTGCTGATATTCTTCATCAAAGAACGGTTTGAAAACCCTGAAAATAATCTGCTCCGTTTAATGAAGACTAATTTGGAGGTATACAGTGACTTTATGAATGATCCTTCAGATAACATAGAATAAAGAAAAGTTTCATATATTAGGTAAATGGTTATTTTTGTCAATTTTTTCCATGACAGAGTGGATGCTCCGTTTTTCCAGAGAGAAGATCAGATCTTAAAAGGTAAGAAAAAAGCAGCATTGATATAAAATTAACTATGGGTGTGTCACCTTCTAGAGCATAGCATGGGGTCAGTGTTTTTAGAATCTCTATAAAAGTGTGAATAAACCCACAAGCCATAAACAAAAAGAAAAGCTGAAGAAAGCTAAAGAGCAGAGGCTTCTGAACAGCACCTTTGAGAATCTGCATATTTTTCATTGCTCACAATGCAAAATAAAGCTTTAGAAATAGTTTCATGAGGTACAAGAAAATAATGCAGAATCATCTTGGGCAAAAAGCGGAATAACAAGTACAAAAATAAAAAGAAACAAATATTTTTTGTGATATCTTTCTGTAAAGGTGAGTATTTGAACATCTTGCTGAGAGTGCAGATTTTGAAGAAATAAGCTTTGGGACAACTCTATTCAGTCTTCAGAGGAGTATATCAGTGTTCTAGTGCCATTAGCTGGGTAACACCAAATGATTTCAAGACTGCTGATAGAAAACAATATAATATAATTTCCTTACTTCCTAATTAAGAAGAATAGATACTGGGTTAAGCAGAAAGGCAACAGAAGCAGTGGATATCAAGAAGAAAGGTTTAATGCAACCCTCCTTCCCATCCTTCTTCTGTGTCTCTGGAAATTCGGGTGTGAGAACCAGTTTTCCAAAGCCAAGTGTGGAAAACATCCCTGCAGAAAACAACTTGGTCTGCTGAGCTAACTGGTACCTGAGTCCCTCAGGTGGCTGGTGAGCACAGGCAATAGTGACAGCTTACAAGGCAGGGCACCCATGGTTTGGGCAGAGACAACGTGATGGGCTGAGCTAAGTGAGCAGGACATGAAAAAGTACCAAACATGATGAGAGAAGCTGCCAGATACTGCAGGCAGCAGTGTGAGAATCCAGGAGATGTTGCAAGCAGGGCAGTAGGGGAATGGCTGGATTTCATCTGTGGCTTAGGGGAGTTACAGGAGAAGCAGCCAAACTCCACAAGAACTGAAGAAGAGTGTTGAGGACCCACCAGAGAGCTGAGTCTTGTCTATGAAACTGTATCTCGTGACCATTCCTGATGGCAGTAATGTCTTCCCAAAGATATTCTAAAATACGTATGCTGCAGCGTGAAGCCTAGTATCAATACCATTAATACTAAATAAAAAGAGTACAAATCCGCACACTGTATGAAATAAATTTTAAATAACCATTTGTAGGAATGGGAGAAGTGGCTCACAAGGGAAGCTTTTGAGTCTCTGCAGACAAAGATTCAAAATCTCCTCTGAAAATAGCATGGGTTTTCATAAGTTAAGTTTATCTGTATCACAGACCTTATAATCACTGACCATTAAATGGGGTGGGTAAATGGGCTTAAAAAAGGATGTTGAATTGCAGTGATTATAACCACAGAGTATCTATGGTGTAGCCACAAGAAATTTTGCTAAAATTCTAATAAGTGGTTAGTTAACTTTGGCCTGTAATGAGCTGAACATTTCTCCTTCACTTTTATCACTGCTACGTTCACTTAGTTTTGTATTATATTTCTTTAGGAAATGGCATTTTAATTTGTAAAAAATAAAACTCTTAAAATTGGACTCTGTTGTGTAGGAAATGAGCCATTTTCAGTGACAAGTTAGAAGTATAAAAAGACTATTTCTTCCTGGCTTTGTTGCATTGACCTGACCTCCCAAAATTTATTTCTTTACATATTGCTTTAGAATATATTACAAAAATATCTGTCTGTGGCTTGAAATTGAAATGTAAAGTTCCAGTTCAAAGGAAAGGTTTAAGAAAATATGAAACACTTTAATAATATTTACTCTGGAAATGTAATGAATTTACATTTTGCCTCTACCTCATACTGTCCTCAACTCAGCTTCTGCAATGCAGACCTGTGTTTTTTGATGGAATTTTGCAGTGGTAAAATATATTAGAAAATTCTCTTCCCCTCTAGCCTACAATGACCTGTGCTTTTTCTTGAAAGCACAGAAGTGAAAACCATCCTAATGCAACTTGAGAAGCTCAGTCAAGGGTTAAGCTCTGCCCGTGCTCATGGAAGAAGAAAGGAAAAAAGATCCTGAGGAGAGGGAACAACCTTCATTAGATACCATGCCTAGAGTCAGAAAGAATATGAGTGAGAATCAGCAGAAAGGCCACACAAGGAAATGAGGGCTACTCTATAGTAGCAAGTGTTCTCCTGACAGTCATAATTCTCCAGTCTGTCCCAAACTGGACACCTTGCTCTGGGGCACACCACATTGCCTGCTGAACCTGCTGCCCACAGTGGTGGTAGGGCTGGCCATGGCCCTGATCTGGGGCTGTTCTCAGTCAGGGCTCCTGCAGAAGCTGCAATCCCTCCTCAGAGAGAGCTTGTAAGGCCATCATGTGGCTTTTGCTGGCTGCTCTCTGCCTAGCCATGCAATTGCAGTAATGCCTTACTACAGATTTTTGTGCAGGCATATGAATGCATGTGTGCAGATGCATTAACACAATGTGCTAAGCTTTTGCCAGTGTGAGACAGGAATGGATGTATTACCCAGAGCTGGTAAAGCTGTGAGTCTATAATGTGGTTATTCCAGTGATACAAACATTTTCTACCCTAGCAGGTACACACACACACTTTGCAGAAAAGGACAGTATTATTTCCCTCATTTTTGTATGGGCAAAACAGTAATAAGACATGATTTTTTTTCAAAATCATCCACAAGGCCATATACATGTCTTCTATATCCAAAAAGCTCCAGAAAGCTTTGCCAGAGTCTTAGGAGAAAATGTAAAACCAAAATAAAATAAGAAAAAAAAATTGTATGCCTCAGAAAGAAAAACAAAAATCCTCTCAATGATGTAGCAGTGTTTTTTCTTTCTGCATATTACATGTCTTACACAGAATACGAGCCTATACATTTATGCATATACATACACCTATATAGATATATATATATACGTTGAAGCTTGAGTTTGAATCCTGTGGACCTGCCAGTACTAAAACTGGTTATTCTATGTCCTAAAGGAAGACTGGGAGTTTCCCCTTTCCAGTCATGCTGAGTCACAAATTATCTGACTTTAATCAAAAATCAATCCAGGTCTAAAATTTAATCTGTTTTATCCTCTTTTACTGATAAACTGAGGTTCATCATCCTGTCCACCATCTGAATTACATCTCAATATAGCAGCTGAAGCAAAAAGATATATAGACTATAAATTTCTACTGCCATCTCACAGTCACTGTATATTGAAAACAGAGCCAACACTCCTGTAACTAACACCATCGGTCACTCTTAGCCTGAGACTCCCAGCAGAGGAGCTCCAGCTGTTATTTTCTGTTCAACTTTTCATGGATTTTCCATGCATCTGAGGGACCAGAAAAATGTCATGTAAAGCATATGCTACTGCTGTGTGAGAAATTATAAGGTACTCCTGAAACCCTGATATTTCAAAACCAGGTTCAATTGGATGTTCAGGGAATGCTGTTCAACAGGGCTCCATGGCCCTCACTTGCTATTCAGCAGGTGAAGCAACTCCTGACCTTGAGCTGCAGGATTTGCTGACTGTTTATGCCTTAAGTACCTGGGAAGTTATGATTCACAGAGCAGTGAATGGTAACTGTATCTGCATCCAGACACCAAACAAACAAATTAGCCCGCTGATCCTGCCTTACTTCTGACTGCAGGTACTTAGCTTTGCCAGCAGTTTATCAGCAAGCTCATGAGTTACCAGTTTCTATGCTAACATTACTGTATGCTGTGATTAAGTCAATACTTCTTGCTTCAGTAATCACTGAGGGTCAAAGTGCTGATTTTGAAAATGGCACTAATGTCAGAGTCAGTTTAAGGAACACAGTTTACTTGCACAATAGAACAGTGAGCTCAGGAATGCTGACTTCAGGTCAGTGCTTTGCTACTTATCTAAGGGCACATCACTTCAATTCTTTTGTCACTTTTGCCTCTGATAAGCAGGAATAATGGTACCTATCTCTGTAATAAAACACTCTGAGATCTACTGATAAAAATTAGAGAAGGAATTTACTAGTTTTACCCTACATATCTCTAGTTCAAGTTACTCTCTTAATTTAGGTAAGCCATTTTGTTTTCCCATCTGCAGTCTTTTGACTTTTACCCTTTATCATCTGACAGACACAGAGAAATACTGAACTGTTGAAAAATAAGTGTGTGGCACCTGTCAAACAAGCAAACTAACCTGTTTTCAAAATCAAATACCTTCTGGTTTTAAGCTTAATTCCTTGACACTGAAGTGTTCCTCAGATACTTGATTGACTGCCAGAGATGGCAAACATGATCTCTTCATTATGCTAATAATGAAGTAATAGAATTTCAATGACTTTTTTTTGACAAATTTCAGTGATTAATTAATTCTCTAGTCAGTATAATCACGTTGATAATTCTTTTGAAACAAATGTCACTATAGCTTTCATACAGTTTTTCATAGAAAGTCGTGGATGAAATAAAATGTCATGCTATCTGTTTAATCACTGTTTCATCCTGAGGTTCTTCTTCCTCAGGGGCCTTTTTTTTTAAGAGTGGACAGATGCAGGACTTCTGGACCTAGGCCTGTAAAAGCAAAAGGGATCAGCATTTCAGAAGCCATGAGTGACCTTTCCCTGACTGGGGATGTGATGTTGAACAGCTTTCTGACCTACATCAATGAGATGGTGAGAGCACTGCTAGTCCACCATGTGCTGCCAGGTGTGACTTGGGTAGTCTTCGACTCCCTCAGTGAAATGCATTTTCCTGCTTCACCGCCCTCTCCCTGTCAAAACAATTGAGGGATGTGTCCCTGCAGATACCCTAGAAAAAATAGCAGCTAGCCTGAGGAGCAGGGGTGTATATCAATCTATCCATCCTCACTTGTCTATACTATATTTAGACCAACAATGTGCCTGATCCTATTCATTAAAACAAAACAAAAACCATCAACCCCCAAAACTCAAGGCCAATATAGATGAAGGACAGAGACAATCCTTCTGTTTTCAAACACAGGGTAAGAGAATGGGAGTCTGCTACCACTCCCCCTTGCACAGGCAGTGGGAGGCTGGGCTTCACATTGCTCAGCTGCCCTTGAAGCCTGACTGAACCCCATCTCCCACAAAAATGCCACAAGGACCAGTCTGTGGCTTACTCCAAACTGGGGCAACTGCCAGTTTCTAACCCCAACCAACTATAATACTTTATCTAGTGATGGTCTGATGTACACTGTATATTTGAAGAAATTAGTTTTCTGAAGCTGGACTCTCTTCAGACTGAGCTGCATGATGTTGCTTTGGATGCTGTTCGTTTCTGGGGAGTTGAATACAAATCTTTACAGCCGTCCTATCCATCTCTACAGTGCTGCAGTGGCAGAAAGATGCTGATGCTGTGTTTAGAGCTTGCCACATGAGATGTTGCCCAGGAGTTCTTTCCTTAGCCTGAATCCTTTAGAAATATGGGTGAAGAACTTCTTAGTTCATGGTAAGGCACAGGGTTTAAAAAGGTATCAAGATGTCATCACTTCTGGTGCAAAAAGGTACAGATCTTAATGTGCCTGGGAACATTAGCATTGGCATGATGGTGCCACAGAATAGAGATATCAGATTTGTGAGAATTGTGAGCACTTCAAATTAAAATTTAGTTTTAAGATTCTATCTAAACTCAATTTACATGTACATACAGCCCTTTGGATCTGGGGCTTCTTAACTTTCTACAGAGGTGGGAGCTGAACATTTCACCTAGAAGTACAGTACTCTCTTTCAGGTCTATTTTTGACACTTGCTCAATAAATGCAGGACATTATTTTCTGAAATGCCTATTCAAAAGTCAGCAGTAATGCTTTTCATTGTAGAAAGCTACATCCTTTGTGTGGAGTGATATCAAGACACTTTATTCTCACTGACTCACAGTACTAGAGAAAGGAGTTGTTTAAACCTCTTTCACATAATATTTTTCAGCATGTAACAAGGTGGGTGGAGAAACTCAGTAGCTTTCTGTATTTTAAAAATCCAATACAGTGAACAAAAGCATCTCACACCTTTTTTAGGACATAGGTCTCCATACTTCATGTGAAGTACTAGAAGAAAGATAAAGAGATCTCAGTTGATGGCAAAGAGCATGAGTCATGGTAATATTGATACTGGCTCACTTTTAGCTTTCTATGCGCTGTTATTATGATTAATTGTGTAGTCTGGAGGAGCAAAATCTTATGTTTCAGGTGTACAATTATTTGTTGCAAAGTTACTCTGAAACATGGAGTTATCAGAACTTTCATTAAGACACGCATAAACATTTACAAGCTCTGGAGGCCAAGTTTGGAACTGAATCAGCTAGCTAGAGTTCCATTCCTGCCCTTTACAGAAGGTTTTTTGTGTAATCAGACAATGGGTGTGGTATCTCATGATTGCATCAGAGGCTTTACCTAAATGCAAAGGTTTTAGAAACTGTCTTTCTCTTTTTCTTGGATTTCAAAATCTTCTAAGGACCTCGCTTGCTTAAAATGTCATCTTAGGACACGTCCTTGTCCCCAGAAACGAACAGCATCCAAAGCAACATCATGCAGCTCAGTCTGAAGAGAGTCCAGCTTCAGAAAACTAATTTCTTCAAATATACAGCGTACATCAGACCATCACTAGATAAAGTATTAGATTGTTGCAGTTCTATGGAGTTTCCCATGACACAGGGTTGGGGTTAGAAACTGGCAGTTGCCCCAGTTTGGAGTAAGCCACAGAACGGTCCTTGTGGCATTTTTGTGGGAGATGGGGTTCAGTCAGGCTTCAAGGGCAGCTGAGCAATGTGAAGCCCAGCCTCCCACTGCCTGTGCAAGGGGGAATGGTAGCAGACTCCCATTCTCTTGCCCTGTGTTTGAAAACAGAAGGATTGTCTCTGTCCTTCATCTGTATTGGCCTTGAGTTTTGGGGGTTGATGGTTTTTGTTTTGTTTTAATGAATAGGATCAGGCACATTGTTGGTCTAAATATAGTATAGACAAGTGAGGATGGATAGATTGATATCCACCCCTGCTCCCAGGCTAGCTGCTGGTAGATGCAGTGTCTTATTTGGATAATTTCTGCTCCTCTGTCTAGAGGAGTGTGCATTCTCATTTCTTCTGCTCTCTCAAGCCTGACATCATCTCACTTGTCTCTGCAATGGAAATCATGCCAATGGAGATGGAGAGAAAACTGATTCTATTACAAAAAGGGCTGTGATAACTTACAGTGCCCAAAATATGAAAAGAAATGCACTATTTATGAGTATGGGAAGCTTTGAGGCCTGAGGCTGTAGAGAAACATTAGGCATGAGCTGGTATGAACCATCAAGGCAGAGAGACTGCAACTGCTGCTGTTTATGGGTAAACTGGAAACATGTGAAGCCATGCTAATACAGCTCCTGACAGAGTGTAACTGCTGATAATACAGCAGTATTCCTCAGAAGATCAAGGTTACACCTTCAATGAAGCATTAAAAATGTTAATTAAGATAAAACTAATATTCTGTCATAGGTTTTTTTTTCAAAGCTTTTTTGCTTGCTTTGTTTAGTTACTTAATTAAACAGAAAAGAAACAAACAAAAAAACAACCCAAGTTTTGGATATTCCATAGTTGACTTCACTGAAAAAAAAAGTGAATTCTTTAGTGGTGAAATTAGATAGCTATTAGTTAATGGAGATAAATGAGAATCTTGTCAAACATGAACTCAAATATTTGTGAGAGAGTCACTGAATGTGAACACTGTGAATGTATGAAAAAAACAGGTTTCTACTTTGGCCCCAAACCTCAGATTTTTCATGTCGCTTGCATGCATATCATTGCCAGTATTTTAAAGCAGAAATATGTAGAACTGGTCTACTCGGATGTGGCACAGGTCTTTTTTCAGTATAAATACTGCTGAGATGCTACAGTACCAGCAAGATTTGAGACTAGAACACAAAGCTCCTGTGAATTTCTGTACATTTTTTCACCTCAATTTTCAGTAAGAATACTGACTTTTCTTTTTGCATTTTTATGCAGACCTGTTACAGCTGCTCAAGACAGACCATGTGAAAAGAAAACACCCAAAGAGGTTTGACTTACACAGTTTATAAGAAGGAACCATCATCTACATGAAGCCTGGGATAAAAATATGAAGGTACTCAGCATTGAAAGGAATTTGTTGTGAGGAGTTATGTATGTGGCAAAAGACATTCTGCACAGAATCTTTATGACATGCGTTAATTTGTTATGATTGTAAGAAAAACAGGAAAAGGTGAAAGGTTGAATATTGTAGTAAAAAAACCCCAACAACTATAATAAAGAATAGCAAGTAGAAATTAGAAGCAGAAATCATAAGCAATTAACACAAAAAGCCAGTGAGGAATATGGTTATTTTTGCAAGGGATCTCTGTGGTTATTATTTTTGGAAAAACAACCATTAAAGATAGATATTACAAGAAATTATAAAAGGCTGTAGCAAAGGACTAGATAAATTTCAAATCAATGGGTTTTAATACACATTTTAGGATCAATAAACTGTATTTAGCTTTTATATTATAAATTCAGTATCTTTTTAAAACTTTCTCAGTTGGCAAACAGAGAGATACTGGTTTCCAAGTGGTCTGCAATGGCAGCCTAAGGCTAGATCATAACAACTGCGTTCACAATACATTCCATAAAGTATCATACAGAAACATGTACAGTGCTCACTGATCAAACTGTGTAGTCATTACCACGTTAACACTGATCTCACATGCACAAGATGTTAGCCAGAAGTCAGTAATAAGGTACTGCTGACTTCCAGCAAGCAATATAAAGACTGTGACATTCATGGATGTCTGGAGCTACATCCTTGGAAAAGCTGGCCTTTATGTACAATGACATGACAACACATTAAACATGCAATGTTTTAATCTCACAATCTCACCATTTAAGTCCAGAAGATTCTTGACAGCCAAGAGAAGATGTTATGTTAAGTATCAGTGTTTTTGTCTCATTCTTCTTGACCACTGTTTGAATTAGGAATGGGAGAACAGAGCTGATTTTAAGTTACTTTTTATTTCATTGTATTCTGTAGAGGTGAGGCTGCTGAGTCTTGGCACTGTGTATGAGTAAGAGCATTGATCTGAGTATTCTATCTAGTGTTTTCTCTTTGTGTTTTCCATAAAGTAGAAGATCACTACAGTGTACTGCATATCTGCTCTGCTACTGAACTGTGTCTTATGCTCTGGGCTTGGCTGGTGGCTCTCATTTTTTTTTCTGTGGGCAGGACACAGACCAATGTGCAGAGATCTGTTTCTGGACATTTTGCTACAGTGCTGCACACCTCATTGCAAGACAAGAGCAATCCCATTGTACTTTTAGGAGTTTCCATACAATGCCTTCTTTTTATTTGAAATGTAGAATCACAGAAGGACAGGCAACTAGTATTATAAAATTGTTTCAAATTTCCTGCTCAAGCAGCCTACTTTCTCTTACTTTAATACTGCAAAGGCAGAGTATCTGAACATCCTCGTTTTAAATTGACAGTACTCTAGAGTTGGGAGATCTGACTTGTTTTGTTTGGGCTGGGACACATGGCACATTTGGGGAAGGCATACATTAAAGCCCCAGCTGGCAAATCATTGTTTGCTGGCACTATTAACTCCCTGACCCAGCCAGACATTATTATTGAGGGTTTCAGATTACCCAAATATAGTTTTCCAAAGCACCTTGAAAGGTAGCTCAAACCCCTACTCTCAAACATCTCTCATTCATCTGCTTCTCTTTTATAGAAATGGGTAGAATAACAAACCCCACTTCCCTGGGACCATACCAGGGAAACGTGATATTCACAGTTTCTACTCAGCACTTGGTATTGCAATGTCTTAGTTGGGGGAGACCAGTAAGTCCTCTGATTCCAAATTAGCTACAAATGTTCAGATAATTTCCTTATTTTTGTTCTTTCTCTAGACACAAGAATGTGAGGACACAGCTCGGTCTCATTAATGCAAATATATACTGAACGTAATTATTTCTCCCACAATGTTGTACTCTTCACAACATAAGAAGCAAGCATTGAAAAGAAAGGAAACATTTTAGAGCATGCCACAGCCAAGATTAGAGAGGCAAAACTAGAGCTGAAAAATGCAGAGAACCAATTCAGACATAAGAGTTTATGATAAAATGTGACCCTAGAGATTCAAACAGCTAGAGATTATAGTAAATGTTACTTTTTCTTCAACAGCATGTGAAGTACCCCTTGTGATTTGGGATGAGAGATTGCAAATGGTACATGATGTTCCATTCTCCCAGCTCCAACCAGCTGTAAATCAACTAATTTATGAGGTTTGGAAAGCCAAGTTTGATTATTAAAAATATTGGGAAAAAAATTTCCCAAACATTTCCCCAGATCTGATGAAAAAAAATCTTTCTCTTCTGCTTTTCCCTCTTTGTTCAGACTTACCTACTGTCAAGATTTTTCTCAAGCTATGTGTTTTCGGAACAAGCTTTTAAATTACTCTTTTGTAAATCTTCATCTGCCAACTATAATGCATTTGGAAAAAACCCTCAACCAAACAACAAAAAACCCAACCCTGCTTGAAAGCTGTAGATGTGTGGATTGTTCTTCACAAAGGTACTGATTGATGCTACAATGTCTCACTCAGCACAGCTATTAGTCTAATGAATCTTCATGGCTTTAGGCACACTAATGAAACAGTGGCAACCACTTAAAGGGTAATCTGCCCCTCTGCATGGTACCGGCCTTTATCAGGAAATTCCTATTCCTGTAGCAGAGGATGGTATTGCTGTTTGCTCCAACTAATGAGTTTAAAGGAGAGGATACCATACAATGATGTTAAGGGGTCATTTGCTTAAATAATTTCTTGGACCTCATGTCTGATGAGCTGAAATTAAAAGAAATGGGCTGTAATGGTGATGCAGTGTGCCTTAGTATAATATCTAAATAACTGAAAACAGATGTTGCTGAAATGCAAATCTCTGGCCTTGTTAATAAGTGAATTACTCAGTTTGCAAGTCACTGTTTAGGATTAATCCTTTTAGGGTAAGATTTTGTCAGAGTTTGTCAGATTTTACTTTACATTCTTAGTGGATGGTTTCCATATCTTTGTTTCAACAGACACAAAGGGAACATGTTTATCATGAAGCACATATCTTTACTTTCACTATCTGAACTCTCATTTACAGCATTCTGATATATCTACTGGGCTACAAATTTTGGGAGCAGTTTAGACACAAAGTTACTGAGTAAGGAAATGACCCTCACTATTCAAAAAAACTAAATTTACACATGTGAATTTAAATTTATATATAAAATAAAATTTACAAATATGCTATTCCTGAAACAAATAGAATAAGAAGGGGAAAAGGACTCTTTTCCAATAGCTTGGAAAAAGACAGACACAAACCCCCATTCTTTGTTTATCTCTAAACATGAATAGAAACCTTAGTCTCTTATATTTTAGCAGAGCAACATAACCGTCAGAGGTGGCTCATGCCTTTCCCTGATTCCCTGATTTGCTTGTAGTTGAATCACTTTTTATATAATGTTATTTGAGGTGAAGAGTAAGAATAGCTTAATCCAGGAAGAGAGAAAAAATGAACTAATTTACACGAACTCTCTAACTGTAAGTGCTTTGTGTAACCCATTAAAACCAGAAAGGCACTAATGAACTGTGTTGATGCAAATGTGGAAGACATCAATACATGATGATCAAAAAACCCTGCAAAAAAACCCCTGGATGTCCACAAGTACTGGAGTAAAAGAAAAGAAATGCAATTCAGTAGAACAGTCTGCTGCAAAATTGAAGCTGAGCAGCTGCAAACAAGAACAAGAATGATGATGTTAGTCAAATGCAGGTCAAACGTGCGCTGCCAAGAGGGCCCTGTAAGAGGCAAAGTACAATACATAGAAAAAGACATTTGGTGCTTTATTAAATGAATTTTATATGAACTATGCAAGGAAAAGATGAATAATTATACTGACCTACACATAAAAAAATAAATCAATACTGCAGCAGAAGCAGCTAAAGTCTACAGCAATGAAGGAGAGCTGTTAATAAGGGCGATTTTAAAGAGTTAATCATGTTTTTCCCAGGGAAACAGAAGATGAGGTACATCTGTGATTACTGTTTCAGGGACTAGTTCAGGGATGACAACTAGAGGTGAGGATGAAGGGAATAGAAACACAATAGCAGGAAAAATATTTATAATCCAAAAGGGAATGTTGAAATAACAGATTCATAAACTAGCTATGAATTAGCTCATGCTAGGACTTAGAACATTAGGAAAATGTTCTAGCTATCAACAAAATCAAAGTAAATAGGTAATATAATCTGGAAAAAGAAAATTCAGTTAAACCCCAGTTTACCTCAAAATACGTTAACGAGAGTAAGCTGTTCTCTTTTCACAAAGAAGCTACCCAACAAATGCAAGGTGTGTCACCCATATCTGCAGCTCCTTTCACAAATTCAGCTAGAACAGCTGAACATTCTTGAGTGGCTGCTCATTTTAAGCTTTGCAGCACACATTATTTTCAGCTTTACTGAAGTAGTTTTACATTTCTTAGCTCAGCTCTTTTGCACTGCACTGTCTGGCTCCATTTGTAGGACAGGACGGCAGCCAAGGCATTTACTGAGACCAAAAGCTATGAAAGTTCACTGTTAAAGACCCTGTGACCTGAAAATGTGTTACTATTTGATGCTTTTCATACTCATTTTCTTTACTTTACAAATACCGCAGTTTGGTAGATTGTTTTCAGGTAACAACATTCGAGTTAAAGGAACTATCTTGGCAATTTTATACATCTGGAACACGTAATTACAAGTGTGATAGTGTAAGTGCTAGGTCCTTTCTAAAATAGCTTTTCTCCAGGGCAACATGTTCAGTCACAAAGGGTCATCTGAGATCTAGCAGCAGGGGACAGGTTTGATGGAACTGCCATAAACTTTTTCAGACTACAGAGCGATACACTCCTCAATTAGCTGATGATAACTGTTGAACACAGAGAGCTGTATGAAAACCCAGGGGACAGATCTATCTATTGACACAATTTTTCTCCTAATGTCTTCATAAGTGGTAGTTAAATTATCCCTTTCTTCCATGGTTCTCTGTTTTTTGTAAAGAAGCTACAATTGCTTTCTGAAGAACATCCTGATTTCTTGGTTGATCAATTCATTTGCTTTTCTCCCAGAGCAATTTTTTTTCTCTGAAGGTACCATATGCATTCTATTATTTCATTGAGTCATTTTTGCTTTTGCTGCCAATTGAGATCCATTTGTTGAAAAAAAAGCCCAAACAGATTAACTGAATTTTCCTCAGGTTACAGCTGTGTCAGTTTTTAATGAAGTCTTTTGTATAAGTTTCATGGGATGCAGATAGCTAAAGGGTCAAGAACAACAAAGGAATCCCTGCATTTCACTGGCATTTAAGGCCCTCCTAATTTTAGACAGTTTTTAATTTCAAAGGGATGTATCATTCATTCTTCCTGAGGAGTGGAAACCACATTGGTCTTTTTAATGTAAGTTATCACATGTTCAGTACCTGGCAGTGTTAGGACATTTTCACACTGCAGTGGAGGAATAATTGGATACTTTGCAATCCAAATAAATGATGTTAATGCCTATATTATAAGGAATAAGAAGGGAAGAAAGGAGGATCTCTTTTGCTGTCTAGCTGTGCAGGATCCACAACCGCTTCCAAGGACCCATGGTCACATGGACACTACAACAGCAGAACACCTGGGAATGGCTGAATTTCCTTCCTCCACTTCCTCTCAAAAAGGATTGGCAGGTTCACAGCCCTGCAGTGATCCAGGAGGTCTCCCAGTACATGAACTCTGGACACAATCTCTGGGGTCCACTACATTCCAGTATCATAGCGAATGAGTTTAAACCAGAATATCTCCAAGAGCTGGTTAGCCTTGCTGAGAGGGGCCAAAGGTAAGTTAGAAACTTTTTGTCCCTCTTAAAGGTGGGTGGTAGACAAATCACTGAACAAGCTGCACCAGATTCAGGGAGTGACACATATTCTGCTTGAGTCCAGTGTGAGCACAGCAACAGAGAAACTTAAATGCAGACCACTCTTTTATCATGTTATCTTCATGTATTTCTTCAGATGTCCTTTAGTAATACCTCTGGCAAAGTAGATAAGATTTTCTTCCTAGCTGAAGGTGACAGAAAGAGTAATCAAGCATTTTAAGAAATGTACTTTTACTTCAGCAGTTTGGTTTGAGGGAAGGAAAGGGAGAAAAAGAGAACAGAGTGACTGTTCTGCAGGTTCATTTAATGTCCTTTTCAAAATGACAAATGTATATGTCCTCAGTCATGGGATCCGATCACTCCGGGCACAATGCATTTTTTTGAGAAAAGCTCTGGATTCACTTAATGTTAATTGCAGTAAGCTACTTGCCAACCTTCTAAAATCAGAGACCATTTCACTCTGGAGCTGTTTCTATTTCAAAAGAAAACCTCTCATATGCAGAGATATTATTACAGACAGCATTATGGTCATTTAATGAAGATATTATAAAGTAGTGCAAATGATATAGTAGGTGATGAGCACAAGGTCAGCTGTTTGTCTTCTGATCACTTACTGTGGCAGGTAACTAATGATTTTGGATCTGAAGGACTAGCTTGGGTACCAGCCATACATGTACTGACAGAAGTCTAGCAAAACGACTGTGACATTATCCCAAAGATAGCATTGCCATTCTCAGCAGGCCAGTTACTTTCTAGAATTTTCAGGTTTGTTGACACCTGTCAAGAAATAATCTGTTCATTTAACACTGAATAACAATCCTACGTGAGTCTTTTCATCATCAGAGGAGAGCAGAAGTCACACTATTTATTTATTCTGCTAATTGCACAGCAGCAGAACTATATGAATGCATAACACTTTGTTCACAGTCGAAGTTCTGTCACCTCCTCAGTGAAATGTGTCATGTCATCATACAATGCAACTATGATGCTATGCTATGTAGCTATGATGAAAAATAACACAGGTTTATATGGGCAAAGTGTTTGGAGAATTTCAATAGGTGGAATATAGTTACCCATTTTTTTGCTTGCCAGAACATCAAAACCATTAAGTCTTCTATTGTTCATTGATTTGTTTAATTCTAATTTCCCATGATCAAAAGTGTTTCAACTTGTGCTTTCACAGCTTTGTCCTGAGCTCTGGCCTAAGGCTAAGGAGAGGCCCTCCATCTCCCCAGGACTTTGCCTCTCTGTCAGGACACCTGGATGCCCCAGCAGGCCAGCAGACACAAGGGTCTATGGAATGGCATAGAAGCCAAAGGATCATGGAGCACATTGTCCATCCACCCTTCCTATGTGAGTACTGCCTTCTATATTCAAAGCACGGAATAGCTCACCAGGTTCCACCAGGCATTTGGCTTCACAGCAGCACATCTTTTTCACTAACCAGTGACAAGCTTTTCCTGCTGGTACATGTCATGGTTGGGACAAGGTGGAAAGATCAGTCTGAGGGCAGCAGGGTTGTCCAGCTGTGGGCTTCACATGCAGGAGGGACACAATCTCACTGGGAGAATCTTTATTCCTTACAGAGAGGAATGGATTGCACAGATTAGTCATAGCTTAAAAAATATCAGGCAATGCTGTGTCTTTGCCAAAGTAAAGCCCACGTTACCATTTGAGAGATTTCTGAGAAGGATTTGGCTGTAGAAATGTCTGGTAAACACTACAGTTAATAAGATGCCTGCATCTGCACATTCACTCAAATATGCAGTCAGATATTGATTTCAGCCGCAAGACTCTTGTAAACAAAGTTATTGGAGACTGTGAAGTGTTTGGGTGAAGATCTTTATATATTAAGATTATCCAACTGAAACCTCCAAAATTCTAAACTAGAAAGAAAATGAAAATAAGAAGCAAATTCCATCTACACACCCATGAGAAGGCAAAATGTACATTAAAAACATTAAGGTTTTTTTTCACGTGCTATTACTGCGTATACACAATAAAACTTCCTTCATATTAGATATGAACTGTCTTTTCACGATCATTGAGTGAGCTGATGATGATTTCATAGCACTAAAACTTGTTCCTGAAACACTTTTCAAACTATATTTTTACTATTTATTTTGTAACTGTGGGAAAAGGTCAAAATAATCTTTTTTTCTGGAGTTTCTGTCGTGTTATTAAAAAATAAGAAAAAAAATTGCTAAACTCAACATTATGGCTTGTCATGTGTCCAGTTTTGAACATATCCAATGAAAAACTGAGGACTGTACAAGCTTAGTATGCATAGCCACAGAGATCCTGTTGTGCTCATATATGTTGGCCACAGTCACAGCTGTGGTCACCTTTTCAAAATCTGACTTTTTTTAGAGTGTTGAAAAAGTACAGAATCATATGCAAAGTCAGACATTATTTAATGAAAGGCAGAGAATGCTATCTTCGTAATATCTTCAAGAATTCCATATTGTAATGTGCTTTCTTCTTTCTTAATTGAAAAGGATGCTCAGCAGCTTCTTTACTACTCACAAAAAGTTTAAACTTTTGTTTGAGTTAAATTGTTTATTTAATTTGAGTTTATTTTCACTTTTTTTCCTAGTATCTATCCTTGAAAATGATGCAGAACAGACTATTACTCAATATTTTCCTCGTAGATGTATTCTTATGTTTTGTATCCCAAACGAGAACTTTAGAAAGAAGGTCCTATTTTTGTAGCAGTGGTTGTCAAAGAACAATGTTGGAAGAAAATATTAAGGAAGAAAATTAGCAAAATGTCTGGCTCTAACTCTTCTAGATCTTGTGATGCATTAATGAAACAATAGAACAGCAAACGATTGCTGCATTGTTGGAAGAAACATATTCCCTCCTTTATCCCATCAACTGTAAAATATTTGTATTTGTAAAAGGGAAACTGTCTGAATCTGGTTAAGATGCTGTTTTTCTGTAGTTTGCAGATGCTTATTTGAAATGTTTGGTGTTACTACCCTGAAGCATCTGTAAAGGGTTCATGAGGCACAAAGCTCACTCTGTCCAGGATCACAGCTTGAGACATCAGCTGCATCTGATCAAAGGGATGCCCCAATGAACCAAAACTGAGGACTTGGAGACATGAACAGACACGGAAATTGTGAGAAAGAGGCAGGGAAGAGGATGTCTAGATTGTGGGGAAGGAAGGATGGAGGGTTTCACAAGTAAATTTTGATTTTTTTTTTTCAGTCTGTTTTTTACAGCAACCTCCTGGCAGAAAATCTTTTACCCTTTCAGATTACATGGCCATTCTGCATGCAGTGTAAATGTGTCTTTTATTGTCCTTTCTCCTGCCTGAAGTCTTTTTGATTGCAGACTGAAAAATCAAATATCTGCAACCAAATAGAGAAATCTCATGCTTCTGAAAATAAAAGTTAGTACTACTGATGATGCTTAGCTCACAACAGATATTAAAAGAATATTTCAGTGTTAACCTACTAGGTATAGTCAGTTATACCAAGGTGTTAAAAGTGGGTGACTGGCCTGCCCTTTTAACTTTTCTAATTTGGCTGCATAACCATGACAGAGGACAAGGCTGCTCCTGCTGTTATTGCTATTGACCCTCTGCCTGCTCTTAAAGTTTTCTTTATTGCTTCAGTAATTTAGGACCAAAACAAATTATTTTACAATCCCTCATCTTGCAGCTAATACATTTTTTCCTTTCTCCAAAGGAAAAAAGGAAGAATATAAAAGTGATTTTATTAATTTCTGGCTATAACTGTTGGTATCTTCATTTGCTGTTGTTTTTATGTTACATATTTGTTCGATAGAACCAGACAGATACATCATAAACAGATTTGTAGCATCTTACCTCACTGTAATAATGGAAATTGTAGACTGTGTTCTTTCTGCTTCATCAGAATATTTCCCTGAGCTTTAGTTGATATGTTATAAAACCTATAATGGTCAAAAATTATAGATAAGTGTAAAAACTGCCTTTTTCTGGAAAAAACTTGAAGCCACTACTCAAGAGTGAAAAAAGGAAAAAATAATAATAAAAAAAAAGTAACCTTAACCTGATACCAGCCTAATACTCTAAACTTAGACATGTTATTATATATCTGTATGCTGCGATATGTTTTTTTTTATTTATTTACAATGTTTTCAGGGGGTTTAGGAATCCCTAAATTTTGTTACTATGAAAGATATTATATAATACTGTCATGGATCAAAAGCCACTTTTCAATGGACTGTAAGAAATCTTGCAGTTCTCATCTTGCAGCCATTTCTGTCCCATGAGGGTTTTAGTTCATTTACCAAATGAACTATTTAGCATATTTAGCATTTAGTTTATTTAGTTTTAGTTCATTTACGTGGCATAATGGTTTCTCAAAAAGTACTTGCCTAGGACTTATAAATACAACTTAGACATTTAAAGGAGAATCTGCCAAGATTTCTGGTGAGTTTACTGTCGTCTTTACCCTACAAAATCTGAAATACCAGAAAAGGGTAAGGATGAACTCAGATCAGATAATATTTTTATGCCCTATGATCAGATAGTTAAGAGACTGTCAAATAAGAAGTAAGTCACAGAGAGCCAAAGCCTGAAAACAGGAAATATGAACTGGTACATTTTTCTGTATTACTTGTCAATGGGCTTATTGTAATGCAGTTATTTGAATGCAGAAGGTTGAGTAATTTCATTCTTCTCCATGTTGATTTGCATGTTTATCTGCCTTCTTGAATTATTTGACCTTATGTGTTTGAACAAGTCTCAGCAAGTTCTGTACGTGCATTGGCACAACTCAGACCAGGCATACTCGTCCTGTTGATGTGCAGTGATTTGCAAATGTTCTCACTTCAGCTGCTGAAAGCAGATAAGAAGATGTGGAGAAGTTCTTTTTGTGGTAACTACATGCTTTAAGCTGGAGTTTGCTTAATGTCAACCAACTGCATTCAGTTACCTAGAAGCAACTGCTGTCTCTCCCTAGGGAAACTGATCCTGTGACAGAAGGAATAGTGATAATATAATAATCAAGTTTAGTTCTTGGTCTAATTTTGTACTAGTGGATGCTGGAATTATAGCAGCTCAATCAGTTTATTAATTCAGTTTTAGAAACTAATTTTTCAAATATCTGCTCAAATAATTCGTCAAATATTTGGTTCCAATAATTTGTCCATTTATTTATCAACTCTGATTTTCATCTATATTTTGATTTGTCTGTGCTGTGAAGCAGAATAAAAAGCCAGAACCAGGTTCATGTGTTTCACAAGTGTAGTTAAAACTGAAATGGCTTCTCTAAGGATGAGCAACCAAGGTGACTGGTGCTCCTTGGAAACTTGCCTTGCTTGAGGACTTCTACTTTCTTGTTGTCAACAGGAGAGACCAGAGATGAGGGTGCGGAAGGGACCATTTAAGCAAAAGATCTGTATGTCAGAAACTCCAAATCCCTGTCCCCTTGTTTTCTGGCACACAGATTAGTCACACTCTAGGACTTCATTTGCTCTAAATTATCAGTTATATAAATCTCATTTGCCTGTTTTTAGAGATTAATAAATAGCTTTGGCAGCTGGACAGAGAATGAATGGGTTCCTAAGGTGTTTAGGAAGTAAGGAGGGAAGCTTAAACTGCTAATAGTTTGTAAGACCTAATCAGAGGAAAGATCTAAAAGCTGGCTAATAGCACAGGTACTTTCATTATTTGTGATGTCCTGTGAGAGGTCTGGGGAGAGATGTTGTAAATATGAAGGAAGAGGTGGAAAGAGAGACCACGGATTTATCCTTCATTATAGGAAGGGTCAAAGAGACAAAGTCTGTTTGTGCAAGGATGGCTGAGAAGCTGGCAGAGGTAAAACAGAAAGGAACAGCAGAAAACTTGGTGCTAGACAAGTGAGCAGTGAACTAATTTTTTTCTGTTAGAATTGAAAAGATACTTCAATTCTTACACTGCAAATTCTCACACTGAAAACTTCAAAACAGTGCACAGCAGTGTTAAAGAGATTTCATGTTGTATATCAGCACAGGGAGAGGTCAGGAAGGAAGAAGTTCCAATGGGCATCAATATGTTGGCTGAATTAAAAAAGGGAGTTTTCTGATGAATTTTAGTGTTCCACTGCAAAAGGTTTCATTTGTTTATATGGAACATATTTAAAAGGATGTATCCTTCTGATGAGACCTTTGGTAACAACTTTCGCTGCTGCAAGGCATGATTTTGACCAAAATCAACATAATACATGGAGTTTTGAGAAAAGAAACACACAGCTGGGAAATAAAATACTTAAGTTTGCTTTCAAACTATTTCTCAGCCCTGCTGAGGTTCAACGCATTAATTTCTGGGAGTCAGTCCTCTGTCTATTATAGAAAAAATTAATTTTGAGAGCTAGTGGCTTGTCCATGAGTACGAATGAAAATATTTATTGGTTTGATTCTGAAAGATTTCTTTTGAGAAGGGAGATATCTATCCAGATCTTTATGATCAACAGAGAAGACATAGCAGAATAAAAGCCAACATGTAAGGCTGAAAATCTAATGGACTATTAGACAGGGACTAATAGCATTTCAGAAGCAAGAGACAGAGAATGAGTGACATAAGAATGTCTGACACTGAGACCAGAGTGATTTTGAAACTCCAAGGCTTTTTGTTTGTCTTTGTGTGCTGTAACACATATTTCATGGTTAAAATAATCTAACAGATAAATAAAAAAGGACTGAGACAATTTCTCGTATTAAAAGTCCATACTGTACACTCCTCAGACTGAGATAAATAATTTGTAAATTAAATCATAAAACCAACACTTCTTGTACTTGCTGCATAGGCTTATCCTTCACCCTTTCTAACTGATGGCAAGCAGCACTGGTTATCATTTACTGGCTTAAAGCTCATCTTTCCCAATACACTTAAAGTTAAATGCATTTCTGTTTCTGCCACTGTCCTAAATTAGCCACTAATAAAAGGACGACACAGATGTGTTGAATTATAACCCTGGTATCTATTCTTTACCCCCGTTTCTGAACACTTACCATCAAAGCTAGTGTTCAGGACAGCACAGTGCCCTTGTAACCTGCCTAAAGAGGAAGTGATACCCACATCACAGAAAAAAAAGCAGCTAGAATACAGAAGTATTTATGTATTTATAGTAGGAAATTTTCAGCGTAAAGTGGACAGTGGAAACCTGACAAGATGCTTTAAGGGCTGCTGACCAGAGCTGTGTGCCAGCTGATGCAAATGTCCCTTCCTAGCAGTGAAAAGTGTGTGTAGAATGAAGTTATATAGTGCCCAGGGTTTGGTTTTTTTTTTGTCATGTTTTTTTCTTTACCACACTAACTTTGAATAAAAAACTTAAGTGTTGCAGAGTATTTTTCGCTTGAATAATTTATACCTTATTTCTTTTTTTTTTATTTTCCTTTTTCAGTGAATGTAGTCCTAATAGCACATGGACATTGTCAAGGGACATTTTATCCTAATGTCTCCTTTTGTTTTATTCAGTAGGAAATTATTGTCCTGATATTATCAATTACAGTAGCTCAGAGAAAAATAATATCAACAAATACTAGTCTGTGGTATTTAAAGAATGTCAAGGCAGATATATTAATATGAGAACTTTAGCTGGCTTATCCAGTGATTTAAATATTCTCAATATTCTTTCCCTTTCCTGCGGAGACAAAAGATGCTTGTGCCATAGTCAGTTCTATTGCTTATTTCCTTCCCCAGTCATCCCGTGCTTGCCCTGATACAGAGAGGGTCTACTTTTTATCAATCATATGAAGAAACAAAATATTTTCTTCACATGAAATCTTCTCACACAGGCAAATTCATTTTCTAGCAGTAATGTTTCATTCTTTGTGCCTCTGCGCTCCCATTTTCCAGCTCTATCTACTTATGTCTCCTTCTCCCAGAGCAACCCAACCTATTTAGCACATATCCAGTTATTGTGTTGCTTTGGCCATTTAATATAGGGTTTTTTTTGTCTTTCCTTATCTACAGGGGCCGAGGGGGAAGGATGAGGGAAAGAAAAATGGTAGAGAGGAAAGAAATGCAGTCTGCCTGTGGGTTACCATGAAGATGAGTCCTAGAAACTCCTGCATCCTGAGAACTGCTGCCCAAGCACACCCAGCATGATCCCCTTGTATGAACCCTCTGCCCATCCTCCAGCAGCCCCTTCCTTTGCTCCCCCTCTAGATCCTGCTCTGCCTGGATGCACAGCAGAGAGCCCACAACTGTGTTTCATGGGTAGAAACTGCCTCTCAGGTATTTGCAAGATAATAAAAAAGTAGAGGCATAACAGGGGAATGGAGGCAGGAAGGATTTCAGGGAATATCAAGGCAGGCACAGGAGGCACAATGGAGTGAAGTGAGCAGGCTGAGGTGGATCAGAGGATGCTACTGGCAGAAATGAGATTCATGTGTTAGAGATGCCACCCACATACATATCTTCTAGTGCTGCTTTATTGTGGATTACCCTTACTGGAAGCTGGGATTGTGCTACAGACACCAAAATACCATAGTGCTTTTGAATGTCAAGTCGTCCTGGCAGAGGATGTACCTGGCCTTCATGTTTTTTTTCAGACCTTTTCTTCTTCATTGCCTGTTCCTGGACCTTGCCCTCAGCTGGTGATTTGCTTGTCCTATATGAGCCTTCTATTTTCTTTACTCTGGAAAAAGTCAGCAGGCCTGGGGAATAGACTCTCTGCCCCTCTGGCTCTTCCCTGTTTACCCTTTGCCTTTGTAGTTCTGCCCCAAAGACATATTAGCCCCTTCTTCAGCACCACTGGAGAGCAATGTACCTCCTGACACACATCCATCTGCTTTTGCAGGCTGTGGACAATGTCTCGTACTGAAATGTTTCCAGACTGTTTAAATTAAGAATGGCATTAATCCCAAGTTTTCTACTTCACTGTGAATATAAAAATGCTGATGTCTAAATTAGCCTTATGTGTCTTAAAGGTAAATATTTAATGGTTTGATTCCTCCAGTTCTGAAGAACAATTCAAAATTCCACCGAGCTGTGTGGGAATTGTGTAAGGTCCCTGTGAAGGGAAGAGGAGAGAACATAATACTGGGATACAAAAGTTTCTGAGATCTGTTTGAAACTCTGGGAAATAGATCACATCGATGATAATGAACAACAACAAAAAAAGCCTGTGAGAAAAACAAAATTATTAGACTTTATATTTTGCCTTGGGTAAAACGTAGCAAAAAGGATTTTTTTCTTTTTAGTTCAGGGGGAAGAAAGTAACCAAAAAGATGAGATCACGATGGGAAAGAACAAAAGCATGCCCTGCATCAAAAATCTCCAGGATCACACGAGCAAGAAATTTCACCAACAGATACAAAATTAGATGTGGCAGATCTATAGTGCTATTGGTTATGAAAGTACATGCTAATTCTGTTTGGCTGCCAATATTTTACATATAAACAGACAGGTGTCTCTCCCTTGTGTTTTACAATCACTTGATGTGATTGTATGACGCCTTCCAACAGAAGCCCCTCAAGTGTTTCCAGAAGTTACTATTATTACTGTTATTTTCTTTTGTGTATTTTCTTTTGTGGAAGAAAAGAATGTGAGTTATTTAATGTCACATCTCAAGACAGAGCAAGAAATTAGGAGTAAAAAATAACTCCATCCCCTTTCTCATAAACTGCAGGCAACTTCACCCGCACCTGTATGCAGTGGCAGTGCCACTGAAAGGCACCTGTCCTGCTCTGAATTGTAGAAGCTAAAAAGAAAACTGTACAATAACAAGAAAAAATAGTTTACTTTTACAACAGTTGCCTTTTTTCTTTTTCTTTTGTTTTGTTTTGTTATTTTCCCCCCTCAGAATTCGTTGGTTTTTTGCCACACCTGGCATCTGGGTTAATAGTCTATTTGCACAGAAGAAACTCTTAATTCCAGGTTTAGACAGAACAAAATTCAGTGAAAAGGACTACTAATCTTACTAATGAAGACTCACCTTCAAAAGAGAGGTAAATCAGCTGGTTCAGTGCTGCTTCTAAATGAGCAGATTGTATAGCGTTCACTCTGTTTTCACCAGTCTGACCTGTGGTGCCCCAATTGTTAAGAGGAAGAATTAAAAGGAGTAAATTTTGTAGTCATAAGAAACAGAGTAGGCAATCTGGTCTAGATGTGAGCTGCTATGTATCAATATAAGTGCACTCTACTGGAATAATATTCATTCTCAACTGACACACATAATAAATAACTGCAACTATATTACAGGTAATTTTTCCCAACTCCTCTTCTTCTGCTGTGGAAAATTTGTCCAGTCTGTTTCTCCAGTTGTTCACACCTTGCATATTCATTGGGAACTGGTAACAGTGAGAGCTGCACCCATGATAAGTTCCTATCTCCAGCTAAGGGCATCGGCCTCTCTATGGTACACTCATTTCTGTGAAGTAAGAAACTTGTCAGCCTGTGGCCTGCTAAGGGCTTACAGGTGAACTCCAGGAAGATCTCATGAAACAAAACTGCCCTTCAGAGTAGTCACATACTTAGACTCAGTCTTTTCCAGTTAGGAGACTAATTCACAGTCTCGTAGACATCGTGGGTAGAAATATTGTTTCCATTAGAATGATTTCACTAAAGATTTTATATTTCATTTAGAAGCACCTGCTATTATTTATATTATCGGTTGTCTTTCCCATATGTAGAAAAAAACATAGACTTTCAGACGGAAGGGCATTTTACTGCTTGTGACAGACAACAACAGAGGAGCAAGTGTGGCCTCCCTGAAGCAGATGGCACTATGCTATTTGCAAGCCATCATCACTGCCCATCCCCAGTGGCAGGCAGCGTGACACATTCCTTTCAAAGGTACAAAACATCACTATCTCTCCCCCGACCCCCATAAGATTTAAGCAGCTGCAGATATGTTTTCTCAGCCTTCATAAGCAGCCACTGCCAGGGTCCTGAGCACATACCCTCTCCCCTGCAGGGTTTGGCTGCCCAGGCTTAGGGCCAGCTTTAATAATAAAGCTGTCAGGCCTTGAGAAGCTCAGCTGTTGCCTTTGCTCAGGAGATGCTTTTAAAAGTAGGCTCTTGTGTTTGGTGATTGCCTGAGCTATGTCACAGGTATGAGTCTGCCCACTTCAGTGCCTTCCTGTCCTTCACCTACTCACCTGACTTCCATCTTGAGCTGTCACCTGCCTCATCCCAGCAAACTTTCCCAGAACAGAGCCGGATCCACGCTCCTCACTCGGCTTCTGTGGCTGAGCTTTGCCTTGGTTGGATGTGCTGCCCTGATGTTGCTGCTGCTCCCCTGCCAGCCTATCAGAGACACTGAGAGAATAATTTTTCTGACATGGATATTGGGCCATTACAAGTGCAGGATGTATGTTCCTAGTCTTACCAAGAGGTCCTAGCATTTGGCCCTCATGTACAATGTGGCTTAGATCCACTCTGCGTTTTCTGAAAACAACTCTCCTTCTCCCTTCCTGGACACATCAAAGTTGTGATGGGGATACTTTAATTTTAAAGCAGAAGGAAATTTTTTAGGAAAGCCACAGGTGTATTTGCTTTATTTCTCTGCTGCATGTGTGTTCAGAATAAGAGTAAGGAATTTAGGGTTTCCAAATGGATGAAATGGACTCTTCACATGTTAGAGTTTTCACTAGTAAAATATTTAGCTTGAGAACTGTAAGACTGAGCTTGATCTGTCCTTTTACTCACTGCTGAGACAGTTTAAGAGCATACCCCTGTAACTAAATACAAGGGCAAATTCCTTGCTCTCTGTTCTAGGAAGAAACCACAGTAAACCACACTTTGTCAAAGTAGAAATAAGACTCTATACTGTTGGATGCATTATTTCTGCAAAAGAAAAAACTTCCAAAAATGCTGGTTAACAAACACTTAAAGTAACTGATAAATTAAAAGATAACAGAGAATAGCTTGAGACCAGAGCTGACTTTTATGCTTTGCTGTGATGTGACTGAGTCATGCACTTAGAACCAGCAGGGACTGAAAACCAGTTTCAGGTTCATAGTACAGCCAGATTTTACCAGAAAGATCTAAAATTTGCCATTGAAAAAAGAAGAAATAATCTCAGGCTTAGCAAGAGCATTGTAACCATGTGAAAGAATCCTAAAAACTTGTTTTGTTTGTGCCCTTTATTAAAAACAAGTTTGAATAATCAGTGCTGAACTACTAAATGAAAAAGAAGAGAAAATTTATTCATTGGCAGAATGCTTTCCTCCCAAGACACTAGATTCTTCTAGTAGCTAAAATGACTGCAAAGAGTTCTTCTAGAATGTACAGATTTAACCATTTTACTCAACAGCCAAGCCCTGGTTTCCACCACTCAGAAAAAAATGATGTTTGAGCTGAAAGATACTTTTACATGTACAGTATTGCCTTCTCCATTCAAATGCTTGAAATGATTGTTTTTACTAGTATGGAAAACAATTGGATGAAGCAGTTCCTAATGCTGAATAATGGGGGCTATGGGCCAATGAAACCTCTATTAGCAAATCAGAAATTGCTGCAGTGACTCTCAGTTTTTCAACTCTTACCAGGTAGGTAAAGAAAAGAGGACTGAAATTAGGAAAAAGAACTGATTTATTTAGATTTCATGACTCTAAATGAAAGACTAGTTTGGGCCAGAGGCAAATTGGTCAGCAGTACTTGTTTTTGTGATAATCAAGTAATCATGGAGATGAAAGGTTGCAGGCAAATGCCAGTGGATGGTGGATGTATTTTGTATAACTACATCTGGAAGATTTAAGGAGTGAATTGGTGGTTGAAAGAAAATTACCTAGAGATGTTTTCACACACACCCACTTCTTAGCTATCAGCATCTTTTCTCAGGAGAAAAAGTGATAATATGCTTCTCTGATATGCTAGATGAACAGGTGACAGGCGTTTTCAGGAGAAAATGGGATATGAACTAGCCATTTGCTCTATTACTAAACTTGTGAGAAACAAGTTCCAGGGTGTGACAGTATGAGTACAGCTGCTACCTCAGCTTTGCCATGGCAGTTCCTTGTACTAACAAGTCACCATTTTCTGTGTGTGTTCCTGTAGTTATGTGGGGTTTTTTTTGTTTTTTTTTGTTTGCTTGGTTGGTTTTTTTTGTTTTGGTTTTTTTGTTTTGTTTTGTTTTGTTTTTTAACATGACACAAAAAAAGCCATGGCATGTCAGGATAATCACTAAAGACACATCCATGAATCTGTTAGACCTTCATTTAAGTGGTTTGAAACCACCCATCCAGCTCAGTTTCAAACAAAACAGGCACATTGTTTCTTGGTTGATGCCAACATTTCTGCTAGCTAATTTGTTTAGAAGAAACCTGATCTGCCAAGGTGGAAGGAAGAATGTGGAGCATCTCTTGTGGTAGCAGAAGTGAGCACTGGTTGTCTAACTACCCAATGGTGGATGGAGGAAAGTGAATGGTGTTTCTTGGATTTGTCAAAAATAATGCAGTTCTACAGAGAAGCTTTGTTCAGTTCATTTTCACTTGAAAGAGTTCCTTCTTCAGCTTGCACTAAAGAATATACTGATGAAGAAAGAAAACAGCTTTTCTTAAACATTATTAATGACAACCCCTCAGTTTGCCTTTTTTTCTATTTGACTTTCTGCCTTCTGATACAACTTGTCCTTGAAATGTAGGATTTTTATTCAGTGAAACTATTATGATGACGTACATGCCTGAAGGACTAAATAAGATAAAGGCATCTAAATTCTCTCTAATAGCCTGGTTTCATCTTGCTCTGAGACTTAGACAGAGGCAGTGAGCCATTAGGTTACCTGGGTAGCAGGTGAGAGAAACTGCAGAAGTGGAGAGATGTAATCCTACTTCGTGGTCATGATGCTCTTGCAAAATTTCCTAGCGCTAAACCTGGTTCCTGATGCATCCAGTCAGAGTCTCTGTAGGTTTCATTTGAGTTTGCAGAAAGACTAAGTTCTGCTTAACTACCTAGCCTGCTTTGTGATCATATTACCTGAATCTTAATAAAGGCTCTTGCAGCATATAAGTTAATTATATTTTCTCCTGGTTCCCAGTCACTGAAGGTCAGGCTGTCCTGAGAAAAGGAATGCTTGCAGAGAAAATAACTGATTTGGAGAAAACATGATGACCTTAACAAAGCAGAGATCACAATCATACAAAGAAAGCAAATAATGGAGATGAAATTGAAGAGGTAAGCTGCTAATAAATAACCATTTGAGGCTACAACTCAAATAAAAAAAATAAAGGAAAGAAAGAAGGCAATCTCTTTTGATGTATTCAGATACATTTTACTGTCTTTAGGTAAAAGAATTCTGCACAAAGTGAGACTTAAAAAAAGGGCTTTTGGTACATTAACTTCATATAATAATTATATTTTGATGTAAATCATGACTGGAAAAATATTGGGTTTTTTGTATGCATTACATATATATATATAAGCATAAAAGACATCATGATTTTCTTTTGAAGATATTACATTTTTAGAGGAGCTGGTGATTCACAACCTGAATGAAAACACTTTTTTTTTTTTTTTTCTCTCTCTCTCTAAGCAACCAGCTTGAAAGAACTTTAATCTCCAAAATGGACACAAGAGAGTGCTCCTAAAGCTTATAAATTTACAGTTTAAGGTATTGCAAGAAAAAAAGAGGATGGGATATTTCAGAACATAGTTCTTTCGTGAAAGGATCTAGGAGTTTATGGTCTGTGTCAAGAAGTCTCTGTTTCTAAGATAAGTAAAGGAGTTAGTAAAGTAAAGGTACAGGTTTCTGTTGTCTTTTCCCTGTCATGATCTGGATATGCCAAAATGTCACTGGTATTTGTTGGAGAGTTTTTGGAAGAAAATGGACATGTGAGCAATCCTGATTTTAGCTTTAGCCAGAGTGAGCTAAGGGCCTGGAGGCCCAGCTGCAAGGTTACTAAAAGATCAGCTACGGGCAAAAGATAGGGGAGTTGGCAGCAGAAAGGAAGAATAACAGGATGGGAAAGCAAAATGTAGCTAGCTGCAAGAATTTGTTATCTAAAGAGGCATGTCCTCTGAGCTCTATATAATGCTGTGTCATTATTAATAAAATCGAGCTGTGTTTCAGCCACATTGGTGTTTGCCACAGTCTCCACATTCTTTGTGCTCTTCCCAACAGCTATTTCTTAGAAGTTACAGCTGTTCCCGTCTAGGAAGTTTCTGGAAGATTGAAGAACTTGTAGAGTTACAACATTATAGTGAAATTTAGAAGAGTCCTTTACAAAACTGGGAACTACCAATGAGTCAGCCTCACTGCTGTGCCTATCAGATCATGGAAAAGATCCTCCTGGAAGCTTTGTCAAAACATATGACTGACAGGTGATTAAAGACAGCCAACATGGCCTCATAAAGGGCAAATCATACCTTGCTAGTCTGGTGGCCTTCTATGGTGGTGTGGCTGTGTTGATGGATAAGGGAAGGGCAACTGTTGTAATCTACCTTGACTTCTGTAAGGCACACATTGTTGATAAATTGGAAGGATAAGGATTTGATGGATAGGATATTCTATGGTTTAGGAATTGGCTGGCTGGCAACATCCAAAGAGTTGCTGTCAATGGCTCAGTGCCCAAATGGAGATGAGTAACAAGTGGTGTTGACCTCCTGATGCCTGGATCATGGCCTGATCTGGCAGGTACCAGAACTGTGTAATCTGGAAATGATGGGATTTGTATGGTGGCTGAGATACCAGAATCATCAAACAAAAGTTGTGGCCAAAATGAAAATAATTTCTCAATCTTATAAATAGTGATCTTAAGTGAGACCCTTGGCAGTCTCCAGGACTGCAGTGAGCTGTGACCTAGTATCACCCGCTGAGCTGGGATGCCTCTCCATGTAGATTTTGTGAGGTCTACAGATTGTCTGTTGACAGATGTCAACAAAGAGGAATTCAAAGACTGTCTGCTGGTTGATGCCAACAAAGGAAATTAACTTGACAAGGCCATAGATTGACATTATTTTTACTTCTCTTTTCCTATATTTTGTATTAAGAAATTTTAACACAAATATAGCATTTTTCAGCATAGTGAGATTAGTACTCAGATACATCTGATACATCAGATATTTTTAAATGACTGAAACACTTCAGGTTATCTGGCATTCATGTGTGCAGGGTTCAAATGGAGCAGTTACACTTCTTCAAACTGCAGCAGGTTTTTGACTATAAATCAATGACACTTGTCTGCCCATTCTCACTTCCATTAATATTTCATGAAGTTATGAAATTACTTCTATATGGTTTTGCATTGCACATATGCAAGGTGTAAAACTGATAAATCTCTCAGTGACTCACAGCTAGAATAATGCAAGGGAGGGAATTACTGAAATACTAGTAGATTCTTAGTCATAAACTGAACATCTGTCACAAAACTCAGAAAATTTCAGAGAATATTCATTGTGCAGATTTTCTACCTAGGTAGGTAGGATTTATACAAAGGTAAACTGTAAAACACTGCTGAGTTTCAATATATTTCAGAGCCCCTTTGTTGAGGTGTTATACGCTGAAGTCTTCTGCCAAGAGGAGCTTTGTGTAAACCTTGAGACTGTAGTTAAAAGAACCAAGATGTGAATTATCACCCTGAATGACAGCTAACAGAACACAAATCACACATAAAAATTTAAGTTGTTCATAATAGCAAAACATTGCCCTTTGGAGGGTATGAGTTGGAGGGAATGAAAGAAAAAAATGTGTCATGGTTTTTTTTTAATAGTCTTTATCACCTCTAAATTATTTTTCTTTGGAAACTCACTCTTTTCCCTTGCAGACCTATTTTCATGAGCAATATTGCAGTGATCTACATTGCCATAATAAGTTTTTCAGTTCACATTTGAAGAAAGTATAGATTTGAAAATCACTACGGAAATTAAGATTTTATCTAGTAGAAAGGTAGAGAAGTGTATATAAAAATACAACATATTTTTAAATTTTATTTTAAATCCGTAAAGAGTTCTTCCTTTATTACTTGAAAATTCTAAAAGTAGTCATGAATAACAGTCGCAGATACTCTAGATTGTAGATTATAAAAGGTAGTGTGTTAGGGAAATGTCCACTTGTATGCAGCTTTTTGTTTGAGTTTTATGCAGCTCTAATTGTATTTAAGATTGATGTTTCCATGTAATTTTGCATAAAACGGTTGAGCTCCTCTTGACTTCAAACTGTACAGGAATTGATAGTTAATCAAATGAGTAACATGCCCAGACCATTTGTCTGGTCTAATCAAACAGCCTTCTGTTTGATCTTTTATTGCTTTTTAATAGACCTTTTCTCAGTTCTCCTCTCTAGGAGTCACCTCCTAATTAAAGACAATGTTTAAATTTGAGTTAAATATTCAGATGACATAGTTGCAGGTGTTAACATGGGATCTTTATAATTATAGAGTTAAACATCACTATTTTCAAGATTTCTGAGGTGGTGTAAGTGCTTCAAGTTGTGTAATTTTGCAATAAAATGAACTCTCAAAATAAAATAAAAAACCCCTCTCCTTTTTGGAAAATAGATTTAAATTACATAAGCAAAGAATTTGTAGATTATTTTCAGTATTGATGCTTATTCAGAAATAAGGTGTTACAGATGAGAGTGTACAGTCTTAGTCACTTAAAGGATCACTGACAAAGGTATCAGGAAAAGGAGGTTTTTTATATGGATTTATGAAAGAGTGATGTTACAAAATTCAGCGTCAAGGTTCACTCTATTACTATGTGAAAGGGTCATGTAGGGGTTATAAGAAGGATGGGAGTGATTTATACAGGGATGAAGAGAAATTATTGTTACAGGGATAGGGGAGACAGACTTCACGCTACACCAGGGGAGGTTTAGGCTGGATATTAGGAAACATTTTTTCCCTGAAAGGGTTGTCAAACATTGGAATAGTCTGCTCAGGACAGTGGTGGAGTTGCTGTCACTGGAGGTATATAAACAGCATGTGGACCTGGTCCTTAGGGACATGGCTCACTGGTGAGCTTACAGTGTTAGTTGAAGGTTGGCCTGGATGATCTTGAAGGTCTCTTCCAACCAAAGACATTCTGTAATTCTACGATTCTGTGTCTTGAGGATGGGCTGGAGTGATTTGGATGTCAATTAGGGAAAACAATGAGGAAGGCCCTCCTGTTGAGTCATGAGGTTCAGAGTGGATCGACTTGTGTTCTAAATTTCTTCTCAGAGAGGATCCAATCCTAGGCCCAAACTCGGTCAATGGCTTACAACTGAGGGACTTAAGTGTAGGGATTTTAATGTAGTGCTTAATACAGAATTATTGGTCTGGTGTGATTTGGAATAGCAGTACATCATGATTGTTTCACACTATCATAACAAATCACAAATTAAAGTATAAGAATTTCTAATAGCTTAATCAATAATCAAAAATCAGCTATAATCAGTTATAATACAGAGGTTTGAGTAAAAATTGACAAAGTTTCTAAATTATATCATTCATGAACTCACACACACACAAAACTATTAATCTGTTAAGATGGTAAATTTTGTTACCTAATATCATCAAAGAAGTTTCATTCTTCTCCTGCTGGTTATCCAACTGAGTCAAATCATACCGGTCCTACATAATTTGATTTCCCCCTCTACTTAAAGAGAAGTGGTTGGCAGCTCACTCTTTCAACTGGATGAGCCAGCTTCCTTCATGAGACAAGTGGTGTGGCCACAGCTCAGTGTAATCCCAGAGAGCTCCCAAGAGCCTCCTTGTGAGATCACTATTTGTATGGTCCAAGATGATTGACTTCAGTCATTACTTTTCCATGACAGCCATGATTCAGGTTAAGCAATTTTTGACAACTTTCAGAGTGGCCCTGTGCTACTAGCAAAAAGGGGTCTCAGGTATGTTCTGCTAACAGAGTTTGAGGTATTGTTAGGGAGTGCCTCACAAAAAGGTGCCCAGTTATCTAAGCTTGCTGCTTCAGTCAGGAAGATCAGAACGTGCCAGATGGTACCAGCCTGATGCACTTTTTATTGAAACAAGAAAAATGTTAGTCCCATTACACTTGTAACTAAAGCAAGAAAAATGTTGGTTGATGTTGATGCTGCAACATGACTCAGCAAACAGCGAAGTCTGCAACACCACACAGGGCAGCTATGTAATATGAGCACAACTGACTGCTTTCAGGCCTTTCCTGGCATCCATTAGTATTGTAGTAGTAAATTTACTTGTCATAAACTGCAAAGAAAAGGACAGGCCTTATAACACTTTCAAAGATAAGAGAAGGGCCAAGCAGTTACTTTGTCCAGAATTTTCATAGGGTGTCTTGAAACGTTACCCACATATCCATCCCTGATGTTGCAGACCAGTTCCTTAGCCACAACCTGATAAATAACCATCTGTCAACTTCCTATAGAGAGAGACACCTTTTTTAATTAACCTTTCAAAACAATTTTGAGTGTAATGTATTTTATGAGAATCATTTTAGATCCACTGTTGCCCATCTGTGAAGAAGGAAACTTTAAAGGAATTTCACAGTAAGAGATTATAAGTAGTTAATTTCCTAACACTTAGCCAATTTTTTGCTATTGCTCTCTTGGGTTTTCATTGGATTTGAAACCTTGAAAAACATTCTAAAAACCAGATTGTCTAGAGGAAAAGAAAAATCCTCAGATGGAGGGGTAAACCTGGTGAGAATTAAATTGAAATCAGTAGAGAATTAAATGAAGAAAAGGTTATGGTAAAAAGCAAATCTATCAGTTTGACCAAAACCAAAGAAGAAATTCACTCTTTCATAATGGCATTCATTCTTATGAATTCTTACTTAGGTGTCATGAGAGAGTACAGAGAAATGCCAATACAATCAATATGATTGAAAGCAAGTCCCATTTATTTACCTCAACAGCTGTGTTTATAAACAAATCAGCTCATCTTACTAGATACATGGCATTCAGTCATTGGTTATCATGCGGTGATCATGCTCCTGACCTTTAAGCTAATTGGCTAATTAGCAATGTCCACGCACAGATTTCGTAAGTCTGTTTTGGTCGACAATTTCTTGGCGCCAGCTTTCTCTTCTCCAACTCTTCTTCTTCTGCACATAGCTCATCTTTTTAGTAACTTTGCAGTTGGCCTTGCAGCTGGCCTCAAGGCCTTTAGCTCAGCATGATTTTATAAAACATCATTGTCTAAACTAACAACATTATCTAACACTACCAGCACTGCTCATGGCTCATTCAGTATGTGGCCGTTCTTTTAAAGAAACCCTACAGAAACCCCACAAATATCCCTTTTTGTTTTTGAACAAGCCAGGAGACATTGACCAATTTGATCGATGCTCATCGCAAACATGAAAATATCAAACATCCTTCTAACACTAACAAGAACACAATTCCCAACCATCTCAGACTTTCCTTGAGCAGGCCAAGACCCCATTTGGGGAGCCCCGAAAAGAGGCTTTGTAACCATCCATCCCAAGGGCTTACTTGCTGCTGAATTTTACCGGTGTGTTCCTTTAAGTATTGTGTGGCCTTACGAATTGATGTGCCATGATCAGAAATATTCAGGCAGCACATCCCTTCAAAGTCCTTACACCTATGCCCTTGGGCCAATAGCAAAAAGTCTATTGCAGCTCTATTCTGTAAGAAAGCATGACATAAACTATTTTGATCTACCAACAATTGCTCCAATATCTGAGTAGTAACTTTCGCTTGCTTCTCAGACCAGCATGCCAACTTAGCAAGTTCCCTTAAAGCATTCCCTGCAGCTACCCCAGGTACAAAAAGCGATAAAGCAAGTCCAGCAGATCCACTCAAGAGTTCAACATTGTCACCACAGATGGGCAACAGTCCCAGGGATTGCTTTTTTTGATGTAGGACTGTTTCCAGTTTTCCATGTGAGGGAGTAAACTTTGTAAGTTTTCAATCTGCTCCCAAGGTTGTTTGTTCCACAAAACTCACCTGGTTTGGTAAAACTATAGGACAAGGCTGGGGATATATCGGTCCCAGTCCCATTTGATGCCGGCTAGGGAATGGACTGAGTGCCTGCTAACCTTCTCAGCCCATAATCACTTCCGAATTCCAGCCAGACCCATTGAGTATATCCAGCCCTTTGCCATAGTTTACCAAAGACAAAACATGTTTGTGTCCAGTTTCGAGACTTATCGCCCACTGATTGTGATCCCAATAAATTGAGCTCCTGTGGATCCCATGACAAACTAACATTCAAGCCTTGTATTAACTTTACTGCACACTCTGCCAGCTGGTCAGTGCTGCTACACCGACCAGTGCTATACTTGTAAAAATCTGTTGCATCTAAATACAGTAACCCTAATAAGCTTGTTCTAAAAGGATCAGTAACAGAAGTCATAGTAAGACAAAATACAGAACCCCCACACCTATGCTACCTGTGAACTACATAGAGCAAAAAAGAGAATTTAAATTCTTATGGAATTGGTCTAAAGGGATTCTAACAAAACATTTTTACTCTTTCATAATGAATCTGTGGACAGGAAATTGTGTTGCTCATCAAAAAGTTGTTAGGTAGGATTGGGATTGGTCTGACCTAGATGCAGGACCTTGCACTTGGACTGGACACTGGCCCCTTTCTCAGGCCTGTTAAGATCCCTCTGGATGGCATCCCTTCCCTCAAGGGAATCCACCTCACTACACAGCTTGGTGTCACTCACCTGAGGGTGCACAGTCCATGATCTTAAACATCATTAGGCCAAGAATGTAGAACTCCACTTGTCACTGGTCTTCAGGTGGACATTGAGCCACTGATCACAATTTGAATGAGACCTTCTAGCCAGCTTCTTGTCCATCGAGTGGTCCATCCATGAAAAGCATCTCTCCATCTTAGAGACAAGGATGTCATGTGCAACAGTGTCAAACACCTTGGACAAGTCCAGATCATGTCAGTTGCTCTTCCCATATCTACCAGAGCTGTAACTCTGTAGGACAAGGACACCATATTCCCAAGGCACAATTTGCCCTTAGTGAAGCCATGTTGGCTGTCACCGATCACCTCAGTGTTTTCCTGTGCCTAAGTGCAGATGCTAGGAGGACCTGCTCCATGTTTGTGAGACTCACTGGTCTTCTCACATTTTAGGTAGAGGATTTTGAACTTGAGATGGTACTGTCCCTGAAGATAGAATAATGGCAAAGAGTAGAAATCAGATGAAGAATTGGTCTAGTGCAAGGTGTCCCTGCCCATGGCATGAGGGATTGGAACTTGATGATCTTTAAGGTCCCTTCCAACATAAACTATTCTATGATTCTATAAGAAGGTGATGCTACATCTTCTGCAAAGTTTCAGCTATAGGCACTGCAACAAAAACAAAGCTTCTTTCTAAAACTTCCTGAAACTTCATATAGGTGAACACTCTTCCTATGATCATGCTGAGAGTTAATTGTAAACGCTTTTAAGTTTTTAAAAAAGTTACTTGAGCTATGCCTCCTTTCTGGACCACAGAACTACTGCCTGCAAAACCACACCAAGGTGAGATATCTGGCCACGCAATCAGCAAAAGGGTCTTTTTCATAAAGAAAGAATTGTTGGAGGAATCAGTTGAGTACATTGAAAATATCTGAAGAAGCTAGTCCTGTGTAGAGTGCATTAGAAAATAAGAAGGCAGTTGGCAGGATACAATGGCATTTACATGGTTATTTGCATGGTTTTCTTGTGTAACTAAAACAATAATTTTAAGGAGATTTCTAATCACCCTATGTGCTACTTTTTGTATCTCTTGTAGGAATCACACGTTCAAACACCTCCCAATAATCTGGATAAAATCAACAGCTTCACAGAGTGCTGTAGCTCAAAATCCCATTTAGCAAAAGAATTTCAGACTTGTACTACAGAAAAGATGAAAACAGAACTCCTAAAATCTGAGATGGAGACACTGCAACACCCTGAAAATCCCCAAGCTGTTCTTCACCCAGCAGTCACTATAGAGACCTCACAACTTATTGAGCCACAAGTGCTTTCAGAAAAAGATGCTCTCTTGGGTGTCTGAGTTCACATCGATCTGGAGATGTTTTTTTTCCTGTTTTTCTTCTTGGATATTGAAACGCAGGTTTCAGCTGGGGGCCATTCTCATGAAAAGAAATGCTTCAACAGTGCTGTGCTTCTGCTTAAATGAAGATAAGGTATTTTCTAAATCTCCAGTAATATTTCACTAACTCCAAAAAAGTACTGTGTGAGTTACACTTTTGAAGCATGAAAGTAGTGCAAGATTAGCCTCTTTTTGTCCTTTAATCATCCACATACCAAAATGCCTTTGTCCTATTTGCAAATTGTGTAATGTAAATTTTTGAAAATCAGAGTAAAATAGGAGTAAAAGAATTCTCCAGTAAGATTACTTGGCTGTGTAGAGAGATTTAAGAAAATTTCCAAATGCTATATAAGGAAGAATCCTAGAATACTTTATGTCAAAATGCTGAAATGAAAAAAAGGACTGACTGATATATACCTCAGAGTAACAAAGAAGTATCTTCCTGAATGGAAAAAAAGTAATCTTCACTATATGGCTTTTTACTAAAAGAAATTAAAATTATTTTTTTCTGAGGTGACTAAATCTCACTACAGATATTAAAAAAAACATTTTTGGGGTGTTCATAAAAGAAATTTTATGAAAATATGATTTTTCTTAGTATGCCACAATAAAAAAAGATTGTTTAGTGTTAAAACGTAATTGGAAACAGAAGTGTCGAGTTTCCTTTCTATTTAAGGGCTTACTCCTGCAGAATGCATGAAGTTCTTTGTAACAATTAATTCTGAAATGGAATCAGTCAGCCTCTTTTCTGTTCAAGAGATGAGTCTTATTATATTTATCAAAAGCTGGAGATGGATAAATGATTGAATAAATGAATAAAATTTGCCTTCATATAGCATCTTTCATCTTCACAGGACAGCAAGGAAGCTAGAAAGTTAAAATAAATAAATAAATAGAATCTCTTTTCTGATTAAAAGTAGTGTCTCTGAAAAGCAGTGGTGACTTGTATTTATTATTTATTATTCCAAGAGGGGGAAGATAAGAACTCAGCTGAAAGAATCTGACTCAGAGAATATCTGATCAAAGACTGGAGTTAATTTTTTCTCCTTTTGGAATGGAAAAAACATTGTTAGCTGCGAAGTAGTCTGTACTATCAGATAGTTTGTACAGCCAGCACAAATGAGACATTTCCTTTGGTGACCTTTTGACCTACTGCGGTAATTAGTCATCTCACTTTGAAATTAATTTATTTTTCATAACATATGGAAAGAAGACCAAGTGTCAGAAGGCTTAGAAGCAAAAACTAGTTCAGGCCCCTGTAGAGACATTGAGTGATCTGGGGCTCAAATGATCTTCTTGATGAGTGTGATGGAATGGTTTTCACAAACTACATAAAGCAGCAGAGTTACCACTGGAAAAATATACATCTAGAAGAAACATTTTTTCTTCTTCTAGATACCAGCAACACCTGATATCTTAACCTTGTTACTGGTGTTCTGGAAAGCACACGCATTTAAAAAATGCAGTTATTTTCCCTACTGGAAACTCTGTCTTCTCCTGGGAACCAGCAAAATTATATACTTTGCAGTAAAGATGATACATTAATATTTTACAGCATTAATTATATGCCAGCATTATCAGTAACTACAGATTGTATAAATCAGTAGGTCTTAAATATTTCTAAATGTACAGATAACTTACAACTACTGGTACTAAAAAATTGGAAAAATTCTCTATAATAAACATTGAATTTAAAACTTATCTGTGCATCATAAGAGCTCTGGAATATAGTGTCACTCAAATACTAGTGAAGAGATTAAACAGAAAAAAAAACTGGTAATGTCAGATTATTTATTCACACACTGATCTTGTGAAAGGTCTTGAAAGAATTTAGATTCAATCAGAAGAGAACTCAAAATTAAAGATAATCAATACTATACAATTAACAGCAGCCTTCATGGGTTTGTAAAGTTTTTAAAGGCTTTGTTGAACTATTCCTGTATTGTTTGTCATGAGATCACAAATTTTGCTGATATAAACAGCTGAGATGATATGTAGGCACAGAGTTCTTTATCTCAATAAGCTTAATACCTGTGAGGTACAGCCAGATAATTTAAATTCTTTAAATTATTTATTCCAATCTCAAATAAAGCCAAATTCTGAAATTTCATTTCTGGATTTGAATTACTATTTTCTGCATATTTTTAGAATTTCAAACCTTGTCTTCATTTAATAGAAGAAAAAGGATAGCCCTTGTGGCATAATGAAAATAATATTTTCAAAAACTTTTGTACATACAATTTTCATGTCACTAGTACTGAAAACTTTAATGTGTACCTTGAGCTAAGTTTATTTTTGTGGGTTCGAGAAGTTTAACTTATGAACAAATTAGCATTGCTCCAGAGGCCAGACTATGCTTCTATATTTGTGAAGTTTCTTGGCCTATGGAATGAGACCTGTATTACCTGTATAGCAAAATACAATGATTTAGACCATTCACAGCTAGCTGATCATATGAAAAAGGTCCTATAAGTATTTGTATGGAATTTCAATTATTTAAAGAGGTTGTCATCTAGCACCACATTTGCTCAGCTGAAGTTCTGATACATTTATCTGGGGAATCTCAGCAGAAGCTTTGTTGATTCTTTACACACTGCAAGTGTATTCTTTACAACAAAATTTCTTTACAAAAATTCTTTACAACACTGACACACTGCAAGTGTCAGTGTTGTGGGTTTAAGACAATTTCCTCTTGTAAAGCTCTGTCCCTAACTATTTCAAGAACATCTGATTTTGCTTCATGGGACGATCTGACTACTTCTGAGTGCACGAATTCTTTGATACTCATTGCCTCCAATGCCTGTGTGACACAGTCTTTAGAAATATCAGAAAAAGGGTTCTATAAGTTCCCTACAGGTGGCCAGCTTTGCCACTGTAAAAAACAGTATCTTGGCAGCTAAAATGTATTATCCACTGAAAAGGAAAATAACACTTATTTCCATGTTGATCACACCATGTTACCAAGATGAAAGTACTGATGCATTATGTGGAGTCCTCAGTTCAAGGGTAAGATAAGATATCACTGAGAGCAGAGTCAAAACTGCAGTTTTAGTATGAGGTGACTTTGTGCAGATACTCAGTTTGATACAAAAAAGTTGGCTCTGGTCCAGCTGTACTATCAAACAAAAAGATTTCTCTCCTTTAGCCGTGGCAGATATTAATGGCTCTGCTGATTCTGTTCAATTGATTTACCTCTAGGTTAGCAACGAGGGACAGCTATTTTCTCCTATGGTACCTCCTATGGTACCAGGTACCTGAAAAAATGATTTTAGCTTCAAAAATCTGTTTGTGAACCTTTGAGGTCTTTACCATTACACAAAGCTGCTGCTGGCCTTAAAAAATATCTTAGGTTTGCTGCTGTCATAAACTTTACTTGATGTTAGCAAATATTTCTTCCATGACCTGAACTTCCCTGAGTCTTTAAAATCCATTTCTGACCCTATTTATATTTTTTACATCCAAAACAATCTGGGAAAATTAATTCTACTGTGTGATTATACACATTATAAAAAAATACTGATTCCTGCTTGTTTTGAACCTCTCACTTTATATTACCATCTGATTTCCACAGCTCTTTGAGGTCAGCAGAATTTCTTATTTTCATTCTTATGCTGTTTGTGATGCCCCCTCAAGATGAGATGACCAGAACTCCTGGCAATGATCAGCTACAAATTTCATCCAATTCTATGTATTTCAAAACAGCTGTTATCTCATGTAACTTCTGTGAGAATTTTAAATTGAAAACTTGTCATCTGATGACTGCTGCTTATCAACTCATTTACACCAGATGTCAGCACACAGAGAAATTAATAATAATAAGACAGTGCCACAAATAGCTGCATTACAAGTGAAAAATCAAGTGAAGGGAGACCTGCTGGAGGATCTGTATTGGTGCTCGGGTCTTCCATACAGAACAGTCATGGTGAATTCACAGCATTCAGGAGATCAGCAGTGCACAGGCAGGAAGCTGTGGCTTGTGGGTGGAATTGATCAGACCCTCGAAGATTTTCTGTTGTTAGCTGACTGCTAAGCTTTTGACAAAGCTAAGTTATTGTTACCAGGAATGCAATAATAACTTGGAACATGAGATGAAGGATGAAAGAAAAACACCTAAATCGATAATACCACAAAATAATATGCAGGATAAATCAAAACCTAATTTCTTTTCAAATATCTTTGCAGTACTTGGGTGCATCAAATATTTAGTTTTAACTGCAATTACTACCACTGGACCTTTCTGAGATGTAAAATGTGACAGTTTCCCAATGGCTAATGGGAAGCACAAGAGTCTTAAGAAGTAAAATGTAGGAGTATCTTACAGTAACATCGAAATATTTCTGGTTTAACTGGATAGCAGGTTTTAAGTAGTTTACAGAAACAAATAGACTGCAAGAATGTGAGAATTTAGATCTGAGTTTTTGTCTTATTTTTCCACAGGTGCATGAGATCAATTATGGAGATCCCATCTAGTAGGATTTAAGGAATTTGCCATGTGGAGAGCCAAAGTATGGAGCTCAATGAGGTTTTAATTTGCTTCTGGATTTCCTTACTGTGGACTTTCCACTGAGTATCTCTGTCAGTGTACCAAGTACTTCCAGATGATTATGGGGAACCTGTGTCTTGTCTCAGGTGAACAGTCACATGCTTACAGACCTGAATGAGCCACTGAACCTGCAATATAACTTGAAAAGCAAATATAAACATTTTGATGAGATGGAAGTACTAATGAAGTAGATGAAAAGATCATGAATGAAAAAAAAAATAGTGAGGTATTGTGTAAATTGAAGCAGAAGGTGTCTTGTGAAAACCCCACCTTCTGTGTATATTCTTGCTTCATAGTATACATTTCCATGGTATATACACTCAACAGAAATCTAGTGCATCATTTTAAATGCTTTTGTGAAAGATAACTTTACAAAACATTTTTTGTTGAAATAGAAATGCCCTCTGCATTTATATGAATATTTTTTACTTCATTTTACAGTGTCAGTTGTGTGCTTAGCATACTTTAAATACAAATCAGTTATCTTGTTGGAGTTAATGTAACATTGCAGAATGGTACAAACAACTACTGTAGAAGGAAAAACATTTTACAGTATGTTGTAAATATAACTACACTGTGATAAAGATATCCATATCTCTAATTGGATTAGTTTCATGTTAAAAAAAATATAATGGGAAAAAATATAAAACAACCCTAGCTCTCACATTTAAAAATTAAATAAAGGACTGAAGAGACAACAAATGAATGAATGAAATAATGTTTTAGTTTACTCCCAATTAACAGTGAAGAGGGTTTTATGTCTTTGATGGAAAAAAATATATTGCTACATTGATAACATAAATAAATGAGTATTATGCTGTTAGAAATATCGTTGCTTATACACCTATCAGTTTCCAAAGAGTACTGGAATTCCAGATGTGGATCACATCTATGATGGTGCAAGAGTTTTTGTTTCTCTTTCCTGTGTCTGGAGAACTTGCTAATCAGTAGTGTCAGTTTGAAACACCTGTTCTGGTTTCTTCTATTGACCTGAAAGAATCCTTTAATTAGGGGAAGAGACCTTACAGCTTTTTAAACTAGCAAGAATGCTGAAGCTTTTGTGCTTGGGCAGCTAGTGCCAAACACTTCCAGAGAAGCAGAGAAAACTGTGTGAGTTCAACTTTGAAGCCATTTATGCTTTGGGTGGGGGAACTGGACCAGATTATCTTCAACCTAGGATATCCTGAGACTGTATGATACATTTCTCATTTTCAGGAGGAGCAGGTTTTGTCCCATGGGTAATGTTATCTGGGAATGAGAGAGGTAAATTCTCATCTAAAGAAATTACTTGATGCAGTGAGAAATGTGTATAAATTACTATAATATAGACCCCAAAATTCAGATATTAATATAGTAGGTAGGCAAAGAGTTACTTTCGTTGCATTTCTGTTATTCTGGGACAGACTGCACAGCAATCAGAGAACCCATTGCCTTACAGATGCTCAATGGGTTCCTGATTGTGTTCATTATGTTGCCACCTCACTAATACCAAGGAGGATGGGTGGTGTATTTCAGTGACTAGAAGCAGTGATATCATCAACTTTTTGTATTTCTGGACACTACAGGCAGCCTGGATGATGCCATCTAAAGGACAAATTGTCCATTAATGTCCATGCTAAGATACTGCTTTCAGGTGCTTTTAACTATAGCTGTACAGTAAGTAACTGATTTTTAATTTTTTTTTTTCATGTCAACTGTTGAAAAGAATTGTCATAGAAAAGTATTAACCTTGAATTAAATAAACTAGTTGGCATCAAATCCAGGTCTTTAACACTCCCAAAGCAGCAGCAGGACATGCTTGTTCTACACTGATGTTTTTCAGTAACCAGTAGCAAAGCACTGTTAGTCAGGATAAAGGTTTTGGGGGCAGATTGTGCCACTCTGAGGGCTAAAAGTGTGTTGCCAGCTTGTTAAATGTTGGGGTTTTTACTAAGCTTTGCTTAGCTTGCTAACTTCTAGGGAAGTGAGCAGTGTCTGAAGTGATTTTTCTTGTGAAATACTCTATGAAGGTGAATATAGGTATTGAACTGGGTAATTTACATGTCTCCTGCTATCATTTTCTCCAGGGACAATTACTAGAGAATCCCTTGGCTGAGTAATTTCTGTTCCCTTCCTTCTTCCATCTAGCAATCTGGATCATAACTGAGAATAAAAGAAAAATGTAATCCCAAAGTTAAGGAATGTAAAGTCAGGAGTATCTGTGGGGTGTTCTTTGTTGGGTTTTTTGTTTGGTTGGTTTTGTTGGGTTTGTTTGGGTTTTGTTTGGTTTTGGTTTTGTGGTTTTGTTTGTTTTCCTAAAATGGTAGAAGTTATAGCTCCTTTTGAATGCAGAAGAACTTCTTGTCACCCTGGTAGAGAGTCTTAGCCAGAAAATTCATCTGAAAAGTAACATAACCACAAGCAGCAGAGGCTGACAAATCTTAGGTGGATGAAAGATAAAACAGGAGCTGAATGGAGACATCTGAAACAGATTTTAGAGTGGCATTCACAATGATGAACTAATAAACTAGTGCCAGACCTTCCTCAGTGAACATTTCAAACTATGATTTCACAGGGGAGAAACTTTTGTACTACACCTAGTGTCAGGACAGAAAATGCCAGAGAACCTGGCTATGTAGTGTTTGCTGATGCAATAATATGTGTTTGTTTTCCTGTTGCCATGGTTACCTGCTGGGTTTCAGGTGAAGTCAATACATACGGCTTTATTTGCTTTGGGACTTGAACATCCCATTAACCTTCGTCCCACCAAAGGGAACACAACGAAAATGTTCCATATAGCTTTTTAGTTTCTGTGTCACCCCAGTGATTGCAGCCAGGTGCTTTGGGAGGATGTGTGCTATTATGATGACAGGCCCTTGCTTACCCTAGCACTGGCCAAAACAATTTCCCAGGAAGTGGCAATCTGAGAATGCATGATTAGCCCCCAGGATACTGCAGAAGGGAAATTCAGTGCTTGTCCTAAGTAAGGACATGAGATTAGAAAAATAATTTTTTTTCTGAATCATCATGGTTGGAAAAGACCTCTAAGATCTCTGAGCTCAATCTTCAATCAAAAAAAACCCCAAAACCACAAAAACAAACCACCCTGCCCACTAGAACGTGTCCCGAAGTGCCTCGTTTACAATGTTATTTGAATACATCCAGGGATAATGACTCCACCACCTGTTAAGGTAAATCACATTGACTAGACTGACTTCTTTCTTTGGTGGGATAGCTGCCCTACTATATAGTAAGGGGAACCTTAGACTCTATATGCATTCATCTGAATATTTTCAGGGACCTAGGGAAAAAACAATCTACATAAAATCATTATAAAGTTGGTGTGAATTGAAGAAGTCATTTGTTGACCAGTGCTCCAAGATTTTTTAGGGAATTTCAAATAGGGTCTTGTACAAGAGAAATCAATATTTTAAACACTTAGTTCAATTCCTTGGTGACACTTTACTATGAGGTGACACCTAATTCATAATTCAAGATGAGTTTAAGAAAGTAAAGAATTACCCTGCAATCAGAAGTATTCAGTGGATAAAAGATAAGGTGAAAATGCCACATATGGGGGAAAATGAAAGCTGTTATGCAAAATGTAATATTAAAGAAGCAGCAGAAATACTGCATTTGGAACTATGATAGGAGTATATGACCTGAATATGCATCAGTAATGAAATGGTAATGCAGAAAAAGCATCCTTCTAGAATGCATAAAACACCAAAGGAATATCTAAGGCATGAACTGTAGCTCTTCTCCTCTACCTCTATGGTGTGGCCTCACACACTGAACTGCAGCCAGTTTTAAAAAGTGTGTAAAATTCTACTTATTAAAAAAAAAAAAAAAAAAACAGTCAGTGAAAAAGCAATAACAGGAGTCATCAATCTTATTTAAGAACAAAATTAAAATTAATAAAACCAACAACAACAGCAAAACCAACACAAAAAACCCCCTCCACAAGAACCGTAAATATCCATGCTAGTAGGCAACTGTTGGATTGACAAATACATTCCACCCAAGTCTTTCTATCCATAAGAGAATTTTTTCTCAGAAGAAACAGAATGTCTTCTGTTAATCATGTTATCTTAGAAGTCATGCTTCTAGAAGTCAGGTGTTACAAGATGAATATGAGTTAGGAGAGTGTATCAAAGCCCAACCTAGATATAGACCACAAAGTTAATTCAGAAAAATTACCAAGTGGAAAACAAATAGGCACCTTGTCCTATGATAAAGACTGTCTCTGGGTGTGACATCTCCCACAGGAGCTGCTTTCCAGCCATCAGCACTACAAGTGGAGCCTGGCAACTGGCTGTTCTCCCATATGGGGGTCCCTTGGGGATTGCTTACCCCCAACAATCCTGTCTTCTCAGGGCCCCAAGTCCTTCATGTTTCATACCTGCTGGAGAAAATGGATTGCAGACTCCTGCCATGACTGGTCAATCATTGAGGACAAAACCACAGATACAGTAGTGCTGTGGGTTTCTTGTATTGGTCCTTCCATCTGATGTTGAGAGATTTGACTGTCCCATCTTTCCTCCCCCCAGTTATTACAGGGAATTACTATGTTATAATTAAGTTGGGTTAATTGCCTTATAAAGTGCTTTATTTCAAATATTTTACATGTCTAGTGATACAAGAACTAGAAGGAAGTACTTAGCTAAAATTTCATCAGTTTGATTTACTCTCTAGAATACGGAGAGTCTAAATGTGATTTATGTAGTAAAGCAGGAAAATTATTTCTCAGCAGGGTGTAAGGGCCTCAGCTCCAGCTTCTGGTGCCATTTGTCTCAGGCAAGTATTTTAAGGGCTGAGTATCTTGTCTGGTCACAAAATGGATAGTATTGCAGACAGTAGTTTTACTGTGGCTGTTTCCTTTTGCTTTACATAGCTAGGTACTGAAATAATGCATCAAATAATTGTTATCTTCCCACAGCCTTTTTTAGGTAAACCAATATGCACAAGACAACAAAAATTAAGTTCAGATTGGTTTTGTTGTTAAGTTTAAAACAAACAAAAAACTGAACAAAACAAAACAAACAAAAAAAGGAACTTACACAACACTGGCTATCTATTTGTTGAGCTAAAAAATATATTTTTAAAAGGCATTTTATGTGTGGAGAACAGAATATCTGATTTGCCACTGGATGAAATTAATTTTTTAAAGCAAGTCTTTGGCCATTTTATCAATCCTAAAACCTGTCCTATCCCATTATCTTTTCTGTCATTTTTAGGGTAACATGCAACACTTTTCACCATATGTCATACTCTAAAAAGGAGGACTAAAATAATCCAAGGTTAAACTGATGACATAATTATTTCAAGTACAAAAAGACAAATTCCCTCTCAGCTTTTTTGTGGCATTTCACACTGCATCACTCTGCTGATTAGAGCTATTTGAAATATGTTATCTCTTACACATGCCTCAAAGTTTCAATTTCAGAGTCCCATAATATCAGTCTAATTATTACAGTAAAATCAGAAACATCTGAATTCTTTCACACCTTCATTAACTACTTTTTGTGCTCCACTGTGTGCCACTCTTTTCACTATTGATTCTAAAACTAATACATACAGAATTCTGAGTTTTAATCCTGGTTTATAGCTGCATAGCCAGCCCTATATAGAAACTGGACTCTCACACCTCCTTAACGCAGTTTATTCCAAGTGTTGATAGTTTGGTATTTCTAGCTTAATCAAATGTCACTTTTCTCTGGTCTGAGCACACTGCTGAATGTCTCCCTAAAGGGTCCCATCAGTTTTAACAATCCGGAAAACAACTTCTTACACAAAAAGAATATAGACAACTTCAGCACAGTGTCAGACTCCTCATCAGAGATTCACAGCTTATCTCATAGGATGCTGTTGTATCTGAGCAACTGAGATGAGATTTAGAATTGATATTGTGAAAAAGCTGTATTAAAAATAAATACATCCCACTCTTACAATTAATTTTATAGCACTTGTTTTGAGCTTTAGGGTAAAAGTATTAATGCAGAATAACTGAATTTTTGTCAGAGGTTTACTCAGTTTTTAAACCCAAATAAAATCTCTTCGTCAGGGGTGCGTATTAGCAGAGGGATTCAAAGTTATTTGTGTTGGTCACCCTGCTTCAGCTAACCCAGGTCTGAGTAAGGGAGCTGGACAAGACAGTCTGCAGAGATGCCTTCCAGCATTTCCTGTGAAATCTTTCACCCACTGGCATGGCTTCAGGTGGTTGCCCTGTGGCTCTAGAGAGAAGCAGGAGAAGCAGCTTTCCATAGAGTCCTCTGTCCCAGGGCAGGTGCAACATCTGTTTTGGGCAGAGAATCCATATAGGTTTTGTATAGCTGAGTTATCTGTATTCTGTAGCCTGTTAGTTTGTATTCTCAGCCACCTTTATCTCAGGAAGATACCTCTAAATTTGATTGGTTTTTGGGTTTTTTTTTTAAGAATATGGACAAGGAACTTTACTAGAACGATGTATAAACCAGGTGTTTCTGATCATCTCAGTAGATTACTAAACCCAGCATCAGTAAGGAGTTCACCATTGTCTTACAGAGATGCAAAAGCTCAATGAAGTGAGATCCTTCTCCAGATGCTAAGCCCTGTGCAGCTAGCACTGCAAATTCACTGTTATGTCAAGGAATTAAAAGTTAATATTATTACTATTTTATGAACGGCTCATGTTTAGTGCATTGATACATACGAGTAGCACTGCTGAAAGGAGTTTACATTCTGATTGAGGAGATTTTCTCTATATCAACGAAGCACAGATTGATTTGTTTTTCCTTTTCACTCTCTAATTCTCTCCCACTCTTATCATGATTTTTTTTTTTTTTACTCCATTTTTTTCCCTTCCAGTGCTGTAGTGGGAATTGCACTAATATACAGTTGTTTTGTGGCAGTAGATGATGCACCTCAGATGTACATTCAGTTTGCATGTCTATAGGTGGGTGCAAATATGTAATGAGGCATATTGCCTGGAGAATGCAGATCATAATACTCAGATATGAAAGATAGAGATTATGGTAAATTAGTATTCCCTCTTTGGGCTGTGTCACTGTTTCCTCCTCCTTAAAGAAGCAAGTCATGTTTTATTTGTTCTTCTTAAAAGCATAGGGCCTGCCAGAATGTGGCACAAAGGGGGAGAGGACTAAAATAAAAACCACACAGGTAAAAAACTAAATTGAATCCCATTTTCTCTTTTTAGAATATGTAACTCTCAGTCCCTCTTTTGCTGCCTGAATATTTCTTGTTAAATACTTTCTGGATATAAGGTGTGCTGTTAGCAGCAATCCATCTATCCCTTTCCAGTCATATGGGATAGTGGCTATAACTCCGTGTGTGATTGCCAAGATTTCAGAAACATTCCTGTCTGTGATTTCTTTCCCTCAGACTCACAGAGTGCAACTGGTCCTGCAACTGGCTGCAGGATTGCAATGGTGCCACCCATAAATTGAACATTTAAACTGTGTAATGTTAATATGAAGAGAAAAGCTTATCTAAAAATTCTGATTGTGTTACCAGATTTGTGTCCCAGATCATGGGATTTAGAAAATTACAATTTGATAGTCTTTAATCTTTAAAGCATAATCTCTTTAATTGAAAGAAAACATTCTTGAAAGCAGCAACAAGAACACAGAGAGATGCATGTCTATATTTCCCCACATAATGTCATGCACAACAGGGGAAAGATTCTAGTTTCCAGGATATGAGTTTTTAGGAATCATCTTTTCCAGCTTTCTTCATATTCATGTGGTGTATAACATCTTGGTAGGCAACATAACCAAAGAGTGATAATTTCACACAATTATATTTCATAAAATCACACAAAGATAGAGACTGGAACTCTAAGAAGAAAAACAAGCTATATTGAGATAGAGGAGAAAAATAACAAGCAAACTCAGAAATTTGTTCTAAGGAACCTCCAAGCTCACATCAGCTTCCAAATTGAAGCCTGGCAATCAGTCTAGAGTCAAAACAGACAAATAACTGCAATTTCTTCTGACATATACAGGCTTTAATTTTCTAGATCATTACCTCTAGTTAAGAGTCTCAGCAACACAGGATGGATTGGATGCTGAGGGACTGACCCAGGAAGCTGTGTAGCATCCAGAGTTGTTTGCTTGCTGAGATCTGTGCAACAATGCCTGCACGGTGTGATCTGAAGAAGATATTTTGCCAAATCTTTTGACAGCTGTCAAACACAACATCCTGAGATATTAGGTGCTTTTGTAAATGTTACCAGCATGCTGTAAAGCTAAGAAAGACAGTGAAAATCTGAAGAAATGAGAGACCTACACTTTCTGAGCTTACTGGGAGAAACTGGTAGTAAATAGATGTCTCTAAGGGGGCTTTCAACTTGTAAGGTTTTTCTCCCTGCTGTGCAATATATATATATAAATATGTAATATAAAATAATTATAAATAAATATATATATAAATGCTGTGCAAACCCTCCACAGTAGAGGTGCTTCTTTTCTCCACCAAGTGTTCTGCTTCAGTGACCTAAGGCAGCAAACATATCCTTTGAAAAGCTCCATAGTGAGGTTGAGAACAAAGATATCATCTTGGAGTAGATATTAGTATTGATTTATCTCAAAGCATTGCTCCTTTCATTCAGCCTCCCTATATGATACTGGTTTATGTGAAAACCACTCAGAATTTCTGATCTACTCTTCATTTTATATGTAACTCTAACAAACATTTTCATGTGAGTTGTTTGCAGTGTATGGATCATCTGAGGCAGGGTTAATTTAAACTGTTTCTGGGTGGCTAATTAATTTTCCTGTGTAACTTGAAGGAAGGAGGTACGATGTGCATTTTTTCATAACTCTTGCACTGTGCTGCTGTGTGCATCTAGAAAGGTGCCACAGTATCCCAGGAGGTGTGTGCCTGCATTTCAGCAGCTGGCAAATGGATTCATTTTTAGACACTGGAGAAGGTTTATTGGCCAGGTCAAATGCTTTGAGATTGCTGTAGGCAAACAGTCATCATCATAAACATTTAAAGAAGCAACTGATGAAATTATAATCCTGTGTCCTAGCTTGGCAATAACTGTGCTTGCTAAAGAAGTTACTTTCCCCTCCTTAACTGGTAGGTGCTCTCCTCTCAGGCCTACTACTAGGTCTACTCATGGGAGTCATTCACTCCCTAAGACATGTTAAAGTGATACAGATCAGCAGTGAAGAGTTAGACATGCAAACAAGGTACTGGGAGCAGACTTGTACTATTTAGTTTATAACCACGCAGGTGGCCAGTTGGTAAGGGCTGTCTTTAGCAGGGAGGTGAGAACAGCTGGGGGTTGTAACTTCAGCAGGCACACCTGCAACTAGAAAATGTCTATTTCCAAACTGGTAATTTTCCTAAAGTCTCTGTCAAAATTTCTTTTCTCACAGCGCAAATCAGAAATACTTTCCCTGAATCTATTTTTTTAACACATAAACAAGGAATTAGGGATTATTTTGAAGGCAATCTGTGTCCTATTACAGTGGAGCGCCTGAATGAAATGTCATTTTTTAGAACTGAACTTTAGAGTTAACCGTAATTTCAATTCTCTCTCTGTAGAAACAGCTTACCCAGATTGCTGGGAGTGATTTGCATTTTTTCCTTCATTGCGAGGAAATCTAGTCATCTCTGCAGCAGCTCAGCACTGTAAAATTCTTGCATAATATGCATCTATCATGCTGCACATGTCCACTCATATTCTGTAATGTGACAAGCTTAATAACAGTATGAACATAAACCTTGCCACATTGCACCAGAGTAACCACTCATCTAATACAGCTTCTTACTGCCAGCTGTACCCAGTAACAGATGTTTCAGAAGTTGCAAAAGTCCTGGAAGAGGCAATTACACAAAAAACATTCCCATGGCAGAGATGCTGTCACTGGATTTCTAACAATCAAGTGTTTTTTGCCACTTTCCATTTCAGCAATAGGTATAATAATATTCAGAAAGAGATTTTAAGCTGCATGATACTGAACTAAGACACAAAGGAAGTTAATGAGCAATAGCCTAGTCAGTACACATTGATTTAGCTAAAGCACCTGAATATGGCCTATCAGAAGAAGAGAGTCCTTTTGTTAATGGCAAGTTATATGAAAGTGCTGCAAGCAGTGGATGCAGAACTGGAAGGCACATCTTTGAAACATGACTGAATGGGACAGTGATCTGGACTTCATTGCAAATAAATACTCTCTTTAGTGTAGAATTTCTGCTTTCATGAGTGAAAAATACAAGAGAGCTCCAATTGTGCCTTTCATCAGACAGGCAGCAGTGACAGCTGGCTGAAAGACACATGTATGAAGTGCAGCATTCACAGGCTTTCCTAGTTTCTTGGACAGCTGCTCAAACTACCAGATGCATAGATCTGAATGGTCCTAGGTTACAGCACTTAGCACATGACATTTGTTTAAATCCTCCCTCTTCACGTCAGGGCACCAAGCATGACGTCTTCTTTCATTTACATCTGTCTAAATCTGAGAGACTGGCAATGCAGATGAGTAGACTCCTGTCTTCCCTAGCCTTATCCCTGTGTTTTATGGTATAATAGCTGCAAAAAACTTGGAAGTAACTTTTCCACTATGAGTTTACCATAAAAGTGACATGCCATTTCTTACCGTTTAACATTTTTAATCTAAGAATTCTTGTACATAGAAAGTTTACATTCTTCAGATTGTGGAAAACAAAATTACTATAAATGTTAAATTACCTAACTAGGTAAGATACAGAACAGAATTTGTTTGATACGCTTTATTCGAGTTCCTCAACGTAGGTCATTCAATATTATGAAAAGAGTTATTTGCATATCCTAGGTTTTAACAGAATGTAGCACTTGACCCATTGAGGCCAGTGACAAGTCAGCAGCTTCCTTTTTAATCTTTCACAAAGTTTGGTTCATTTTTTCTAACTAATAGCTCATTTGTATCTGCTTTTCCTCAGAAAAATTGTAGCTGTGTAACTGTTTTCCTAATCAAGTGCCCTTTCTCTGACAAATCTTCAACTTCTTTTCATGATGCTTATGCAGGATGTTCATTCAGGCAGCACTGGCGTCTACCTCCATTTGGAGTTAGCCAACATCCCAATCACCTCATTGTCATTTACTAAGTTAAAAAGTACAGGGTCAGTTTTTTCCAGTCTATTTAAGAGTTTTAAAGTAACCATATTCAAAGAACATCACCAACAAAGAAGCTTTATTTGTTTCTATCCTTCATGAAACAAATCTTAGAGGGATGCTGGAGACTGATGTAATAAATTAGTGTAATAAAGCATTTATACAGCTCCCAGAAGACCACAGACTGAGGATGAGGTAAATTTTGTACTAGTGAGAAGAATAAGGCAAATTAACTTAATATGTTTTACAAGCACAAAAGCTGATCAATGGCAAATTCAGTTTCCTGGTCATAAATTTATGGGTTAGAGAGGTGTCTCTCCTGGTCAAAGCAGATAGTGGCAAAGGTTTGTAAAAGGTAAGATGTGGCAGATGACTGTTTTAATAGATATGAGAAGGTGAACTCTCTTTGGGGATATGTTTCAAGGTTGTGATGGCAGAGTCTCAAATTCGTTAGTGGATATGCGCCCTGCTATAGTACAGGACCCAGAGGAAAATAAATTTTACTGGAGAATAAAGATATCTATGTTTTACTGTGTTTTTTTAGAAATTGTATCCAGTTGAAAGAATTAATTTAGATTACACTCTCATTTAGAATCTTCCCAGAGGTGGAAGACTGGAGGGTGGAAGGTAGAAGAGTATTCGGGGTTTGTGTTTTTTTCAGTTTTTAAGTGTTGCTGCCTATTCTTATGTAGATTTACCTTGGGTAAGGCAACATCTGCATTGCTTCTATTGGAGGATTGTTTCTGAGAAGAATCCATCTTTGAAACACCATGATGCAAAGAGAGACCCTCTCTTAGTTGCATAGACATGGACAAAGGAAACCTCATCATGCTAACACAGTTACACTTTGAGAGATTAGAACTGTGGCCAGCTGGTGAAGACCTCTTGTCTAGAGCCTCTGGGCCAGATGCTTTATTAACATTCATCTGCTTTTGAAATGCCATGCCTTTTTTTAAACTTGAAAAATACAATAAGTGCTATACCCCAAGAGTATACTGTACCTCTTTACACTATGAAACCTACTTACCCTTTTCCCAGCTGAATGTTGAGGTGTTGATTTCAAGTATTACAGAATTGCAAGGAGGTAACAATTCCACAGCAACAAAAGAAAGACACTGGGGTAACACAAAAGAAGTACTTCGAAGTTAAAAATCCACTACACCACTCAGCTACAAGCCCTTCCAAATTTCTAGAATGCATTTTGATAGTCCTGGTATTGTTATGGCAAAAGGCAGAAAAAACTTAACAAATAATTGATTTTTCAAACTAGCTGATTTCAGGGGACAGCACTAAGGAGGCAGCTCACGATGCTATAGCAGCGTCTCTGTTCATTCCCTGGCAGCTAAGAGAAGTCAAATGCTGCATTCCCATGTGATAACAAACAGATGGATCTCCACTGGCAACCAGCTCCAAACGAAATCAGCAGATCATTTTTATTGACATTTCAAAATATGTTAAACTGCATACTCTTCATTCCACCCACCCCAACCCATATTTTCTTCCCTATGGCTATCAGAAATAAAACCAGGAATGGTATTAATAAAACAGTCAAAATACAGTATGTAAGAAAGGCAGTTTAATGATATGTTGCTGTCATTTGCAGCAGCAAAAGATCATGAGAGTTTACTAGATACAATTCTTGATATATTTCAGGTTTCTTTTTATCTTGGTTCTAATACGAATTCTTGCACATATTACAAAAAGTTACTTGTAATTTGAACTTACAAGGCTCTGGGATCTGATTGCACTTTATTTAATTCTCCATGATGTGTATAACAATGTTCCACAGGTATCTGAGAGACACAATACACCAAATCAAGCTAAAGTCATAGAACATTCAAATGATTTTTACGCAGTGGTGTGTGGTGACCAAATGCTGATAGAAAGTATTTATTACTGATATTAATTTCAGAATCTTAAGAAAATGTAATGAGCACAGAAATTACTAAGCCCATGCTATTTCTTAATAGCACCTTTTGACTGTAGAAGAAAGGAAGAAAATCTGAAAATTCACAAGTTTATTATCAGTTTTTTGCATTGTGTTAATATCTGTTTGCATTGTGTATCTGTCATTATAATGGTACATTCTCATACTGAGGTTTGTAAGAGAGCTACTTTCCTGAGAGACAAGGATTTTCAGGAAAGGGAAAGATAAACTTTAAGAATTTAGATTTACATGGCTAGCATGGTTGTGAAAAATTCCTTAGCTATACTGAGTTTTGCTGTAAAACTCAGTTTTATAAACTTTGTTTATAGAGAGAGATCATAGGTTAGCTACATGGCCAAAGGCTGTGAAAGATTCTGCTGTGATCAAAACTTCATTCCTGAAAAAAAAAAATCTAACCAATTTTATTTCTAAGCATTACTTAGAATAAATAAATAAATAAAAAACTATTTTCTTTCTTGTAACCTTACTACTCAAAATTTCTGGGATTATTTTAATGGTTATTCATAGCTGTTCAATGCCAGGAGAGTTGACAGTGTTGCTAAAAATAATGAAATTACCTGGTTTTTAATCTTTAAGAAGCATTTAAAAAAATTCTTGTGTTCATGTGAATGACAAGCAAGAGGTTAACTTTTTTTTTGTCTAATGAAATATTTACAGTCTAAATAGTTCTTTGGTGAAAACATATGGATGTTCTATGCAGCCCTATCACTCTCTGTATTCAGTGAAAAAAATACATGAAAACCTACTGGATGAAATTTTGGTATCTAATGTAATTAAGATTGGATTAATATCCAGGTTTCTAATCTCAGATGAAGTTCTTTATTCTTAAAACCGTAATATCTATTTCCATGGTCATCAGAGATGCATTTTGAAACTTTTTTTCAGAAATGGGCTCTAAATTAGCATTTCAAGAAACTAAGAGATAATTATTATTTTTGGGTCTCAGTGCTGAGCAGGGGCAATGCAGGTACATAATAAGGATAATTTATGGCTCAAATTCATGACAGGCTCACTAAGTAACATCAATAAGGAGCTGGAGTAACTTGGCAGCATAATTAACCTGGAGTAGCTCTCTATTATAATTAAGGAAAAAGGAGAGAAAGGGAAAATTACTTGTCTAGGTTCACAGGGGAAGCTGGTATGAACTGAATGCAGATATCCTGTATTGCAGTCTGTCTCTGTCACTAGAGCAATGCTATAAATTTCATTTTTCTCCTGCACTTGGAGAATAAACTCCCTTTCAGACTAAGGAGCAAGCTGATTGCCCTAGTTTACTCAACACTCTGCTTTAGCATGCAATTTTTTTTCATGAACAGTCAAAAACTAGTTTCCCAAAAGAAAAATTGCTTTTTTATACATGCTCTGAGCTACCTTAGGGGAAGAGTGATGAGAAGACAACTTTGAAAATTGCTCTGACAGGAAAAGAAAAAAGGGCTATTTTAGGCAAAATGCAAAATCAGGAAAAACCTTGCATATTGCTTGCTTGAGGCACAGTTCTGCTCTTGGTGAGATGTTTATACAGGTAGCAACAAAGCAGAAGCAGAGAGACTTTGCATATGTGCCTTGTAAGGGCAGGACAGGGTAGCTGAGAGCCTGTGACCACCCAGGAGCTGGAAGGGGAGCTGTAGGTGACACACATTGCTGGTGCCCACAGACAGGGGGCCAAACCTGCTCAGGTGGCATCAGCAGTCAGTTTTCTCTAACCAGACTGACCTTGTGCCTAATCACAGTACTAACAAAGCTGAGATTTCTGTACCTTGCAGAAGAGTACAAAGCCAAGCTCTTCCTTCTGATGTGTTCCTCTCATGAAGAAAACAGCTGTGGGCTGCTTTTTTTCTCTTTTCCCCCCCCTCTATATTGGGAACATCAGAACTTTTTTTACAAGTGGTTTTTGCTACGCTGTGCTTTATCATGGAACTCAGGACACAAAACTTGTTTTGAACAGCATAGAAGAAATGTCTTTAATCTACTGTGTAAAGTGAAAGCTAATAGCCTGGTTTGAGCCAGGACAGAACCATTTTTCTTTCTAGTAATTTTACGTTTCACTTTGCCTGAAAATATCTTTTCAAGAAAAGATCACAAGAAAATATCTTTTCAAAGTTGCACATGAGATGATTCCATGGTCTTCAGAAATAAGTTCTTTTTGGTCTCACAAGAATCAGTGGTTAGGCTAGGAACACTGTGGGAAAGTCAGGATGTGAGCAGGAAGACTTTCCAGCCATGGTGGAGATGCAGATCTTCAGGGAAGTGTTCTCACTTGCTCTTGTCATTCCAGCTTTTGTAAAATGTGGATGTTTGCAGCCAGATCCAGGGGCTTAGAATGAACTTAATGAGCTTTAGTGTTGGATATACGACAAGAAGGTATTGTAGACTTATAATTTTGGAATCAGAAACCAAAATTCTAGTCATGTCCCACTTTTTGCCCTTGCAAAAGTGGACTCAGGTTTTCAAGTCTAACAGAGGAGTCGGTTGGCTCTGAAGCAGTCTTAGGATCTGTCCAAATAACTTGTTGTCCTGAAAACAGTCTTCTTCTAAGTGAGTAGTGGCAATGTCTTCAACAACATGCTTTAAATGAATGAAGACGTTTCATACAGATACATAGGTCTACATACATGTATTTTGCATAAAAAACATTAAATATTTCAAACAATCATTTCCAGAAATGGTTAACCAGTAATTTAAAAAGTACTGGTTGTTTTTCCTTCTACATAGAACCGGTGGTAACTGAAGAGTTTGTGAAAGCATTATTCTGTGAGACATTTCAAAACAGGGAGAAGCCAACATTTCCAGTCCAATAGGTTTTCTGAAAAATCTTCATACAGATCTTTCAGAGTGTAGCAGTTTGTATATAAATGTGACATATTTATGTGCCTGTATAAAATAATAAAATTTTAAAAAGGTTTATTTGCTTCCATTCACAGTCTTGAAACAACCATTCCTTGTTTAAAGTTTTGATCCTGCTGTAAAACCCATCCGTAGAGATTTGGTCAGTTCTATCACCTCTTTAAGCTTTGATCATTTTCATAGTAACAAATTAAGAATCCACAACAGTTCAAATATTTAAATAATTCTTTTTCTGTATATAGGATTTATCCTGCTTAAAAAAAACCCCAAAACCTCACAAAAACAAAACAAAAAACCCCCAACCAAGGCACGTAGTTTAAATAGTAATGATTTCCCAGAGGTTTATGTTCTTGCGATTTATGAGTGTTCTCATGCTTTGTTTTCTACAGCAAGCCTTCTGGTGTTCTGCAGATGAAGCTGGAATGTACTTTATACATGAATAATCTTGGCTGCTTTATGAGGTAGGGGTTTGGCATTGAGATGAGTGTAATCAGCTTAGTAGAAATGTTTTATTATGAAGAATCACTTAACTCCAGACAGGAATTCACAATACACCAGAGCATGAACTTTGTTTAAGGGGTCAATTTGTATGGTGTTTAAAGGGTCACCAAACTCAAACTAAGCTCAGTACAGGTCAAGAGACTTCTGGAAGGCAGGCAGAGGCATGGCTAGCAAATGCCCTGTGTTCCAGGTAGAGGTGGGAAGGGCCCCAGTTCTGAATAGCTCCCAAAGAGTGACTGTGAGTGAATAAACATAACTGCCAGGTTCATCCCTGAGGAAGATCAGGTTGTCCCCAGCATCTTTCTAGTATTGGAAGTTGCAGTAGCTCCTATTCACTTATCAGTAGACCTCCAGAGATATTTGAGCAATTAGAGCAGCTGCTTCCCCACCTAGAAGGAGGGAGTCAAGGGAGATTCAAACTGTTTCTTAGGAACTTCTGTTCTGACTGCCAGAGGTGTTTGCAGACGACTAACTCCCTGATAATTACCATGGACATTACTGCTTGTCTCAGTGTTAGCTGCAGATGAAAGAAAGCAATTATTTTTGCAGAATGTTTACCCTGGAGGGCCAAAAATGTGTCTAGTTATTGCATTAGATTTTTTTTCTTCATCTGACTCAGAGAAGCTGAGTTTTTAATAAAGTTATTTCCATATTTCTAATTACCTTATCACTGCTGCATAAACCCACTCTATGTTTTATGTTAAAAGACTAAACTTGCAGATCAGCTACTTAATATTTTTTTTATGATTTCAAATCAAGTAACCAAGGAAACAAGGATGCTATTTACCTTTATAATCAAAAAGTTAATGGACATATTAGAATCTACTTCCCAATTAACTTCTATAGCTCTCCTGAGAGATAAAGACAGGCTGCAATTTTGTTGTTCTGTAGAGAGAGGACAAGGAGACAAACCTAGGCTGAGTATACCTTCCCAACACTTTCAGTCAGGATATTCTGCTATATACTAAATCTTGACATATGTAGTGATTTATATGACTCGTTCCTTGCTGTCAGGGAAAAGAGTCCTTCTGACAGCTGGAGAAATTAATTAAATCATCTGCTTGGAACTCTTAAGAGTGAAAAGTCAGGTTTTTAAAAGGGGAATGCAAAGGAAGTAAGAAGATTGTTTAAAACTGGTGTGTAAGACATATGGGAGAACTAAACCACAGTGAAATAAGAGTGATTAGGTCTGTTGTTGACTGATATACCTGAGGCAATCAGCTACCAGCAGGGCCTGTGCTGCTGTGTAATGTAAACTCAAGCAGGTGCAGTGTTACGATGTATTTACACAAAGACACTAATGTTTTCCAGTGCTCCTAAAACCATTTCAGTGACACATTCCAAGATCATATTTCTTTTTCATGGCTGTTCAAGTCCTCCATTTCTTTCTCCTCCTCTAACTCCAGCAGACCAGAACTTACAATGTTAGAACTTAAATGACTTTATGTTTTGTATCGTTATATCTTTTATAATTTTTTCCTCCACCTATCAAAGCCAACAAACCCTTCCAATATCAGATTGCAGTCCAGTCTGTTGATTATGCTTCATATATATTTGCTTTTATAAAGTAAGTTATATCTATAGGTAGTAGGCTCATTCTGGTCTCCTTATCATTTATTACTATGTTCCAGAGTTAAGTGACTGTTGCATCCTGGCCCTGGGACCCTGGACTCAGACATCCCCATTTGCTGCCAAGTCCAGTTTGGGACTTCTGGTTGTGGTTGTGGAGTAATTACCAACTGAACAGTATGGGTTCCATATTTGCATTTCCTTTTATTCCTTCCCAGGAGATGTGATGAGCTAGACATCCAATATCATAGGTCTAATGGAGCAGGGCAGGGAGGAGATCCCTGCCTCCTGAGGTTTTCACCTGGTCCTGATAGCCAAGACAGCAGGATTTTTCAGATGAACCGGACAAAGTTTATTTTTATCTTTCTGCCATTTTTTTTCCAAATTTACAGAATTATCTTCCAAGGAAAAGAACAAAAAAATCTGATCTATTGACTCCGTAACTTTAAATGTCACCCAAATGTCACTTTTGAAGTAAATGAGAACATTTTCCCAAATGAAATGAGTGACTCTAATGATATAAATCCCTTTGAAACTATAAATGAGTGTCTTCACTTAGAATTGAATAAGAAGGAGAGTGAAACAAAATAAATGTTTTTAATTTGTGGTGAAAAGAACACATATTGGTGCAGAGGCAACCAGGTAAAGACAATCATGTGTTGCCAGTCAGGAGGAGGAAGGCGTGAGCTCCTGTTCAGCCCACCTGTGCCCAATTAGGGCTGGGCCCAACTGCACATGAGCAGAACTGGGGGACCAATAAAAGGTGGGCTTCCAAACCCATGGGGAGCTCACTCTGGAGCTGCCAGAGAAGAGGTTAGTCAAGTCCAGAGCGTTAGCACTGAGCTAGACTAACTGAATCCAAGGCAACTTTCAGAGTACTGTTCTTACACCTTGGTAAGAACACCTACTGGACCTCAAAACACTGTGGTCCAGGAAAGGATTGTCTGCAATGTATTGGCATATGGAAAGGTAAAGTGTTAGCATTCTTTCTTCAGGGACATTTTTTTTTTTTAATCATAATTTTCATTCCGGTTGATATACGAGGTGTCTATCACTACATATTGAGGTCTGCTATAAAGAATTGTTTGTGAAGGATTCATTGGGTTGCTTTTCTCTGTAAGATTTGATGAAAATCATGCCAGTGACAAACAATTGCTTATTTAGGAGAGCAAAAATCAGGCTTTTATGAGGAATAAATAGGAAAGGTGAATTACCCCTATTATCCAAGAAATAGGACAAGAAAACCTAGAAAGCCAGTGGTGTAGAGTGTAATGCTACACATCAAACTATTCTGAGATGATGAAATTAAATTTTTAATTCTTTAGTAGATAAGGTTATAGAATAGTTTGGGTCAGAAGGAACCTTAACGATACCCCAATAATTCCAACTCCCCTGGACACCTCCAGAGGACACCCTCTGGACCTGGCTGCTCAAAGTCCTATCCAGCCTGGCCTTGAACATTTCCAGGGAGGAAACATGTTCAGGGTTGTTTTTGACTAAGGAAGGATCTTTTACAATGCTTTGAGAAAATGTTTGAGCAGATCAGTGAAAGAATTAAAATGTAAAGAAAAGGTAGATGCTGGCATCCGAGATAATGTGTTTTTTAATTCTAATATTATATTTTAATTGAATTTAAGTAATATGACAAGTAAAATGTGCAATGAGCTATCAAACCAGGAAGTGGTAGAGGATAATGATGCTGAACAAGACACTATATATTGTGAAGTATTTGTTACACTTTTTTCTCTCCTGGAAGTATGTGTTCAAAATAATTTAATCTGACCAGAGCAGGCCAAAGTGGGATGAGGAAAGCTTGGGCAGAGGTTGAAAAGCTCATTTCCTGATGCTGTTTAATGTGCTGAAGTTTTTTATCATTCTGCACTGGAATGAAATAAAGCCTTTTGCAATGTGTTCTCAAAAGCAGGATGTGTCAAAACATATTTCTCTTGATCAAAACATGTACTTCTGGGAAAGTGCACACTGTCTACTTCCTTGTGGCTAGAACTCTGTGCTGCCAAAAAAACAGCCACAAATCCATGTTCTGTCTGCCCCAGAGTGCAGATTTTCATCTCAGGCTGTTTTGAGTCAGGGAAGGCAGGAGGTAAACCCATTTCTCATATACTCTTGAAGAAGTAGGAGGATCATATCAATTGACTGCCTGAGAAAAAAATGTTTCATCCATCCGACTGCATCGAAACTTTGACAGTGTACTTTGGGGAGAATGGACCCCCCCACCCCCAGCCCTATGTCCATGCTAGCACTCTTGGTGTAAGCTAGTAGCTTCTTTCTGAAAGAACAGTTCTGCACTGAAGACATCCAATGAGGGTTCAAGGTGGATATATGTGGTTTGTTAGCCTTTCTTCTATGAAGAAAGAAAAAAAAAAAAAAGTCCTGCAATGCTCTTGCATGTCAGGCCCTCAGAACTGGTTTATTTTATACCTATGAAAATGTCAGGTAAGTAAAATGCCAAAACTGGTTTACCACAGAAATATCACCGCCTTAAGCCCGCAAAGCACCAACAGGGAAAATTTCTGCTCCCGGGAGCTTGGAATCATTATAAGTTTATGTAGGAATATTTTAAAACGAATGGAAATGAGAGTCAGTGACACCGTCTACTCTGATGGTGTCTAGAGGTGACACTTTCCATTTTCTAGATCCACCAGAAGATCCTGGGGTCTGGTTTATTTCAATGTTTACTATTATTGTTTTATTTGGATTGTTACCTGCAAGGGAGAGAGGACATTAAATAGATTCTTTTCAGATGGCCTTCCCTCCAATACTAGACAAAGTTTTCTTTCAGCAAGACAAAGTTAGATTCTAGTTTTTTTATGATTTATCTATATTTTTATTACTGCAGAGTCAGAAATGGAGACTATCTTGTACTATGTTTGGCAACATCCTGCTTCCTTAATAGTTCTCCGGAATCCCCTTTTCTCTCAAAAATACAGATCAAGCAAACACAGCATGCTTTCTGTATCCCCAGCAATGGCTGTTTCTCTTCAGTTCAGGCTTCCAAGAGATGTCAGTCTGGCATCTTCTTTTCCTTTATTGCAAGTAGAAATTTTAAAGCTTAGAAATTTAACGAGGCTATATCCTATAACGTGTGCTATTCTGATACCCTGTAATATTTCCATCCTGATCTCAGCTTCTATCAGGATTAGGAGGTGTTTTGCTTTGTCTTTCCTCACCTCTTCCTCCAATGCATACTCCTCTGACAGAGCAATAACCATTTTAAATCTCCTTTCCTCTGCAATTTTCATAGACAAAATCTATCCCGTGGTATTCTGCCTCCCCCCAGCATAATGTATAAGATATGGCTGACTGCTTCTCTTTTTTGGATTTCAGTATTTGCTATCTTTTCCCCATTTGCTCTGTTTCTAGTGGGTTAAGCCATCCTCTGATCTTCAGGGGATATACAGCAGCAGTCATCTCTTGTTTCAAGACAGGTTTGGAAGTAACAAACCTTGATGACATTATTTGGCAGATTTTTATGTGCAGATTTTTAGTACAAAAAATAGTTTTATGGAAGTGCTGTACAGAGTTGGAAAATTGCAGAGATGGGGTATAGCTAAACAATCTCTGTCTGAACATTAACACACTGGCATTTTCTGAAAAGATTATTCAGGTTCTGATGACTAATATTCAGCCAATTTTCTGCCTGAGGAAAAAAAAATCCTCTCACAATCAAATTTTAATTCTCAAATGTTTCTGTCTTCATCAGTGTTTCCTCCTAGCAATAATAGAAACATTATTCTCAAAGCTAAAGTAACTTCACTCACATGAGTATTGTATGAAAAATTGAAACAAAAAAGTGTACAAAGTCACACTTTAAACACAAAATAGATGAGATCTACAAAGGCAACTGTATGTAAGTACCTCTGAAAGGTCAGCTTTTTAAATGCCCTATGTATATTCCACAAATAGAAGAAACAAGCAAAGATCTTAATCTAATAGATGAATCTCCAGGATTTTCCACGTTGGGAACTTTTCAAATCCCTAATTAGGAGATATATTTCAAATGTTTGTCTATTGTGTATATATTGTGTATTGTGTTGTGTTGTATTCCTGTCAGGATTAATGAAAACAAAACCTTTTTTTTTTAATAATAAGAAAATATACCCTGTATTTCTGAAGCCTGGTTAATTACAGCTCTTGAACTTCTTTCGTCACATAATGAAATGAAACAGAAGACAGTGCTGTTATGGAATATGAGGATGCTATGTCATTCAGTTTTTTTCTTGTAAATCAATAGTCTAGGACAACAGTCTAGCTGACAGTCTGTCAGCTGGTAAAACAGCAAATATTTTTCCTGCCAAAGTTTTGCAGTCACAAGCAACATGAGACTGACTTTTTACCCTGGCCTTTACAATATAACCAGCTGGTATCATTAAATCCTGGCCTTTATAACAGCAACCTTTTCACAGTAAGTTGAAGCTGAACAATGAAAACATCTAGAGAGCATATAATCCTGCCATGCTATACTCTAGAAAAATTTAGGATTTTCATATTTAAGCTGTTGCTGTGGTCAAATCAATAAAAATTAATACTTGAACACTGAGGATGATCTAATAAAGATTGCCAGTAATTACTTTCTTTACAGTATTGGCACCTCATGATATATCTAATATTTTTTAAATTTCTGATGATATGAGATATTGATCCTTAGACATGATTAGTTACACTGGTTCCATTGAAATCACAAGAGCCTATTAAAGGTCTGGGTGTTGTATATTGATGAGTAACAGTTTTGCATTTGAATTTGCGTTCTGCTAATCAAGGCTATTAACAGACACTCTTTATACTCAGAACCTTCCAGTAAAAAATATGCTGCAAATAATTAAGATGGTGGAATTTATTTGATAAAAAATTCATGAGTTCATCTGTAGTCCAGAATATGTTTGAAACCAAGTACACACTTAAATTAATTGGGATTTTCAATTTATTCTTACCCTATTTTTGATGAGGAAAGTTTTGATGAACCTTGTTTCATTGTCAGTACTAAAAGCTGTTGCATTAAAAATTGCTCAGTAACAACTAAATAAGTCTGTAAAAATCATTCCTTCACTGTATCCCTACAGCTCGTTTTCCTTCTAGAGAACCACCATCAAAGGTGCTTCCCAGAGGAGAAGTAACTACAGTACAGGAGGATTTAGTGCTTCATTAACTATCAGTGTTACCTAGACTTCCACTCTTCTTATTGGAGAACATTCTTCTAATCAAAGGAATAAATTTTTATTTTTTATTTTCTTAAATTAGCTGAAACAACAGGTTCAAGCAGGAACTCTTAAAAAAAAGCTCTGTTTTTCCATTATTCACACAAGACACCACAAAGTAATGGTGTAATAAGAAGCAGCACAGCATCATTTGTAAAGACTGATGTAATTAGAAGTAGGTGTATTTCTTTTCACATTCCAAGAGCTTCATGAAGACTGTCACCTTCTTACTTGTGCAGGTTGTCTCTAGGGGTTATTAACCCTTACTATAGATGCTTCAAGATCTACTTAATGAGTAGATCATCCCCTCAAATGCATCAAAAATGGTGGTTTAATTACTGTACTCATTGCAGTTATCAGCAGGGAAAGAATCTTTGTCAGGGGATAACAAGTTCTAAATCACAAAACATGCAGTACACAGCACTAGAGCATCTCTGTGATATTTTATCAGTGATCAACAAGCAATGAAGAAATATTGATAGAAATGGCTAGATGCTAAAAGCCACGGCCTTCCCTTTGGCTGAACCAAAGAACCTCTCAAAATGAGTATGTCAGGAGAGTGAATTTAGAGCTGCTTAAACATGATGACTTGCACTACTAAACTACTTTAACTTTCTCCAATTTAGAAGGAAAAGAACAAATGGCAAAGTGGGGTTGTAGGTTAAAGATTTATAGGCTTTATCCATGCCAGAAAAACAAACCATGTCAAGTAAAGTCTTCCAGTGCTGCAACTAATTTTTTTGTTAAATATAATTGATAGAATGGTCCATGAACTTGCTTTGGTTTATTTCAACTGGCATTTTACTGTGGAACTAATCAAAAAGGAAGACTGCATGAAGTCATGCTATTTTCAGGTTTCTTTGGTTAAATCATATGGATTTGGTACATGTCTGATCTCAATAACAAAGAGTGACATTGCATGCTTTAGCTTATTAGTAGAGATGTATCTAACAGACAGTTCTCTGATTATTCCTGCCAAAAATTCACCTTAACAAATCAGATAGGGTATTTGAAGCTGTAGTTTTAGATAGTCATGAACTTTTGTTTGATTTTTTGGCATTGTTTATTTTTCTTTGTTTTGGTTGGGGTTTTTTGTTTGTTGGCTGGTTGGGGTTTTTGGTTTGTTTATTTGGTTGGTTGGGTTTTTTTTAAGAAAAATGTAAAATGCTTCATCGCTTAAAACAAACTGAGGCAAAAAATGTTCAGACAAACAACTGTAAAATTTCTACTAGGTAGCTGTCTAGTAACTACAATAAAAATTATTTAAAATAGTAGAATGTGTTGATGATCCTTCAGTCATGGTACAATGATGCTTTAGGGAGCTGCAGAAATCATGACTGCAAATTAATGTCTTAGACACTGTTGGTTTTCCTCATTTTCAAGATTAAATGTTGTAGGCTTTTATAGTATAATCAAATTAGCATAGAGTTCTTTTCCTAAAGAACAAACCTCTTATCAATAACAGTTATCTTCCAGTCTTTTGCCCAGGAGCATGCTTTAGGCAAGGAACATTCTTTATTTGCAAATCTGCCACAACGTATTTTTTTGTCCTCCATAGTTAAATATTAAAACCTTCTCATTATAGTTTTGTTTAATTTGTTTTTGTGTATAGTTCACAAAAGCAGCAACACGAAAGAAAGGATTTGCAGACTCCTTCTATAGAGCTTTCGGAATTCTTATTAGCAAGAGAGAAAAATTCCTAAAATCTATTACTGTTAGGTGTCTTTCAATTTGAAATATACACATTCCTAAAAAATTCCTAATTCACCCATGGTTGATTGATGGCAGATGTAGTTACCAATTACACTATATCTTTACTTTCAGAAGATCAGCTTTTCATAAATGCTGAATTGTAGTATTACTAGTCAAAGCTTGTTTTCTTGAAAGAGTTGATTAATTCAGTAATCATTTTATGATAATGAAAAACGTCTGTAATTACTGAAATAAATAAAAATAATCCAAAAGCAGTTACACTGCGGTAACTGCATTTTGTAGAAAGCTACCTGGGACTTGTTTTAAGCTGACTCTCCAGAGTGGTGCAAAAGTTTAGTCATTTAGAGATGCTCTCAGCTATTTTGCTGTAAACTCCTTCTCCTGGCCACAAGACTGTTGCTGCCATGTTTTTTAGTTATGTTTTTACCAAGTTTAGGTAACAGAAGGGGCAGGTGAGGGGTCTGTGCTTCATGTGAGAATGAAGTGGTACTGATAAATAAGTAAAAGCATCCTTCATCACTTGGGCATACGGTAGGTTATTCACAAAGGATGCCATGTTTCTTAAGCCTTCAGTGGCATATCAGAGAGACTTGCCTCAGTAACTTACCCCTAGATATGTGAGGTGCACATCTGCAAACAGTGAAAACCTTCTTCTAGGGTTCTTGCTGTCTAGGCCTGAGACAGGTGAGGCAGTGAGTGTTGCGTTTGCTGTCTTCAAGTTGAAGGAAAACTTCCTTTGCAAGTCTGAATGGAATGAAAGCCAACACCCATGGTGAGAGGCAGAAGGCTTCTGGGATAGAAGCTACTCACTAATAACTGTTTGCAAGGAAGAAATGAGACAGATTAAGGGCAGAAGTACAACACCATGTGGTTGTGCTTGATGCAGTGATCTTCAGGAACTAGTGCTGTGCATCCTTGTACACAGCAATGTGATGAGACACCCACTCTTCAGCTGCACTTTCTCCTCTCACACAGTAGATGAGGGATGTGGGGTTTTAATGGAGAACTTAAATATGTTAAATTCTGCAAGCTCACATACATAGGCTATCAGAAATATCCTAAATGGTTGGTTTAAGAAAAGGCAGCATATTATAGTGTTGTCTGGAATGAAAGCTTATTGTGTTACTGGCAGTTCCACTGAAATTGGGTATCTTTCTCCTTAATCAATCCCTCCTTGTTCTCATCCTTTCTGACCCAAAAAATGATCTGGTAGCCTTCCAGAGATGAGAAGCAATTTATGTGAGGTAGCTTTTTTCTACTGAGTATGAGCCATTTATTTATTTCTTGATAATATTAAAGAATGTAAAGGATGAAACAGCAGATGGCTTTTTTTCTGGATTAGAAATTGCATTGTTTTTGGAGAAATATCTTTGCTGAGTTTAATAGGCAAATTACTGAGGATTTTTTACTGTACTTCAAGGCAACATACAACAAAGCCTAATGAATGCAGGTTGCAAAAGGACTTCCAAATAGTTGAAGGATTTCTTTCTATTTGATTATATTTGACACTGCAGTAGTTGAGTTATTCTGTTGTGTTGTTATGGCAACTTTAACTGGGTTGCCTATTAAACTGTGTTATCTGATAACACAGTGGGGCGAATTTATCACATTGGACATACTCTGCAGTTTCTATTTACATGCTTAGTGTAATAATTTTTGCTCTTAATTTAAGGAAGATTTGATTTGAAGTTCTGGAAATTTGTATCAAAGGAAATATACAAGAAAATATTTCTTTCACTGTTTATCTTACTGTTTTCTGTAATTTTTGTACAGGTTCATTTTCTTGTAGTATAAATTCTTCCAAATATAAAGTTGTACATAGAATATGTTTTTTATTTTTTTTGTTTTGCTTCAGTGAAATTTTTGAATGAGGAAAATTAAACATAACTTTGCCCTGCATTTAATTACTGTGCCTTATAAGAGATACATAGAAGTAATGTTTCTTTTTTTCTTTTAAATGAGAAGCCAGGATTACAAAATACAGAGAGTGATGGCATATGAAAGCCAAATAAGCATACATTTTGGTGTTTCATAAAGGGTTTTATTTGATTGTCACTACTTTGAAAACATGAACATCTGTGTCCTTTTGACAGCTGGCTATATAAATCACAAAGGATTTGCTAATTGTCCTTGATATCATTCTGCACATTTTTAACTGTATAGTAAAGTTAAATAGCTTGGAATGTATAGTGTTGCAAGTGAAACATTTTGAGCTGTTTGTTTTTCCACTGACATGAATCTTAAAATACATTTCTATTAAGATTTTTCTATTAAGAAAACATTGTGTTCTATTTTTGTTACTGCTTTAGAAGTATCTGTTCTAAAACAAGTAAATATTTGAAATCTCACTTTTCACTGTTGGGTAGAACGAAAATCAACCAGAAAATACTGGCAAGTACTGTAAATTATAGCTGTTTCCCAGTAAGAGCATCTGGTATTTTGGCAGACACCCTTGGTAGATCTGTTATACTGGAGGCTTTAGATTTCTTTTCCTGAGAATTTTGTTTGGCTGTTTTGCTACGCGGGTATCAGACACTCATGTTCCTACTGCCATGATATTTGGGAACCTAATTTTGCCTCAGAACTTCAATGGGAGTTCAAAGGGAACTTCATCTTTAAGTATGGATAGTTTAAAAATTACAGCTTATTATTTCTTGGGAAACTGGTTTTGATCAGAGCACTGCATGTGGAAAGTATCTGCCTTCTGAAGACTATCTAAATTAAATAAAACAAAACAGAACAAGATACAAATAGAATTTCTGTTTTAGACAGATCTTGAAAAAGAAAAAGCTTAAAAATATCTGAAAAGAAGCACAGCACTGTTTACTGATTAGCCCTATTTGTAACAGCTGTTCTTTAGGTGAATGTTCTTGCTTGAGCACACTGACAAGGTCATATCTTACCCCTTGAAGTAACCCCAAAAGAAAATCCTGATACTCCCCAAAAAGCTACTGTACTGATTTTACTGTGGAATAAGTGAAGTTATTTAATTGCAATCACAAATTAACCAGTTAAGAGTGAATTGCATAAAGGAGATGAAATAGACTGGAGATAGGCACTGTAGAATTGTCTTGCTATTGGGAAATCAGTTTAAGGGCCATAGAGCTGAGATGCCAACCATTAATTTGTCAGTGCTGGAGGCAAGATCGTGAGAGTCTCTCCTGTACCTGAGCTATCAGCAATAGCAGCATTCAGGATAAAGCCTTCCTGAGCTAACCTTTGTAATATCAAAGAATCAGAGTCAGATTGTATTAATTTCTTAGCTTGTGGCTTATGACAGGTATTTAACTTCAGCAAATGGTTGTAGTTAGCTCACATCAGCTTTTAATATAACTGTTCTAACATTTTGGGAAAATGAAGTCTGAATGGTTCCTTTTCAAAGCATTTGATAGACCTCACAGATTCTAGACACCTCTTTTTGTCTGATACTTTTACTTGGTAGTCACTGAACATTCTTGCGAATACTCTGTTTTATTTTGATGAATTTAAAAAGCAACCAAGTGAACAAGTGGTTCTAAACAACAACAACAGCAACACAAAAAGTCTTAACAAAAAAACAGCCCTGTAAAATCTCTTTATTCAGAGTTATGACTCCTTACATATAGCTGCTGATAACAGATAAGTATCATACAAGCTGTCTCAGCATACAAGTATCATTCTAGAAGACAGCTCAAAGATAATAAAAAGGTTTGCTTGATAATAAATCATGTGTTCCTTTGAATACATGGTGTTTTCAAAGCAACAAACCAAAATGGAATATGTGAACAAAATAATTTGAAAATGAAAAGTCAACGTGCTTTTATTGAAAAAAAATAAAACAAATCAAAAGGAAATAGATTTTCCTTAGGTTTTTTGTTCTTCTTTTGTCTTGCACATTTTTATGAAAACAAAGTGAATTCTTGAAACTTTTTTGTTTCACTCATATATATATATAATCTGTATCATGTCTATGAAATATCTCTAATAATATCATAAATAATCTGTATCATCTATAACATTGACATCATCCACATCCAAATATCATTCTGGATAGATAATTACCACACTGCTATCTATCTGTTGCTAGAAAGCAGAACTTCATTTCTGTTTCTGCTTCTGTTCACCATTCAAACTACCAAATATGTTACTTTTTTAATTATTATTTTTCCTTTTTTTCTTCAGTTATAATAAAGAGAGGCTTTAAGTAGCCTTAGCTCCAAGCTTAGCCAAAAGGGCCATCAAAAAAATCAGTTCTACTTATCCTAATTTAATTAAGATATATCCTGAACAGAGAGATACTGGCATTTCCACAAGTTTTTCTAAAATTTTCATTTACCCTCTCTGATGCAGATAAAATTTTTGACCTTGTCAGCCTTTTCATCTGGTCATGTATTAAATATGAGAATTTTTTTTTAATGTGGAACAGTTATTCTCTCATAAATCATTCTGTGATGTTTCAGACCAGTTCTCATATTAAAAACTATGTGTGTTTTCTTTCTCTCTGCTGATCGCTGGGGAACATCAAGCTTCAGCAGTTCTGGGTGCCTTGAAAAACATTTCTAATGTCAAAGAAGTACTGATTTCACATTCACATTCTGATTTATTGGGTTGTACCAGTTCCAAGCTTAAGTACATCTGTATTTTAACTGGGCCAACTGCTCTGAGCACCACAGTGACAAGACGATGCTTTTAGTATATTTAAGATTGCTACACTTTGGAACTTTATGACATTTATGAGTGAGCCTTTTAGAGCATTTAGTGACCTTACAGTTTCTGTTTAAGGGGACAAGAAGAACTGTATGAAAGGATTGCTACTTAAGTCTCCACACCCTCAAAAACTATCCCTTCCAGTTGATTTCAGACACTTCAGTAAACCAGCAGCCACCTTTCAGATTAATAAGGAAACATGCTCTGAACAAGCTGCTGATAATGAGTGGTCTAAAACTTTTACATTCACTGAAAAACGTGCAGAAAGCAGGATCACACTTAAAAATAGTAACCGTTGCCTTTCTCAGTTAGTATTTTTTTTTTTTAGTGTGGTTATGCTGACCACGTCATTACGAAGTAGAGAAAACCAAACCATGATGGAATTTAGCTGAGTACACAGAACAGTTTAGTAATAGATCTCAAACTCTGGACAGAAGACTGCACAGCTGCAAACTCAGAATAACTTATTCTCGATTTACCATCACAGTGGAATGGTTTCTGCTGTCCAGGTTTATGTGCTTCTCAGTGGTTTAGATGTACCTATGTTGTGTTAGTTATGGTAGAAAAGAAAAACATACTTAAATATATATCAGTAGTAAAATTAATTTTATGATTAAACAGTAAGACTAAGTGGTCTCTTGTATCTACATAGAAGCCTGAAAGCACACCTTCTTTTTTCTCATCTGTATCTCAGGAACAAAAGAGCATGAGTCTGAGATTATAAATTGACAATTCTGTGATTCAATATGGCTTAATCAGCACTTATCCTCTAGAATTTAGTCTGAAAAAAACGGAGTTTTTGAAATAGCTTTCACTTAGTTAAATCTCACCACCTCAGAAAAGCTGTAATTAGTCTCAGAAAGCAGAAAGTTTACTCTGAAATGTATTGAAATGATCACATAGTTAGATTTCTCTGCTGCTCATGACCCTCATCTGAATGCTTATACAAAAATTTATAAGGCTGTGGTGGGTTTGTTTTTGTTTTGTTTTGGGTTTTTTTGAGAAGCTATATTTTTTTTTTCAAAAAGATGCATGTCTTAATGTACAGCTAGGCAGTTACAAGGAATGCAATTCATCCTTGTATGCTATAAAGAGACACACACAAACACTCATATATATCTATCTTTTCCAGATCTTCACACTTTATATTTTTTTGTGCTTATCTGCTGGATACAAGCACCTGCTGTCCTCCAAATACTCTCTCATGAGGATGCATATAAACTATAAATGCTGCAGCTAGAGCTGCATAGTGTAGCCAGCCACTCTCTTAGCTTTGATTTGTCTAACAGATTGACTTTAAAATTTCTCCTTTCAGACAGTTACCTGAGCATTTCAGTTCACTCTGTGAACTATTCAGGTAGTCATCTCTCGTACTCCTAAGTAATTTTTTCAGTTGTTGCATTTGAGGATACAGTTTCCTACCTTGTAGGGAATATGCAATTTTACTTACGTAGTATTTCGATTTATTTTACAACTTTTTTAGAGCATTTAGGTCACAAATCTGTTTGAAATTCTGTTAAATATTCTGCAACAGATGACTCTCCATGTTTGATAAATGCACTTTGTATTTACTACATCCATTTTGTGTGGTATCGTTTCTAGTAGAATCTGATGTAGTGCTAACTCAGGTGCCTGACAAATGTCTATTGTGTTTATTTTTGCTAGCCCTGTTTATATTATTACATTTTAGAAGAACTTTTTTCCTCTAAAATTATATTAATTTGTATTCTCGTGTGCTGCTTGCCTCCCACATAATTTTTTTCCCAGTTGTTTTGTCTGGGATCATTGTCACTCTAATGTAATTCTACAGAACAGGAATGTGGAAAAGTATGATCCAACATTTTCAGAGCAGAACATCCAGTAATTTCGAGTTCTTTCCTTGGCCAACAAAATCTGCAGACCTGCATTTACCAATTTAAACAATGAAAAGCTGGTGGAATAACTTGGAAATTACTTGAATTTTTACTGTTATTAACAGTTAATCACCAGTGACCATGGCATTGATTAAAATCAAAATAAGCACAGATATAATAAATCAGTAAAAATACATAAAGCTATGCCTTCGTTGAAAAAATTACTTTTTCCTAGTAAATCATTATACACGGCTGTGACATTTACAGACATCAGTGATGTATTTTAAGGCTTATAGGGGCTACTATGGCAACTTTCAATATTCAATAAATTAACTAAACCTCAGCAGCTGAAAACAGGGAGATGAAACTGGTTATTTGGTTTTGCAGTAGAGCATATATATGCATTGCAAGGACACTATTTAAAGGTAAAGAGTGACAGACTCATCTACAATTCAGTGTTGAAATGAGTCAGCCTCATATCATTTACACAGGTGGATTCTGAAGATGAAGAATTATGAATCTACATTTTATTAGGGGTAAGTACATGTGTGTTGAGGAGCAGGTTTGTTAAATCCCAGGCAGAGCTCCATCTAACCAAGTTTACCCCATACAATCTTCTATAATAGTAAGTAAAAAGTGCTGTGATACTCCATGATTGTTTCTTGGACTTAATTGGGCCTCAGTAATATTTTTCTTCTCACCAAATTTTAGCATATGTACATGGGAAGAAGGTATATATAACTTATTATTTATGGCATGAATAAATAGTAGAGGCAAGTAAACCCGGATAGCTCTGTCATGTGGTGTATCAGTGCAGAAATAAGTCAAAAGCTAGACTGATGGCAGCTTCTGTTTGTGCTCATTAATATTAGCAAGCCCATCATTATATAATTTACTAATATTTCTGGAAGTCTTGTCTTATTTTACAATAATTTAATAAATCCTTTGATATTTGGTCTCAGCAAGTTATGATAGCAAGTTACATATTTGTTTCAAAGCATTAAGTTGTTATTGAGAGTATCTGAGGGTTTGTACAAGAACATAGAATAATGTCTAGGTTTTAATCATCATTTGCATCTTCAGAAGCCAACAATTGAGTAGAATATTTTTTCTTAACTTCCTATAGTTTTATGTAACACATACAGCTTATTATCTGAAATCTAGACTAAGATTTAAGGAGAGATGGGAAACAATTTTAACATTACTTTCCTTGGAGTAAAAGTTTATCACATCTTTAGAATTGTGTCTAATTTGTTCATGTGGATTTTCAGATAAATAGACAAAAAGCCTTTAAAAATCTTTCAGTTTTTTTTTAAATTTCACATTATCTTTAAAATAATTTTAGCAATGTTCCTTTACAAAAACTTGAGAGGTTAAACACTCTCAGTACCTATAAATTAGGTGCTACCTACCAGTGTAGGTAGCACTGCTGCTCAGCATGTATTGTAATGGAAATCCCAGCTTTCATACAGTTTCTTGCAGCATTTTTTTTAATATAAAACCAACAACTGACTTTTAGGGAGGATATTTTTTTAGCAGAACTCTTGTCAACTGACAATAGATAAAATTAAATGCATAATTCATATAGTAAAATATGATTGTGTATCACATGTGATCCCATGCGTGAGCAATGTGGAAAAAAAAAGTTCAGATGAAAATAAATTTCATCTTATTTTCACTGTGCTGTTTCATTTTTGCTATGCTATTTTGGTTTTCAATGTTGTAATCAAAAATATTCAAGCCTCACTATTCAGAAAGCTACTTATATGTAACTGAATTTCGTGACAGCTCTTCAAGTGCTATGACATACCGTTGCAGATTTTTCTAGCTTCTGTACTTCAGAAAAATTATCTAGTGGTCATTTTTATTGACACTATTTTTCCCTTGAAAAAGAAGAAATATTTTCCAGAGTAATAGGGAACACTGTCTTGTTTACATGGGGATTTCTTGCACCTTTAATGCCATCTGATGTTAGATCAATGAACCAGATGGACTCTGGATCTTATTTGGAACATGAATTTTAGTATTTTAGTGTCAATGAGTTTTCCATCCTGCAAAGGTGCAAAGGATTTGTGTAGCTGCTTATAGCCAAGAAAGGCAGAGTTCTTGAATGGGAAAGGTTCAAGAAGAAAAAAAAAAAAAGTAAAAATAGCATTTTTCAACGAGATAGATTTGCAGAATGCTCCACTGGGAAATCAGGGGATGTTTGCCTGTTATTATTGCATGAAACCCCCATTAGATTTATGTCATTTCAGATTGTCTTTTGGCTTTTGCTTTCAAGAGTTTGAAGAAGATTGTTGCCTCTTCCCATAAGAACAAAGACTTTATAAGGAAATGAGAAGTTCACAGACTGTTATTTACTCCTCTCTACTTCTAGTGGAGAGTAAGATAGCTAAGAAACAGGGAGAAAAAAGCAGGGGAAACAACTGTAACCTGCACTACTCTTCACTTTCCTGTAGACTGGGAACTGGCACCAGTTTTATCACTGACAGATAAAGTTATCTCCATGTACTGAGGGCAATGTGAATATAGGCATGCTCTCTTCTGTGAAACTCCAGAGATATGCACCAGGAAGCACCCTGTATTTTAAGCTTTCTGTTAGAATCCAAAAGTTTCCTGCAATATGGGAAGTTTTTTGAGGGGCCCACGATTATTCCTTCATAAATCTGAGTTTACTGGAATAGGCATAGCCTGTGTTAGAAAAGAGCTGCTAAAGCTGAGGTTGTAGACATGGCCATGTTGTTATTGGTCCTAAGCAGATTCCATGTGGCATTAGGTAATCAGAATGAAACGTATTTAACAAGGACATGGTTAACCACTGTATGGAACAATTATTCCATGAAGTTTTGTAAAACAGAACTCGGAACTTTTGGGGCTTTGTGAACTTTTTTGTTTTTTCCAGTTCTTTGGCAATTCATAAGGTGACTGTTTTAGGTGTGTGTGGGTGTATGTTCAGGTGTGATGAAAAAACTAGACATCAGGATCATTTTAGATTAGTCCTCAAATTAAACTTTTTTTGTCACTTGAAGTTGTCTGTCTGTCTTTCAGTTAGACAACTTCTAAGGAAGAAATTTTTAAGATGAGTGTAGCCGGATACTGGAACAGGTTTCCCAGAAAAGCTGTGGATGTCCCAGCCCTGGAAGTGTTCAAGGTCAGGCTGGATGCTGCTTATAGCAATGTGATCTGGTGAAACATATCCCTGACTACAGCAGGATGATTGAAACTAGATGATCTTAAAGGTCCCTTCCAACTGAAGTCATTCTGTGATTCTCTGATAGCTTCTGTGTTCCACCCTGGCAACTGTTAAATGTTGATTAATTCACATGTATGCAAATCTGAGAGACTGAAGTGTGATTTGACAAATAATAAAATCCCAACACAGCTGTTTGCATGAGAGCCCCATAACTTCAGTGATGGCCCAGATTTTGGGTTCTGAATATGGATCTTTGGCAAGCCAGCTGGCACTGCAGCCCTTTACTGGGGTACAGCTTATTGATCCTTGACTTTTCACAGACTGAGAGAAAATTAATGGTCTGAACAATTTAGAGCTGCAGTGAGTTAGCTTTTCAAGGCTGCAACAATTCACTGAGAGACAGACAGTTTTTGCAAAGCACAGGCACTTCACTGGGAAAAACAACATTGAGATGACTGCCTGAATTAGTGGAAGGGACTTCTGGAGGTCTTTCATCTCATTACTGTTCAATTAATATCTATCCATAATCTAGACATTAGTGAGGGATGTAACTGGAACTGCAAAGAAATAACATAATTAGGCCCTGAATTTAATAATTCCCAAAATTACATGGAGATGATGTACCCTTTTTTTTTAAAGAAGCTAATTAAATTTCCTTTCTAATTGGATTTTTTTTTTTTTTTACAGATTCTAAGATTTACCTGTCAAAATACCTAGCAGAAAATTCCCTCTATGTTTCTCACATGTTCTTTCAAGCGTCCATTAAAATTAACAGTGCCTCTGTGCCTCTTAGAACCTGTTCCTTCCTTTCATGACAGATTTCTCTGGACTTGTTTAAGATTCCATGTGATTAAATTTGCTAAATATAGTGGGATACATTGAAAAAAAGATGTTACCTCATACTTTGTACCAAAATTTCACCTGTTAGCATTTATAATGCTAATTGGAGATTTAATTTTTTATTGGTGCACTTATTTGATTTACCATTGCTGATATCTACTGGGGTGTTTCTGTTCAGAATAAGTGTGCAGAAACTAATAGCTACCAAATCTTTATTCTTGGAAATGGGCAAAAAAATAATTAAACCTTCCTCCTTTCCATGTATTACATTCCCCATCTTGTGTGGAAGTAACTTTTATGTTTACGAATTGTACTTAGTGTAATTCACCTGCTTTTGGGCCTCACAATTTCCACTTTATGAAATACATTTTATAAAATTTTCTCAATAATTATAATTTTTTTTTTGCTAGAAACATCAGCTTATGACAAAGATCCTATACTGAAGCCATTAAAAAGGTGGTGTATGATATGGGGAGGTCTCTTTTAGCCAGGCTCATCCAGAGGGACAGACTGATGGAGTGTAACCATCACAGTGCAGAAAACTTTTAGACCTGAGAATGTGAGGGGAAGGAAATGGACCTTCCTGACCAACAAAACCAAAAAAGCTGAAGGAAAACTTAATCAGAAAACTTTAAAAATTAAAACTAAATAAACAGATTAGAATCTTTACAAAAGTATTGTAGCAATAAGACGCCATTATCTTAAACATTTCTGCTCAGACAGATCTTATTTTGTTACTAATCATTCAGTTCTGGTTCTTGAAAAAAAAAAGAAAAAGGAAAGAAAAATATTGTTGAAAATGCTTATAATTATGCTGCAAAGATTTAACAGACTGTCAGCTATAAAAGACAAGGTAGTGAAGCAAAGCTGAAGCCTACTAATTGCAAGTATTTGTTCCTTGAAAAGTGATATTTCTTCCACTATGTTCCTCTCATGCACTACTTGTTAAAGTAGTTGATTAAAAAAGTTTGAAGATGAAACAGTCAGTAAGCATCTGACAGTTGTATTAATAACAGAATGTCTTATATCATTAAAACAATACCTATAGTCATTATGTCATGACTTTGAAGACAGAACTGATACTAGAATGGTACATTTAAGCTTGCACCAGAGCATTTATCCCTATCTGGAAGAGAAAGGCTTATTTTTGTCATGATAAATAGGTAGGGAAATAAAATTGCTTAAAGGATTGAAAATAAAATTGATGAGGAAATTTTCAAGCTGATTGTTTTCTTGGAGTAGTGTTATTTTCTAATTGTAATTTTGAAAAATGTCTATATTCTTTTTAATTTAAAAAGAAGTTCAGCAGTATGGTAAACAAGTGATTAAAACGGACATTTTCCCCAAAGTGTTCAGAAACCAACAGAAATACTTTAAAACGTACCTGAATAAACTATTTTGATTGTACTTATCTAAATGTTTATTGATATATTTGGTGGGAAGTGGGGGATGTCAATGGGTTTATACAGCAGAATTACATATTTTCCAGATTTTATCACAAGTCACAGCCTCTATTTCAAGAAGGCATGGATTTTTAAAATTATTTTTGCAAGGCTATTAAAATTTTAACTAGTCAATTACATTTCTAGAACTTTATGGTAAAGCCTGGTCCCGTTGGGGTGTTAAGGAAACTAATGTGCAAATTGATTTGTTTCATTTCTAAAGCAACAGGACTGAGGTCTGCTGCCACCGTTCTTCAAAATCACTAGAGTCCAGGGAGCACAGAGAGAAATAGGTCTGAGCTGATGTTACATCTCTTGGGTTTCAGGCACATGTTCCCAGCAATAGGTTAAGTTTAGTGTGAGCAGGTTGCAGATACAGACCAGGATGTACAAGACAGGAAGCTGCTTTTCTGCCAGGTTGATTTCAATTAAAACCTCGCAGCAATGTGTTTGCTCAATTGACAATAACATTGAAATCAGTTTGAATTTACTTACTACACTGGCAACTTTGCTACCAGCTCCAAGTGTATTGAGAAGGCAGATGGTCTGAAATGAGCCTAATAATGCATAGAGTTAATGGTGAAAGGGGTTCCTGGTGGTTTGTAACTTAGGAGTGATAACAGGCACAGTGTGGGTTGATAGACTCTCCACATGGGGACAGGAGGGATGGGGGAAAATACAGCATTAGCAGGGACAGCCACGTACCCCTTCAGGCAGCAGAAACCAAGCCCAGCAGAAGGTGGCAGGTTGGCAGAGTTCCCTCTCACACCACCTTGGGCACAGCTGGATCTATCATGAGCTTGGAAGAGAGTGTGGGGGAGCAGCCCAGATGTTGCAATGGTTTCTGCTGCTCTGACCTGCTGTCCTCCTTTCAGGAAAGTCCATCATCACCCTGGGTAAGCCTGGAGTGGTGCTGGACAGAGCTGAGTACTGCTTCAGATAGTTTCAAATGAAGATGGCCTATGAAATAGGATGGTTGGAAACAACCCCTCGCAAACTGTCTAAGTGTCACATTTTGGAAGATTCACAGGAGCTGGGAGGAAGAGCTTGCCTGCGCTGAGAATGCATTATTTGATCCCATCATTGTAGATAACAGATATCCCAGAAGATAACAGAACAGTGCCTCTCATTGCTGTAAAAGTGCTGTGATTTATCTGTGAGTTCACTACATACCAGTGGCATATTTTTTCTTGTTTCCAATGTATGGCTTTAGACAAGCAAAGTAAATCAGACATGGAGGGAAAAATATGCCGAATTGTTAATCTAAAAATACAGATAAGAGTGGATAGCCTTTCTCCTGAAAATGAAGGGATTTTTTAGAAAGAGAGGAATTTTTTGCAAGCAATGCTGGATAGAAACATTCCCTTAATTGAATCTATCTGTCTTGGGGAAAAAACCCAACCAAACAAAAACCAACCAAACAAATAAAAAAGAGCACACATTCCCAGAAACAAAACAAATAAAAAAACCCAACCAACCAAACAAAAACCAAACCAACAAACCGCCACACATACAAAAAAAACCAAACCTCAAAAAACCCCCAAGCAACCAACCAAAAAGCACCCCAAACCAACAAAACAAAACAAGCAACAACCAAGCAAAAAAACCCCCAACCCAGTTACAGAGTCGGCAACAATTATAACACTACACATAACTGAATTGCTCTGTCTTGCAACACAGATTGGCTAATCTTTCATGATATATCAGAGTTTCTTCTTAATGATTTTCTTCTTTCTGCACACATAAACACTGTGATTATGTCTACAGATTTATCATGGAGTGACAGGTCACTGCCTTGGAAGTATCAAGCACTGTGAATTTGTGTTCAGAATTATGTCTTAAGCCAATTCAGACAGCATAAACATTTCTATTGCTAATAATCCATTTTTCACCCCTTTCCTATCTGTCTAGTAAATCTCTGTCAGGTGGTAAGAATTCAGGTGGAGGATCTTCTGGATGCATCCTCCAGCTGGATGCATCTTCACCAATGGCTTATTGTTTGCCGCTCCTGATTCTACGGTTTGGAGGGGGGGAAGCAGGGCCGAAATAGAAGAGAATTTCCAGCTGTTTATTGCCTGGGAAAAAAGACTGTTAGTAGCTATTGGCCTGCCTGATTTTCACAGAACTGAAGGAAATCAAGAGATATTACTTCTGTCTTGAGGACTACACTGACATTCACATGATATTCATATGCCTCTGTAGGGAGGTCAGGGCCCTGGTGTTAAGTTCTGGTTAACTATTTGCTGAGCAGAACTCAAAATGTGGGTTAGGAGACTCTAAGCTGTGAATAATATGTGATTTGAGGAACCCATTTAGAGTTCCAGAATTGGCTAAACTATTTGATAGATAGAGGTGCCATTTTCTACACACTATTCTTATTTTCTTTTGTTCAGGTCTGACTGTGTGTGATATACAAATCATTCTGTCATATTCTGGTCCTATTTTCCAAGAAACCATTTGGCAGTTCCTTTTTAGGAACATTTATTTTGCTGTAATTTTAAGAAACAGGTCAATATTTGCCCATTCTAGGAACCATTCATCCTCCCATGTACCAACTTCCTAAAATATTTCAGAGGTTCCTCCTAATCATGTGCTTTGTGTAACTTTCTTTTGATGGTTTGTGTTTTGAAGAATTTTCAGTGCCATTAGTCATTGCTTATATGATCTCAAACAACAACAACAATAAAATGCATCTCTGCATGTATCTCCATGATGACAGATAAAAACATTGCTATATTGAAGCACTAGGAATACCATTCAGAATATAAAATGGTATACAAAAGAATACAAAACAATTCTTTTTAACATAACAGTGGAATAAATGTAGTAGAAATGTAGGTAGAACAGAATAGTTTGGGAGTCTGGAAGCCATTTGATCCAAAGGAGAGCCAATTGCAAAGTCCTTTTCCTCAAAACTGTTTTCCATTTCCCAGTGCCCAATTTGTTCTTCAGCACCTGGGGCTAATCTCTGCCAGGTGCCCAGGTCTGAATTTTCCTTTGCTGAACTTCATAAAGTTCCTTGCAGACCAAGTTTCCAACTCAGTCTCAGACTCAGGTCTTTCCAAACAGCAGACCTCCCGTGCAACATATCAGACTATACCCCTTGGTATTGCTTTCCAAGGATTCAGTTCATCTTGCCTGTAAGTACTTTTGTGCTTTTGTGTGTGTGATTATTAGCATCCATAAAATATGTTTTAGGTCCTCTGATTCTATCAGTCATTTAATAAATGTTTAATAGCCAACATTTTTTTTTTTTTTTTTTCCCCAGAAGAGCAATGCCTGGCCTATCATTTCTAAACCTCTCTGACTTGCAGATCAAGTTATCTCTGCTTGCCTTTGAAAGAGATGTGATTGCCTTGCCATGTGCAGAAAAAGAAAATAGGAGACAGTACCTCTGAAGGTATCCATCAAAGGTGACGAGCACAGCTTCTGGAAAACTGAAGGGCTGACAGCAGATGAACTCAGGTAATCTTGGCATTTTATAATAAGTTAACAAGATCTTCCTGTACTTATGGATTCTGTAAATAGCCCTAGTGCTTTCTTCTGTATCTCAGGTCTCATGCTGCAAGTTCAGACTTTTTGTTGTTTTTTTCTTTGTTTTTTTTCCCTTACATTTTCCCTGCTTTGGAATTTGTTGATACGTGAGTGCTCTGACAGCTAGAGTATAGAACTTGGTTACATTTTAGCAACTTGCATTTGTCTGTTTTTGTCCGATTTAACATCTCTCTGAAAACTGCTGTCCTGCTGTCAACGCTTTAGTTGTAAGAGAAGCAAGGTCTTGTTGCAGCTCCCTAATTATTGTTTGCTTCCTGTAACCAGAGAGAATATAATAGAGGATATATTCCATGGACTGCTTCAGTTGTTTGAATTCAGGAACACAGGCAGGTCAGAGGAGAGCATATCTGAAGCTTTCCTTCCGTGACTGTAACTGCTGTGTTTGAATCACTGTTACCTGGAGAGTAACACAGACACAAATTAAGAGTTCAATGGGTTCAACAATGTGAAAATATAGCACCTGTAAATATTTTATATTCTTCACCCCTGCAGAGTTATTACAACTTAGATAGGTGAAACTGAATATAGGTTCCATGGGCATTAACTTTGGCTTCATGCACAGTACCACAGAATTATCAGAGTTGGAGGGGATTCCACTAAATTTGGATCACCTAGAGCACATTACACAGGACATCATCCAGCCAGGTTTTGAATGTTTTCAGAGAAGGGGACTCCACAACTTCCCTGCGCGGCCTGTTCCAGTGCCTTGTCACCCTCACACTAGAAATGTGTCCTTATATTTAGATGGAACTTTCTATGTTCCAGGTTGGGCCTGTTGCCCCTCATCCTGTCAGCATTCAAAGTGTTCAGGTGTCAGTGCTGAACAGAGAGTAATGAGATCACTGAAAATGAATTGCTTCACAGTGAGCTGAACACTAGAAAAGAAAGAAAAGAGGAAGAAAAAGGAAGAATTTGGAAATCTGTCCCACTATTGCTTTAGTACCTTTTTAGCTTTTGCTCCATTGCAGGTGGTTTATTCAGTGGCTGGAAATAGTGTTGCAGTTGCAATGAGAGTGTAATCAGAACTTACCCCACTAACAACTACTACACCAAGTGCCTCTCCACTAAGACTTAATGGCTGTGTAACAACGTGGGTGACCACTCTAAAGACAAGAACAAACATATCATTGGGATTTTTATGAAGTAGAGGGATTAATTGCTCAGTAAGTCTGTGAGCAATCAAATAGCATTTGCTGGTCTCTCATCCTTAGCTTGTTCCTTTAGTAGCTTTGACAGCTATCTCCTTTTAAACTTTGTTTTGTCGATAACTGCTGTTATGATAAGACCAGCTAGAACTAGAATATCTGACCTTCAATCTCAGACCCCACTCTATTTGCCAAGATGAGCACAGTCTTAATTTTGTTTTCATTAAAAGTCATTCTTTCTCTGATCTTTCAGGACTTGATTTTTGTGTAATTCTCAGTTCCCCTTTGTAAGGGATTTAAGAGTGGAAATAAGGACATGAGGAAAAATCGAAGATCAATGTAGAAGACATAAAGAGCAAAGTGGAAGTGTTGTGTTTCTGTGTTAAAAAGAATAATTATTATAGCAGGATGAAGAGAAGAATTTATATGAACTTGCTGCAGAAGTATCATTATTAGTGACATGAAATTACCAGAACAGAAAAAGTCATTATGATGAGTCAGTTACACAGAACATTCTTCAAAAGATGTGCCCACTCAAAAAAATGTAAATGGTTTAGTTCCACAAAATACCAAATCATACATTTAGGAAGCATAAATCATAACGAATAAAGAAAAGAGAAAGCAGAAAACAATGATTCTTGGATCACAAAAGACAATCCATGAAGCAAGCTTCAGATTAAAAAAACAATAATGTGATTGTTCTCCATACAAACAGGACTAATTCTGCAATGGCTCTTTCAGAATGGATGTCCATGTTTTTAAAAGGACATAGAAAATAGGAAGAGAAAAAGAATTTAAAATTTATTACAGAAAGAACTGGTAAGTTTGGTATAATTTAGGTTATCAAAGGAATGATTAATGAGACACAATTACAGTTTATTCATTTCTTCACAGGGAGAAATTACAAAGTCCTGAAAGGCAGTCTATTCTGGTAAGGAACCAGCTGTTGGAAATTGAAGCCAAATGAATTTGAATAGAAATAGAAGTTCCTGATTCAAAAGGCGGATTCTCCATCTTCATGGATAGATGTCTGGGAAGTAAAGCATTTCTGCAGTGTACCCTTTCCATGTCATTATCCTTTTCAATCACTCTTTCTAGGGCAGTTGTCAGTACTCCTTTCATAGTTTTAACTTATTTTTTTCTTTTAACTTAACTGTGTATTTTTAAATGATGTGAGTAATTCTTAGTCTTAACTTAGAGTTTTTGATGCTCAGAATGCAGCAACTGGATGGTTACCACCTTGAAAAATGCACACTGTAATTTGTCTTTAACCATTTTGGGAACCAGTGGAGGATGAAAGATTCTATGAGTTTGTATGACATTGTATGAGAGTTTATTGATCCCTTTCATTTTCTAAAAGACCCTGGAACAGGTTTTTAAATCATACTTGGAAGATACCTTTGGAGATCTTGATCATGACTGACTATGATGGACTTTCCATTACAAACTTATAAATTACATACTGGTGAGAACTGGGAATTGAAAGGGTTCATGGATCAATAGCCATGTTCTCGTACAGAAGCACAGACTTCTGCAGCTTCATCCAATAGGAGTTAGACCTATGTAGTTAACTCCTGAGAGATGGTCATGTTCACATTCAACATTCAACACTCAACATTCACAAGATTTTTCTCACACTACTGGCTACCTTGATGTTGAAGTGGTCCCACCACTCTCACCTTGTCTCTCTGACCCAGGATCTCTAGCCGACCAGAGCTGAAACACTCATGGTAAGATAACTTTAAAAGAGTCTTTGACCATACGCTCTTTCTCAGAAAGAAGTAAATCCGGTAGGACTGTATATAAACATGTCTCTCTAAACCAGTGATATGTTCTCCTACAATAGCTTCTGCAGCCATAGAATGAAGTCCACAATATATGCTTTACAGTGCCTTTGTTTGACCAGAGGGATTTTGGGCATCATGCTACATGACATCCCATAAAAGTGAGCAAGACTGGAAACCAATTTTTCCTGTATGTGAGCTCCTCTGTCTGTGCCAGTGACACACCACAGTCATCACTGTGAAAGCAGAGAGCTTCCCTGGAATAATCATACATATACACATGAATACACAGAGTATGTATAAAAAATAAAACCTTATTTCTTTTGAGTTACAGATTAATGACAATAAAGCCAATTTTCTTTGTGGGCCTGCATGATCTGGATCCCTTATACCAGTAGCATTGTTCAACCAACTAGTATACAATTTAGAAATGTACAGAGGAAATTAATTACCTCTCCACATTCTCTGACAGCTAAAGTTGAAGTAACTAAGTTTTCCAGTATCACTGACTATGCTTTCTTCCAGCTCATTGGGTTTTTTTTTTTTTTTTTTTTTTTTTTTTTTTTTTTTTTTTTTTTTTTTTTTTTTTATCCTACTTATCCTTGAAAGCAAGAGTGTAAAAGGATTAGAAGTCATGTTTCATTTTTTGGCACATCTTGATAGAAAATCTAGAAAGTCAGACAGCTCTCATATATTTGCTGGCCCAATACTTCTATATGCATTAGAACTGCACAACAGTTCACAGCTTTTTGATAGGTTATTTACTTTCTGAGATAGGTGGATCAAGGAGACACCGCTCCTTGATCCATCATGAGATAATGACTGACAGTTCATGTCTCCTCCAGCCTTGACTAGAGCCTCAATTCTAACAGTTATTTATTATTAGTTATATTAAATTAAAAAAGCCAAATTCAACTGTGCTATCAGTCACTATAAAGTACTCAATTAAAAAAAACAAACAAACAAGAACAACCAAAAACCCAAACCCTCAAAAACCCCAAACCTACACACCATAAACTTTTCAGCCTTACTTGTATATATTTGTAACAGTTACAATGCTGCTTAATTTCACACTAGCTCAGAATTACTGTGGCAAATAATTCCTGTAGAATGTCAAACAGCATATTTGTTATGAGCCTGATAAGAAAGAAGTATTTGTAAATGCAGTGACAGTTTACTCATTCGCTCCATTAAAAGGTGAATTGCTTTTGTTCCAAAACCTGTCTCTTAGCAGGGGACAGATTTGTGTAGTTGGATATTGAATTATTTTAGAACAGACTAAATGGCAGCAAACATGTAAATATAGCAAGACATCCACAATGAGAACTAATTTTTCTAAGCCTTTGCTAATTCATCTGTAAGAGTTACATTAGCAGGTTTAGGCAGCCATAACTGTTAGACTTCTTTTCTTTGATTGACATCATAATGGAAATTAAATATGTTCCTGGCTAATTTTAAAATACTGTGCAGTCTCTCGTCTGATACCTTTTCACTTCTAAATACTTTCTCAGGCTGTAAGGAATGAAACTCAGTCCCACAGGAATTCATCTGTCTTCTATGCCCAGAGTCATAATAAAGAATCTTCACCAGTAAATTGGTCAAACAATATTTCCATTGATTTCAGTAGGAACATTTTCCTCAGAATGTTTTTTTTAAACTTGATACTGATACTGGGCTTGGTATTCCCTCAGAGTCTGAGGGAATTCACCAGACCTGTATGGTACTGTTCCCCATTCTTGTCTACATCTACTAGTGTGCTTTGGTTGAAGAGCTTTGTTAATAGAAACCATTTCACGGCTATAAGCTTCCAGCTTCATGCCTTAAAAGATATGCATTGTATTCTGCATTCTTTCGTCAACACATTACTTCAAGAAACAACACCATTATGGATATTTTACACGTTGTAACAAAACCAGATGCTAGGTTCACAAGTCAGAAGTTTTAGTCACTCAGGGATAGGGCAGTATGGAATTTTGTTGCTCTGACTTCAATACGAACTCATTCAGGAAGTTAGGAAATTTAGAATTTTACTTATTTGGAAAGTAAGTAGTTTTACTTATTGAAGTCACCAGGGACTTGTGAGGATTTTAACTTTTTGCTGTACCAATTTACTTTAGCTTCTCCCAGGAGGTGACCACCATCACCTCTCAGTGGGAACAGGATAGCAAGCACAGTTGGAAACAGAAAAGCAAGCTGAATTTTAGTATGTGATAATACCTGAGGTTTTTCAGAGACACCTTCCTTGATAACAGTGTGAGATAAAACTATTACCATCTGTGCTAGGCCTTCCATGCCAGGAAAGTGTACAGGCTCCTAAATTCAACGATACCACAGTGAACCTTCTTTTGTGAACTGAGATATCCTCGTCACACTGCTATGGCACAAGGTTTACAGGAAGAAGTAATATCTTCTGCTTGGTGAAGTAAAATAAATTGGGGAAAAGAAATTAAGCTTTTGGGAGCTGAAGACTCCCCCTCTGGGAAGATTTTTATGCTTTTGGTTTTAGTTGGTGTTTATTAGAAACTGAAACAGATGATTATATTTTTTCCTATGCTATAAACAACATATTCTGATATCCTTAAATGCATTGATAGCGTAATACTCTGCACTATAACTGCCTGAAAACATAGGCCTAAAGTAACTGAACCCAGTTCTTAATTTGTTCTCTAAGTGGAAATAAAAAGGAAAAACACAATCCCCAAACATTTCCTTCTTGTTTCTGCTGAGGAACTGAAATGAAATATAATAACTGCCTAGGTGAATTTGTGCTATGATTTGATTTTTTCTTAGTCTAGTGGGTGAGTAAGTAATTTTCTTCATTATTAATTTTAATTCTTAACATTATGTGGATAAACAAGCTATCTTCTAAAGGAAAACATGTGTTGGTGCTTATTTCAGAAAGGATTTTTTTGAAGGAAAGGATTTAAAAAAAAGAAAATGCAAGAATATCAGGTTTTCAGCATGTGTAGAAAAAGAGAAGGTGTAAATGCTCTTTAGAAATAGACAGGAGGGAAACACAGTGCCCGACAAACTAGGTTTGTGTTTAGAAATGCAGTATTCTAACAAACACTTCTAACTTTTAATAGGCATTTAAATGCATTAATATCAAATTACTCAATTAAAAGTTGTAACAGCAACTTTATTTACTATAAACACTACCGCTTCTTTCCAATGAAGATATAATGTAAGAGAACAAAAGGCTGAGATTTTCTTCTTATTGATTTCAGTTTAATTTCTTTAATTTCAATTTAATGCATCTTTAATTTCTTGCCTGCATGTCTGCTTATCACTCTGCCTGCAAGGATACTGTTAAAGTGCAAAGGCATTCATTTGTATTCCTTTTCTTCTCCTGGAGCTATCTATCTTTTCCACATTGAGGTTTTTTTGAGAATTCTGAACTATAAACTCTACCTGTTTTGCATGGAAATGGAATGTTCTCAAGAAAAAAAAAAAATTTAAATTGTAAATGTCATTTTTTTCATGGAAGTATGTTTTACTCTCCTCCAAAAAATAGAAACAAAATTATTACCTCATTTATAACTTCTCTTGAAATGAAACTTTTATTTAAAGTTCTCACACATGCAGTAAATTACTGATACATTTCTAAAATAGGATTATGTACTGAAGAGCTAATAATAAATTAATAGATCTGAATAAATCAACATTTTCTGAGTACTCTGTTGAGTTCTATGTCTGCAGACTGATTTTGGCCTCTTAAAAATTTAATCTTCTCTTTGAAATTTATTAAAATTAAGGTATTTTTAATGAGATTACGTCCATCTATGCCTCAGATAATATATACTCCAGTTTTCTTGAATTGCTCTGTAAATACTAATTTTTGTCATTCATTGATCTTCCAACATTTTGTCAGCACTGCCCTAGTTTTCAAGAAGCCTTTTATGTTCCTTCATCTCTGATCCTGCCTTTGACAGAAGTGACCTGAATATTCATAGTAAAATTCTGGCTTACATATGATAAAAATCTCAACAGTATATATAGTGCTGTCAGAGAAAATTAAAAGTATTATTTAAAAAAAATATTTAAATGGGTAAGGAGAAAAGTTATTAAGCAAGGTAAGTTTCACATCAGAAAGGCACAGAAAGAGAATGTAGATTTATTTTAATTTTAAAATTCTTGCTGTTTCTGACATTTAGAATTGACACCACAACTGATCCTCATTTCTTACCTTGGAGAGTTCTTACACCTGCATTAATGTATCTCAATTGCACCTAAAAACTTCCTGGAAAATGATGACTAGAGAGAAGAGGTTGTTGTAAATTAAAAACCCAGCAGTTTCATGTATCCTTAAACTCAATCATGAATAGTTCCTCTTTCCTGAATGGACTATTCTGTTCTCTCCAAAGGGCATACATACCTGTATTTCTTAGTGCTTCAGTTCTGATTTCATGAAATCGACTGGTAACCACTTATATACAGCATCTAAAAGAAACAAGTAGCTCATGAAAGGTTACTCTTTCTGGTAAGTCTGTTCTGGGCCACTGCTTTGTTGTTTTATATAGCATATTTTAGTACTTTAATTTGGAAGACAAGAACCAGGCCTTGCCATTTTTTTTTATTCCTTGGTTACTTTTTCCTAGTATATTGTTTTCCACTGCAGATATATTTAAGATCAGGAGTGCTGGTTATAATTCCTTCTTTAGTTAACATTCTGAACACTGGTAGTCTTGGCCTGTAAACTGGTTTTTTTATATAAGTGCTAAACTAACTGCATTTTCAACAACCCATCAATTTTAATTAAAACTGAGAAAATATTGTCAAGGAAGTAATTTGTTTGTCTCCAAGCCTTTTCTTTAAAGCTATTTTTTAAACAAGTCTCAGATGATGTAGTATTCTCAAAAGGTAGTCTGCTGAGTGAATTTCCCTTTTAATTAGAATACTAATGACAAGCTAAATTGTCTGTCTTTCAGGGGCAAAAGTTAATAATACTGTAGTTGAAACGTAAAGTAATATTTTTATGCCTCCTGAACTTAAAAGAAAAAAAAAAAAAAGATTTATGGTCTCATCATTTCTGTAGTTGTCTAAATGCCATTTCTAAATCTAATGCATCTTGGAGTTTAAGCAGGATTCATTATTTAACATTCCCATTCATGATAAAGATTTTCTACTCAAAAAAAAACCCCAGAGCCAAACTTCTTTGAGTAAACACCATAAAACATTTTTAATGCTATCTTGGCAATGGAAAATGTTTCAAAGGATTAATGTATAAACACACACTGTGTGTTTAAATTTAATGAAATCTTTAAAATAAATATTTGATGTAAAGTATGCATTTTGAAAAGTTAATCCATTTATTCTCAAATAACTTATTTAAGAATTTTAATTTTGCTCTTTATTTCATATCTTTATTCTTTGTCAAAGCAAAAGTAAATTTGGATTTATCTTTTCCCAGCTCTAGTGGAATGCTGGCTAAAAAGCAAGCAAAAATTAGTTTAGAAGAGCATGTGTTGAACTGATGGAAAGAGAACAGAAACTTAAGGTTTCAAGGAAGCATTAGCTTATATTTGTATTCCTTTCCATTTTACTACACTTCACCATACTTAACTTTATTAGCGACATTAATATAATACCTAATCTGTTATATGAACTACAGTAAAGTTTGAAAATGTACATGTCCAATGTAATTTTAAAAAGTAAAATTCTCACTTTTTGCTCAGATGTCTCTAAACATCTGTTTAAGCCGCTGTTTTATTGAAGCATCACCTTAGATTGACATGCTTTAATGAGACTGATGATGTCAGAGAACCTAAATTGCCGATAGTCAGATCCTCACACACACTGATTTCATATGTCCTTAAATGAGATAAATGTGTGAATCCTAACCTAGAATTTGTCAACAGCCAGTTTAATTTAGAAATATATACACTGAACTTCATATATCTGTTATTTTAATGAGAATAACCCATATAATTCTGCATTTTCTAACATAGATGCTCCTTTCATGATTGCTGGCCACTGCAGTGCCAGAAAAACCCTAAGTCCTATTCATGATGGTGTCTTTGAAGACCTTGCACATGCAGCAACACCATGCGCACTAAACTGCAGCCACAAGGTGAGTAATGGAAATATTACCTCCCTAGCCAAACACCCCTGCAGGACCTTTGTATTGAGACAACATGAGAATAGCCTTGCTCTTGCTCAGACAATAGGGAAGGGGCTCAAAGAAGCATAGTATAGACTGAATGGAGACCAGAGTGATCCTCTCTCACCCCTACAGAAAGGGAAGAAATTAGAATTTAAGACTATCCCTGAATTAGTCTTTAGCTATTAAATAATAGCTTCACGATATTTGAGGTTTTCAAGACCTTAACAAAATAAAGTTTTCTTATGAGCAGCCAGTTTTCTACTACATCACTATTTCTTAAGGTGTTATCAGGATAAAATCTGATACAAAAGCACAACAATCTCTGCTGTGTTTTTTTAATTTTTTGTTCTGTTTTGTGTTCCTCACATAAACAAATTTGTGATCAGAGTTCCTTACGAAATCATTTCAGCTGCACACAACACAGAGATGTGGTTTCTGGAGTGTTACTTTCCATCAGGTCTCTGAACATCCTGTGTAGGCAGGCTTTGACCACTGCTGTCTCTGTTTGAGAAGAAGGAAAATTCATGACAACCCAGTCTGCCAGAAACAATGGTCAGGGCATTCCCAAAGACAGCTGCTCCCCAGGGTTTCCCATGGAGATGGCCTGGCAGGGCCAGGAAGCCAGGGTCTGTCCCACCCCCATCCTGAAGCAGGAAGATGGGGACAATCAGGGCACCTTCAGCCCCAGGCATCGGGCATCTCCTAGGCTGAGACCAGGCTGGGACATGGTCCCACAGGCAGGCCTGATGCAAAAGGTCCCATAGCCAGGAAGGCAGAGCTGTGGGAAGCTGGAGACCAGCCCTGTTGCAGTGTCACTGAGGCAGGAGATGATGGGCTCAGGGAGTGCCATGGGGTCTTGGGCTGTGGGGGGGCCATGGAGAGCCAGGCAGGGGCAGTCAGGGATGGTGGTACCTCCAGGCCATTAACTCATGTCCTTGTCATACTGATCACTTGAATGTCTGTTAAGAAGAACACGGATTTTCAAAGATTTAAGGCATAAACTCTGCACTTCGACTTTGAAGCACTGCTTCCTTTTAAATCAGTCTTTGTGGCTCTTGTATCATCATTTTAACAGTAGCATCTTAATACTTTCAGTGTCACATGAAATGAAGCAATCAGCATCTTTCACATTATGTACATTTTATGGTAGTAATAAAGTTTTTTCTCCTCTACGTTCACCTAAAAATTCCCCACTCATTCCGGGTCCCAGTAATCTCAGAATGAATATGTTTAACCTGTGACAAGTAGTGCCCTAAATTATATTTATGGATACTAGATTAATTTAATGTTGGAATGTGACAAGGGCCTGCACACTGGCAGGCAAATTTTCATTCAGTTAACGAAAACCTTCAGGTTCTTTTGCAACTTGATACTATTTCTAAAATGTTGCTTAAGTCAGTCTGATTATCTAGTTGAACATTTCTCTTGTCAAATTTCTGTTTTCAAAAAAAAAAAAAAATTCTTGTTCTTTCATTTCTTTGACATTTATTACGTTTTTGCTGTAATAACTTTTCTTGCCAACTCTTGAGCTTGCACTAGTTTAGCCTTCCTCATACTGCTCATCCTAACACATAGATACACACTGCCTTCCTCCTCACTGTCAACTCAGACTTTTTTTTTTTTTTTTTTTATGGTCTTCTTTCCTTGATAAAAACAAAAGAGAGATCTCTGGTTGTAGAGAAATATACAGATTGTGAACAAGTGGAGTCTTAAAGCTATGCACCATTTAGCAACACAGCATTGCTGCTGCGACAAAGATGGACACACAGTACAGTGGAGGAAAGAATGTCAAGAAAAGGGCATCAAGTTGTTTGCTGTGTATAGTCATCTAGCTACAAAGCTAGGAAAAGAAAACACAAATGTCTCTGTAAAGGTCTGATCTGTATTACTGGCCTATCTCCATAGTAACCAGATTGTCTAAGGCATCAGAAGAGATGCCTCCAACTATTTCTACAGCAGTCTTCCTTGATAATGTCTCACTTACCCAAATATGTCTATCAAAGGGCTTGAAATACTTCCAATTGATTTCTTAGGGGGGATTCTACAGAGTAGGACTCAATTTTATAATGTTTACCTTATTTCTGTTGCAGACACTGTAACCCTGAATATGACAGGAAATTAAAAGTTTTGCCAGTATCTCATATAAGATATATTGCCTCTCAACCTGTTATTATGATGCTGATCATATGAGCTGTGTAATTCACATTATCCTGGAGGAAACATATATAGGGTAAGGAAGCTATAGAGTTCAACAAATTATTTGGGAAAATTCTTTCAAAGAATTTAGGATAGCTCACTGTCCAATCTAGCTACCACTCCATGCAGCTGGAAAAAATGTAGTAGCTGTTTTATTCCTTTTCTGTAATTCCTTGGTAACTGGCAGAATATTTCATATAACAGAATACAAAGAATATGCTACTGATTTTAGTAATAGAAATAGCATCAAATATAATAGCTTTGCGGTATTTCATCAATATTGACAAATTAAACTGCACACATAAAGTTGCTGAGAAATGTCCTCGCAGCCTATCTTTATCAAGTAATTCACAAGTAAATTTGGATTTTTCAAATAGATGTTCTGTCAAGGAACTTAAAAAAATCCCCTGGAAAGTACAAATAAATATTTTGCTCATATCCTAAGTGGTTTTCATTTCATACAGTGAACTCTGTCAAAGCAACTAAGACTTTTACAGACAGATAATGGTGATATTTTCAGATTTATTTATTTGAGAAGGGTAGAACAGAAGCCCTGAGTTTACTATTTAAAAGGCATCTTCAGTAGGAATGGGAGGAAGATGGGTTGGAATACCAATGACATTACTGCCCCTAAACACAAAATAACTTGTAACCCTGCTCTCACATCTGAATACATTTATGTCTGATTTTCTCACATTTACACTTTTCATACCCTGCCTTTTTGCAGCACATGACTAGAATTCTGTGAGTAGTTTCTGTTCTTTCTGTGCTGTTCCAACAGCACAGGCAAAGATAGCCTATATTCATAGCTCCACTGAAGAGCTTCCCTCAGACATATAAAAAGTCACCTGTCCTGCTGTCTCAGGTTCTTTGCACTAGTTTCGGACCTTAGCCAGGTGCGTGGCTATTCTATGCTGGTTATCATATCAGTACATTAGCAGCCTCTGCCTCTGACATGTCAGTATGCTTCAGATACTGCAATAATAAACAGCACAGAAAAAACCCGACATATAAGAACAGGTGGAAATGAATGTTTTAATCTTTCTCTTTGCTGTCACTTTAGTACATAGGTGATGTACGAATACTCATGCACACAGGTCTGAAAACTATCTTTTTTATATTCTGCAAGATCCCTCATTACACAAAGTAGCTTTTGACCTTACCTTGACTTCTCAAAATCCTTTTGAGTGCAATATCTGTTAATTGCGAGATCTATCATTTGAGATAACGAGCCCTTCAGGGACAAACGTGATAGTGTTTACTGACAAAGAATTCAAATAGGTTCAACCTATGTCTCACTGCAATGCACAAAGATGAGGTGATGACATGCTGTTCAGGAAATGCTTCTTTGCATCAGGCAGCTACAGCTATAATAAAAAATTTATGTCATCGGAGTGCAAATACAGTATTCCGAGTTACACAGGACATGTAGGTAAGTTTCTGTTTTAGCATGAAACAACACAGACCTATAAATATTGCAGACTTGTCAGTGCCAAAGCAAGTGAAGAAACCACTTTACTGCTAATCACAGTTCCACCCACAAGCCATTCTAATAATGATCCACTCCTTTATCCATAATGACAGCAGACACTTTCTTCAGAAATAAGTGCTACAAGGTCATTTAGTGTTTCCCTCTGCTTCAAATTCCCTCTCTCTCAAGCTACATGCATCTAAGACTATGTCTCAAAATCTGACTGCAAAATGTAACACAAAATAATCACAGAATCATAGAACTATTGAGGCTGGAAAAGACGTCTAAGATCACCATCAAGTCCAGCCTATGACCCAACACTACCACATCGGGTAGACCACAGCACTGAATGCCACATCCATAGAAGGACATAATAGAATAATATTAACACACATAACAGAATAACTTATATTGGAAGAACTCCCTGGGAATTACCAAGTCCAATCTCTAGGTGAAGGGAAGGCCATCTTTAAAGTTAAAATAAATTCCAAACCTAGGTCGGGTTGCTCAGCTCCACATGAAGTTGAATTTTGAACAACTCCAAAGTAGGAGAGTCCACAACACCTCTGAGAAACAAGTTCCAATGTTTGATGACCCTCTTTCTTTTTTTAATGCCTAACTAGGACTTCCTATGCTGCAGTTCATGCCCATTACCTCTTCTGACTGTTCACTTTTAAGAAAAGTTTTCTCTACAACCCATTTTTGGGTAGTTGTAGATAGCAAAAGCATCTGTCCTCAGACTTTTCTTCTTTGGGCTAAATAAATCCAGATTCGTTGGCCTCTTCTCACGTGCCATGTGCTCCAAGCCCTTAATTAGCTTGGTGGCCTCTCCTGCATTGCCTGAAACTGGGCATAGTACACAGAATACAACTCCAGAAAGGCTGAATAAAGGAGAAATGGACCTGCTTAATGCAAGGTAATATGAAGTGAACTTAGGTTGCAGCAAGGCCTCGCTGCTTAGCCACATTCAACTTCTTGTTCGTCATCTCCTTTTCCACAGAGCTTCTTTCTAGCCAGTCTGTCCCCACCTTGTACTACTTCGTGGCATTCTGTACCAGATGCAGGACCCTGCATTTGTGTTCCTTGAATTTCATTTATTTTATGTCTATCAGTTTCCCCAGCCTTCTCCAGAAATCCTTCTGATTGACAGTCCTACCGTCTGCCATTCTTCCCAGTTTAGTACCCATTCTCAGACTTGCAAAAATGGTAAAAATGATGCTGAGAGTAACTATGGAGTGTCAAGATGTGAGAGGTAATGTTGACACAAAGGAAACAATACGTCCTGAAACAAACTGGCAAGAATGCTTGCAGCCATTACCAAGGGAGGTTTCAGAAAGGCCTTGGAATGGAAGTCACAATGAGATGGCCTTCAGAAATGTGTCTGAGAGCTTAGAAAGGAACTATTTTTCAAGGGTGTTTACAGGAGCAAGGATTAGGTCAATGAATTAAAAGGACAATTATTAATCTAATTGTATGGAATTACTATTTTTTATTAACTAGCTATTTGCTAGTGCATTACTTCTGAAAAACTTAGATGTAAAAATTTTGTGTTAGGTAAAGTTGGATTTAGATGACTGAGTATTCCTTAATTTCAGAAGAATGCTGTTAACTCATCAGAGAGTATTTCAGCCAGCAGCTTGTAATGGACATGGACATAACGTGTATGTGTTACAGAGAATCATCTCAGAAAAATCTGGGAATGAAGACTTTTAAAGTTATTACAGTGCATTTGTCATGCCTTATATTATCTGCAATTGTCCTTGTGTGTTTCTGTCTGCTTTAGAAAATGGTTGACACGGAAAAGCTACTATTGTAGTCTTAGTTTCTAAGCTGATTCAGTATCTACAAAGGTAATTACATGTTACTTGTTTTCAAACACTCATATTTAAATAGGAAGTTTTACAGATGAATTTTTTTATCTGCCTGAAGAACTTTCTGTAGTATACCTTTTACTGAATGTAGGCTAAAATGGTTTTAATTTTCAGTAGTAAGAAAATTTTCTGATGTTTTAATAGTCCCAGCACGGTTCTGAAAAGGAACTGTGTTTTCCTTCTCTGTGTTTGTTACGGAAAGGATGCAGGATTGAACTTGTTTTCCTTCTCTTGCTCCCCTCTTTCTCCTACTACTTGTGGTGCCTTAACTAAATTTGCACTCTCCGTTCTGTTCACCTACCACAGTTGCTCCACTTAGGATTATCTCACTTCCCAACTTCAGTCCTGAGTCCTGTCAGGTGGCACTGCAAATACACTTAAGCCTTGTAAAATAAGTTAAAGGAAATCCTAGTGAAGCACAGAGCAGCCTCACACTGCTGCTTCCATCTCTTTGTACTTACCTTTTCTCTATTTCTACACTGATCCCCACTGTGCCTTGGAAAATTTGAGGAATCTATATAGCCTGTTAAAGAGAACTAAATTAGACCAGATAAGTGAATAAAATCATCAAGATTGCTGTCCTTGGGCCCCTATGTGGATGAATAAATTGGACTGATCTTCTCTGTGGCTGCAGCACCTGACTGTTCTATGCAGACAGTGCAAGTTTTTTGTCTGTGCAGCTCGCATTTTGCTAATTTTTGTTCAGCTGTATCATAGGAACAATGGTAAAAGCTGATTATGACGAGCAGAGTAAAGCACCTGTGACTACAGCAGATCAAGGTAAATTTATAGTATAAGAGTGTCATGGTTTGACACTGGCCCGGCAATTAAACTGAATAACAGATGCTCTCTATTAATCCCCCTCTCCTCCCTGATAAGGAAAGGAGAGAGAATAAGGGAGAGAGGCTTATAGGTTGGAAACTAAACTATACAACTTTTATGAAACAGTAATGATAAATAGGAAAAATTACTAAATATATACAAATATACATATATACAGGAAAAGTTGATACCACGTTCCTCCCCCTTCACCCCAATAACTCTCACGTCACCACCGAGGCTGCAGGGCAGCCCTGGGAAAGTCTAGGCCGGACTCCTGGGGTCAGGAGCAGTGGGGAGCTGGAGGCAGGAACACACAGATTCAGGCTGGCACGGATCAGGACCACAGGCAGACGAATGGATGGAATCCTCCCAGGATGCTGAAGCACGCAGGGAACAGGCGAAGGAAGGGCAGAAAGAGCAGGAAGAAGGGTCAGGAAGGAAAGGCCTTTGACCCTCGTGATCCCTCAAATTTATACTGAGTATGACGTGTATGGGATGGAATACTCTGTTTGGTCAGTTCTGGTGTCTATCTGTCCGGTCCTCCCCAAAAGAGGGGCTCAGGTGGGACCGCTTTACTCCTTCTGGAGGGTAAAATGTTTCCTCAGAGCCGAGCAGTGTCCTTGGCTCTGCACACCAGTCTCTGGCAGTAACTATAAACATCCAGTGTTATCAGTCCTAGAGGCAGACACTGTCTGAGAAACTTGCTGTTAATTTCAGCAAGTGCAGCTACTTACAAGAAACTTAGCTGAAAGCAAAAGTACAAACCAGAAAATCACCTTTATCCTAGCCCAAACCAGGACAGAGAGTGATTTCCCAGTGTCATTGTTATAGGTTTTCTTTATTTTCTTCTGCATTTCCTGAGTTTTTGCTTCCTAGTTCAATTCTTTTTCATTCTGCATTAGCTGTAAGCCATGGAGAGATGAACCTCCATCTTCTAAACAAGTTCCAAAACATTTTGTGTTGTAGTGTACTGAGCTTGAACAGTACAATCTTACTATTCCTGAAAGTAGCACAACCTGTTACATAGAGGCATCCTTCAACTCTGAATAACCCAATGATCAACTGCTTCTTATCTTTGGCTTCCTACTATGACTTCGATAGAATTCAAAGTGGGCTTTGAACTATGCAAGCCTGAAAAAGAGAGATAAGAAAACAAAGCGCGAACTTGGGAGACAAAGGTTGCTTTCTTTTATTCCACCTAACCAATTTATTTGTAACCTGTTTTATATCCCTGGTCTGTGGATTTCTACCATTAAGCCTAAGACTGTCTAAATGAAAAAAACATTGCCTCCCAGGAAAAAGAAAAAAAATATAAGAACTAATGAAGAAAGGACAAAGTCTTTTCATGAAAAATTTTTGCAGTACAAGACAGTAATGAAGATTGAGAATTATACTAAATCTTGCTTTTTGTTTGCTTGGGTTTGGTTTTTTTGTTTGTTCAGTTTTTTATATCTCTTTTAGTCTAGCTTTTCTCTCTTTGGATAGGTGATTTATTCTTGAAGGCTGGCTGCTTTGGATCAATGATCCCTCCAACTTCGTCGATATCAAGACTGGCCAGAGACGTGCCCCTGAACTAACATAATTTGCAGAATATCTGTAGTTCATAGAATTGCAGAGTAGTTTCCAATCCCCCTACACAAAGCATGGTCATCTACAGGAGGTTGCACAGTCTCTGTCCAGTCAGCTTTTTCATATCTCCAAGGGCTAAGACTCCACAACCTCTCTGGTAACCTGTGTTAGTTTTTCACCACCTGCACAGTAGGAAAGTATTTCGTACGCTTAGAGGGCATTTAATAGAATATTTATCCCAAGTGAATTTGCTTATCTGAAAAAACCTGAAGTTTGCTGATACAACAATCTAAAAACCATATCAGATGGTAAGTTCTTATATCAAGTTAATTACCTTGGCATCTTTTATACCAATACTACTTGTTGAAACCTCAACAAGCACAACTTCCTAGGGTTCAGGAAGCCCTGACTAATCCTGAGTTTTCTCCTGAGTTTTCTCAATAAAACAGAATACCAGCATATTATACTGCTTATATGAGCTAGCTCATAGATGAAAAACTGAAGTGTTTCTTTCTTTTTTTTTTAAGGATTTTCAAGGAACCAAGCTTCTTCCTGAAGGAGGCAATTAAAATGAATAAAGTGGATGTGGATTTAACATAAACAAAAGAGCAAACCAATAATATATATATATATGTATGATGATAATGTAATCTGATATGCAAGACAAGAAGACATAGACTTTCCAGAGAAAAATCACAGATGGATTTATCTACAATGAGTGAAAAAATATTTGCAGAATTGTTTGACTTCATGGTCAGAGAAACAGCAAAGATAGAATATAGTAGTTATCAGGGTATTTCAGTGCTAGTTCATTGCATATAAATTTTTTGTAGCACAGTTAGTGTATTGATCACGGACATTAGTAAATAAAGGGCAAATATGACACATTTTGTAATTGGCTTTGCAAAGACCCACTGTTTCAACTTTCAGACACAGATATTTCTGCCTTAATTAAAGATGCAAAGCAAAGTCTTTTCTTTGGTAAATTTCCCAGGATTATTCTGGCAGTCTAAAGAGAGGAGTGAAGATTAGGAGAATGAAAGTGTTGCAGTCACATTAATCTTTCCATCACTAGACACAAAATGGGGATGTCATGTCCCTGGACCTTCAATGTTTCAAGGTATCTGTTCCACATTTCTACAGTTAATGAGTCTCCACTTTGACATAAACTCTTCTCTCTCTCCATCAGTTCAAATATGTGGTTGGGGTGTATGGACAGATTAGAATGGTTCAATTTTTGCATATGTTATAGGTCCAGGGACAACTAGTGAGTCCACAATAATGTTCAGCTGGGCATTTAAAGTTACACCACTAAGAGGAGGTTCAAGGTCTTTTACACTATTCAACTGTCATAATATATTTCTATAATACTAAATTTTGTTCAAACAACATTGATTGTATATACCTTCTTCTTCAAAATTCAAGTTCCAAATGATGAGATATAATGGTAGAGGATGTAGTTATACAGATCTTGCACTGATGTTGTATGTTAGTGTACTCAGTTTGCACAAAGCAGGATAATTAATGGAGTCCTATAAAAAGAATGATAAACCAAGTAACACATTAAAAGAGCAAATATAAAAGTAAGAATCAAAACTGGAAAGGCAAATCATCATCACTCTTCTTGACTGTAGGGGGTTGGTGGTTTTTTGCCATCTTTTTAAAATTATCATCATACCACCATACACAGCCATAAAATAGGAGCTGAACAGTCACAGGCAAGTCTCCTGCAGGATCAATGGGATATGAAAGAGTTGTGATAAGGTGGCTGCATGTATACATATTTATGCACTGAAATAAAAGCTTATTATGATTTTATATGTCAGTAGGAAGACATATGAAACCTCATCTGATGGAGATTCATTGCTGTACACAGATGTTACTTGGCATTACAAAAAGCTTGATCACATGAACAGATCTGCTGTCTCTTGAGTGACTTTGAACCAGCACCAGCTGTTCATGACTGCAACGTATTTGATCTGGTAGAAGAAGTCCCAAAGTATACTTTGTTGCACTGCCAAGCTCTCATTGGTACTTAACATCAAATGATCTAATGTTGTACATTTTTAACACTTAGAATGACTTAAAACCATAACTTAAGCAACTTCAGCCTATTATATAATATCCATTTTTGCACATCATTTCTTAATAATTCTGAGAACATTTTAGCTTACTCAAAATTTTCACTTTGGCTAGTTAATCACTCCTCTTCCTGCAAACATATATACTATTAATCCAGTTATATTATTAGTGCTACATTTAAGACAGAAAGGGAGAGAAAACAAAGCCTCTTAGAAATAAGTGATGTGAGTCTGGGCAATTTGGTGTTCTAATACTGAAAGATTACAGGCTTTCTGATTTTTTAATGTGAGCTCCTTTTCAATGCACCAGTATTAGAATAATACAAAACAAGTTCATCTTTTTTTATACTGTATCTTATGCCATATAATATCAGCTTTGTTTTGTTCCTTTTTGTTTTGTTTAATTCCTTAGAGAATAAAATATTATCAGAACTATATTTTAAAAACAAGAGGAAAGGTATTAAAATCAGCTAAATTGCCTTTTTTTTTTCCTCAGATCTACATTTAAGTCCACCTTAGAAATTCTAATATAATAAAAATCTTAAATTCAATTACAGCAAAAGAATGGTATATGACATTTATATACTTAGTAATATAAACAGTTATTTAAAGCCCTACACCTGCATTTTCCATTGTTTGAATTTACTGGTGGTGCACAATATAAACCAAGAAATACATTATTTCTAAAGAACTTTTGGGTAATTTCATCAGTCTTTTATTAAAACTCACTTTTATTATACCATGGACAGCTGCTATTGTATTTTCCACTTTTCAAGTAAGGTTAATTATACTTCTGGCCCTGGCTGTTCTCAGTAAGAGGTCTGGAAGGAGAGAAAGTGTATTTCCAGACATCACAGTTTAGTCTTTTCCAGGCAAAATGATATGACACAGGACTAGAAAGGCATAGAATCTGCAAACTTTTTCAGTTCAAATCTTCTTTGTAATTGTCCTTGCCTGATTTTTACTCTGAGTAATTCACCTGTATGCAAGAATTTCATGAAAGCTTTCGGTTTGGAGGCAAGTTCATTTAATGAATATATTGGAAATCTGGCACAGCTGTTTGATCTCAGGGGCTGTAAATAAAATTCTCTAGTCATTATCTTCCTCATCCTGAATTACCCCTGAGTTTCACTTTTCAATCACTTGACTTTATTCCATTTTTTCCAAGTGAGATCCAGTTGAAAGCACAAAGTGTCAGTACGAAGTTTTCTGTCTGACTGCTTCAACATAGGTGTCAAAACACCTCTGTGGCAAGGTAAATTTGATTCCAGTTTTTTCTACCTTCCTTTGGTCTATTTTCTGTAGGAAGGAATGCAGACTGTTTCTCATCAGTTCTGCAGTGCTCCAAACACAACATGTCCTCCATCCTACTCCAAATTCTCTGGCAAAGACTTAATTCTAGAACTGAGAATACAAGGTCCAAGGAAATTACATATTCTGCTGATTTTATGATTTACTATAGCCCACTGAATCTAATTACTATCTCCTATGTCATTAAAAAAGGATGAACTATATTTAAATGACAGGCCACACATCTCCTGATCAAAGGATGTGCTCAAACCATCAGACTTTAACTTGGCATACAGTTTTCCCTGGGCAGGTTCATGATGACAGAAGAATAAGTACACATCCTTTCTATGTTAGAAAGTCCCAACAGTATGTATGTACCCAAATGCAATGATGACAGAAAAAAACTCACTTCAGCACATGTCCTCTGTATGTCTAGGTGGGGTGAAGGGGTTCTGTCCAGTCAAAACCATATGATCATGAAGATGATGTTATCATGTTTATTCTGAGGGACTAGCACAATAGTAAAGTGTTCTGAGGCACTTTCAGGTTTTATTTTAAGAATGGAAGATTTATGTAGCTGAACTTACCAATGAATTATTCCTTTACCACTTAAATGAGACCAGTTGAATTCCAAGTAAATGAAAGAAACAGACAAGAGAAGGCAAGAAACATGATCATTGCATAAGTTTATTATCATAAGATGGTAGCAATAGTGCTGAATTCAGAGGGCGACAATACGGTATGCAGGGCTAAAATATTTGGGCTGATAAAGGCTCTTCACTTACTTTTTTTCTAAAGCTTATCTGTATAATGCAGCTTCTAGTCACAGAAAATGTTAGCCCATGCCTCTTAGATGTTGGTTGGTTTTGGTTTTGTTTTTTTAGTTTTAAATAGTGATTAAAACCCAAGGAAATCAACTGCATGGCCAAAAGCAAATCATCCCAACATTTGTAATATTTCATGCTATTTGAAACTGTTTAATGACCCCCAGTGAGATTTTGTGGTTTTGTCATTATGCCAGCAGAACATTTATAAAGGTCTGTAACAGTTTTTATCTTTAAAAAATACGTCACCTTGAAAGTAAATGGCAACAGAGAAAGCAAACAAAGGAAGTTTTTAAGAAATGCGTATAAAAGCCTTATTCAAAGTCATTACACTATCAAGAATGCAAACATTAACCCAATATGTGTCTTTTTTACACATCATGTTAAGTATGTTACATATTAACCTATGTTTTAGGTATCAGGAAGAACATTTTCTTAAATCACATAGAATTTCAGAACTGATAAAATTGTACTAGTACTAATAGGATAATTCAGTGGTTTATCACATCAGTTAGAGAGGATGTATAAAAAATTGATCCTTGATCCTGTTGATACGTTTATTATTATTATTATTACTATTCCCATTAACAGTATTAGTGTTTTTCTTCATTATTCTTTTTTTTAAAATATAATTTCTTGACTGATTTTCTTAAAAAACAAATTCAATACTAGAGCAAATTATCTACCCACCATAATACAAAAAAATAATATCCAATTGAAGTATTAAAAAAAAAAAGAAAATGAAAGAAATGTCTTAAACAGAGACTTTATGCAAATATAATTAAGATCAGAAAATACAGCAAAATTCATAACATATTTTACACTATTTAAGTAGAATAAGTAATTCTGAGATTCATGCCTCTAATGGAACAGAGGAAAATACTAATGCTATTAGAACTTGCTATGTACTGCATACTGAAAAGAGTCTAATGGGCCTTGATATGAATTATGTATTTCACAACTTAGGTCTTAATCAAGGATCTACTACTGCTCTGAACTGACCTACATACCATTAACTAAATGTTCAGGGTGGGTAAAAGCCTTCCGATATTGGTGACCTGAAATGAAATGTTATAGCAACAGCACATCAGTTTTAATAAAGAGATATTAAGTGATTACATGCAGCTAATCTTGTAGGTCTTTTCATTCTCATTAGGAACTCTCTTTTTATTTTATAATATCCTGCAAAAACTCCATGTAATTTCCTGCGGAGAACACTACATGTTCTATGTAACAGCAACTGCTTCAAACAAAAGAAATTCTGCTTGTGCAGAATGTAAGGTAAAAAATTGTTTATTCCTGTAATTGTGAATGATGTTGTTTCAGGAATACAATAGTAATTTTCATCAGGAGGAGAAAATATATTCAGGTGTAGAATATGAATGTATACATATGCCATGGTTTCAAAGAAGACAAAAAAACAGTGGTTTTGGAATAACAAGAAAAATCTGAAAGGTTAATATAAGATTCACAGTAAGCCAGTGAGTTATTCAGGCATATCTTTAATTTTTAAAGTTTAATATCTGAATTGATGATTTAGACAAGGGGATTGAGTCCATCATCAGCAAATTTGCAGACGACACTAAGCTGGGGGGGGAGTGTGGATCAGCTGGAAGTCAGGAGGGCTCTGCAGAGGGACCTGGACAGACTGGAGAGTTGGGCTGATTCCAACAGGATGAGGTTCAACAAGGCCAAGTGCCGGGTCCTGCACTTTGGCCACAACAACCCCATGGGGAGCTCCAGGCTGGGCACAGAGTGGCTGGAGAGCAGCCAGACAGAGAGGGACCTGGGAGTCTGGATTGACAGGAAGCTGAACATGAGCCAGCAGTGTGCCCAGGTGGCCAAGAAGGCCAATGGCATCCTGGCCTGTATCAGGAACAGCGTGGCCAGCAGGTCCAAGGAGGTGATTCTGCCCCTGTATTCAGCGCTGGTGAGGCCACACCTCGAGTACTGTGTCCAGTTCTGGGCCCCTCAGTTCAGGAAGGATATTGAGGTCCTGGAGCAGGTCCAAAGGAGGGCAACCAGGCTGGTGAAGGGACTCGAGCACAGATCCTATAAGGAGAGGCTGAGAGAGCTGGGGCTGTTCAGCCTGGAGAAGAGGAGGCTCAGGGGAGACCTCATCACTCTCTACAACTCCCTGAAAGGAGGGTGTAGCCAGGGGGGGGTTGGTCTCCTTTCCCAGGCAACAATCAGCAAGACAAGAGGGCATGGTCTTAAGTTGTGCCAGGGGAGGTTTAAGTTAGATATTAGAAAGAATTTCTTTACGGAGAGAGTGATCAGACATTGGAATGGGCTGCCCCAGGAAGTAGTGGATTCTCCGTCCCTGGAGGTATTTAAAAAGAGACTGGATGTGGCACTCAGTGCCATGGTCTGGTAACTGCAGCGGTAGTGGATCAAGGGTTGGACTTGATGATCTCTGAAGTCCCTTCCAACCCAGCCAATTCTATGATTCTATGATCAGTATCCCAAAAGAAAAAGCAACCAGAAGGTTGGACCAAGATCTTTTTCCATTTGATCATCACTACCTCATTATAGGGTTATTAACAGCTTAACAACAAATCCTGTGTTTTTATTTCAGGTATTTAATCCCCCCTTTTTTTAGAGTTTTCCCTGAAGTATGGTTATAAAGCAGATAAGTCATAGTTGGTTAAGGATTTTGACAGATCACAGGAACTAATCACTGATTCAACTCCGCATTGGGATGTCCAGGCTTCATTAAGACATTTCTTGGAGGAATATAATGCTTTCTGACACTACTCTTAGCCTAACAATACTTGTACTTTTACAAGCTTGTGACTATCCTTGTTTATCCCTCTCTGGAAGACAACTAAATACAATGCAAAGGATATTAGTTTCTCAATTCCTAGTGGGTTTGAGATAGACTTAGCACTGCAGGTGGCTGATTGACTGCTGGTATGTCACCCTGTTTGTCACTGTGCATTTTCCTGTCTAATTTTTTTCAAAATCTGACTGGCAGTTGGCATTAAAATCCACCTGGCATATTTTGAACAACAGACTGGCCAAAGACTGACAAAGATGAATGTCATCATTGACATGAATAGCAGGAAGAGCATACATTATCTCTGGTTGAGGTTTTCAAAAAATACATGAATGCCCCATTATTATAACTATTGCCACAAATATTACCCAAATGAGATAAAAAAAGGAGAACATCATTTTCTGAAACATACATTTAAGAGAAAAAAAGGGGAAACATTGCATTCTGTTTATATTTGGCCTCCATTAGACAGTTTGTCTGAACACTCATTAGTTCCAATAGCAAGTAGCCTTGAAACACATGAAAAATGCCTCCTGCCAGGAGGCCTTAAAAACTCCTGACAACAGATAAACAGTGTTCTCTGCACACTGAACTGCATGACCCATAATTTAACTGTCTCAGTTATTCATCTTCTGTTGCTTGTTTCTTGTCTCATGACTGGACTGCAAACTTTATGGAGCAGGACTAATTTATATGTCATGCCTCAATATAAGGCTAATAGTTCCTGGAGCTGTTCCAGAGCTGATGTCTCTAGTTTACTACAATAATATAAATAATAATTGCCTAATTAATAACTACCTAAACAAAAAACTTACTCTTTCCTGTGGCAGTCATAGAGATGTATCTAAATAGAACTAACAAATTGAAAAGGTCAGGAGCAGAGTCACACAGCAATTCAAACATGCAGTGTCAGAGCAACAATAAAACCCAGAATTGAATGGACAAGCCTGTTTTAAATGTCAAGGATTTCAAACTCAGGTAGATAACACATTTTCAGAATGTACCTCTTCTTTTCCCTGCGCTAGTCACTCTGTCTCCATTCCTAATTAAAGGGGGAAAAGCAACAGAAATACTCACGATTAACATTGAATCCCTATCTCTTTTTCCATCTCCAGAAATACTTGTATTTTAAAATCTGAAGTTAACTGCAAGGCCACATTTTGTTGAGAGACTTATCCTTTAGCCTCATTTTGGGGAGGCATTCTTCTGCCTGCATCCAAAACCACATGGGGACTGAGTCATTCTGTTTCCTTTTTCATCCACTAAGCCCAAATAGAGCAGGATAGATTTCATTGCCCTCAGTATGCCCTCTTAACACTTCCAGCTTTGCATTAGGACTGTGATTATAATCAGATCTCATTCTTCAGGGCTTCATCTGATCAGCTGTAAGAGTCAGGGCCATAATTTGACTTGTAAATTCTCCTCTTCCTCTCCATATGCATCTTTTCTTTTGAAGCACTGGCAATTGACTGCAGCTGGTTATTAAGTGAGGGGTACCATAGTTCAAGGTGGTACAGTGTTTGAAGGTGCTTGACTGATGTCTCTGATTAGGCACTCAAAGTCATTCTGTTAACACAGTGTAGAATCAGGAAGGAATTATTAAAAAAACAAAACAAAACAAAAACCAAACAACAAAAGACCCCAACAACAAAAAGCAACCAAATCTCCAGGGAGGGTATTTATTCAAGGTTGATCAAAGGGAATTTTTTTGGCAGATTAAAATTTCACAAGTTGGATACTTGCATAACTGATAGGATGTCAAGGCAGTCATGGAAAAAGTTGCCTTTGGGGACAACTTGACTGTATAAATGAAATTGTCCTGGTTTCTGCTGGGATAAAGTGAATTTTCTTATTATGTACAACAATGTTGTGCTTTGTATTTAGTAATCTGATATGTGATGCTGAGTGAGCATTAACAGATATTTTTTTGCTTAGTTTGTCACGTATTTCCAATGCTATTTATTATCTCAGAAACAATTATGCAACAACCGATCAACTTTTCTGAGATTGCATCTGGTGATAACAGCTCCTCCACCTGACTTGAGCTACTTAGCTACACTAGGATTTTTGGTGAAAAAATCTTTCTAGCCCCTTTGTCTAACTTGGAATACCCAAAGAAGAGTTCCAAGCATCACTCCAGCATATCTACTTCTATTGGTACTCCATCAAATTGTACCAGAAAACTTATAAAGCTGGTTGTGTTCTTTCAGTGGAGGAAGAAGAAAAAAACACAGCATGGAGGCGTGGGTTGCGGGGGTGGAGAGGGAATGAGAGAATGCAAATTTTCTATATAAAATTTCTTTATATATATATATAAAATATATTTCTATAAATTTTCTATTTAAAAGGGTATAAAAAACCCTTTTATATGAGGGTTTTCAGAAGTATATGCTAAAACAGAGATCCCAGAGATCACAGGCTTCTGCTGTGAGTTTTTGCCCAGTTATTTACTTAGATTACCAATCCACATCTTTATCTGCATCACTGAAAACTAAGAGGAAGGGAAATAATTTCTGCTTATTGAAGGTACTAGATATGGAAAAGAAACAAGCTTCTGGGCTTGCTGAAGGCAGATGGAGAGCATGCAGAAAGGTCAGTGAGAATTTTGGATCCTGATGATAACTGAAAAGTCACAATTGGATGTTGAAACTGGAGCAGCACTTGAAGCTAAAATGAACAGGTCACAGGAAAGGACAGTTTCTATTGAATTGTCGGGAGACATTGCAGATAAAGAGGTACTATGGCTTCATGAAGTAGCCCCACAGATAGTTGAAAACAGTATAAATGGAGAAAAAACTGATACATGCACTAGTGTTTTGTACAAGATCCTGCCTAAGTCTGTATATTTTACCCCTGATTAAAAATCCAGATCTCTCTGAGGATCTGATTGCCAGACTTACCTGGGTCATAGATCACAAACAGAGGCCGAAGAAATTCTCAACTAGATTAGAGTACAACTAAGTAAAAAAACCATCACCAACAGAAATGGTAGCATCCTCATCATATATAACATTTCACAGACTGGTCCTTCCCGTTTCACCAGATAAAAAGCTCCATTGGAATCTGTGGAAGAAAAACACAAGCAGCTGTTTCCAGTTAAGAAAACAGAGAAAATTGCTCCAAATAACTACAGTGAAAGAGCATTGTTGATGATTCATAAGACCATCATTAGAAATCAAACTAAATATGTCTTTTCCACCAGAAGACATCCTCTACTGACTATATTATTCAGGCAAGTTTATAATAATAGCAGCAGTCAATGGAATGAAAAAGGCAGGGAAGCTTAAACAAGATAAAGAAAATGCAAAGTGATTTCTAAGAAAAGTTGACTTACTGAGCCTCCAAACTTACTTTTTTTTTTTCTCATTGGATTTCTTACTGGAGTAAACGGTGTCATCAGAGCAGTTTTACTGTGATTTGCATCACTATATGTGATGTAAATTTAAGAATTTTTAAATACATGTTCTGTTCTGAAGGAGAAGTACATTACAATGTCTTCTAATCTGATTATACTCTTTTTATAGAAATAGATGCTTTTGAGTAATGATTGAGAAGTTATTATATTAATCCTTTTCCCACTATTCTTCATTCTTAATATGTCTCCTAAATTTCCAGTTTTTGTGAACCCCAAAGCGCAATGAACACTTCCAGTCTGTGCTCATACACACAGCAGTCAGTCAATTCTCTCAAGAATCTCCACCAAACACTGTGCAAGGCTTGCACCCCTCAGCAGTATTCTCAGGTCTGAGCTGAGATAATGTACAACACACCTGGATAATCAATATTAAAGACAAGCTTGTGAAGCTTTGAAACCAGACTACAGTCTTGTACACAGTACTAATCTTGTAGACTGGTTTCAAAGCTTGGCAAGCTCATCCTTTATATTGATTATTAAAGCGTGATATATGTTACATTTGCTTCTATAAATTCCTGTCAGATCATGACTGTTCCTGCTATAACTTCCAAACTGAGGGCAATGCCTTAAAATTTTCAGTTATAAAGGCTAAATGGACAAAATAGTCCATGTTTAGCACTGGATTCACCTAAACCTCTTTGGATTCATTGCACTATGCACTACTTTCATAAATAAAAGGACTGCTGTAAAGAATATGTATGGGTTTCCAAATTATGACACAGGCCTTCATGTCCATGCTCAGGGAAACTGTAGCCTCTGTACACCTGAAATCACGTTTATTGAAATTTCCTGCTTCATCTTCCAAGCTCATATTTTTATCCTAAAGCAACAGAATTGGTTCTCTTGTGGTCTAGTCACCACAAAATGCATTCATGCTTATAGAGTGAGATCTGGAGATTATTTTCTTTACACATTTTCACATTATTTTTGCTAAGAATATATTCAGGTAACCAAACAGAGCTTTGGATGTTTACTACTCTCCAGTGCATGGTCAGTGTTTAAGCTATGTCCTCATCTCAGTGTCTCTTGTCTCAATGGGCCTATCTTGTCTGTACTTTTTACCTTTTTACATCTCTTTTGCAGAGGTCTGAGCCCATTTTGCACAGGTGTGTCACATCAGACCTAAAGACAGAGAGTGTGATGTGATGGGGACAGCTGAAATATCCTGGAGCACTCAAAAGGTATGAGATAAATTGGATGGGCAATTGATTCAAATGCCATGTATTCCTTTATGAAGATAAGATACTTTCAAACCAGCAGATATTTGGGAAAAGTGAAGTGAGCCTCAAGCTGCTCTCCTTAAATACAAAACCTTCTCTTTCTCCAGAAAAAAACCCCAAACAAACAAATAATAAAAAAAACAAACCAAAACCAAAGTCCAACCCACTATTACTTGCCAAATACATACATTTTTTATCATAGAAATGTAGAATGTCAAGTTGGAAGGGACCTTAAAGATCATCTGGCCCAACCCTTCAGGGTAATACTTTAGTCTATATGAGATATCTCAGCACCCTGTTGAATTGAGACTTAAAACTGTCCAAAATGGGGGAATCTACCACTTTCCCTGTGGTTCACAGTGTTTGACTGTAATAAAATGGTGTAATTTGTATCTGATTCTTAAATTTAATTTAGGCGTGTGTTCTTTTAAGATTTTATTATCTGTAAAGCCTTTCCATTTTTTTCCTGCATGCAGGTATACTGTATGTTCTAAATGCAAAACATCTTATATAAAAAAGTATCAAAAGCTCTCCTTACATTTTTTCTTTTAGAAATGTAGTCATAAAAGTCACGAAGTAATGCATTATTTTCATTATGCATTTTGTTGCAATTCAATATACTTGGGTGAAGTCCTTACAGCTACGTGATTTATTTCTTCCAGGCAAAACATTTCACAGCTTTCCCATGAGCTTTTACTCTAAAGCTTCAAATCTGAGATGAACTGACAATTTTGTTTTCCAGGTTTATTACCTAAGTTCCCACCATTGACTAAGTTGTCCTGTTCATAATTTTTTTTCCTGATTCAGAAAGTCCTGTAAAACCCATTGCCAGAATGATGAGCAGTGTCTGTACCACAAACCACCATCAGAATCCACGTTATCTCATATAATTTTTTTTATTTCTCTGAAGAAGTGTGAATAATGTATGTTGCATTTAGTATGCAGATCACTTAAGTGTCCTTTATTTTGGGCTAAACCCTGAGTAACAGATCACAGTCATAGTCTCAATCTTTTAACACAATCAGTACCTGAAGACACTAGAAATCTCTACATTTCCTCTACACGAAAAGTAAGTAATTGGGATCAGTGTCTTTATTGGTGCTTACAAGTAACTGTTGTCAGGAACTAGAAAAAATGTGTCTGCACTCACAGAATTATGATGATTTGATAATATGAGGTTGTTGCCTTCAGTACTATTAAAATCCAGCTAGGCTTAGTGACCTCTGTGATTTGTTCTGTATAAAATGCTAAACAGTAATGATAAATCAAGTGAAAAGCATTTCACTAAATGTATCATAAAGCTTAGGAAGCCAGTAGCAGTTGAACATTTCTTCAGCAGATGTGTTACTGCATCACCTAATGGTCATGAACAGCAGTAAACAACAGGGAGAGGTGCAAAATTTGCTACTCATCTTGCTAACCTTCATCTGGGAAAAGGCAAAAATGGAAACTTCCACATATTTTCCTATTGTCTGAATGTTTGGTTATTCTAATTCTGTGGTAAATACTCCAGGTAGAGGCTTGGAACTATTAATTTTAGACACAGTTTTGACAACCGCATGAACTCTGTAAAAATATTCTTACGGTGAGTTAAGGCTTATCTAAATGACTCCAGCTGCAGTGGTCTCCCAGAGAGTGCCCGAGGCACTGAGTTACCTGAGGAAAGAGCTTGTAATTATTCCCAGCCTCCCCCACTGTATACATCCTCTTCTTGTTTTGGCTTCTCTGAAATGCCTCATCTGCCTTGGAACCCAAGTTCCCCTCTCAGGAGGTGGCCTGCATCAAATTCATACTCTCTTCTTAAAGTCAGCATGGATGGAATGTCAATGGACTAGCTCTGGATGATTTTAACCCAATCCTCAAAAATGTCTCAGGAGCTGTGAGAGTTCCTGATCCCTCTCCCCTGTATGCACATCCCCAGCAGTGAGCAGCCTCAGTCAGTGCTTGTGCCAGCTTGGGCAGCCACATGCCAGGCTGTCCTGCATCAGTGGGATCTCCCCAAGCACTCTGCCTCCTCGGAGGGGACTCCAGAAGACACCTTGCTCTCATCTGAGTGCTTTGGAAAGTTGACCTTTATGTGGTAAGTTTCTTTGGACCTTTAAGGTACACAGCACCCACCACACTGAAGACTTGGCTGAGGGAGACTTCTCCAGACAGACCCAGGAAGTAAGAACTCTCCAACTAAAAATAACCTTTTACAGTCTCTTGATCCCTTTCTCTCTCATTCATTGAACTGCCATGTATAACCAGATTTTTCCTGTAGCCCAACAGTAGACCTCTGATGAGGATGGCAGCTAAAATAGATCAGCAGAGGGAAACTGGACAGCATAGCTTGTAAGACAGCTTTTTCTCACAGCTCACAAGCGCATAAAAAGCCCTGCCTGACCTCATCCTGTGAAGTTTATACTTGTACCATTTTTACAGAAATCTAACTCCAGACAAATTTGCTGTACAGAAAAATCAGAAGGAAGGCCTTGAAACTCCAGCCCTGATTTTGCATTTGCCACTGAGAAGTGCTTGATAAACAAGGTATCATTTTGGAGCAAAAATCACACACAGATGTTTAAAAGTTAGCAAGATCTCCACCAGCATAGAAAATATCTACGATAGTAATCTTCCTGAACAAGCTTCATATTAATTCCCCCTTAAATTATGCTGAAACCCTTACAATATGCAATATTCCTGATAACTACACCAAGCTGGGACTAGTCAGGCTTCTCCCCACCATCTGGCACTCTTTAGCTTCTTTGTCTTCTGAAACAGGTTTTTATGTTTTAAACAGGATGAATGCTGATCCTGTTAAAGTCAGCAAGAGTTGTCCACCGATTTCAGCCACAATTATGCAGGGCTGCCAATGAAGAAAAACAGATGAGGAATCCTGGACAAACAGATGAGGAATCCTGGACAAACAGCTGCTGTTTTGTAAAAGCCTAGACAACATCACCAGGATGTGGTGGGGTGAAATGACAGAGGTGAAGCCATGACAGGGAGCAGTGCAGGATGTTACTGTGCTAAATTTCCTTGTGAAACTAAATAATTCAAATTAGTAAATAGCTTCCATTCTTCTGCTCAAGAACTGCAGAAAGACTGACCACATTCAGTTAAAGGGCACTCAGGAGTGCAAGAAGAGAGTCTCTTATAAAACCCCAGGGTTATGCCTGCTAAGTGCTTTATATTCTTTACCACTACTCTGAGTACAACAAAAAGCTGTTTTCCTAGTTTTAAAAAATTATTTTTGGCTCTAGATCATACTCAGAGTTAGCACAAGATCCCTGGTAGTGCTCATCATTACCCTTCATGCCATTTTTCAACAGTCAAGGGGCTTTGCCTTCTGATAGCTCCAAAGTATATGGAAATAAAATGCTCAAAAAATGCTGTCAAAGTCTTCGTGTTTTGGGAGTAAGTTTTTTTTTGTCTTCTTAATCTACACCTTTCAAATCTTACTTGTGATAGTAAAAACAGCAAATATTTTATTTCTTCATACAGTTAATGTTATAATTAGAACTGTTCCTAAAAAAAATCTGTTTGCCAGAAAGAAATTTCTTGAGTCATGTCAGATGTCCAATAGCAAGCAGTAAACATGAAGAGAAATGGAACTTCTTTAACTTAAAGCAGTAGAGCAATTGTCCTTGATTTGTTCATCACTACTCCAACATTTTCCTCAAAAAGGGAGCTATTTTAAAGCTATTCCAACCAAAATGCACTTTTCAGCACTTTTACGTTGGTGGAAGCAACTAAAATACAGTCTGAGAAACTCTGCCAGGTACCATTACAATGTGTCAACAGAATAGTGAGTTTATGTAATCTACCTCAGCAAATTGGTTTTCTAACCTACTCTAGTTGTAATACTGTTCATCATATTGTTGGTAGAGCTGCTAGCAATGCCTGGTCTCATTACTCACCAAGAGTGCCTGTTTTCAATGGGATACATCTTGTCTAAAATTGAGCCATTTGGTCTGAAATATTCTATGCCAGATGACTGCCTCAGCGTGAATTGGTGATTGCTGTAAAGCAGTGCTGATAACTGTAATTTCAACCCCAATATCCTTCAGGCATTTCCAAGAAGTGTCATGGAATAAAAGACATCTTTTTTTTTTTTTTTTTTAATTGTAATGTTTTGTTTTGTTTTATTTTCCAATTGAAACTCTCACTCTTTGGGATAGGAATTGAACTTAGGTAGAAAACCTTCTGGAATTATCTGACTTGTGTAGACCTAATGGAAATTTGAATTCCAGCCCTAAGTCCCCTAACAGATTCCATTTTTGAGTAATATGTGCAACCTCTTTGAAGTTACTATGCTGCATGAAAAAGCAAAAGCATTTCTGATAAGGACATTTTTTTCCCTGTAGTCCTTCTGGCTATGCATAAAATATTATCTCAGTAGCAGGAGTGCTTCTGGCACTGGATAATGTGACACCACTTCAGGACAAGACCTCTGCCCACAGCAGTGCACCAGGCATCATTCCAAGTGTGCAGTGAAAAAAAAACCAAACAAACAACATGGAAGATCATGAGGTTCTCAGGAACAGTCATCAAAGTAGTACAACTACCTTTTGAAACAAGGACCCCAGATTCATCAAAAATGAAAAGACACTTATTGGATCAGTGATCCCATGGTGTGCCTTTGGGGAGGAATGGCTTTCTGACTGTCATCGTTAACATTGTCTTTCTCTGTTGTGTGATGATATTTAGAAGTTATTCTCTCACTTTCTCAGAGTCACAGGGCTGTTTTGATTGATTGTCCTCAGCTGCAGCTAAAAGTCCAGCCAGCCAGTNCGTGTTATGTTTTGTTTATAAACAAAAATAACCTTGCTCTTCCAAGTGCTTGTTTCTCACATTATCTAGAAATATTTAGGTATCCATCTCAGATATGACAGATATGGCAATTTATCTGCTCCATCTGTTCTGCTACTCCTTTCCTCTACTGGTTTGCTTGACAATGGCACATGTCAGGAAAATTTTGCTATTTTTCTGTAGACTTTAAAACTCATGTATGAGCATGCAGTGTTTGAAACTCATATTTTAATTTCCATTGTTACTTGTATTCAGAATAAAAAAACTATATTTTTATTAGTTAGTGGTTTGTTCATAATTCCAAGACAAACTTTCTGAAGAAATTGAATTATTTCAGCCAGAAAATACTGTCATTTGAGTGTGTGTCTTCTCCTGAAAATGTAAATGTGCCAAAAAAAAAAACAAACAACTAACAAAATGCAAAACCCAATTCGCTAAGATTTTAGGTAAATATTCAAAGGTTATTTTCTTTCATTTTGCTTCTTTTTTTCCAAAAATGAGCCATGGACTACTCATACAGGAACTGCACTATAATTGCTTTCAAAAATTTATCACACTGTTGGATTGATAGGAGTAGCCCATCACATGCCTTTTATATATTACAGTTTTAAAAATAAAGAAACAAAACAAAATAAAATACAACAAAGAGCAACAACTAATGTGCTTTTCAAATGAAAAAAAAATGTGGGAGGAGATGGAAACTGGAGAAAACCAAAACTTCCTATGCAGTTCCTATCCAATTCCTATTATTTTTAGTTTAAAGCATTTAATGCATTCATGGGGTTTGAGAAACTAGTATTCAAAAAATTACCATTACAAATTTGTACTTCATTTCATTATATCATTATCCATCTGTGGACATCAAAGTAATTTTAAGACATTAATGAAGCATGCTTTACATGCAACACTTTGTTTGTAAAAGATGTTACGTCTCTAATTTAGATGATGAAGTGGACATGGTTAGAAATACCCAAAGCAACACCTAAAGTGCATTGGACACTTGCAGCTCTTTTCTGCTAGCAAATGCTTTTATGGTTAAAACCAAACAACCTAGACTGAAGAGGAGACCTAATGGGGCAGTAGAAGGGACCAGTTGCCTTCTGTGCTTGTTTGGGAGTTGACAGCAACATCGACTTGGCGATCCAAATGCCAGGGTCACTCTGTGGGAAGGTTGGGCAAATCACCCCGACCTGGTGCAATGTAGGACTGGAATCTTGCCACTAGATAGCAGTATTGCTTATCATTCAAGTTTATTCTGAGGTCCCTGTCTTCTCCAGGTCCTTCTGACAAAGTAAATTCAGTTGTCTCCCTGACAGTTGTACGGCAGTAGGTTGTCTGTTCAATTAATAGAGAAGACAGATGAAGGGGTGGATGGTCACCAAAGTCACCTGGCCTGGCTTTTTTTTGTAGGTCTTCTTTTTCATAATAGCTCCTAAGTCTTGAATCAGAAGGCATTCAATACCTGCTTCTGTTATCATACAGATGCTAATCTAAACACAGAGATGTAGTGTCAGTTGTCAAAGGTTTCTATAAATTCTCTTGAAGAATTTATTTTCTCTCTGTGCTTATATAAATCTGCATGCACACAAAGAGAGTCAAAGCTGAATCTCAACTTCAGGAAGCTTTAAGCCTCAAGCGTATCTAAGCTCTAACCTTCATTAAAATGTTTTGGTTTTATTTTTGGTCTCTATAGCTGTCTACTATTTGAGCTTCAACAATCTTAGTAAGTGATTTGATAATACAGTGTATATAAATATTTGCTAGTTACCTTTTATGAATGCTTTTGGTAATATCAGTAAAGATGTTTTATTTTGCTGCCTGTTGGATTTCTGGCCCAACAACCATGGCTTCCCTTTTCCAGAAGGTGCTAAGTAAATCTGAGTCTGCTGCATTTTCGTCTAAAAAAAAACAACAGCCCCCCCCACATATATAGACTAAGTATAGGTTTTAATGTTCTCAGTTGCTAAAATTCATATTTACTTCAGTTCATTTTATAAAGAGGCTTGGTCTCTTATCTGGCTTCCCTATATCTACCAAAAATAATATGTCAACTTATGGAGTCTGTAATTGTGACCAGGCAATATTTTAAAGGCTTCAAAAATACATGGTACATTTTTTAAGATGATAGAGTATCGTTGCCTGTTTCTTTTATACTTTTCTGTATACACGTTTTACACTGTAATATCATCAATTACCTTTTAATTGAGCTGAAATGATAGGGTAGCTGCTGCTGAACATCATCTCTGAAACATAATTAAACCAGTCAGTACTTGATACCTGATACAGAATAAAAATTAACTGAAATAAAGAGTCCCTCTTTTTAAGGCAAAGTATTGTGTAGAAATATATGTATGCTATACGTGAAAGTAAATACAGGTCTTAAAATATCCAATGACTAAGGTTTATATACACTTGTAGTATTTTGAATGAACATGAGTAACTATATATAGAGACCAGTTTCAAAACATGAAAGTGTTCAATTGGAGGACTAGAATTTTGAATGGTCTTGAGAAACATAAAATAGGTACTTCATAGATAATTCTGTCATTATTTTTATATGCTTAGAAAATTCCCCTGTAAATTGAATGTTTGAAGTTGCAAATGGCAGACAGAATTGATGTGGTCAGCAAGACATAACGCACAAAGAAAAGTCTGAAAGTCAAGAGACTTCAACACCAAAGTTACATGTAAAATTTTCAAGGGATCCTTTCAGAGAAAAAAAAAAAGGATGTGTTCTGTTCTTGTAAGTTATCATAACTAAATACAACTTCTTATCTTCTTTTTTTTTTTTCTTTAAGAAATCTTATATGTTGCTTTTATCCATTAGTAACCTGTTTAGTATAATACTGAAGATGGCAATAAATCTAATTATTTTAATCTTGTCTCTTCCACTGAATACCTCAGAGGTTTTTCAATCAACAAGTCAATTACTTTAATAAAAACAAAGTGAATTAATACCCATATAATAACAGAGCTTGGAACAACACATTTTGAAACAAAGTAGATTCAGTTGAGAAAATGACATTACAATAATTTGAATTAAAAATTCCATTCCTATTTTTTCTTCTTATTAAATGTAGAGCCCTGCATCCATATTTGCATTGTGCAAAAGACATAATTTGGAAACATTTCCAATGCAAAACTTCTCGCAGATCTGAAAATATCCATTAGGAGATTCTACATGTTACTCATTGCTGGGAACTGTGGGGCAAAAAAGTTAAAAACAGATATTAGGATCTTTTGCAGTAGAGTATTGTATGTCTGTGACTGTCCCAAAATGAACAAGTCAATTCTCATTCCAATTCTTACCAATTCCCTTGGTAAGAGGCATCACTGAACAGTGAATCTTTCCGCTGACATTATGTTTCACTAGATATTTTAATCTCATGTTGGTGAGGAAAAAGTCTTAAGCTGAAGAATTGAATCAAGTTTTACTTTTCAGTTCGAAATCCTGAATCAAACTTTTTTCCCTTGTTTTTCATTACATGTACATTTTATCAACAACAGACCCTACCAGGCTTTGTGGTAATGGTGAAGTTGGCCAAATTGATTTTGATGCTTACTGTGTTTTAACTCACTTTTTTCCTACTACAGACTGACATTGTTATCTGATGAGTCAATGGGAATAATGTGCCACTTCAGACAGACAGATGCACCCTGCAGTATTTCAGCAGAATGAGAGCAAAACTGTGGTGTATGTTTCAATGCCTCTCTCCTTTAACTCCCTTGAGGAGTGAGGGTGAAAAGCATCTCATTGCTTTTAAAATGCTGCTTTTCTGTCAGAGAATGTTAGGCTGAGCCATTACCAGAACAACTGAAAGGTGCAGAACCTTTATTTCTTACCAGCATCAGTCCCTGTAACTAGGGCTTGTGCTAAACCCAGAGTTCATGCACCCAGAGGTGCATCTGAGAGAGAAGTCAAAACCAAGTATTTAAGTGACCCACAAAAAATGATCTAAGCACTATGTCATCAGCAACAGTCATGTAAAAACTTCTGGGCTGATGGGAAATACCACTGTCTTCCAACCTTACAGCATGCTGTGACATTGTGGATGTATTTTGACTTAGCTCCTGAAGGGGCTACAGTTTCCCAAAACGTGCCCTCTCGGTGTTTTGCCATTGGAAATAGGAAGACAACTGACATCTTCTAGCTGCCTGTAGCTAACTATGACAGCAATTTCATGGCCTGCAGTGTCCTCAGCCTGTGCACAGATGCTCTGTGCTGCCTCATTGCTGCTGTCTCTTGCTACACTCTGCTGACTGAAGAAGAGATGATACACTTGTACCAGACCTATCTCTGGTACATCACCACGTTCTGCAGAGGCAGGGATCCACCAATGGATAAAAAAATTTTGCCAGAGTTGTCTGCAGATCTACATACCTCAGAAATACTGGTCCTTCTCTGCACCTGGTTTATTTGCTTCCTTCATCCACATGAGATAAACCCTTTTCCATTATGCCCAGGGTGAATACCAGAGCATTCAGAGTGCACCTATATCTCTGACTCAGGACACTACCAAGAGAGCAAACCACCAGCTTTAACTGTTTCCCTCAAACACAGGAGAATTCAGATCACTTTATAGTTGGCTGTATTTTGGGGCATAGCTCGATCTGTGCCCTTCATATAACTCTCATTTTTTCTTAGTAAGTTTCTACCTCTATGAGAACAACAAAATAAGAGTCTTCTCCAAAATACACTCCCAAAGATTCAATTAATTTACATAAATCGATAGGCAAAATTTATAAATTAATGGTAACATTGCAGGAAAGTGTCACATGGATCGATTCTCCACATCGTGTAATCTCGCTGACTTCAGCAAATATTGCCTTAAGTTAAGCAGCAATGCCTTGATTATGTTTTTCCACAAAGCCAGAGTGAGCACGACTCACACCAGTCAACTTGACAAAATAAAATCATTTCATGATTAATTAGTAATTAAGCTTTAAGGATACATTTCTTCATCATCTGCGATTCAAGGTATGGCTTGTGCCTTTAGATCTTAGGCTGAGACTTGTTCACATGGTACCAGTTGCATATATTACTCTGTAAATATGTACTTAGAATTCTGCCATTTATGCTATGTGGTATTTAATTTACATTCTGTCATTTCTGTTCTGTATTTGGAATGCTTTGTATCTTTGGAAAAGGTTAAGAGTAGATACACAAACACCAATGCATACTGAGGCTTAATCAAACTTTTTTTTCATTTATTCATACAAGAAATAGTCTTCTAATCAAAACTCATGATTCATGTTGTATGAATAAAGTTAGTCCTAAAGAGCATTAGAAAAAACTTGTTTTTCTCAAACAGATGTTCACAAGCAGTTTCTCCCTAATGTCTTTTAATTTATGATCTTTGGCTAAAATAATAGTCTCTGAATATGAAAGGATTTGATTTTTGTTCAGAACATATGATTTGTATTTCAAGACAATTTCAAGAGGTAAATGTAAATTTTCTTCTTCTTTATATTTTTCTTTATAGAGTCCAATCACTCATACTTTTTACTCATCACTATTTTGAGGACATACAAATAAAATTTGAATATTTATGTATTGTCATTTGAATTTAGCTTTTCTCAGTTATTACTTCACAGTCATAATGAGACAGTAATGTGTCTGTATAATTCAAGAGCCAGCTGGATGCTTCTTGTCCTTGCTGCAGTAGCCTGATGTTAATTCAGCCATTTCTTTTGATGTGAGGAGAGCTGTACTTGATATTTGCTAATTTCTTTTATGAGACTTGTCTGTTGTGACATAGTGAGTTTGGATGGCTACTACTTCAAAACGAATGTAGTGTACTCTCATATCTTTTGCTCTATCTAAATTACTTCTTACTAAATCCCCTCTAAGTGATCATGACTTCTCTTCCATTAGGCATACATATTTTTCTATATTCACCTATGTGTTTTCTCTCTTTCCATTTTATGAAATTCCAACCTTGTGAAGACAGAATGAAGATATGCAAACAAGGTTTTTTTAAATGGTAATTGTGATTAAAGACAATACTGAAGTGTAACAAAGATACAAGACGTAAAATACAAGGGGAAAAGGAGAAAAATAAAGCTTTTTGACGTCAGAGTAATTAAACATATCATAGCCCAAAAAGATGAAAAATTGAGTGAATAATATAACATGACTCTTCTTTCAGCTTTATGTGCCTCCTAGCAGCCTCATTTTACCCTCTTGCCTCCTAGTGAGTGAGGATTTTTCTACTAGTAATTCAATGTATTACTCATGGTGTATCTGAAAAACTTTTCACTGAAAAGTGGCATAATCAGCTATTTAGTGAGGAAATTACAGAATAAATTCTTCTTTAAGTCTTGTCTTAACTATGCGCTTGAGTTGGGTTTAGAGATGGGATTTCTGAAAGCTTTACTCTTACTGAGTATTTTTTTCAACCTGTGGTTGGAATTGATACTGTGAATTGGTAAGAATTATAATAAAAGAACAAGTCAAAACTGTGAAGTTTGCAAGAGCATGACCTTTTCAAAGCAGTTCTTGAATCTGAACATCTTTATTGTTAGTGTGGGTTTTTTTCCTCCTTCTTTTTTGTCTTTTCTCTCCCCTTCACCTTTTTTAAAATTTAGGGGAACTTTTTGTAAAAGTGAGAAGAAAAGAATGACATAGCAAAAATATTTTCAATTGTGGGGGGTTTTTTGTTGTTTTATAATAAAAAAGCAAATATTTCAAAATTGTTTTGAATGCTTCTTTAACTGTACAGTTTCATAAAAATACTTTCATTTTCATCTTTCTACAGAACCACTCTGTTCATGATTTTGTGGATTCTGCAGTGATCCTTATCCATAGCTGCCAATTCATTGGTATGCCAATATCCATTTTCCTGAAACTATCCTTAAAAGTCACCTTAGCTTTCAGATGATGTTTCACAGGTGAGATGGCGGAGCAGGACTGCAAGAGACCTGGTTCTGGAAGTCTTACTATGAAGCTCAGTATGTAAGGAAACACAGAGCCTTTGGGTAGAATATTTTAGCAGATTCTGCTGTCTTATTTTAGTGTAGCAAGATTATCAGGCTGACATCTTTACCTTTCATTGTCTCTTCTGTACAAGATGAGTAAAAAGGTGAGGTTAGCATTGCTGCTGGACAGAAGATACCAGATGAGCAGACCTTTGAGAAATAAGGAAAATAAGTAGAGCTGCATCTGTTTTACTAATAGAGCCAGGGATCACTCTTTGACCTTGAAGCTAAGTGGCACAAAATGAGCAATCTCCCATGGGTGCTATGTATCAACCATCTAGGCCAAATACGCTATAATTTTTAGGAGGTTTTTTTGTCAGTTCAGAGGTTCTGAGATAACTTGAGTAACTTGTCATGGTTTGTGACATAAATCTAGCCTTGTGTTGCCTGCTTTGGTGTTTGGCATGTAGATGAATCTGGGTATTAGAAGATAATTAATGTTAGAAGTCTGTGGAAAGAGTCCTTTTGGGTCGTGTCTTGGCAGTGTAAACCTATCAGCTCTGGCTCAAGCCCATGCACCATCTAAGACAGTGACAGTTCACATGGTCCCAAACAGTGTTAGAGAGTATGGATAACCAGCAGACACTGAGTTTGCTCTGTCTCCCTGTTTTATTCAGCAATACTTTTAAAACCTGTAAAAATAATCTCAAAAATATATTCCCAAGATCTCTGTGAAGGTGCTGGGGTAATTTTGAATATTTCTGAGCGCACAAGCCACAATACTAGATGTATTAGTGATCTATAGAGAAGATCCAGGAGGGTGCTTCTTACTTAAATATCTGCTTTACCATCTTCTGGAACTGCTCAGCTTACAACAATGGATATGGTTGTACCCCAAACTATCTATGGATGGGAGGGAATGTTGTGTACCTCAGACACTGAGCTCTAAGGCACTGTGTTTCATGTGCAGGACGACACAATGGGCAATGCCTTTAGAGAGGATTTCAATCTTTGGCCACTTACCACTGAGTGCTTTCTGAATTGTTTTAACCTAAGAGCTCATGGAGAGAAAATAAACCTTTATCTTGTAGTTTAAATGGCATTACTACAATAATTTTAATATAATTCTATAATTTGCTTTAGGATTTATAACAACTCAGAAAATTTTGTTCTCCTTTACATTCTTTTGGGGGTATTAAAAGCATATTTCTGCTCGGTCCCAATGTATTTTTTCCCAACAGGTTATTTTTCCCTAAATTGCCAACAAGCATGTGCCTCTGAAATGCATTTTTTTTTTTTCATGAAGAGGGTTTAATTCTCTTAGCATAGCAATTAGGTTGATTATTTCTAAGTGTAGACAGATCCAGTCATGCTAATGGAGTTAATTACTTCTCTTGCATTAAAATGGTTGGGAGGGATTTGCCTAGGCACTAGCTGTGACACTTACCACAGCTGTCTTTGGATTGAGAAGTGTTGGGCAGCCTGATTAGTATGATGATGATGAATGTCTAGAGGAACATTGCCAGGCACCCAAAAGCCTCTGTAGATTTTTTGAGATATTTAGAGAAAAGGAGAAATGCTGGCATACTTCTCTTCTACAAAAACACAATTAAAGGGCTCTCCAAGATATCTTGAAAACACGTGAGCACTCAACAAGGTATCTCATAACCTATTTTCCAGGAGTTTGCCAGGTACCTTAGAGTGGTCTAAAGTGAACAGCAGAATGTGCAAGGTTTAATAATTCTTTGATTCCCAAACTGAGAGAACAAGTGATTTAGAGAAAAAAATTGAAAGTTCTATAAAATCAATAGAGATAAACAAAAGATTGTTCTGTGGACTGAACGACTTGACGGCAGCAACCCTGTCCAGGAGCACCACAGCATCACATCTGTGAGCATACTGATGTTCCCTGGTTTTCAAGAACCTTCAAGGGCAGAGCATGAGGCACAGGTCTTGTGCCATTTACTAATTGCCATGGCTACCCCTAGAGTGAGCCCTGCTTCTTCTCACCTTGACACATCTCAACCACTCCACTACGTGTCCCACATTTTACATTCTTTGAAAATGCTGATGGGCAATTGTTAAAACTATTGGTACAAAAATTACTAAGTGTAGTTTGAAAAGGTTCAGAATTCAACTGACTCAAACCTGCTCCTTTTTTCTCCAAAGCTTTAATTTAATTTAGAAAACTTTTTTTTATTATCAGTCTTTCTACATTTCCTTTATTCTGTTAAAAATGAAGAATTCTTTAAAAATTATATAATCTATTAAGAATAATGTCTTTCTCTCATATGAAAATGCCAAGGAATGTTCTCCTCTCTCTCACTCTTGTTTTTTAACCACTCTGAGATTTTCCACTGTACCTGACATGGACATTAGCATTATTCTGCATCTATTCTAAATTTCACACAGCACAACTTAATTCTGTATGTATTTAGTCAGTTCAAATTGAACAGTCCTCGTTTCTTGTAACTGTCACTTTTTTTTTCTTTGTTGCTTCTATGAGAGACAGATGCTGCAGTGACTAATTCCCTTTCAATGAAAGTTTGAACACCCACAGATTGTCTTAAATCAAATGGATGTTACTCACTCAATACCTTTTTTTGTAAGACTAGAATATTATAATTTTTTTCCTTAAATGCCAGACGTAAGGGTGATGCGCCACATTAAAATTAAAATACATAAAATATTAGGTATCACATGACTAAATTTGTGAAAATGACAGCAAATTATATTTCACCATGAGGTTAAGTCAGCTTTCTTTACTTTCAGAAAACACTTTTGATTCCTTTTGTGGTAGGAGAAAATTTTCAAACATAAAAATGTGTCTAAAGGTAGATGAAAACAGATTGTCTTTGACTTGTCTGACCTCCTTCACTGTCTAGATTCATGGCATTAAGACAAAGAAAAATCAAACATTGGCTCATCATATCTAGAGATATTATAAAAGCTGTGAAGAGCAACTTGCTTTAAAAATAGTAGCAATGTGTTGGTCTGAAAATTTTTTTTCTGACAATATAAAACTGAGCAAGGATCAAGACTTGCTGAATGAGAGAGGAGTAAAGTGACCAAAGATGTAATGGATGAGGTGGCTGGAAGCAGAAGGAAACATCTCTATTGTCTAGAGACAAGAGTGCCTTACCAGTGTTTCACTTCATTTGATTCCTCATAAGGAAATATTTCAAAGACCTCCTGCCCTCAGGGCCACTGGCACTAGTACACTGCTCTGCTTTGTGTAGTTACGGGGACATGGGCAAGACATAGCTCTAGAAATGCCTTTGCTAGCACCAGTCAAATAGCTTGTTAGGTACCTAAAATTGCTTTTCTGGGGAAGCAGCTGCACCAACTAGTCTAGAAATGTTACCATGGTGAGATATTATGGATATTTGCTTCATGTCTTTTGTTTAGTCAAGAAGGAAGTTTAACTTTCCCAGTCAAGATGATTAACTGCCGAAGGACACACTGTAGCACTTGTGCCAGCAGACCTCAGAAACTATTAGTTGCTCCAGTCAGTGACAGTATAGTTTGAATCCCTGTCACAGAATCATAGAATGGTTTGGGTTGGAAGGGACCTTAAAGATCACCTAGTTCCAACCCCCTTGTCTTGTGCAGAGACACATCCCACTAGACCAGATTGCTCCAAGCCCCATCCAACCTGGCCTTGAACACTTCCAGGGAGGGGGCAGCCACAACTTCCCTGGGCAACCTGTTCCAGAGTCTCACCACCCTCACAGTGAAGAATTTCTTCCTGATGTCTAGCCCTCTTCCAGCTTAAAGCCATAACTTCTTGTCCTATTGCTTTATGTCCCTATTGAAATTCTCTTTGCTTTTTTTAGGTCTCTTTCAGGTACTGCAAGGCTGCTATAAGATTTCCCTGGAGCCTTCTGTACTCCAGGATGAACAACCACAACTCTCTCAGTCTGTCTTCACAGGAGAGGTGCTCCAGCCCTCTGATCACCCCTGAGGCCCTGCTGTGGACTTGCTCCAACAGTTCCATGTCCTTCATATGCTGGGGGCTCCAGAGCTGGACAGAAAACTTCAGGTGGGGTCTCATGGGGGCAGAGCAGAAGGGGAGAATCACCTCCCTTGACCTATTGGCCACACTTCTTTTGAAATGTAGAAATATGAGAGATAGGAATTATAAAGATGAGGGAATAGATAAACAGGGCTTTTCAGACTGAGGGATGGCATTTAAAGATTCTCCAACCCAAGATTCTCCAACGAAATAAGACAGCAATAAAAAGACTTTTACTACATCCTCATTGTGCTATGTTTCCAAAGAGAAGTTTCATAGACCAGGATGTGTTGGGTTTTTTTTTCTTTATATTACCTGGAAAATGCATGGTTTGGTCGATCTGATGAAAAGCTGTCCTGGACAGACAACCCCAAATTCCCTTTATCCTGTTCCATTTGGAATGAACAAATTACCATTATCTTTACTGTTTTCCCTGAATCCTTTAGGACTTCTCCAGCTATAAATGCAATTAGAGCAGCATAATGTAACATTGTCTTCTGAGTTCTAGATAAAACTTTCTCTAATTATCTAATCCAATATCTACCTTTGGCTTTTTGACAATCCTTAAATTACTCTTGGATAAAAAATCTTTTAACTGACCAAAAAATTAAATAATTGCAGAACCAAATCTATTTCAACAAGTTCCTTGTTTACACATTATAACCATGGCATTATCAAGACCCTGCAGTCTGTATCTAGTAAAAAAAAAAAAAAGACCTTTACAATAATTTTCAAGAAAATGTATCCTCTGTCTTATGGAAATTTTTCAAAATTAGAAACATTTTGGCTATCTCAATTTCTAAATTCTCTGAAGTACTTCACTTTTATAGGGTGAAAATGAAACAACTGCTACTGCTCATTCAGTGCTTCTGTTTGCACCCAGCTGTTTTCCAACAGCAGGGAATCTGACTTAGAGCATCTGATTATGACCATGTGACATTTTGCAAACTGAAATCTTTTTCACCATAAAAGCAAACAGAGGTGGTAGCTAGACTCATGGGGTGAATATTGGTACATGCTGACATGCTTTATCATGTAATAGTTTTTCTGTCAATTTTTTGCAGACTTCCAGCTATAGTTCATGTTGGTTTTTATTTTTCAGTGTTCAAATCACAGCAACTACTTGAAACACTGTGGTCATAAGGAGACTTCTGTACATCTAAAGAAAAATAAATGTAGTTTGGAGAAAATTCTTTGCTGTAAGAGTATGCTCAAAATTTTGTGGCTAAGAGAAAGATAATGCCAGCACAATTTTTTCATCATGTGGAATTTGTCAAGGTCTGCTCCCTCCTGTTACATTATTTAATAGATATTTTACTCAGAAATAATCTGTAAATTACAGAAAAAGCACAAGTAAAAGCTGTTTTGGTAGGAAACTTTCCACAGTAGAAAATATTGTCATTGCAATAGGAGGTGTGTCTGGAACTGAGAAAAGCATTCTTATTGCCATTAGCTATTCTTATAAGATTTCATGAGAGAGGAGTGAAGTTCCATAAAGTTAAATGCTTACCTTTACACGTGAAGTTCATTCAGTCTTCTTTCATGGATCATAGCTTCTAAATGATGGTATCTGTATCTCTCCTGCACTATCTCCAGTTAGTCCATGCCTTCCTGGAAAAGCTTCCCAGAACTGTTCCACGCTGCACAGAACCTCAGAAAACTGCTCTTGGTGCCAGCAAAATGGAAAGATTTCTTCCCCAAACAAATGCAAGAGTCTCGTTCAAGTGTTCCAGCACTGTGTTTGCAATGAATAAGTGTAGCACCTTGTTGTTTCATCTTGAGCTTGTAATTCACATTATCAGAAGATACTGTGAAGAGCTGTCCAACCAGCAGTTCTCCAGCTCATGTTGTTGCATGCTTTCTTAGCACCTCAGCACAGAACTTCACATTCATCCTTTCTGAATATCCTATGTTGTTTCCAGACCACTTTTAAATTTGGAATTCTGCCATTGGATTAGCAGTTTAACAAAGCTCTGTATCTATTGCAAATGTAATGAATGTCCAGTAGCTCATCACAAAGTCAGAAAAATACTGACTAGTATCCTCTCAATGATATATATATGCAGAATCTCAACAAACCAAATTTAACAGAGAATCACAATTACAGCACAGCTGTCAAATAACTTTTGCACTCCTTTTTCTTTACTCAGCTCCCATATTATAAGCACTCTTGTACAAGGGCACGCTGCCTCAGTGGACCTGCCTCACTTTCCACTTATGATTTAATTGCTCTTTGTCAGAATCACACTCATTGGCCCGGCTACACTGCCCTTATCCTGGTGTTGGAAAGTTCGCAGAGAAAGCAAAGGGCACAGAAGACTCTCAACTGGTAGCAGTCTTGAAAGGAATAATAGAAGGTCAAGTTGGTATCTGTGGCACCAGCTGCCCTCCTGTATTTAAAAGCATGGACCCCATCTTGGCTCCAGCTTGGCTTAGTAAAGACCAAAGAAGAATAGACAGATAAACTTATGAAATTGTATAATGGGGCTTCTTTGTTTTCCTCTTTTTTTTTTTTTTTTTTTTTTTTTTTTTTTTTTTTTTTTTTTTTTTTTTTTTGTTTTTTATTTTCCCCTTTATTGTCTAATAGAATATGTTGAAAGTATGGCTAAGTAGTTACATGGCAGACAATCACTTTGGCATGGGACTTCTGGTCCCATCTCTTGATAAGAGAGAATGCTGTACACTTTCCCTAAGATGTGTACATGATCTTCTCCCATCCAGCAGGGGCACGTGCTCAAGTGACTACTGATGAGCTGCAAAAGGGATACTTGGCCATAGCCTTAAAGGGTAAGAAGTACCAAATCCCTACATGTGAATCCTTAACTTTAAGACATTAGGAGCTTTTTAAAAACTGCAGTCATTATCTTATCATGTTGCCTATAGGTGTTATTTTAATCATTGTTTGAGATTTAGTATAAGACCCATCAATAAGTAATTTGCTAGTACTCAATTAATCTTGTTCAATGTTTATCCAGATATTTGATTATTTGTGAATTTTATTGTTCAGATACCTTCTTGTTTGTTACCCCAACGCCTTGCTTTGTTACCCTAATATCCTAATGCTCATATAATCTGGTTTATACCTTTTAAGTCTAGTTTTGAAGAATCTTTGTTCTTTACAATGAATCCTGCTTCATACATATGCTATCTTACCAAATTAAGAGTTTTTCAGTTTAGACTATATCACTCTCCTTTTTGTATGAGAAAATTATGTGAAGCAGAGTACACTTGTTCCATTTTAAATGCCTTCTATACAGATGTCTTTTCACCCCACGATGCCTTTGTAGTTAGGAGAGTGCAGAAGCACTTAGAAAGAAGAAAGAAGCTGTGTCTTTTTCCCCCCTGTGCACTCTGTAAGTGGAAACTTGATGAAGTCAGAAAAGATGGAGAATAACAACCAAGATCTTTAAACTTCACTGTGCCTAAAGTCAGATTGGAAAAATGTTCTTGAAATAAGAATGTCAGAAAAATTTTAACATCATCAGAAAGACATATGTCTTGGGAAAGCACTCAAAGACTTCATCAGCTTATGCATTTGTATTTCAACCCCAGGGCTATCTTACAGGTGCAAAAGTCTAGTCTTGGTTTTGTCTAGTAAAACGATATGAAGTGATAAAAAATCTTACACAGAGGGAAAAGCAACTGTCATAGTTTGAGTACGAGGAACTAAAGAAGGAGGGCTCCCAGACTCCGAGAGGGGAGGCACACAGAGGGGTCCATTCCCTCCCATTCCCTCCCCATGCTCCATGAGCTCAGGCAGACCCCAGCCCCTCCTCTCTTTTTCACTCGCTCCCCCTGTGCTGCGGTTCCCCCTGCGCTTCTTTGCCCCCAGCTCTCCCCCTGCTCTTCAGAATCCGCATCCATCGGTGCTGGGAAGAGCCCTGGAGCCCCTTCCTGAGTCGGCCCTGCCCTAAGGGGCCCTCAGGCACCTGTCCCTGCCGGCACTGAGACTGGGTTGGATAGATACTCGTATACATTTGTATTTTTGTTCTTTATCCCATATGTTACTGCCTTTCCCCTGTTCTAATAAATCTATTTCCACTTTAATTTCCAACTTTCAGTCTCTCGTCCTTATTCCCATTTTATCTCCCCTTGTGGAGGGGTTTGGAGGGTGGGGGGGTGGAGGAGGGATGGTAAAAGAGAATAATTCTGTCCTCTGGTTTTTGGTCTGCCCAAACTGCTAAACTGTGAAAGCAGCAAAACAAGAAAGATCAGTTTCTCACATCATTCTCTTTGGAAAACAAACATTTATTTTCCATCGGTTTTACACCTACACAGTTACAGACATTTTCTGTAAAGTCATGACATGCCTTTGCCTGTTATACAGTCTATAAAGCTTCATATATTTATATATGACTGAAGTGAAAGAAGTCTGCACATCACATACTAACAGAGAAATGATCAGGTTAGGTCAAACTATTTCAGTATTTGAAGCTAGATGAAGAAAAATATTGATGTGTCTTACAGACAACACTTGAAACAGTGGCAAGATTTGAAAAGAAAGAAACTAAGGAAATACTTCCGGGATCAAGGTATTCTTCAACATCCCACAGGTTTCTGATTACTGTGCACAGCATTAACTATCTCATTCCACAAAAACTAATGAAAGCAGAGGTTATCTGTGTAGCAGACTCCACTGTGGCTGCTCACTGGCTGACAGTTTAGGAGGCAGAGTGATGCTTGGGATTTCTCACCATAACAAATAATCCAACAAAGGTACGTTTGCACACATTGTTCAAAATGAAGTTACAAAAGGACCCAGACAAAATTGAGAAGCAGTTTCTTATCTTCCTAATAGCATTAACAGGAAAATACTTTGTTTGTAACTAGTAGGAGATAACCACTGACACCCTTATATTCTCTCTTCTATCGACTTATAAAACTTGAGCAAGAAGTATCCAAGATATTTGTATACTTCAAGTATCAACCTACCATCATCCTAAGACTTCTAAACAGTTAACTTGTCAATGCTGTTTCAATATTTCCCCAATCTGTACCAAAAATAATCTTTCTGCATTTTTTTTTCCAGTGTCTGGACAGCAAAATCATCAAAATTCCAACTCCTAAAATGCATCAATAACAGTAAACACAGATGGAATCTCAACAGAGAATAAATCAGAAAGAAACCCAAACAAAAAGCAACAAAACAAAAAAACCCAAAATCAAAACAACACAAAACATTCTGTATAGTTTGTTAGTAAGCAATTAAAAAGAAAATCAATATCCAGAAACAGTTCTATAACCATTTCCTTCTCTAAAAGCATTTAATATGTCCTTTCTGAATAGCATATTGACAGGCACCTGGATCATTGTATTGGCTTTGCACAACCATAAAGTCACATGTAGACAACATGCACTGTCTTTCTCACATCCAGACTCCAGTGAAAAATGGATTAATATTTCTCCTTTACTGCTCTGACATTCAAATTAACTAAGCTCAAATTAGCTTTATCTTTTAGAAAAAACAGACTGCATAGTTTGTTATAAGGAAGGATTAAGAGTAGATTGATACGTTGTTATTAGAGCTGTTTATTAGTGATGTTTGCCTTTACCTTGGTCAACAAAATAATTAAAAATATTTAATTTTTTAACTTTTTTAAATTTTTTTTTTAAATTAGAACAAGTTTCTTACTTTATGGCTGGTGTCCACAACTGAACAGATTTTAAAGTGTTTAATTGTGAATTTACTTTTTCCTAGTGAAGTAAAATAGTCTGTAATTGTCAGTGAATGTTGATATTACCTTGTTTAAGGCTGTGGTTGGGGAAAATGTTAACTGGTTGAAAATCAAGTGCTTTATCAGCATCTGTGAGAATGAAACTGTTCTGTTGTTGTGTATCAGTCAACCAGATGTAGAAGATGAAAATGCCTTCCCAGATTTTAACTCTTGACAAGTTCCAGAATTTATAGTGATAGTGATACAAACCAGCACAAATTACACGCCAGAGTTCTGTTTCTAGTTCAGTAGGTTTTGGGTTTTTTTTTCTGTTTGTTTCTTTCTTAGATGTTTCTAACTCTCTGAGGTTTTAAAGAGTAACTATATCTGCACTTTAGAAATCCCTCCATGGAAGCTACCTGCTTCACTTGCCACAATGTTTAGGTGCACACTGAGTCTTGGGCGAGGGACTTTTTATCACCTTGGGAAAGCCAGGGCCCCAGATGGCCAAGACTCTAATTGCTTCAGAGCTAGAAATTGTCTTTCGTAGTGTGTGCAGCTGCACACAACAGAGGGGACATGGAATAACAGCAATGCTGAGTGTGAGCCAAGAATTCCATCCTGAGTGAGATACAACCTACCACTTGGGCTTCTCAGTAGGAGGTCTCACCTTCTTTATAGTGTGAAGGGTAGTCAGCCTCATAGCTATTTAAACTGCTCCAGCTCTCACTTTTTATGTGCAGTATGGCTGCATCTCTTCTGCCTTAAATCGTCTCCACAAGGATGTAGGTGATAACACAATGTGCACAGCAGAAGAAATTAAAGACTGGAAAAATTAAGCAACGTAAGCAGGACCAGAGAATGAGAACAGAGCCAGAAAGAAAAACAAAGGAAAAGCATATCCTGTTACTCTTCCCTAACCATCAGAACCATCTCTGTTCTTTTATTGTAACTGAAATTCAATACTAGACAGAGTTAGAATGAAGTGGCATAATTTCAGCATAGTGTGGACAGTTTTGTTGACTATTAAAATTATTTTTTAGCAATGAACACATAATAAAACCTGTAGTCTTCATTTATTTTCTGTGTTGAAGATGGGCATAAATTGTATGTCTCAGTCTGGATTATAGTAATTTAAAGAGAATGACAGGAGTTGTGCTGTTAAAGGTCTGTACATGATGCCTTTAATAACAGCACCCTTTGAGCAGGGGAAGCTTGGAATGTGGCTTTGATTCAGTACATTCAATAACTGACAAAAGCCACCAATTTTGTGCAGAGTATTTTGGCATTCGAAATCACCAGGAAAGGTGAATACATTCATAAGTGAAAGAGAAAAAGAGGGTAATAATTTTAAAGGGAAAAAAGTAATTAATAATAAAAGTAGCACACCTATTTCTTGACTGACAATTTTGAGTTATCAAAGTAATTAAATAATACTGATTACTTTCATTATACATAAAATTGACATGGAAATCAGAGCAATGGACATGAAATAGCACTGACTGTAGTTTCAAAATAAGTTTGCCTCAAAACTAATGTTTGATATTCTGCAGCTGGGCAAATAAGATATGGTGAATGTTTTCTAGTTCTATATACGTAGGGAAAATGGCAGCTAAGAATGTTTGTATTCTTTTACATTTTTCTTTCTAAGACTACTTAATATCAGTATTTCAATTGTTTAAAATACCATGTGGAAATAGAGTTCTTTTCTTTTACATGATTAGCAAATGTTTCTGTTGAAAGAGTCCCATATTTTTCCTCCATACGCTTCACTCAAGTGTGTTGAAGGTGTATGCGGTTTAAAGCAAAAATGTGTAGAGGACTTTGGAAAAGTCCCTGCTTTTGGTCATAGTAATTTAGAGTGATTCAGAAGACACAGATGTTGACAGCTTTCACTACTTGGTAGTCTAATATTTTAGACTTAGGAATCAGAAATTAAGTGGTAAGAGTCGATCTGATGACATGCTGTTGCTAAATTGTGTTTCACTGGGTAAGTATAATTTTAGTCAATACCTCATGGGAAGAACTCTGACTGATATTTCTATAGATATGGTGGAATAGCAACTATATCTTCCCTGATTACACAGCTCAGTAAAATATAAGGCATTATATTTGATCCTCCACAGCACTGTACATTTTTTAGTTTTCTGCATTATTCTGATTCAGTACCATTTTTCGCAGGTCTTAAATAGGTACAAATAACACCCTAAAGGCTGTTGGAAAGCAGGGTCTTTTTATGCACAGAGACCTAAAAAAGCCATTTGTTACAGTTCTTTGCAGTAAGGTCAAATTGAGTTCATCTTCCAAATTTTAGGGGAATAGCACTATAGATTGTCAAATCCAAGAAAACTAAATAAGGATGGAAATATAAGCAGGAAAATTCTCATTATGGAATCATGCACACACAGGCATATTTTAAATAACTGCTGGCAAATAAAGAAGAAAAAGAGAGCAAAATGGCATTAAAAAAAGGTTTGGGTGCATGTCTATTATACATTCATTTTTGAGTATGCTGCTCATACCTTAAAAGTTATATCACTTGTTTTCTGGTCAGTGCTAGTTTAAATCACTGTTTGCCTGTAGGGGATATTGCCAGGAGTAGTCAGAATTTTCGGTTCTGACAATAGTGTTTCTATTTGATAATCATCCTGAGGAGGTGGTATACCATTCCTACTCTTCTGCATTCAGTTTCTGCAGTGTAGAGATAATTACACTGATTTTAAAATTAGATGAACCTGAACCATCATATTAGCTAATTTTTCAGTTTCCTTCTTCTTAGACTCCTACGAATTTAAGTATTGTTGCTGCTGTGACTTACAAATTGCCTGAAGTTTCAGATGCCGTGTTTGTTTTAACTCTTGAATCTACCAGAAAAGTCTTTTACCTTTTAGGCCTCTTTGTTCCTAGTAATATATTCTAATTTCATGGGTATTAAAATTTAATATATATCAATATATATATCAATTGCAACATATATTAATTACATATATTAATTTACAACTAGATTTATAAAGTATCAGTTATGCTCATTTCCCCTCTATAAAATATTAATTCTACATTGTGTTCACTTTGTTTCTCTTTTTATTCTACATGGAGCTTTGGGACTTTCCCTCTGATATTTGTTCCAGAGAGTTTAAAATTATTCCTCATATTCATAAGGTAGAGAAGATAAATCTTGTCTTCTGTGTTGCCATGCAAACTGTTCACTAATCTTACCTCTATCCTCCATTTAAACATATCAAAAATTAAGCACTACATAGTGTTGAAGGATATCCCACTTCAGCATTCACAACAAGAGAAGTTCCCCTGTAGTTCAAGTAATTCAGTAAATAAAAGACATTTTAAATTTAAGTCAGTGAAGACATGTTGGTGTTTAGAGAAGTAGGCAAGGGTGCTAAGGTTTTACCAAGCCAAATTCAGTGGGTATATGCTCTGGTTGCTCATTTCATCTAGCCTCTTTTTTTTTTTTTTTTTTTTTCCTCCCCAAATGCTCATTGCTTCTGGTCAAAGTGGCTTCTTTCCCCTTAGTGCCTTTTTACAGGCAAGAGCACAAAAGCGTTGACTGATAAACTGCCTGCAGCCTTCCTAGCATCCCTTTTTACAGCACAGTTGAAGAGCTTCTTTAAGCCACAGTGACTCCTTTCTTAACAATTTCACTCAATATATAGGAGAGTTTGGGGCACCTAAGCCATGTGTCTCACTCCTTGCAGCATGCCCTCCATTGCTTGTCCTTCTCTAAACATGCTGTCAGCAGCAGCAGAGTGAATGTTACTGATCAGATGGTCCTCTTGCTGTACACCTCCCACATTCTGTGTGGGGATTTCTCTCACCTAATTTAACTTGCTGAAATTGTCTTCTGACTTCCACCAAACCATGGGATCCTCTTTACCAAGGGTTTATTAAATTTTTTTTTCCTTCAATGATTTTTTTTAAGTTACTGAAAGAACTCCCTCATATGCAAGCCAGTCCCTCAGTCTGAATTCCGATGACTTCTCTGAGACTATTTGCAGTTTGATCTGAACATCATCCTGTGTTTTTCAGTTGAGTTTTAAGGTTTCAGCATTTTGTGTACACTGAGGAAAATATATCCACTGTTTAAAATTTTACAGTTTCTGTATGCCCAAGGTTTGCAAAATCTGCTCTCTCATATCACTAATACAGTTTTAATCTTTCTCTTTGCATGTAGCTGCCTTAAATCTATCACTTTCAAAAAATTACCATCTCTGCCAATGCTTTTTCTATGCTTTCTTTCCTTTTCTCTTTCTGACTTTTCAATTCACTCATTTTCCCCTTTTAAGTCCTCTCCCACTTTCTGCTTCATAGGCTTTTAAACTTAAATTTCTACCACGGGGGGTATCTTTCCAATACTCTGCACTGTGATGAGCAAGGTCTGCTCTTTTTTCATTGTTTGGTTTTAATTCTAGACTAAATACAAGAAAAAAGGTTGTACTTCATTCAAGCATGAACCTGAAGGGTGTGTATAGGCAAAAGAGAGAAGCATGGTATTTTTTTCCCTGAAGAATGCATATATTGACCTTCAACAAGACTCATTTCTGGACAGTTCTGTCAACATTTCATTTTGTTATCTCTTTATACCTACCAAATTCCACCTCATAAATACAGTGCAAACCCATGCTCTGCAATGGTTGACCATCTCGTTTTCTCTAAACATCTCCTCCTTAAAATTGTTTTATGTTCATTTAATGTCAGAGCAGAGTCAGGAAGAAGGAAAAGGAAAAATAAAAAATAATATAAAATACATATACTTCTGCTCAGAAGTCATGTTAACATTTTCCTCTGTACTAAATTCTTTGTTATGGGCTTTCATCTCTTTTTACTTACTTGGAAATTGAGAGTACAAAAAAAGTGTTACTTAGTTTTCACATTGGGTAGCTGATTTGGGAGGTGAGGTATAGTGGCCTTTTATTCTGTTGTATGCTCTCACTTAACTTAATATACATTGGAAGCAGGTGTTTGTTTTATGATAACCATATGAGACAGAACTGCAGTTTGGCCCAGAGACCTCCTGAAAGTGTTATATTACAATAGGATTTCATGCATATTTCAAACAGAACTTGAACAAACATTTTTGAAAATGTTACATTTTTCTAGTCTTGGTGAAATAAGAGACAGGTGGGAACATCATATTCTCTAGGGGATCAATAAGTTCATATCTTTGCTATTAGAAAAGTGCCCTGCTCTTCATATAATAAAAGCTATCTCTGGGGAGTTAAAGCCTTTCTTTTGAAACTCTTACAGGAGAGGCAGATTCAAACCCAAGTCCTGGCCAGTTATCCCCAGCAATCTGTATTAGTTCAGAAAGACACAGACAAAAAGACAAAAGAAAGTGCCACAGAACATTTGCACACAAGACAAAGGAAGATTCTTTCCTATTCCTGCTAGAACCCAGTTTAGTCCCAAAGGGTAAGATTTTAAAGTGTTTGTCTGGCAATGCCACTTCCTTTTCTTTTCCAGCAAGATACTTTCTTGCTGAAAAAAAGGATGGTGTTAAAGGTTGTTTTGTCGTTTGTTTTTTTTTTAACTGGTGTGGGTAACCTGGAATTTTTCTTCTAAAGCTTCTCTTGCTTGGAAACTAGTTAAAAGAAATTTAGGCAGGACTTGCAATCAAACAGAATGATTTGTGTCATTTAAAAAAATCTCTATACCAATCCCACTCACACATTCCATTCCTTGCCCTAAAAGTGCAGCTTTATAAAGGGCAAAATTAATTCCTTTTGCAGAATACCACTTTGAAGCTTGTTTTCTTTTAAAAATGATAGTCTATGCACTTTTAAATTGAGAGTGCCATAGCTTCAAGTGACTCTGAGAAACCACTATTTATGATACTAAAATTGCGTGGAGTTTTGAGTCATAAAGCCTAGCTTCAAAGCATACTGAAGATACTAGGACTCCTTTTCCAGACAGGTCACACTGGACTGTTTTATAGCCAATTTGAAACTTTGAGGAAAATAAGTCTTTAAATGCCTTAAAACATTTTTTTCCTTGCATTTCGGTATTTTTAAATTATATATATATATATTTAAGGTGAGTGGGATGAGAAATATCTGCTGGAGACATAATAAAATTTTAGGGACTGCAGTTTAAGAGACATGTCAAACTCAGAGATTTGAAATTAAGTGCCATATAATTCATACCAGGTCACATCTTTATTAAACAGATGATTATGACTGGTATACTGAGGTGTCTCAAGAGTCCTGATCAGAGCACATGGTCACATTCCAGCAACAAAGAGCAAAAAGATCACATTTTATTTTCTCTCTTTAGTTTTTAAGTGTTAGAAAGGCAGTGCTTTCCTCAGTTAATGGTAAGTGCTGGAGTGGAAGCTTCTCTATGAATGTTTTCAGTTTTAATGCCACTGCTGACAGACGTCTACTTCTCATTCTCTTTGAGAACAGGGTATCAGTATTCTTTCACAAAAATAATCATTTCACTTCTGGCCAACGTCTTGCTTTTCTGCCAGAAATAGGCAGGATGGACCCAAAGTCCTAACTTTGCTGGTGACAGTTCAGAGATTGCCTTTCTGCTGTGCTGACCTGTTCTGTGTCCTCAGCTTGCCTGGGCTCACTTTTATACACCGCCCTAGCCACTTTGTCCTGTCTGCTCTTGTAGAGATAATTTCAAGAGAAAAAAAGAATTAATCAGGTTGCTCTCTGAAAGTACCTCAATCTTTTTCTTCATAAGGCTCAAAAGAACTACTGCAGCTGGGAAGCTTGTCTTGGGAATTGCTGCAATTCAAAGATCTATAGCTGATATCTGAGAGACTCAAAGCAACCACACACCCCAGCAAATCAGAAGCTCCATTTTTTTATTTTTTTTTCTGCTTCCACCTCATCAGGCAAAAGTTTCAAACACCAGGGCTACACTCACATATTTCTTCTGGCAAAAGTCAATGTAAAGATTTCATATTCTTATGTGCGTGTGTAGTTCTGTTTGATATTTTTGTACTGCTGTAACATTAATTGTTTAAGCTACTTTTTTCGTTTATGTCAATGTTAGATAGCAGGAATGACATTTGTGTTCCTACTCATCTCAACAAACTTTTATCCACCCAAGAGCAGAGAACATGCTAGACATCATCATCATCTTGATTCCAGTGAAGCAATGGAAGAGAATTAAAGATGACTTTGAATTTGCTGAAGTCCTGAAGAAGTAAGAAGAGACTAGGAACTCCCAGCAGGATTTCTTCTTTTTACAGCAGCACATTTTAATTATGATTTTTGGTTGCACAAATTCTGATACACAGGAAAAAGAGTATATTCAAGATGAAAAGTAATTTCATAGAGTAATTTGGGTTGGAAGGGACCTCTAAAAGTCATCTATTACAATTCTCCTGCAGTAAGCAGGGGCACCCTCAGCTAGCTCAGGTTGCTCAGAGACTTGTCAAGCCTCACCTTGAATATCTCCAGGGATGAGGCCTCAACCCACTCCCTAGGCAATCTGTTCATTTTTTCCATTACTCTCAAGGTAAACAATTTTTTTTTCCTAACATCCAATCTTAATCCATTTTTCTGTAATTTAAAACCATTACCCCTCATCACCACAAGCCCTTGCAAGCAGTCCATCTCCAGCCTTCCTTTAGGCCCCCATTAGGTACTGCAAGGTTGCTATTAGGTCTCCCTGGAGCCTTCAGTTCTCCAGGATGAACAAGCCCAGCTCCCTCAGCCTGTCTTCGTAGGAGAGGTGTTACAGTGCCCTGATAATTTTCATAACCCTCCTCTGGACCCCCTCCATCAGGTCCATGCCATTCCTCGTTTTAGGGCTCCAGAACTGGATGCATTACTGCAGGTGTCTAATCTGATCAAGCCAATTTAGCTGTATGAAATTAAAAACAGCATTTGAAAAATCACTATGATAAAAATGCATTTCCAGACTCCTTACAAATGAATAAAACCGATCATGGAGTAATACAGAATATTCATGCATGATGTTTCCCTGGGAAACATCTTTTGTGCTTTGTTACTTTCTTAGTGTTAACTGAGCAATAAAGTTCTAAAGCAGGTGGTAACATGGTTCCTTTTTTTTTTTTTTTTTTTAATAATTCTGTATTGTTTCTTGATGGAAAACCATAATTTTCCTAATTCTGTGCTAGCATGTTAAGTTCTTATAGCCTTATAATTTTTCAGATTTTTATTTTGAAGATTTAAAACATTTCCAGGCTTGTTCCACACATCAGTTCCTACTGGGAATCCTTTAAGATCTGCTTATTATGTGACATAGTTTTACACCTGTGGAGAAAAAATAACTACATTATTTTTCATTGTGCTAGTGCTAATGGATTAATAAATATTACTACAAAATCTCTCAGAGTGGGAACTATCCAGATGTAACTGAAGTTAATAAAAGGTTTTCAGTTAACTTGAGCAAGAAGTGGGCTAAATCCAGACAGAGTAAATGAATTTGGCTAATTTTGTACTGAGATGGGCTCCTCCTGATCCAGGACCTGATGTATGGGAGTGCAGTGCCCACCAGGTCCTCAGTGAGGCTGCAGGTTTGGGAGAAATTCTTCATCATTAAGACTGACCACTGCAGAATTTAGGCTCTCTTGCTGAATATCTCTGCAAGTGCTAATATTGAAACTGACCCTTTTATTTCCTTCTCCCTTCTACACTGAAACTGCACAAACTCCGCTACCTGCCACATCTTGCAGAGATGTTACAGTTCCCAAGCAGCCATTTAATTTATATGCAAAACCTCTTTTTTATGCAGCAGTTTCTATAGCTAATTAAACCATGAAATAAAAACCATAACAAATGCCAGTGCTCCGTAAAGCTGCACACAAATAAAAATCTCACTCTGCTCAGGACATAATTTCAATGAAGTGGGCTGTATCTAAACCCTGTGCAAACATGCATCCTTGTAAAATATTAGTGCTATTCCTAGTAATGGGCCACAAGCTTTATGATGTATTTGTGAAGCCTGAGGACTGAAGCTTGACAGGCATGCTCAGTTCAAACTTTTCTTGAAATGTTATTGATTTGTCTTACGTGGCTTAGCTGTGGCAATAATTTCTGTAATTCAAGTTACATTTATAACTAATTTATTTTACTTTTAACCATCTTTGTATGGAACATTTGTATGGAGCAATGACTTTACACTGGTCGCTGCAACTAGCAATTTTTCTGCATAGAGTGAGATATTTATTTCTCTAATATAATGATGTAGTGTAGAGAAATACAGGCTTGGTGCAGTATAGTTGCTGAGCAATGAAGCTATAGGATGTAGCTCAGGAGGGCAGTCATGGGGTGATAAAAGATGGAGCATAAGCCTGGTACTAGAAATCCCATAGCTATAAACAGCTCACCCACAGAGAGTTAAAAAATCTGGAAAACTGGGAAGAACTGGTTTTAAATGTCACAAAGTGAACACAAAATGGTATCTGGCATATGTAAAGACAACATATAGAGACAATTTGGGAGTAATACAGAGCTGTAGATTAACAAGAAAGAAAAGAAGACTTTAAAATATGATATCAAACACATAGAAATTACTCTGAGTAACCTAGAGTGAGGAAAAAGAAATTATCAAAATGAACACTGTGTTCCTTCTAGAAAAGGACTCCAAATGCTAGCAACTCGTTATGGCACTTCACCACTGTCACCACACTGAAGCCCCAATGTTAGGACCCAGACAAGCAGGGGAAGAGAGAGCATAAACACCAGGAAAAGGGGCAGAAGTTAAGAAGTGTGCATATAAAGACTCTAGCCATATTATTCTTCTTTTTTGTAACATGCATATTTTGACTACTGATGACTAAAATCTGAAGTCAGTATATCAGTATATATATAGTATTTCCACTATATCAACAGTAATTTCTTTGCTGTGTGTGTACACATTATGTATGACTGTTCCTCTGTGCTTATATAAATCTGAATCTCTGCTGGTATTAGACATGAACAGTTTTTAGGTTGTTAAGAACAGCTTCTCAGAAATTATTTTTTCAACATGATAAGTATCAGTCTGTACTCCTGTTATTTATTTAATTCTTCTTTACAAATAGAAATATTTCTGGTTTCTTTCAGGAATTCAGGATATGGATAATTTAACATTTCTGTTAACCTTTTTGGTTTTGTTTCTGGTTTTTTTTGGAAGACAACCAAAGTCTAATCTTTGAGCTACATTTCAAATCAAATTGTTTATAAAGCATCTGTTTCATTAAAATTGGAGACTCAGAGAATGACAGCACAAAATGTAATTTTTATTCCCTTTCTTATTTCCCCAGTGAAAAGAATATGTTTTTCTACATCAATTAGTTTTCAATCTTCCTCCTGCAATATGATCAAACTGTCTCATGCTGGCCAAATTAGTAGTGAAAAGTGAATGACATATGAAGAGTTTTATCTAAAATGTGGTTTAACAAACTGATTGCATCCTAAACACAGAGCAGACTGACTCTGAATGGACAAGTTCAAATTTGTGCCCGGTATTAAGGGAAAATTAATTCCACTAGGTTTTAAAGTCCTTTTTTTTCTGGCTTTCTAACACCTTCACCTCAGTCCATGCATCATCTTTCCCCAGGTAGAGCTCCATCGATTCCAGTTGGTCACTGATGGAAAGAGGAACACCTCCTCCCCTCTTACCCTGCCTGTCCTTCCTAAAGAGCTTGAACCCATCCATCCTTACATTCCAGTCATGGGAATCATCCCACCAAGTTTCAGTAATAGCCACTATGTCATAGCTTCCCAGCAGCACAGTGGCTCTTAATTCATCTTGTTTGTTACCCAACCTGTGTGAATACACATAGAGGCACTTCCACTGGTCTGGTTGTGTCACCCTCTTAGGTGAATCCCCCTTGATTCCTTTGGGGTGTCTTGGTGTGTCCTCCCTGGCTTGCCTCAGGACAACAAGTTGAGAGCCCTTACCAGCACTTCACCCCTCTGTCCCTGGAGTGCTGCCCCACTTTTTATTCCAGGCAAGCATGAGATCATTAGCCCCTTCCCCCTTCAAATCTAGTTTAAAACCCTGTCAATGAACCCTGCCAACTCCTGCCCTGGAATCCTTTTCACCCTCTGGGACAAAGGCATTCCATTATTTGCTTGTAGCTCTGGTGCCTCATATACCAAGCCATCACTCCTCAGTGCCTCATCTCTTGTTTTAAAGCTTCCTGTCATTTGTAGCTTGAGTTGAGGGTTTTTTTGACAGGTTGAATGGTTCTTAATAAGAATAATCTCCTTAGAAGTTTAGAACTAATTTTCTTGCTGTCCTTCTGTATGGCTTTCCTACATTTCCATAGCCTCATTCAGTTAGAGAATATGAAGAATATTCAGTTGAACCATAGGCCCTTAAAAAAGGTAGAGTGACATTTAGACTTTGTTTTCTTGTCCCTTTCTAATAATTTGTATTACTGTTTTTGCTGGGTTTTTTAGCAATTACTGAGGATTCTCTTAACCTTCTCACAAAATTATCTGCCCTGTTTTACTTCCCTAGTGGAACAATTATTTTAGAGTCCTAACTGTTAATTATTAGTTAGGACTTCTTTTTCCCATTTACAATATTTTCTAGTGAACTACACAGACTTTCTGTAATTTTATTATCTGCTCAGCATGGTCTTCAGCTCTTCAAAACCAGAGTCGGTTGTAATATTTTAAAATACTAACAGTAAATTTTGTCCTCTCCTACCTACATCCTTTTACATTAGTTATGGATACACTGAAAAACATAGATCTCTTTGAAGATCTTTATCTAGCAACCTCCCTATTGATAAAATTGACCTCTTGTTATTGCTTGTACATCCTTTTCTGAATGATAAAACTCAAAAAAATGATATTTCCATTCTCAAATACCATCTTGATTTGTTTAAAAATCTCTGATGAGTAAAACTGCCAAAAGCATTTTTAGAACATTCTGTTTCTTAGTGAAACATCTTTATCTACAAGAAAAGTGATAGTTACTGTCATGTGGTTTTCCTTAGGTCAGGTAAGGTCTCCTCTTCACTGTCCAAATTCTTACTTTGATAGTAACTGTCTAGCATTTGTCTAGATATTATCTCACCAGAGGCTTTCAGCCTGCAGTGTAGAGGAGAAAAAAATTCAAAAATTGCAGTGAGTTCTTGTGCAGTGACAGCTTTTGAATTAAGAGAAGTGATATGTGTGATGAAGACAGGAGTTGCTTTATATTCATAAGGCAGATCAGTTATACATTCAAAGTAAATCCAATGCGATAATGAAAATCAACTTTAATAATTCTTATGGATGTGGTGATACCTCCAAGAGTTCAGCCAACTACTGAGCCTCTCATTTTTTCCTTACTGTATCTGAATGGGAAAGGGGAGGGTTTTTTCTGTTGGTGTCATTATTGTAAAAGATGCAGTTCTATGATCCAGATATTTTTTCATCTCTTTTTATTACTGAGTAAATTTTTTGCTCCATTTTTATATATAAATAAAAATTCATTTTTATTTACATGAAAAATAAATTTGCTGTTGTAAAACTAAATTCCTCTTCCATGAAAAAATTTCTTCCCATTTTATTCCTTACAATGCACTATAAATGGCAGCAAGACTTGCTTCATGGAAATCTATTTATTTTTTCACAGAGCACTTTATTTAATCTGATATGTCATAGACATGACAATAACTCAAGGACACGGTAAATAAGGAAAAAAAAATAATTACTGGGTTAAGAACAGTCAGAGCAAGCAGTTTAATTCAATGTTGGCCAGTGTAGATGGTAAGACATGGTAATACTGCACCAATAGTATTATTTTCATCTTTTTTGAAAAAGATGTAGCTAATAGGATGCTAAAAGCTTTGCATTTTCCTTCTGTACAACAAAAAGATTACATGTGGTCCAGAGCTGGCAAAGACCAAGAGCTTAGAATTTTCAGAAGTGCCACCCTGTTGCTCTTTTAAAAGAGAGAACCTACTCGGGTAGCTAATTGCTGGAAGTCATTTGCTTGCAAAATACAGGAGGAATCTTCAGGTAAGAGAGGAAGATTTAGGGTTAGATGTAATATAGGTACAAATGGAGGGTTAGACAAAGGGGGAGATGATCTGGAAGTAAACTGTATTGTAGACCAGTAAGCTTTTAATATACCTCACATATTGGGATACTATGCAATTGGAAATGGAAAAAAAAACTTTAAAGTCTCATTCTGCAATTCTTTTGCTTCATTTTCTTAAAAATGGTGGTACACACTTATTATTTTTAGAAATATGGTATGGTGTCTGCTTTTTTTCTGGCCTGGAGTTGAAGTGGGAAGATTTTCAAGGTGTCCTGTATGTGTACATGCAGACATGTGCACACAAAGAAACACATGCATACTTCCATGGTATCACAGCAATTTTTTTTTCTTTTTCTTTTTTTTTCAGTTTGCTCAACTGCAAATTGAATGCCTTCTCAATTGGTTTGTTTCAGAATGATGAGTAGGATCCTATAAGAACAGGATCAGACCCAGTATGGTGGATCAAAGTGTTCAACTTTCTTGGTGAGTGAGTATTCAACTTCTGCGTAAAGAGCTAATTTTTAACCTATATATCCTTTTAGACACTAAAGTGAGGTCTTCTCTAAAGAAAAATAGTGCCTTGTTTTCTCTTCTGCTGCTTCTTACACTGACAGCAAATGGAAAAAGATCTAACACGAAAGTAAACCATTATGGAAACCCTTTGGGAAATACATTTCAGTAATATGTCTTAGCTTATTCAGCTAGAGCTTCAGACAAAACAATAAATAGGAATGCTCTATACATCCACCTACTGAAGCCTATTTTATTTTCTCCCCAGAATTAGGTGTACAAATCATTATGATTTAAACAGATTTGTTGGGAAAGGAAGATTTCTTCAGCTCCACAGAGCAGTGCATCTGCTCCTTGGTGCTCATTGCTCAGAACGTTGCTTCAGAAGGAAATCAGATCAGAGATGCTAGGGAGTAAGTAGATTACTGGGCTGACTTTATGATGTTTACTGAAGATTATAAAAAAATTATATGAGGCATACCCTAGTTTTCTTCAATTTCATCTTGACCCAGTAAATCATTTTATGTGCATTTGCCTTGGTTTCTCACCAAAGAACAACTGCTTTCAAATGGACATTTTCATTTTATATTTCACACAGACATATTCCTTTGAGAATAAGAAATGGCTACCTTAAAAGCATATTTTTACTTGCAAAATAAAAAGCAGTTAGTATTTCACTCCGATTTCTTACATAATCATGAATTTTTCACATAGCATTAAATTAATTATTCTTTGGAAAGTGTTTCCTAAATGCTTGTGCTAATTCATTGGATATAACTTTTAGCTATTTATCATAAAAATTAATGTAAGTCAAAACCAAGTTACATGAAACCATAATGAAAATTATGCAAAATTTTTTCAGGCAATTTCAAAACATTGCTTCAATTTTTTTGCTTTAAAGATTTCCATCACAATTAAGTATGAATAAAGTGTAATTAGTTTACATTTAAATATCTTGTCTTGAAATACAAGACAGATATGTAAGGAAGATGAAGCCTTCTAAAAATATTGATGTGAAAAGTATGCTGATTTTTTTTTTCTCATTATAAGTCCTGGTTTTCATAAAGTGTTATTTTCTGATTAAATGAATGTTTTCCCCTGAAAAGTTCCTACTAGGTTTAATTTCTTCTGAAATGGCTTCTGCTGCATAAATCTATGGTCCAGCTTCAATGAAATTATCTTTTTATTGTCTCCCACAAACCAAGAGACAGATGATATTATCTTTGTCTCTGTGGAGACAAGTTTCAGACATTGCAACTCTTTCATTAAAAAATAATAATTAATTCCTTCATAATTCTTTCCTAGAATCAGTTAAGCAATTACTGGACTGAGAAATAGATGATGCATAGATGAGAAATTGAAAGATGCATATAAATGTAATTTAAACATCAAAATATTTACTTTTGTCTGTTTTCTTCATAAATTCGCAGAAAGTTGAGGTAATGCTATACTGTTAAAATCAAGTAACATAAAAATGATGTAGTGTTAGTTATCTAGGACAGAAAATAATAATGGGATATAATACCATGAAAAGTTAAGGTTAGAAGTGTGGTAACTGACTTCTTATCTTTATGTCAAGCAGCAAAAGTATGGATGATGTTTAAATTTTCTTTTTTTTTTTGAACACACAGCTTGATGAAGAATTTAGTTCCGTATTTTTGCAAACTCTAAGCCATCAGAGCATCTTTAAATGTTATCAGTAAAACTGACTTACAATCTTTACTCTTATGGAGGTTTTTTTGAGAATCTGTACTCTGTTCCAGGTTGAATATACTTTTGGATTTTGATTTACCTGTTGGCAGAAAACATGGGTATATTTTATCACCATTATGAAACTAGCAGCTGGCCTCTGTTCTTTGCCTGGGAGCACTTACCACATAAGAGACCCGTGCACCTCTGAAGAGCAAACTAAAACCTATCATCTCTCCTTCAGAGACCAGATGTAAGACAGTGGTTAATGGGGCTAATGTGATTTACGGGGCTATTATGATTACCCTTTATACGCTTCTTGCCAAAGAATTGCTCCAGAAGTGCTTAAAAAATAGCTACAAACAGCTTTCAGCTCTAGTCCAACTTTTCAAGTCTGCTATCAGAAGTTATTATCCTTATGTAGTACTCACCCATTCTCTTTCTCCCCAGAATCTTATTTTGAAGATTTATTTTGCTCCTCTCTCCAGTTTTGGTTTTAATAACTCTGTCAGAGTCATATAGCTCCCACCTTTGTTTCTTATTTAAACAAGGAAACAGAAACTGATGAAAGCAGTGCAGGTTTATATTACTATCATGTAGATGACAGAAGCTGCAAGAGGAGAATGCATAAGCTGATTAAAGAGAAATCTGACTGAATTCAGGTAGGCTGGCATGTCAGATGTTCTAAGTGCCCTGCAAAGGGGCTGGGAGGAGTTAGCAGGTGCCCCTGTCATCAGAAATGTCATCCTTGATGAAGAAGAATCTTAACTTTTCTATCTTGTATTGAAGCATTGAGCTCTTTCTATTGAGCAGCCAGACCCTCACCACCTTTCAATCACAGTCTGATTCTTTTACCCCACATACTGAGAGTTTTCTGGTTTTATCAAAAATCCATGCTGCTCTAGGGACTTCTGCCCCAGGAGTCACGTGACAAGGACCAAGCAGCCGTTTTAATTCTTTAATAAACTTATGGAAGATGAGAATAACAGGATATCTTAAGGGGCCTTTGCATTCTTTACAGATTGGGACTACTGCAATTTAGGGTGCTTTTGCTTAGTGCTTTTTGACAATGTTACTGTTGGTTCAGGTTTGGGGTTTTTTTCAAATCACATTGATGACTCTGTCATGAGTAATTTAAAGATACCCAGCAGAACAGTTAGGAAATGTTTTTTCCTTTAAAAAAAAGAAGACCTTCTACACAGTATTGTAGCTTTCTCTGCTACTTAAAACGTATGGTCTTTTTTCAGACTTTCTGAATACTGCTCTAAACAGTGATGTGCTACAGTGAAAGAACTTCCTCCAACTGAATATTGATGATATATATATTGCTTTTGTAGCCTTTTAATATGAAAGAATATGTGGCTTGATAACTCAGCAGGGGATGTGTGGATGAGAATATAAATATGACTGTTTTAATTTTACCTCCAAGAGAGGTGAACTAAGATCATAAAGTAAGACATTTTCTCTCTGCTCACTCCTGTCTTTAGCTACAGATGAAATATAGCTGATTTAGAAATTACAAAAGAAATGCCGCATAAACCATGTTTTCTAAAGGCAGCTGATGATCTTGATGAGGAGACAGCAGGGGCTATGCACAGACACTGAAGAGCAGACCCACGCTGTGATGGCTGTCAGTCAGGAACTTTCACCTTGTCATGGGGCTTTTTCATCACAGAAATGTAAGATGGATGTCAATGACTCCAGAAAAATATCAGTAGGAAGCTGCATGAAGAGGCTTGCTCTGCTGCCCACGCATGCAGATGCTGATGGCCTTGCTTGTCTAGGGATATATAATTACTGCACTCTGAATGAAGCACTCATATGTCACTAATGCCCTGGGATTTAGTGGTGGCAAAGCAACTACTGGTGCTGCAGGGTTATATCAGCTTGGTAAGCAGCTATTGTCTGGAGGAGAAATTATAGTTCAGTAGGATTCCAGCACTCTAAGATCTGTTTCACTAGTACATGTCTCTCAGACAGTCCTACCCTGCTCTGCCAACATATTTGTTTTACTGTAAAATATTCCTGTTGATGGTCTGCAGATTTTAATGCAGTTTCATGTACATTAGCATGGATTATTGCCTGGCTGGGTGCTCAGTAAGTCTACCATCTGAATGTCTGGACAGAGGGACTGTATTTTCTTTGGGTAGTGTAGCCACTGCTGTTCTAGAGTGTTACAACACACTTTGTTGCTTTGTCTAATGAGCTTCAACCTTACTATTGGAACATCTGATACAAGAAAGCTTAATTACATATGGAACAGTTGTAAGTTGGTGATTACATATGCATTTAATAAGATGAAAATAATATCATCTAGAGCCTGCTAAAACGCTTGTATGTCTCTTGTCATTCATAGTATTAGGACACAAAAAAAATGAAGAAAACCTTTCACTGAAGAGGAATGTGCTAGTAAATCATGTTTCCAGACACAAGTCAGAAAAATTAAAAGTGTACTTTTGATCCCTAGAGCTTGGTCTAAAAAGCCCTAGTGACTCTTCTGAGTTTTTATCAAGTGGGGTACCAGGAACAGCATCTGCAAATTATCTCTACATTTTTAAATGAAGGAGAAAAAGGGCTACCTGCTCATAAAAGAAAGATGCTATCCAAATTCCTGTGGGAAAAAGCAATGATGAGTGGATACTTATAGAGCACAGAGTATCTGACTGCTGGAATTTTGAGGTTTTAATATAATTTGATTTTAATGGTGGTGCATTGGTTTTTGTTTGTTTGCTTGTTTTCTGAGTCAGCTATCAGATAAAGACATGAAATCAAAACAGAAAATTGCATAAGGCTATGCAAGTCTTAAAGAGGACTTTTTCACAAAATGCTGTTATAGCTGAAATTCAGCAAGATCCCAATGTTTTTCAATTCAGTTCTAAAATGATCCAGGATTCAAATGAAACCTAAAGAGCTATTTGCCTTATTTGGAAGGAACATGAAGTGTGCCAGTAAACTAAGGTTTTATTTCACCTCCTGCCAGTTTCTTGCTTGCACTATGTCATGTCACAGACTGGAAGTAGTGGAATTAGTGGAACCTGAAGTCTGTGACTAGGGATTTCACAGATACAATTCAACAATTAATTAATTAATCTCTAGGAAGCCAGGTGGATCTTTTGGTTTATCTCTGGTTACAAGAGGGAGAGAGATTAGCTACAAGCATAGAATTGTACCACCCTTAGAGGGTTTTCCTGTGTGAATATCCCTTTGCTCTGTGGATGTGAAAAGGCAAATGTGGCTCACTTCTTTTCAGGATTCAGCAGTGGTCTCATTGCTCCACACTAAGCCAGCATTAAATTTTTTTGCTGGCAAAACTCTATTGCAGCACTTGCTGAAACCTGGAGATCTCAAGAATTAAAGTTTTGAGGAGGAAAAAAATATGTTTTTTTTCTAGAGGTGGTAGCATGGTTTAAAAGGTTAGTTTTAAAAATTTTCCCCTCTATTAGTCAAACTGGTTATAAAGTGATGGAAAATGAGGCATCAGGCAGCCAAGTAACAGACAGTGTTATAGAGGTAACAAACACAACTTTTTCTGAGAATGTTGCATTTTACTCACTTAATTGATCACCTCAGAAATTTGCCAGAGGGATTTTAAAAAGGACAAGAGAACTGTTACTGCGTTTCTGATTGAGGAAATGCAAATTGTTTGCAGAAAGTTGAGTCTATACTTTTACATTTGTCTGCTTACCTTCCGGCACACTTCACAGAAGCAGCATGTTCCCTTCAAAAAAGATATTTTGATGAACTCAGTACCAACTGCAGCACACTCAGCAGGAGCTGAGGCCAGTAAAAATACGAAGTCATTTTATCAGACTGTCTATCATTTGTAAAATGCATTAATGCTGATCACAACATTATCATTTCTTTGATTTTGTATTTGGCAGGAGAATGATGGAGTAACTTGTCCCAAAACAATTAGCAGATGGGTGATTTGGGCTGATTAATCATGAAGAAGAGGCCTGGTAAATATGAGCAAAGCTAATGATGTTTTACACTTATTTTGCTGTTAAGTCTTGTAGTTTTTTTAAGGGACCAGTACAGTGGAATTAGACACAAGGCTGGTAGCCTTGTTCATAGTTATGGATATTGCAGCCCCCATTTTGCAGTGCAGTTCTGCAGTTCTCAACTGCCTTAACAATTTCAGCACACTTGTGATCTGAACTTTAAAAATTTGTGTTCCAGTTCTTGATGTGCTATTTTTTATACTTTCCCCCCAAGTTAAATTCGAGACATTTTAAAGACTAGAGAAATGTATAGGGTTTTTTCAACATTAAAAAATAGCACTGCCTACCTGCACTTTGGCAGGATTTTGCATCCTTTGTAAAAAAAAAAGTAAAATGAATGTAAAAGTAAATGAATAAAACAAAAAAACACATCTGAACATAATATAAAAATTTGGTAAAAATATCTTTTCACAGTGAGTCAATGAAGGGACAGAAAGGCTGAGCAAAGAATTTGTATAAGACAAGAAGGATTTTCTTCCAGCCTTCAGCTCTCAATCTTTCTATCTGAGGCCCTGAAATTTGAAGGTGTGTAAAATAATGAATGGCATGACTATATTACATGTCTTTCAATGAATTAGGGGTGAACAAATGAAGCTAAGTAAGTAAAAAACTTTTTAAAGTTTTTAAAGTTTTTTAAACTTTGAAGTTTTTAAAGTTTTTTAAAGTAAAAAACAGTTTTATAAGTAAAAAACTACAAAAGGTAATTTCTCTTTTTTCCTTTGCTTTATTACTTACATTACTGAGAGAGAAACAAGTAGAAACTAGTTCATAGTGTGGTTATTTCAGAAGAACTGAAAAAAATTCCCTTTTCAGTTCTTTATTTTAAAAACACCACCTCTTCAGATTGGGTATTGCAAAATTATTTGTTCAATGAAACCATAAAACTGATGCTTGTAAAAGACTTCAGCACAAAAAGGCATCCATTTCTTATCTCCCAGACAATATCATTTTTGAAGATTTCCTGTGGAAACTACACAGTTATGAAATTCATAACAACACAATATATACCTCACTCTCCTTTATATTGCAAAGTGTAGAACAATCTCTGCACAAATTATTAGGTAACTAAATTTCTCTGAACTCCATTTGGCTAGACATCGCTCTTTAAATATAATTGCACTTTCAAATGTCTGATTTTTGCTTCAGTAACACCAAAACAGGTTTCAGCAAGCTTTCAGTGTGATAGTCTTACATGCACAGAGAACTGACTGTTTGGAGCTACACAGAAATTTAAACTTAAAAAGTAACTGGAATGTGGAACAAATATTTAAATTACATTTTTTATTCAAATGAACATTAAACAAACCCCAGAAATTAAATATTTATTCTGTGGGAGCTCAGAAAGAAAATTTGGGGTTTAGACACCCAACACTGATATATTTGAACATTTTAAACCTTAAGCTTCTTAAAGGTGAAACTGATGACTGGAGCCTCCAATGAAAGATGAAAAGGAATTATCTCAGCTGTAAAATTATGTTTTTGCCCTTTGGATCTGACAAAAGAATCACTGCAGGGCTCTTAATTGTATAATTGCAAGGAAGACAGGAAAACTCTCATAAAATTATAAAGTATGCTATAAATTATTTTCCTTTTTCCTATCAGTTCAGCCACAGCAGTACTGTGTTAAGAATGACAATTATTTACTCTTAGCTAAAAAAGAAGTTAATTATATGCACAGGATTGGCTTGGTGAACAGGATAAGGAGGCAGCTGCCTAAGGCATTAGGCTGGGCACAATGACCTGCACACCTGGCAGGGCTTGGAGAGGTGACACGAGCTCTTCCAGACTGAACTATCACACTCACTTCCTACCATTTGCCCATTAGTGTGGTTGTTGCAGCTGAGGGAAGGATTGAGCTGTGTAGGAGCTGCTCTGTGAAGTGGAAAGAAGTGGCTCCTCTCTGCAGAAGTCAGGGGATCCACTTGTGTTACCGTGCTTTGGCTCCATCAAGTGACTCCTGGAATGCATGAGCTGCATTTCTCATGGGCGAGATCTAAATGCTAAAATGTGCTCCAGGGGCACAGCTAATGCTCTCCAACTGATAATGGGCTGTCAGTCCACAAGATCTGACTAGAATCCCAACAAAGGGTGGTAGTTCAAATACTGAGCAAAAAAGATCCAGCATAAATTCAGAGTTGTGACTCGGTTTTCAGCACCGATTATTTTGCTCTGTTCTCTCCTTCACTACAGTACTTGTCAATGTAGATGTATCCATAGACCAAAAAAGTCAGGTGTGAAGTTGTCTCAGGTTTCTGAAGTTGCTGTTTCTGTTCCCCAAGACCCGTTCTTTCAAATTCTTTTTTGTGATTTATAATGAGCTTTCTCCTCAGTCATTACTCTCTGATAGCAGGAATTTGAATACAGTGGTTTTTTAATTTGATTCATATACCTCTATTTATAAAATATTTATTTGGAAAGCTGAAAAAAACAAGTATTTTTCTGCATATTTTACTTTATTTTTACATTATGGCCACAGTGAGCAGGTGAGGAGCACTCATACAGCTCTTCCTGGCATGGCCTTAGAGCTGTTAGAAAGTTCTTCTCACAGACAAGCAACTTGGGTAATTTACATCCTCCCAGGGCAAGTGTATTCCAACTAGACCAGAGCATCAGGTGCAGTATATTAGGCAAAATAGCTAAGGTATGATAGAGTTCTGAATCTATGAGAAAAAATATGCTTCAGATGACAAAGTTCTTAGTTTCAAGCATTTTTTTAAATTTGATCTAAAGTCTGCTGTAACACCAGTTTCTTTGCCTGCACAAGCAGTCAGTTTGCTTTTTTGTTGTTGTTGTGTTTCATGTTTCAGGCTTCCTGCAGGTCCAAGAAAGGTCTTGTTTAAAGCATAACTACTGCAGAAGCCTGAAAACATAATCTTATGATTATCTCTTCTTTGATGCACCTACCTGTGGTAGTAAGTTTTGACTTACTGAACAACTTTCTAAACCATCACCTTTAACTATGGATGAATAAATAATACTCTTTCATGATCTCCAGCTTTCTGAAGGAGATCATGTTTCTGGATTAAGAAACACAGAATATAACTCCAGTGAGAGTGCACACTCAGTTTTCTTAATTGAAGTGAAATATGTAACTCTTGCACCATCCCATGATACTCTTTGCTGTGTTAAGGAACAATGATAAATTACCATCTGTGAGCCAGTAAAGCAACTGGCAAAAGGTGGGCAGAGCCATTGACTCAAGGAGTTTGTTCATGTGTGTAATGAAGCAGAAATGGTACCTCTGTCTGTGGACTGCTCTCAGGGCTAAGGAATCCACTGTGAAATATTTGATTAAACTTAGTCACCAGTACTTATACCTTTCCTGTTTGGGTGCTAACAGTCTGGATGCTGTAGAGTAGATTTTCTTCTTCAGTCAAGGCAGTATCTCCACAGTCAAGCACCTCTCGGCTCCTACAGCCCAGAACAGCATAGGGAGGAAAAAAATACCAAAGCACAATAACATAATTAAGGCCTTTAATATTGCACAATTCAGTTGTTTTGTTCAGCCTCAGGAAACATGAAAAGACCAAAGAATAAGACAAACACAGGTATTTCCACCACTGCCTCCTGCAGAGGATACCCCTTTTTTTGAGGCCAGTTGCAGCCTCAGAAGTGACAAGTCCTCCACAAATCTGTAAGTTGGCCTAAACTCAACTCTCAACTCTTCAAAGAAACTTCTGTCTGTAAACCACCAGTGCCCATTCCTGCTTAATAGATACCAACAGCTTTACCCCTTAGAGCTTTAGAGCTTTTGCTTTTTATTTGTTTTCACCACTTCTGCAATCACCTTCATAGCAAATAAAATCTTGTGCTTTCATCCTGCTTAACACAGCTTGAACACTTCCCATTTTGAAGCAACTGGCATGTTCCTCTAGACTCTGAAAGGTCTCTATTTTCAACCAGCAATAAACACAGCTTGGATTGTGTAGCTTCCTTTCAGAGTGGCAAAAAAGTCTAACTGTGACAATCGACATACTGATTTGTCTTGCTTTTGGTGTCTCTAGCTTGGCTGCTGCCTTTCACAGTTTTTCCTTGTGCCAACCTGTGTTTAGAAAAGAGAAGTTTTATAAGAATTTTATAAAAGATAATTTTTATTTTTAATTTTTTTAGTTATCTTCACTGATTGCCGAGGGTCTTTCATTTACATGGGGAGTATCATATTTGTTTCACTCCTCCCTCTGGTCTTTCCTTTCCCTACTTAGATGTGTTTGCTTGTCACTCTTTTCATCCTTTAAGAAAAATCTTAAAAAAACCAAAGGTTAAAATACAGTTACCTGAACTGATTTCCATTGGAAATATCTGTCCTTGTATTGGAATGATTTTCTCAGCCCATCAAAGAACATCAGTAGCAATTGCAACTAACAGTGACAAGCTAATAAATCTTAGCTGAGCTTTTTTGTTGGTTTTTCTTTCAAACATAAATCATATAGGGAGTACAAAATATCTGTGAAAGTTTACCTCAAAAAGTACTTTATTGCAGGGCTTTAAAATCACTGAGAAGCTTTAAGTTTCATAGAACACATGGTATTTTTTCCTATCCGTACTTTTTTTTCATTCCTCAATTGCTCAAATACCAAAATTGCTCAATAACTTATGACGAGACTTCACACACTCATCAGAATAGTATCTTAGTTTAAAATAGCTGAAATTAAATGAATGGCACAGCTTAAAAATAGAAGTGTTTGAGGTGGCCTACAATAAGCATAACTTCCTATGTTACATCAATCTAATCCTGAGAATTTTACTTCTTCTACCTATTTCTTTTTAAAATAATATATTTTAAAAAAACAATTTTAAAATGTTGAATTTCATGTTCATAAACATGGAAAGCTAAACTTTTTAGAGGAAAAAAGGGGGGTTCCCAGGAAATCTAAATACCATACAACATAGTAATACTGTGCCAGCAAACTGAAATAGGCATTTTTCGAGTAAAATCAAGATAAGATTTATAAGCATTTTCTAAGCAGTTTGGAGTAAATATTTAAAAGCTAGTACTGCAGTGATCCTGACTGTGACACCATCATACAAATGGAATTTGTGATCAGCAAAACAGTTAATCTGAGTGCACCCACTCCTGCACTGTGTGGCCATCACAGCTGTGTTGGGCTGCACAAACCCCTTGGCTATAGGATCATCTGTGGTGATCACCTAAAGGTGACAGGGTCATCTCCAGGGCTCCCTCCTGTCTTGGCAGCTTTCTGATATCTGTGATTATATGAAATGAGGGTGTCTCAGGGAAAGGAAAGAAGATTACTGTCAAGTTTCCATTGATAAATACTCAGTACAGAACAGTTCTGTATAGTCTCAGCTTGAATAGTCACAGTACCGCTGTATATTGATGCCATATTCACCAGAAATAATTGAAAAAGAAAAAAAAAAAGCCATTGATTTTGGAGGTGTTTATACATGAATAAGCGAATGAAATGCAAGTCTGTGTCTGAATTTGCAGCTTCTTAGAGACTCTGAAGCAAGAGGCAGGGTATATTTTCTCTGTGGCAAATATTATGACTGGTTCCACATTTCTAGTAATGAATATATGTATAAGCAACAGCCAGGGNAAGTTGCTTGTCTGTTAGAAAGTTCTTCTCACAGACAAGCAACTTGGGTAATTTACATCCTCCCAGGGCAAGTGTATTCCAACTAGACCAGAGCATCAGGTGCAGTATATTAGGCAAAATAGCTAAGGTATGATAGAGTTCTGAATCTATGAGAAAAAATATGCTTCAGATGACAAAGTTCTTAGTTTCAAGCATTTTTTTTTAGTTTTTTTGTCCATGATATAAATCTTTTAAAGAAAATAGGTGATTTGTTATACTGAGGATCTAAAGTCTGCTGTAACACCAGTTTCTTTGCCTGCACAAGCAGTCAGTTTGCTTTTTTGTTGTTGTGTTTCATGTTTCAGGCTTCCTGCAGGTCCAAGAAAGGTCTTGTTTAAATCATAACTACTGCAGAAGCCTGAAAACATAATCTTATGATTATCTCTTCTTTGATGCACCTACCTCTGGTAGTAAGTTTTGACTTACTGAACAACTTTCTAAACCATCACCTTTAACTATGGATGTATAAATAATACTCTTTCATGATCTCCAGCTTTCTGAAGGAGATCATGTTTCTGGATTAAGAAACACAGAATATAACTCCAGTGAGAGTGCACACTCAGTTTTCTTAATTGAAGTGAAATATGTAACTCTTGCACCATCCCATGATACTCTTTGCTGTGTTAAGGAACAATGATAAATTACCATCTGTGAGCCAGTAAAGCAACTGGCAAAAGATGGGCAGAGCCATTGACTCAGGGAGTTTGTTCATGTGTGTAATGAGGCAGAAATGGTACCTCTGTCTGTGGAATGCTCTCAGGGCTAAGGAGTTCACTGTGAAATATTTGATTAAACTTAGTCACCAGTATTTATGCCTTTCCTGTTTGGGTGCTAACAGTCTGGATGCTGTAGAGTAGATTTTCTTCTTCAGTCAAGGCAGTATCTCCACAGTCAAGCATCTCTTGGCTCCTACAGCCCAGAACAGCATAGGGAGGAAAAAAATACCAAAGCACAATAACATAATTAAAGCCTTACATATTGCACAATTCAGTTGTTTTGTTCAGCCTCAGGAAACATGAAAAGACCAAAGAATAAGACAAACACAGACTACCACTGCCTCCTGCACAGGATACCCCTTTTTCTGAGGCCAGTTGCAGCCTCAGAAGTGACAAGTCCTCCACAAATCTGTAAGTTGGCCTAAAATCAACTCTCAACTCTTCAAAGAAACTTCTGTCTGTAAACCACCAGTGCCCATTCCTGCTTAATAGATACCAACAGCTTTACCCCTTAGAGCTTTAGAGCTTTTGCTTTTTATTTGTTTTCACCACTTCTGCAATCACCTTCATAGCAAATAAAATCTTGTGCTTTCATCCTGCTTAACACAGCTTGAACACTTCCCATTTTGAAGCAACTGGCATGTTCCTCTAGACTCTGAAAGGTCTCTATTTTCAACCAGCAATAAACACAGCTTGGATTGTGTAGCTTCCTTTCAGAGTGGCAAAAAAGTCTAACTGTGACAATCGACATACTGATTTGTCTTGCTTTTGGTGTCTCTAGCTTGGCTGCTGCCTTTCACAGTCTTTCCTTGTGCCGACCTGTGTTTGGAAAAGAAAAGTTTTATAAGAATTTTATAAAAGATAATTTTTATTTTTAATTTTTTTAGTTATCTTCACTGATTGCCCAGGGTCTTTCATTTACATGGGGAGTATCATATTTGTTTCACTCCTCCCTCTGGTCTTTCCTTTCCCTACTTAGATGTGTTTGCTTGTCACTCTTTTCATCCTTTAAGAAAAATCTTAAAAAAACCAAAGGTTAAAATACAGTTACCTGAACTGATTTCCATTGGAAATATCTGTCCTTGTGTTGGAATGATTTTCTCAGCCCATCAAAGAACATCAGTAGCAATTGCAACTAACAGTGACAAGCTAATAAATCTTAGCTGAGCTTTTTTGTTGGTTTTTCTTTCAAACATAAATCATATAGGGAGTACAAAATATCTGTGAAAGTTTACCTCAAAAAGTACTTTATTGCAGGGCTTTAAAATCACTGAGAAGCTTTAAGTTTCATAGAACACATGGTATTTTTTCCTATCCGTACTTTTTTTTCATTCCTCAATTGCTCAAATACCAAAATTGCTCAATAACTTATGACGAGACTTCACACACTCATCAGAATAGTATCTTAGTTTAAAATAGCTGAAATTAAATGAATGGCACAGCTTAAAAATAGAAGTGTTTGAGGTGGCCTACAATAAGCATAACTTCCTATGTTACATCAATCTAATCCTGAGAATTTTACTTCTTCTACCTATTTCTTTTTAAAATAATATATTTTAAAAAAACAATTTTAAAATGTTGAATTTCATGTTCATAAACATGGAAAGCTAAACTTTTTAGAGGAAAAAAGGGGGGTTCCCAGGAAATCTAAATACCATACAACATAGTAATACTGTGCCAGCAAACTGAAATAGGCATTTTTCGAGTAAAATCAAGATAAGATTTATAAGCATTTTCTAAGCAGTTTGGAGTAAATATTTAAAAGCTAGTACTGCAGTGATCCTGACTGTGACACCATCATACAAATGGAATTTGTGATCAGCAAAACAGTTAATCTGAGTGCACCCACTCCTGCACTGTGTGGCCATCACAGCTGTGTTGGGCTGCACAAACCCCTTGGCTATAGGATCATGTCAGCTGGCTTATTGCAAGAGGGGAGCCTACAAGCTGGGCACCAGCAATTGCAATTCTTTCATGTTCTTTCCATTATCCAGAGGTTCAGCAATATGTTCAGTAATATGGTCATTCTTCCCAAAATCAGGATCTTTCCAGTGTGATGTGCATGGATTGGAGACATGTTCAAAGCTGCAGCATATAAAGGGATGTAAGATTATCTGTACTCTTTCTTTACAGTGTTAGCACTAATAAGCAGGGTTTTAAAGGATACTTTGCAGAGCCTGAGTGACTTTCTTTCTGGGTTCATAATGAACCAGTATCTCCTAGTGCAAAACATCTACTTAGTTAAAATAACCATTTGAAAACAGCAGGACTATCTAGACTGCAAACAGAAATCTGCTTCACTCCTAAGAGTCTAATTTCTATTTTCCTCTCCTGTGTTTAATAGAACTGCAAGCACCACTATTTGCTTAAAGTACTGATGCTCAGCGTGTGTGCATCCAGTGCTGAACTTCTGATTGGTTCTGAAATATGTACCCATGTTCTCTTCCTAGGACCACTTTCAAGAGGCATTGAGAAAATTGGCTTAGACAACCTGCTCACTCCAGTTTTAAGAACCATTTTTGATGCAGCTGAATACATGCAAATTACTTACAAAAATATTCTTTTTGAATCTCAAACATCCCAGGCATTTAATCCAAAATGCCTCTGTAGCAATTACATATCGTCATTACAGAATGTAATTCTGTCCTTAAGGCCTCTCAGTGCTAGTCATAAAGCTCAAATTGGCAATACTGACAGTAATATTCTTCAACAATTTGATCAAGTGACCATAAGGCAAGCAAGAGTTCAGAGTCTTTTTTCTCTGGCTGTTGCTTATACATATATTCATTACTAGAAATGTGGAACCAGTCATAATATTTGCCACAGAGAAAATATACTCTGCCTCTTGCTTCAGAGTCTCTAAGAAGCTGCAAATTCAGACACAGACTTGCATTTCATTCGCTTATTCATGTATAAACACCTCCAAAATCAATGGCTTTTTTTTTTTCTTTTTCAATTATTTCTGGTGAATATGGCATCAATATACAGCGGTACTGTGACTATTCAAGCTGAGACTATACAGAACTGTTCTGTACTGAGTATTTATCAATGGAAACTTGACAGTAATCTTCTTTCCTTTCCCTGAGACACCCTCATTTCATATAATCACAGATATCAGAAAGCTGCCAAGACAGGAGGGAGCCCTGGAGATGACCCTGTCACCTTTAGGTGATCACCACAGATGATCCTATCACCTTTGCTTGATTAGCTGCATGTCTAGATGGGAATTTTTTTGAACCTGGAGGACTTAATCCTTAAAAAAACATTTGCCATATCCCATGAAATTCTTCCTGTCAGCTCCCTAAATAGGAGCTGAACTTCTCTATTGTATGGTGACTGTAGCCAAGGCTGCCTCCAGCATTCATATCCCATGTTGTTCCTCATCATAATCTGTAGCAGACACCCACCACATTGATCTGCCTGCTAATCCAGACCCATAAACCCTCAGCTTGTCCTCCATCTGTCCCATGGAACTGTTCTATGCATTCCCACTGCAGACTCACAGGTTTAATCCGTTCCATCCCAGATGGTCCTAAAGAGCCAATGGCAACCACTGCAATGCTCCGGTTACATGAGTTATCCCACCACACCTTTATGACTCAATGAAATCATAACCCTGTTACTGCACAGATCTCTAATTCCTCCTGTTTGTACCCTATGCTGCATGTATTAGAGTACAGACACTTCAGAGAGGCACCCAGTTGTGCTAATTTCTCAGAAAGTAATGTTATACAAATTATCTCCTTTGTCTCAGCTAAAGAAGAGAGCACTTGAAATTATATTTCCACTTAAGGGAAATGACCTGACACATCTTTCTGACAATCACACCAGGTAACTACATTTAAGATGACAGAATCTATTCACTATCATGTGTTAAATAATGGACATGACTCAACGCTCAGGGTTTGACAAGAATACGCAATCTCATTGCGTTGGCTTTCTATGTTAATTAGAAAGAAGAAAAAACAAACCAACATTAATTGTGCAGACTAGCTTATTTCTCACATTAAATAGTAATTTGACAGGCAATGAAAAGAGCAATGCCAAAGAACCCCAAAACCGTCAGGATAAAAGACACCAAAACCCATGACCTTGGTTCCGCTTTCACAGAAAAAAACCCCAAACAATATATAGCAATATAGCACATGGAAATGCTGCCTGGAAGGGAATGCTGAAGGTCATCTATGCCAGTCTTCCACTCAAACAGAAGTATTGCCAAGGCTGTTAAGTCAGCCTGGGCTTTGTCTAGTCAAGTCTCAAAATCTTTCAAGGATGAAGGATATAGAACATCTCAAGTTGCAATTTCTGAACCATGATCCTTGTTACATCATTTGGCACCATTCAGAAGAGCTTGGATCCCTCATCTTTGTAAAGTAGTGTAGTATATAAGGTTTAGTCTTTTAAATCACCCATCCCTGCATCAGGGGAAGTTCAAACTGAATATTAGGAAAAGGTTTTTCACTGAGGGAGTGGTCAGTTACTGCAACAAGATCCACAGGAAAGGGATCATGACATCAAGCCTGTCAGAGTTCAAGGAGTGTCTGAACAATACTTTCAGTTGTACTGTTTAGTTTTAAGTAATCCTGCAAGGAGCAAGGTGTTGGATTTGGTGATTCTTATGGGTCCCTTCCAACTTAAGATATTCTATGATTCAATGATCCCTTAGCCTCCTCTCTGAAGGAATAAACCACAAACCTCACATCCTCCACAGAATGACTCATCTGACCATCTGTATAATTCCTTCAATTCATCAATATCTTGCATGAACTGTAGAGTCTATAACTGGACCCAGGACCCAGATGTGGCCTCTCCAGCACTGGCCAGAGGGAAACAACAGTTTCCCTCCATCTGCTGGCCATACAACTCCTATTGTAAACCAGCGTGCAGTTTGGTTTTTTGTTTTGGTTTGGTTTTTTAGGTTTTGGGGGTTTTTCAATGAAAGCTCTTAACTCTTGGTTTATTGTCCACTTTAAACACCAGGTCTTTTTCAGCATGGCTAGTGTGCCATTTCCTACCCAGTCTACATTGTTGCATGGGATTACTCAGTCCCAGGTGCAGAATTCTTCTTGAACTTAATGTGATTTATTCTGGCAAAGTTGTCCACTGCTTAAGGTCTTTCTAATCTGACTGTAGAAGAACTTTTTGTTACTCTTTGTGTCTATCAGAAGTTACTTCTCTTGATAGAGATCTTTGGCATTCCTGACTTCATCCACAAGTGTCCAAACTGTATTTTGTGTTTCTTTGTTTTGTCTTCTTGTTTCTATGACTTGTAGGTCACCTCCTTGCACTTTAATTGAGCAAGGACTGTCTTGTTTAGTCAGGTACATTTTTGGCAAAAATGCTGACTTATTCAAGAGATGTAAGCTCAAGATGATATTGAATAACTAGACGTAGTTTTAAATTCAAGTGATCTTTGTGGATAAGCAAAGAGTCATAAAATTTCAGGCTCTTGCTGGGGCCTACAATAAAAATGTTGGAAGGCCCACTGGCTGAGAGTGTACTGCTGTACAATTGAAGAAGTGGGTGCTACTTCAAGCATCAGCAAAGAATAAAAATGTCATATAGTCAAGTGTCAGCAAAACAGACTTTAGAGACATGACTGAGTCTTACAGAAGACATTAGTGCTCCGCAGAATTAAAACCCTTTCAGAGTAACTGATGGCATAGAAAGAGTATGAGACAAAAAAAAAAGAATAAGTTCAGTTTTCATTTTTTTAATTTTCTAAAATTTTACAAATCATGTCCTAATTACAAAATGAGCAAACTTGAAATACTTCATGGAAGCACCTGAAGATGACAAAACTGATGAGAGTATTACAGCTTACAAATATATAATTACCGTGGTTTTCATGAAGAAAAAACTCTGTAATGAAGATCAAATATAAGTGGGCATAGGAGCACTGAAAAGCATCACTGGGTATCTATCACTGCTGCAAAAAAAATGTCAGAGGCAGTTGGGAGCAGTAAGTCTGAGATACTATGTATTTTACTTTAAATTGTATTTTTAGTCTAGCTGTCAAGAGGAATGGGGCTCTTTAAATCATACTTTTCATGGGGTTTTATACACAAACATACATCTCTGTCTATTCATGTTTTCCATTTAACAACTTTTGAAGAATTTCAGTAAAACTGACAGATGGAAGGTGTCTTCAGAGGCATTAACAACCTACAAGTGTCATGAAAATAGGCTGGATTAATGACCCTATTAGTGCCCTGACAAGAAAAAGAGCATGTTATAAATTTTATTATAGACATTGAAGAGCCATATAAGAGGAAGATAGTATGAGGACTTCAGCAGCATGAAGAAAATTTCACGTGGACTTAGCAGCTCCATAAACATCAAAAAGTCCATCTGAAGGAAGCCAGTCTTTGATAGTCCCACTGGTCATAGAGTTACCACACTTCCACAGCCATCTGCATTAGGATGTGCCACCTAAGCAGCATGGAAGTTGGACATGGTATAAGAAAAAAAAAAATCCAAAAAACCAAAAACAAACAAACAAAAGGAGAGAAAATAAATAAAAGGGAAAACTCTAAAGCAAACACAAAACCAAAGGTCTGCAGGAACGGGAAATGACTAACATATTATTCTTATATATTCAAGGTAGAAATTTGAAATAATGATGAACAACAATATGAAAAATGTATAGTAACACATTTGGATCTGAACTGAGAGAAACTTTTACAAGTACTCATGGATATAGCATGAAAATGCTATTAAGTATGTTAGTAGCTGACGATTCAAAAATCTTGTGGGAACAATTCTACCATGTCGAAATAGTTCTCCCAAACTTGTTTTTTTTGATACTGAAAATAATTTTCTTGGTTGCAAGGGGAAGCACTTGTCACTCTGACTTATTTTTATAAATGAATTCTGGGCAAATGGAAAGATTTGATCCCTTAATGTTTCTTATGGGGTTCTAGTTTTTTGTTTGCTTTATTCCTATACTACACAGTCAAGTCCCTTTGTACTTTATGAAATACCAGCATGCTGACTTTGCTCTACATGTGAAACAGATGTTCCAAAGGGACCACTGCTTGCAGGTCTAGGGGAAGAAAAAAGGCAAAACACTGTTCAGAGTTTAAGGTCTGAGAGAATCACAGAATTCAGAAAATGCCAGAATTATACTGTCTGTGAATGGTTTTTTTCTGTCTGTGGATTGTAGTCTTTGACATGTAATTTTACTCCAGTGGAAACCATCTTGCCTGCTAACTAGTATTGACAGAATTTCAGATATCTCTGTGACTATAGTTTCTTTTGCAGCAGCACAGGATTCTATCAGAGGCATTTATACTGGCTGATAAGCAATTAAATCATTCTTAGTTGACCCTAGTTGACCCTAAATGACAGGGCAGACAGACCTAATGCCTAAAAAGCTGTTAGGTCTATGTAAACCTTATTAAATAGGTTGACTCAAGTGTCAACCAGCTGTGTGCTCTGGCATCCAGGAGGGCCAACTGTGTCCTGGGCCGCAGGAAGCACAGCATCACTGTCCAGTCAAGGGAGATGATTGTCCTACTCTGCAATGGTATGGCCTCACCTTGAGTACTGTATGCAGCTTTGGGCACCACAGTATAGGAAAGACATCAAGCTATTGGAGAGCATCCAAAGGAGAACAACAAGGATGGTGAAGGGTTGAGATCCCTTGGATTGTTCAGTTAGGAGAAAAGGAGGTTGAGGGGTGACCTCATTGCAGTTTATGGCATCCTCACAAGGGGAAGAGATGGGACTAACATTAATTTCTTCACATCCGTGACCGAAGATAGAATCTGGGGAAACTATAGGAAGCTGAATCAGGAGAGGTTTGAGTTAGATATTAGGAAAAGGTTTTTACACAGAGGGCAGTTGAGCACTGGAACAAGCTCCCCAGGGAAGTGGTCACGGCACCAAGTCTGCCTGAGTTCAAGAAGCATTTGGATGATGCTCTCAGGCACATTGTGGGATCCTTGGGGCCCCCTGCACAGGGACAGGAGTTGGACTTCATTATCTTGATTGGCCCTTTCCAACTTAGCATATTCTACGATTCTAAGTGTCACAGCAACTGTTTCATGAAGTTGGAGCCAAAATGGATACAAACTTCAGCTTATAATGGAATTTAAGGAGGTCTTAGCTAGAAGTCTTTAATTGGATTATTCCACCAATATGATGTAAAGTTTGTATAGTTGTAACAGTATTTAATATAAAGACTTACTTAGGCTCAAGGACTTAGAACTGTTATAGGTTACAGTTCTGCTTTAATTATGATGGTGCAGGGTAAGATACAATTATGGAAACACACTGTCTTAGTATGGATAAAGGGCTTATATAGCCTTATATACCTCAAATGAGAGGAAGCTTTTACGAAGCGTAAAGATAGGATGACAGAGAGGAAAAGGAACGCAGTGAGCAGAGATAATGATGGTGTCTAAAGCACTTACAAAGATTTTCATTACAAAGTGCTGCTCAGATTGTCTTATCTCTGCATACTGGAATTATATATTTGGTCTTTTCCTCATTTTGCTACACAGCTTGCTGTATGAAGGAAAAGACATAATAAAGAGCTCAGTTCTTTCTTATGTGCTGTCCAATTAGTCATTCACATACTAGTATCTCACTAGTAAAGACTTCTCAAAGTAACTAAAAAGAAACTTGGAATGGTTGGAAGCTACATTTTAGATAGTGTTATGCATTCTTGGCATGAATGTGGGAATGAACTTTAATCTCATGATGACCAGCTTTTCAAAAAGTCAGAAAAATAATATAAGAATACAGTTTAATTTCTATTAATTTATTATTTCAAGCTGGTAGAGATTTCATCTGAATGATAGCTAATGTATAAAGTAATTATTTGCAGTAAAAATTAACTATTCTTTACCACTGAACTATCTGTACATTAGAACCAAAGGACATCATCCTTCACCATGCTACTGTCACTTAATATACATCACAGTGCATGTAAAAATAGGGAATCTGATATCTTGAGGAGTGTATTCATCAAAGCTTTTACACAGAAGTAAGTGGTTATAAAGAGTTCTAGGTAATAAAGTATAAAGGCTGATCCCTTCTAACCTTTGGCAACAGGCCATTAGGAGAGTCTAATGAACTCTCATTTAGCTAGCCAGGAGATGAAGGTAACGAGTAACCTTGGGCGGTCTCATTAGAATCTCCTCTAAAAAAGATTTAGCAGATATTCATGCTGAATCTTGTTTAGGAAGGGCTAAGCCTTCCTGGCATTTCTTTCAGGAACCTGTTGAATGTTATGGGTGCTGACAAAGAGCCCTTGAGGGTCGTGGGCATTTGCTTTTCTTCAGTCTGGAAACTCTTTGCTCGTGTGCCTGTGTTTAGAGCCCTCTCAGCAGCCCCAGTGCAGCAATGCCTGCACAGTCAGCCTGCTGATGGAGCTGTGCCAGGAGCCAGCACAGCAGATGGAGTTTAAAGACGCAGGAAAAGATGCAAGTGGATAATACTTAAAAAAATGCACAATTATTATATCAAACAATTGGTCATGGTTATTTTGCTGGAAAAGCATTAGGGGAATAGTAGTGTGGGCAGGGGAGAGGAGCATGAAGTTCAGTGTAGCATTGAAACAGGGAAACTGTTAGCACGTGTGGAATATTTCAGCAGAGGCTGGACTAGCTGTGCCCCTGAGCTTTCTTCCAGCCTGAATCAACCTGTCACTATGGAAATGTAGCAGGGATCTCTGCTGTTCAGCTTTACCACTTAATTCAAATGCTCCTTCCTCCTGTGAGACACTGGCATGAAGCAATGCAGAAAGTTCCATGGTACAGAGGGGTAGAAAATAGTATTTTCACAAAATCCTGGAGATCACCTTTTACTTGGCTAAGCAATTCTACATGTCTTCATCTTGTGCTGGTGGTGCAAGTTCTCTGCTTGTTTTCTGAGTCCAAGGTCAATTTTTAATCTTTTACTCCTAACATTAATGGTCTCTTTATTTTATATGTTAAAGAGTTAGGTGATCTGACCTTTTCATACTAGTTGGTCTTTTAATCAAAATTGTATTCATCTCCCCATGTTCAGCATTTCCACTTTATTAATCTTTTTTGCTGCCTCTGGAACCTGATGTGTTCTTTCTTATGCATTTGAGAGCACAAAATACTTGACATGAATACTGTAGTGCTTTGGTGGAAATCATCCATTTAAAAAAATCACCTCTTAGCATAACTTAATTTCATGCTCCTTTAGATTCCTGCTGTCAAACCTGCTTAATACCTGTACTTTAATTTTGTGCACATTTTTCTCCTAAATACAGTTCTGCCAAGTGTACTTTTATCACTAAATTGATAATATATGGTGTAATCATTGCTTCTGAGAAGCAGAAAGAAAGATTTGCTTCCTGAGAGGGGTTATTATTTCCATATGGTTTGAATACATTGGCATCTATAGCCAATTGATATAAATTTCAAAAAGCCAGAAAATACGAATTTCATTGAAATTCACATGGGCTTTCCTTTGTTTGGTTTTTGGTTGGTTTTTTGTTTGTTTTTTTTTAATTTTATTATTGGTTTATCCTATCTGGATATTTTGTACCTACTACTGATGGGAACCTTGGAAAGATTGGATTTGTCCAGATGAAGGCTTATTCAGCTCCATATGCTGTCTCAATGAAACACAGCACATTCTCAGGGAGGAATAAAAGACTAAGGCAAACATTTCACTGGGTTTCCCAGACATAAACTTCCATTCCCAAGACACCTGCTGCTTAAAGGTTTATTTTACTTTAATTTTTTTTAAGTTTTTTAAGTTTGTATTGTTTTTATCTAAGGCTAGTATCTATACCCCTTATTATCCCTACATATTCCTCTTGTACCCTCACCAATTTTAAAGCAACCACTTTCTGTCATCTGTGCAACCTATGTAGACGTGTTACACAATTTATTATTCCATGGTATGAAAAACTCTTTTTCTTTATTATTGTTTTCAAATCCTTCTTGATCATTGAAGTGGCCCTTAATTTGTGGTCCTTGGATAGCGAACAGTCATTTTCTATTTATTTTCTCCAAGTTGTGATTTCATGAGTTCCTGTCACAGATTTCTTCTGTTTTCAGTGACTTGAGACTGGTGTGAGTTCATTGTCTTTAATGGAAAAAAAGCAAGTATTTACAGTGAAAGGATGCAGAGCCCTTAGATGTACCTTCCTGATATCTAACAGTTAAATCACTTCAAATAATGAGTTACATTCTGTTATTTACAGGCTTGATGACCCCAGGGCCTGTGGCAGGTGAGGAGAATTAGCACAGTGGACATTGTTTTTATAATCTGTATGTTGATGAATACCATTCAATTTAGCAACTTTATAGTTACAGTGCATAAACAAGGTCAAGAAATAATAGTTAATAATTTCTGGGATCTCTGCTGGAATTTCTTTTGAAGCTTAACAGATTTTTTTTTTAATATACAGAATTTTTGAACAAGAGTTATCTATGTGATTTGGTTTATATAGAAAACTATTACTTAAATAGCAGTGTGACTGTGTACATGCACTTTTGAATTTAATGGACTGAATATGTTCCTCAGTAGCAACAGGTCATCCTCCAGAAAATCCACTTTTGAACTTCTGGGTTATAAGATATGGCTTAAATTGGCCTGACTAGATGTGATAAGAATTTACTTCAGTAAAATAAGCTCCATTCAATGCTTTAATTAACAAGAGGTCTTTTGTTGTTATTGTTGTGTGTTTGTGAATTGTTGAATTCATAACAGATTTCATTTACTGTGATAGCAGTACCAAAATTGGGATAACACAGAAAACAAACAACTTGCATCCAGCCAGACCAGTACACCAGATTATCTATTTTACAGCACCTCCTGAAAAATGGAATGGAAATATGCTAATTTGCTGCTGGCTTCATACGGCAATCTTCTGGCTGAATAAAACACAATTTAGAGCACACCAAGGTTAAGAAAAAAAAAAATCTTTGTAGGCTCATCTTCCCAACAGTTCTGGCTCATGTAAAACATTATGTCCTCCTAGGAAACAAAGGGCTGGCAAGGTTCTGCAGAGCCACAGTGTTTCTTGTTTGATAACTTTTCCTCAAAGGTTCAAAGTACTGCAGGTTTTTCAAGAGTTTTCTTTTCCTCAGATTTTTCAGTCTTCTGATACTCTGCAACTTATGTAAACAGTCCTAATTAACCAGCAGAGCTTGGAAATCAATCATTGAATTATGACTATCTGTTCCAAAATGTTTATGAGACCTTGCTGCAGAAGGGTAAAAATATTTATGAAATGCTGTTTGCTGAAACGATTCTGTATGCAGTTTTTCCGACAAAGGTTTAAAATCAGAAAAGAGCCCTGTGACACTGCAAGAAACAAAAATACTCTGTAATAAAATGTTGCACACCCAGGAAATGCCAAAAAAAAAGTTGAAGCAATGTTAAGACTGCTGTGAGTTGCAGAGTTTTAGTATAAAAAATCATGAACTGTCTATACAATGAGACATTGGCAAGGAAAAGGGATAGCAAAAGCACCAATTATTTGCTCAATCCTTGTCCAACTAACTAATTTGGCTTTTTAAATTAGGCATCGAGGCAGTAAGGTTAAATCCTTATCTGTTTTTTTCTGATCACAGACTTGTTTGAAAATTGATTTTTAAAGTTTGTGTGCTCTGCAAATAGACGGGAAGTGTTCCACATTCTTTTGGTACATTATTACTCACATTTTGGAATTCAGGCTAAGATTTCATACTTATTGCAACAAGTGAAGCAGTTATTGAAACTGTAATTGACAATACAGCTCAGAAGTCTATAAAATTGTTTACATTAGCGTATGTTCATGCATATGCTTTTTACTTTAATAAAGATTTTAAAAGTATAACAGTTCTAGTGCTTTTATTATACTAATTTCCAAGGTAGTGAATGTGATGTGGTTATGTGTACACCCAGGTAAACATGCAGATGGTAAATGTCATCAGACCATGCAGTTTTAGGTAAAACATTTGTACCTACCTGTGTTACTTGTGTCTCTGCTTCCTGAAATCTATCGTCTTTGAAGGTAAAAGCTACCCCAATCCTGTGGTTGTTTTCCCAGTAAGTTCAACCCTTTGTTGAACCCCAAAGGGGTTCACCCTAGAGGGAACTACCATTTCCTCTCCAGGATATTTTTCATTCTCCCTGGCCAAATAACTCCTCAACCTTCACTTTAAATTTAGACTGTTTTTTCTGTTTTTTTTTTTTTACAGGCCTGTATATGGTCAGTGAGCTATCTGCTCTTGGGACTATCCCACCAATTCTGGGTTTCATTACTAGCAAGCAATGTTTTGTCCAGCTCTTTCTGGATACAAATCTAGAGGGATCTTAAATCTAACCATTTCTGGTTGAGACAGGGCTTTATAATGATGAATAGGAATGGTAGATTTGTTCCTTAGGAGCAACTGCCCAAATTATTGAATTACATAAAATCTAGAGTGCTTTGATTTTTTTTTTATATAATTTTCATTTGTATTGGGATTCCTACTTTGCTGTCTCTCACAGCTCATTCAAACACTGATTGCTATTGCAGCATAAATTTATTTTATTAGTCTGATCAATTTGCTTTAGCTTATGTCCTGGCTAGTAGTCCTCATAATACATTCAGTATACCTTCTGAATCCTTGACAAAAACTCCAGTAGAGCTGATACATTTATACTGCCTGAAAATGTCAGGTTTTCTTATAGGAACCTAACATACATATTTAATGTGGACCTGCTGGAGTTTTATTATGTGAGCTCTCTAGAATATCAATTTTTTCCAATTGCAGCTTCTGCTAAAGAACACTGTAACTGTTTCTTCCTCTGATTTTTTTTTTTTCCTTATTGGATTTTAAAAAAAACAAACACTTTACATCTGGCCATTTTAGTAGCTCATTCAGTAAAAATCTGTTGATTCCTCTAGAACTTTAAAGGAACAGGCAAGCATGTAGAAAAGTTGATTATAATGGTGTCATTCTTTCTCTAAAAGGGATGAAACATAATCTCAATGCCTGATCATATAGCAATCTCAGCCTGTCACACACAGTTTTTTAATAACTATAAAGCAACATGTAATTCTCTATCTGAGTTGTAAAGATTAAGACCTGTGACGGTTGTAATATGGGGTAATATCTTAATTTTATCAGCTGTTATAAGGACTGCAATGTGAAAAAAACTCTGTTTGCTATGCATATGTTGCCAGAAACTGCAAATATTGGTATTTGTTTCTTGGGTTTTAATTTTTTTTATTTTTCTTTTCATTTTTATATATGATAACATAATTCTATTTGTATTCCACTTGTCATTTTGAATTTTCTACCTAATAAAAGCCCCATTTTTGAAACAATGATGCAGATCCACAGGTTTTCCACATGGTCACTTGCAGAATACAGTGATTTAAAATTATAATTATTTCTTCAGAAGAGGGAAGAAAAATTAAATTAAAACCAAGAGAAAGTAATATGATATGCTTGATCCTGATTGAGCTGGTTTAGTGCCTCCAAAATCCTTTGAATATTTTGTGAACAAAGAAAACAGATGCAGTATATAGCTATTCTTTTGCAATGGAAATAGATGTCACTTGTATTTTTAGTTACAAATATAAAACAGAAATTCTGGGAATGTAAATATTAAAATGCATGCTACATCTTTGATAGATGCAAAATATGGGCAGCTCTCAAATTTTCTGTATCTGAAAAAAAGGTACTAAGTTCACAGCATCCTCTAGAGCCTCAAAGGTCAATAGCTTAGAGTGCAACACCATGTAGATATTTTTGTCATTAGATCATAATAATATTGTTGATGGGAACTTAATGTGAGCCAGGAACAAAGCAGAGTTTTATCTTAGAGAGATATTTTGGCAGCAATTTAAATAATGAAAGTAAAGCAATTAAGTCTTCAGACATATTTCTGATTTTACCCCTATAATATGTGTTTTATTTTCCTCTCATGTTTCCTCATGATAAATCTCCAGAAATCTTCTTTGCTCTTGACAGATTTTAAGATACTTTGTGCTGAATTCGTGTTCATCTTTAGGAGAGAAAGACTCTCAGAGTTGATTTGTGGGAAAGTTCTAGGAAAAAAAACCAAAAACCAGCTTGGTGCTAGCTTTTATAAATAACCAAATTTAGCCGAAGTTTATTAGCTTTCTCTTCCCCAATAACTCTCTGTGCCAAGGAAGCAAGAAAGTTTATATAAAATACACAATTATGTAATTTTTGTGCTACCCAGGAGTGTCTATGCATCAAATGAAAAGTCAAGGTGGCTTCACAAAGCCTCTGCATCTCCTAGGACTTTGCAGCAGGGATGTTTTCCAAATCTTTAATCTTGCGCCATGCTGCTGGGCCAAACCCACTGGAGCTTAAAGAGATTCATCAAGAGTGATTATGTGGCTGAACATCATCCGAAGCAGTGGGTCTCTTGTATAAGAGACATAGCTTGCTTCATGCCTTTTTTGTTCACAAGGATACATTTAAGAGGAGTAACTTGTCTATTTTTAATAAATACTTTTTCATTCTTATTCCTGGTAGCATTTATTAGCACAAAGGTAAATAATAACAAAACAAAATCCTGAAGTGTTTTCCCCAGAACTGGCTACCACATTTAGTTCTTGCTTCCTGTCACTTGCTGCCCAATATTATATTTTTTTACTTCTCAGGATCCTTAAAACAGGAATCATTACTTTAAAAACACTGAGGAAATTTATGAGAGTTAAATATATAGGGTTATTTTTTCACATTACTCAAAATTCTGCATATGATCTCATTTGTAGCATCTGTCATAGGCTGCAGTGTTTGAATAGTGCAATCAATGAAACCCCAAAATAAATAGTTGAAATAATCAATCTTGGAAATAACAAAGACCTTAATCTGCAACATCCGTCGGCCTTATCTGCTGACCACAGCTTTTGGACTGGCGTCATTTCAGGAAGACAAAAGGCAGCTCTTACAATATCTTCAAATTGTTTGTTAAATAATAAATCCAAAATACAGCTTGCCAGATTTCTAGACCTGAAAATGGCTTAATAATAGTATTGTAGCATGAATACCAAAGCAAAAGTATAATGAATGTGCCCACCAGCTTACTACTGTGGTAGGGTGGTGCCCATTTCTGTTAAGAAATATTTAGATTTCTGTGGAAAAACAAAGCTGACATATAAAACATGTGAGGCTTCAGTAGCCTGAGAATGGCCAGGAATCCCATCTTTTATTGTTTTCAGAGACTCTGGAACAAAATTATTTCTGATTTTTCCACCATACCAACTGCATGCACGTACACATCAGTGGTGATTGACATCAGTTTCCTATACTTCTGTCAGCATCCCTCAGGCAATTATTTCCTCCTCCTTCACAGTTTGTCCGTTCTTCTTCCTGCCTTGGTTGTGTGGCAAGGAGTAGGTCAGCAGCACTGAAATCAAATAGCTACTTTGCAAAGTTATGTAGTCACCGTGTTCTTTTTCTAATTCGGAGAGCAATTAACCTTCAGTACTCCGTGGAGGAAACAACACCCTGCAGGAGTGGCAATGACACGTCCATAACTGAGGTGCAATTTCCAGACTGGGGCTGGCAGGCTGGAAAGCAGCATTACAGAAAAGGGCCTGGGAGTCTTGATGGACATTATGTTAAAAATGAGTCAGCAATGTGCCATTGTGGCAAAGGAGGTTAATGGTATCCTGGGCTGCATTAGGAGAGCTGCCAACAGGTCAAGGAAGGTGTTACTTCCCCTCTTCTCAGAACTGGTGATGCCACACGGGGAGTGTCCAGTTCAGCTCCGTGGTATAAGAGAGATATGAACGTACTGGAGAGAGTCCAATGAAGGGATGCCAAGATGATGAAGGGACTGGAACACCTCTCAGATGAGGAAAGGCTGTGAGAGGTGGAATTGTTAAGCCTGAAGAAGGGAAGCCTCAGGGATGATCATTTGTATATAAATACCTGAAGGGAGGGTGCAAAGAAGAGGGAGCCATGCACTTTTGAGTAGTGCCCACTGACAGGACCAGAGATAATGGGCACAAACTGAAGAACAGGGAGCTCCCTCTGAATATCAAGAAATGCTTTTCCACTGCGAGGTTGGCTGAGCACAGGCACAGGTTACCCAGGGAAGTTGTGGAGTCTGCATTCTTGAAGATATTCAAAAGCTGACTGGATGCAATTCTAAGCAATTGGCTATAGCTGCTTGAGCAGGGAGGATGGACCAGATGACCTCCAAAATCCCTTCCAAGCTCAGTCATTCTATGATTCTTTGACTTTCACAGACATTGCTGCAGACCCACCATTGCCACTATGGAGCAACCATCATGGGAGTTTTCCAAAGCATCCTGTAGTCACCTGCTTCTTTTGCTGAGCAAATCTTTATTATTTCTTCATTTTGAGAGTGTCATAATGGAGATGGGATAAGCATTTTGTAAGGAAGCATTGTGAGCACAGTTTGATTTCCTGCATTTTTTTTTAGATTTTTGAAAACTTAAAAAATTTCATGTCGTTATGTTCTCAAGGAAGAAAATACACTAAAAAAATAGGTAGGTTAGACACCTTTCACCAGTTATATATAGAGAAATCCAGGTGAAAAATTTGCTGCAGCAGCCAAATCGGTGTACTCAATAATGTAACTAATTTACACTATCAGGACTCAGTATCTACACTTACACTGGTGAAATGACGTGTCAAGTAAGCAAACGTCCACATTTCCTATGCTAAAAGAGAACGTAATCATTCTTGCTTTTATTTTCTGTGTGCACAGAGAAGAATGGGACCCTGCTTTGCTATTAATGGATGAATATATGCTAAAGTACCTTGAGATGGCTTCACCAAATGAAAAGCTGTGACCTGACTAGGTATTTTACAACATCCCATATATAATGAACTCATCAAACACTTCTGTCTAAGATAAGCTGTGTCAGCACAGCTTGGGGCCTCTGTGGCTCCTGGTACTTATATCTGCTGATAAATAACAAGTAATTGTGAACAGCAAAGTCTGGAGAAATAAAATTAAGTTATTCATTCATGAAGAAATTTACTGTTGAAGTTTCTGACAATGCATATGCAAATAACAATGTATCTGGGCAACTTTCAGACTGTTCCATAGTTTTGTGAGGTGATTAAATATTTTTTTAGGTAGCTGTAGTTCTTTAATATGCCTTTTGGATTTCTAGAGTAAGTTTTAAAAAACATTTTTGGTTGGTTCTGTTGCTTTTTGCAGGACATTTGTACAAGAATGGAATCATACAGAAGCCACTTTTTAAAGGACCTAAGAAGTATTTAATTACTTTGAACCTTTATGTGCAGGATACTTACTTTAAAGTGAAAAGTCCTCTGAAGTTCTCAAAACATAACATGTAATTTATTTTTCTCTACCATAACTGCCTGCCAGGATTACCTTCTGCAAAACCAATATATGTTAGTCATCATATTTTGATATTTAACAAATAGCTAATGGATTAGGAGTATGTGACAAATAGAAAAAAAATAATTCAAATAAAAAGCAGAAGTTTTGTTTGCAAGTTTAATAAAAGCCAGTGGGAGTAGCTACTTACAGGAACTGTCAATAAATTTTGAGGAAGAAAAACATTGTAATGAAGAAGGACCTTCAGATCAAGAAAAAAACAGAGACAAGGCCAAATTACTTTTTTTTTTTTTTCCAACTAGATGGAGCTGTCTGAGAGTTCAAGGTACTTTTGGACTCTGATTCTTCATGTGATATACAAAATACAATAGTGAGAATAGCCCTGCATCTTATGGTTTTAGATTGTTATATAGATTTTTGAGCATCAGAAATTAACCAGTCTCCTAACCCATGGGTATACTGGAGATTTTTCACACTGAATGTTCATTTGTAGATACTGAATCAAGACTATGGGAATAACAAATAAAAAATATTTTCAGTAGTTGTCAAAGAACAGCATGATAATTCAGATACAGTAGCTATGTACCCAACTCTTTTTCCCAACCCTGCTATAGTAAGTCCTGCCACAGGATTTACAAAAGAGAAAAAGAGGTTATAGAAGTTAAATGATACAATATAAACAAACAAAAAAGAAATAACTGTTTCTTTCACAGTTTGATCACAGTCTTCTCCCATGCTTGTATGTTCTCTGAAAATCACCTTTCTTCTTCCAATGTGACTGGATTTTCTGCACATTTTGGAACATTGTTACTGCATTCCAGAAAAGAAATTTTACTATGTTGTTTCAAATATGGTCCCTTTCTTCATTTATTTTCTTTCAACTGGAAGTGAATAGGGATTTAATTTGATCGTATGAGGCAAAGTATGGATAGTATTATTATGTTTCATTAATGCAACTGTTTGTATGAAAGTAACACTGAAGGTATTAAAATGCTGTTGTCAATGCTTGAAAAAATTAAGATTCATTCTCTTGGGAGCAAAAATTGTCTTACCATGCTTGATGTGTCAGACAAGCAATTAAAGGCAGTAATGCCATCTTCTGGGTTCCTCATAGTCCATGTTTTTTCTGACTTGTTTCTTAGGGAAGTTTCCAGCTATCTTCACGGATAAAAATAGTTTTCTCTGTAAAATCAAACTACTGATGCTCAGACAAAGAATTAGATGTTAAAATGAGATTCAAAGAAAAAAAATTATTTCATGGACTAGATCACTACCGTTTTAATAAAGTGCATCATGGTGATCTACAGATGGTTTTATAGACAATAATGGACAACATTTTAACACTGACTGAGGTAAATTGAAAAATGTTTTCAAGCTAAAATAAAATCAAGGTGGCATTGCTTTTAAGTTGCAGTTCAAGCAGAGAAAATAAATTGGTATGCATGTGTTATATAGAGAACACCACCTTTCAAGTAGAGAATACTTTTATGTGAATGATCTAGGAAGTAGGGTTTTCTCATTATTATGATAGTCACTCAGAAAAAGTTTAAAAATATCACTGATTACTTTCTTCTCAACACAAAAATTTCAGCCACAGATGGTAGAAAAATAAATTTACAATGTTGATATTTAACAGTGCCTGCATGTGTAATACAGAGAAAAGACCAAAGACTTAAAAATTGAATAAATTCAGACAAGGACCTTAGAAATAGTTCTGGGATCAATCAGCCTCCTGGGTTTGGGGGTTTTTTGGGGGGTTGTGTTTTTTTTAAAATTTGTGGTGTTTTCCCTTAAGTATCCATGATTTATATGTATCATTGGAAGGAGGAAAGTGGTGTCTCAGATTTTTGTCAGGGGCTCTTGCACAAAACCTGGCTTTCACACATCCTTAAGTATCTTTAGGAAGTGGTCAGTGGTGCATTTCCTGGATGTAGGTGATCCATCTTGCTTTTTGATTCTGAGACTGGACTTAAAGGTTAAATCAAAATATCTTTGCTTATCTCTTTGCCTTTGTGAAAGAGTCCTGCTTAAAAACTGAAATGTGTATGTAAGCCTTTTAAGGAGACAGACAGCTGTGAGCTAGGGTGGGTAAGATAACTGTATTCTGTAACACATTAATATTCCATGAACACCTGGACTACAAAATATATTTGTGCTTAGGACAGAATGGGCAGCCAGAGCAGCCAAAGTTACCGCGTCAGCTAGCAGCACCATATGCTCTTTGTCTTCTTATACTGTTCTATCTCCTACCTTCTTCAGTTTTCTCTTTTCATAAGTAGTACTTCTTTTATTTTACATAAGACTACATTGATGAAAGTGGAAGAAGTTCACTCTTGGGGCTGTTCCTCAAGATACCACTCCTTCAGTTCATAGTTTGCAGTCACACATGCTTTTTCTCAACTGAAGGCAAGATTTTTCCAAATCATACCCCTTAAAAGCAGCATGCAAAAAGCAGGAAAAGTGAGACATGCACAGTGACAGAAGAAATTTCTGAAAATAAACACAGTCTTAACAAAAAGGAATAACCTACTCATTAAGCTGTTTGGAAGCATTCCTTGATTCGACCTCCAAAATGTTGACAGCAGTAATTTCTTGTTTCAGGAATTGGTGTGGTCAGTTAACAGCACTGCTTCATCTCTTTGGGTCCCATGGTCATGACTGTACTGTGCGTGGATGAACTTCTCTGCACACTTTGAAGGAAACAATGGTGCAATGTTTTAACTCAGTTTTTAAGTTCAGAATCTATGAGATTCAGTCCTCAGTGGAGGATTTTCCAAGATAAAAGACAAAGTGAATTTGAAACCCTAGCTGTCCCACCTGCCAACTCTGGCAGTCCCATACTTGATACAATAGAATAGACCTAGTGTAGCTTGCAAAAAGAAAGCTTGAGTGTTGAGGAAGTGCAACCATTTTTAAGTTATAAGTTTTTCCTTCTGTTAGAAGTTCTGCCTGAAATCTCCATAGCTCAGGCCCATAGGACTTCTCCCCTTCCCTGAAATAAAAATGCCACAGTGTAGGAACTTCACAATAAATTCCAGAGTTCTCTTGGGGAAGTTAAGCTACTCATCTGTAGACACATTCCCATTCATTTTGCTTTGAAGTGTCATAATCAATCCTAGATCGTTCATTTCTGGATAGATTTTATCTTACAAGCTCTGAATTTCAGAATATTTGTGACAAAGAAAGATGTATTCCCACTTTATTATAGAGGTTGTTCATGAACTCACCTAACGTGAGGATTCAGCAGAGCTTCTCTCTTTCTCTTGTAAACCAGTCTGAGCCTTCCCAGCAGAAGCCCAGCTGGAATCCATGTCCCAAAGCAGATGTGTCCCATTGGGTTCCAAAGAAGTGCATGGGCTGCAGAAATGCAAGGCCCTCCAAAATGAATAATTTTTTCCCTCCAGAAAACTCAGAGCTACATTTGTAAAGGAGACATCTGGCCCAGGAGACTAGATAAATTTAATCTAAAACACACCCTCAGATTCACACACCATGGAGGTAAGAGGCACCTCAAGAATTGCTATTTGGATCTACTGCTCTGCATCTGTAACACGAAATCACTTAGTAATGGAGTTATTAATTATAGCATTAATGAAAGTTTTGCGACATAAGCTAGTTAAATCCTAACTAACTGCTGCTCCAGTATTTCCTACTATATAAATGAAACAAAGATTTCAAACATGGTATAGGGGTACTGATAAATACTGTTGAGAAAACAAGTAAAATCAAGGAGATATGGAAAGGCAGAGAGAAAAGACTAAAAATTGGTTTTGTGACAAAATGGTTATTTGCAATGCTTTATTTCACTTTAGATTTTGAATGTGTTGCAACTGTTGATAAAAAAAAAATGTAGTTGATAATGGAATCAAAATATGAATGTTGGAAACAAAATTTATTTCAAAATAAAGATCAAATATTTTATTTTGGAAATGCTGAAATATGACCTGAAACACTGTTTGAACAACTGCATATATAGCCCCTATATATTTTAGTATCTTTCCCCAAATTTGTAAGATGAATTTGCTTAAATGTATATGCTATCCTGTGGTAGGTAATTTCATAAAAGCTCATTATTTTTTCAGCTGTTTATGAAGTAGACAAATATGTATTTCTAGTTGTGTTTGGCATTTGTTTGTCACTGGTTATTCATTCATTCATTCAGCATATATATACAAAAAAATGGGAAATAACAAAAATGCATGTAAAAGATGAAATAGCTTTTCCTTTTCATGTACTAAATGAGAAAGGAGATGAAACAAGTGAAGAAGGTAAGAGAATTGAAGATGCAGAGATGAGTATATAAAAATGTGGAAAGAAACAAAGAAATAAGGAAATTGACTGAAGTATGTGTTTGAGACACACGAAAGACCTTAGGAGGGCCCTGGTGAGATAGACTTGAAGTCCTGCTTTGTACACGTGTATCCCCAGGCACTGGCAGATCACTGAGAGGATATCTGAGGGGCAGATCTGTTAATAAGGATGTCTGGATAGTCCATGAGGACATTTGTTGCACTATCTGGCAGAGTTGTATAAGCATCTGTAGAGCTCTAAATATCTCAGTTCCTGGCTCCAGGATTTGAGCTCTGTCACTTCCTGCAACAATTGATCTGGAAGGTGCTGCTACTGGGTAGCATCTTTTCAAATAACTTTAAATTGAAGATGAAGAAGCACCTAATCAAGAATGAAAGAGGAGACACTGGGAATTTACAGATTACATGGGGGAAGGGAGACTTTGACAAAATAACAGGAAATTTGGAAAATAAAAGTTATTGGGAAAAACTCTTAAGAGTTGATCTGGCAGGCCTGATGGCCATGTGAAGTCAATGACATGAATTTCAACCCTAAAATATTTTTTCCAAATCTAGTCTCAGAGACACTCAGTGATGGAGGCTTCACATCCACCCACATGACCTATTCTGATGCTTTATGATAAAATCGCAGTAATCTTTCTGACTGCAATTCATGCTCATTATCTCACGGAGAACAGTCTATTCCCTCCTTCTTTGTAACAATTTTTGTTTTAGAATATGAGTACTTTGGCATATTATTCCCCTAAAATTCTCCTCTTCAGTGACCAAGGCAGATCCAAACTCTCCCCATGTGCACCTATTTTCTCATTACTTTCCTCTTTAATGTCCTAGTTGGGCTGCATTACTCTAAAGAATCCATAACTCAATCACAAAATTGCAGCTGAGATTTCCAGTGCTGTTGAGTGGGGGAATTATTTCATTTGTCTTGCGTGTACAACTCTCTGTAATTCCTGGAATGAGTGCCTTCTGTAAGCGGCAGGACATTTTTCATTTCTGTACAGTTTATAATTTACTTCAATTATCAGATTGTTATTTTTTACTACTCAGCCTCCATTAAGACACCCTGTATTTTGATAATTTCTTATTCATGCCCAATTTGTAAATTAAATAATATACAATTACTTTCTCCTTGCTCCTATTGAATCACATATTCCTTCCACATATTTTCTTCCTACTTAAATTTTAATTACATTTGCCAGGAAGCTTGCTGTACTCCAGCTCCACATAATCTACAAGTTGTATACAAATATGTTCTCTTCAACACAAGGAAAGTACTGAACAAAACTGGATCCAGAATACACTCTGCAGAGCCCTGTTTGTCAGAATTTTGCTTGAAACAGACCCATTAATACTTTTTTTGGTACACTTCAGTATAAAGTTTTACAGCCACTTTGTCACTCGCCTTTCATCTAGGCATATTTCACTAAACTGCTTGTAAGAATATAATTTCCATCTGTATTAGAGGGCAAGCCACATGGGAGTTACTGTTTCTTCCCTGTTCACAAGCCATGCTACCCCATGATAGAGCCAAGCAGTTTTGAAGACAACTGATTTTTCACAGATCCATACTAATTGCTGCAGATTTATTTTCTTCCATATTCTCCCCCCCACCTCGCTCTAAATATGGGCACCAGCTTGTCCCATTGCATTCTCTCATATCTCTATTACCTCCACAAGTTCACACATTTGTGATGACCCTGGGAGTTATTTGGACAATTTTTCAGCAACTTAGAAAGAAATTTATTAACCCTCAGAAGCCTAATAAAATGTATATATTATTTTAAAATTCTCCTCAACAAGTTCTTTCCCAATATTTCTATGAGACTTTGTGCCTTCGATGGAGATACTAAACAGTACTTTCCAATAAATTGTAACTAACTAATAAAGACAGCTAGAAAAATGCCCTTAACATTTTGGACCACCATCATCTGTTGTTAGTTTTCTATCCTGGCTGTACAAAGGACTAACAATTTTTCTTACATGTAAACACACTCCAGTTACCATTTTCTTAACTTTCTCTTGCAGATCATGTTTTAGCTTTCTGAATTTCTGTCTAAGAAATCTACTGAATTGTACTAGTCTTTTATAATCTAATCTAGTTTCTACTTCTGTCTACTTCCTTTTTTTATGTAGCTGATGTTACAGTTAAGCCATGGTCTCCACACTTTCCTCTGCAGTAGGGCAAGTTGTACCTGCTTTGTCATTGCCTTGAGGAAATATCAGCTTTATCTTCGGCTCTTTCTTCCTAGACTTTTCTCCCATGAGATCTTACATATTAAGGTTCTGAATTCAATCTTTACATAAGTTAGTTTTATTTTTATTTTCTTTTTTATTACCTTTCTTTTAGCGAGACACTTTTTCAATTTGTGATCAGCCTAACTGAAGCTACTTTCTGCCCTGACTTTTCCCCCAGCTGGTAAGATTCAAACCCACACACATAGCCCTCCTAGCTTCTCTATCCATTCTTCTATCAAACAACTATTGAGAGTGCACCCCAACAATCAGGCGGGCATTCTGGATCTGCTGTATGCCTTTCTGATATGGTTTTGTTTTTGGTTGTTGGTGGTTTTTTTTTAATGCCTAGTTCTGTGCTGTAGGTAAGTTCTTGTGGTGTTCAGGAAAAAACAAATCAAATTAATGATGTTTCTGCAGAAGTCATTTGTATAGACCACCATCTGAATAGTGTTTTCCTCATTTTTCGCCACGCAGCATGTTTAGCTCCTAGCTTTCATCCCTCAAATTAAGTGTTTGCATCTTTGATATTTGCATTTGATATATGCTATCTTTCTTATTTATTCTCTACCCAGCACTTTTTTGAATAACCTGTTAATATTTAAAAAAATTCTAAGTCAAGTCTGCATTATGCAAGTTAAATCAGTTTTCCTCTGCTTGTTTATTCCCCATACTCCTTGCAATGCTGCACAGACAGCTAAAATGTTTGGCAAATAAATTAGTGTTCCTGAGTGACATATTGCCCCAATCCAATCCAATCCACCAGATGCCATTATTACATAAGATATAATTATACGTAGCATGGGGGGATTGCAGCATTGCAGGCACAAAGATAACTTCATCAGAGAGGAAGTGCTGCTACTGCTACATTCAGGCTCCGTTATTGGTGCTAGGCATTTCTATATACAGAAGTTTCAACAGATTGACTTCTCTTTGTGTTCTTGGAAAGGTAGACCAAGGTGATGAGTTCACTCAAAGTGACTCAGTGATTAGCTGGAATTGAGACTCTTGGGGGTTTCTCCATCTCTTTTCTTTGATACTACTGAAGAGACATAAGCTTATCACTGAAGTGCAAACAGATGTTTCTCTTCCTGAAGTACCTCTCATACTAGAACTATTTTTTCTGTTTCAGTTCAGCATTTCATTCCTCAACAGTAACATACTTAAGCTTGTGTTCACGTCCTGTTTACTTCACCAGGAGCCAGCTATATCCTTAGAGTTAACCAGGTAGCCAGGTATCTGCCTGAATAAAGAGGGATTGCAGCCTTCTTTCAACAGTGTGCTATTCTGAGGCCTCTATGGAAATGTTTTAAATTATTCGTTAAGTTTTCCAAAACTTCTCTGTCAGCTTTTTCTGTGAGGGAAACAGCCTATAATTGCTCTCTATAATCATAATTCCAAACCACCAACACAATCATCTGTGTATGTACCTTACAATTTTTATGGTTTTGTGCCATTCCTTGGATTACAGATAGTTGAAGCTGACTGGTCTAGATAGTGGCTAAACCACTAAAAATATGCATCTATTTGAGAACAACAACAACAAAAGAGCATGTTGGTTTTGAGATTAAAAATAATAATTAATAAATACCTCCAATAAATATCAACTTTCATAAGAACATGCAGGCAATGTTGATTAATTTAACTCTCCAGTTCATCAAATCCCCTAAGCCAAGAATATGAACTAGAGCTTTAAATCAACATAGTTAAGTTAGTTTGCAAACTCACATCTCCATGGTATAACAGTTACACAAAATGAAATTCAAACTTTCCCCCTTACAGTTTTGCAATTCTACTTGTTAAGATAGTCTAACGTAAGGAAAAGATGCTGCAAATAAACAGAATATTTGCTTATGTAAAAAGCCACAAAACTTTTCGGGTCGTGATTGTACAGTCTGGGGCAGAGTAGGGAATTCAGCGTGATTCAATGAGAGTAAAGAAGCCAAAAGACATGATCTCCAAAACACATAGTTCTCTCTTAAGAATTCCCAATACTGTCCTACAGTATGGGCTTATAGCTGCAACTGTATTATAAATATGTTATGGCATACATTGTTTCTCACTTTTTGCTCAATGACATCTTACTTAGTCAATATTAACAGAATGGTGTGTGGAGAAGCGATAGGAACTTGGTGTTCATCCAAGACTAGAGGTCTCCAGGACTACTGCAGAAAGTGATGGGAAGGAACAAAGATCTGGTCTGTATTTGAAAGCACATTAGAAAGTGCTGTCTTTCCATACATGATAGGAAAAAGTTAATATAATGCACTGTTATTTTTTTTTTTTTCTTCATTCAAAGTATTATATACTGAAGAAACTCAAAGAAGATTATGATCTTTTGCAAATAAGAAATTCTGTACATCAGTCATTATGAACACTTTCTTCTGCTGTACTGCATGTTTGTGTGTTTGGAAGACAATTTGAGCAACAGAACTTGTTTGTAATTAAGAGCTCTCATCTTTTTTGTGTGTGTGTGTGCACTGTTTTATTGTTTTCAGTGTGACCCCAGAGCTATAGGTTGAGTGAAATTTGAAAACAGTGGAGTGAAAAGGAAATAACTGAAGACAGAACACTCCTGGGACAACAATGAATCATAAGACTAAACCAAAATGAGAAAAAATTATCTTCTAGGTTTAATCTGAAACCTTGAAGTAGGAATATTTTTATTTATAAAAGTAAACACTGTCATTTATATCTCAGTTTGCTAGGTTTATGCACTAAAACTTCATCATCCTCAAAACATGATGGCTGAGGAACTAAGATAGGGTCTCACTTTATTGATTTCACTTCAGCAACTTTCATATAATTTTCTCTGAGAAAGTCTGGACCACTATTTGATGTCTGACATCAAATAAAAAAAAAAAAAAAAAAAAAAAAAAGAAAAGATAATGGCCAGTGTAAGATCGATCAGTTGGTACTGTTTGTGCTGAACAAAAATGCCAGTGTTATTAAGTCTGTCCTTCACACTCTCTGGCATACATATAATTGCTATTTAGACTAACAAGACTGACATCCAAATTCTGATTAGACTGCAGAACATATTTACCTTGCAGCCAGGTTTTTACATCTGTCCTCTTCTGTGGGGTTCACTGGAAATCTGTATTTTCAGCTGTGGTGTTACACAGATTACACTTTGGGTTATACGTCTCAGTTTAAAATTAAACTGATATTCTCAAAACAAACAAATAAACAAAGCAAAATAGCAAAGCAAAATATCTGTTATTATATGTTGAGAATTTTTCAGTAAATGGCCACCTGACATTTCCCAGCTTTGTGCTCTGCTAAAAACAATATAAGCTGCAAGCAGTAGTTCCTCTCCCACACAGTATTTTATATCTCTGGTTAGCATCTGCAGCTCTGTATTCATGAACATGGCACATTAGGTGAATTGTAGAAGAGTTGGAAGACTTTGAACTTTTTCCTCTGTTGCTATTAGATTTGTAAGAAATATATATATATAAGAACCAACCACCTTCTAACTTGTATTATTTACATTATAAAATGTTTTCAGTGATGTTACATGTAATGCTGCATTGAATAAATGTGAATGAATAACACACATTCCAATAGAAAGCTTCTTGGTGCATATGTAATGCACACATGCAAAATGAAGACAAATTTTCCCAGTTAAACTACTTTAAATGAAGGTAACATAGAAATAGAGAAATTACATTCCTTATTTAAAAAATAAATAAATAAATAAAGGCAAAAATTTTAGAGTATCAGTTCAAGATATATGAAAAATCTACTTCTTGGCTGCAAATATGGTATTGTAATGAATAAAATCAATATTTTCTTTTTTACATGTAATAATAATATCAGTAAATATTATCAAAAGAAAAAAATATTTTCCTCCTTTCCTACTAAGGAGGAATTGCTCGAAAGGAATATACATATAAAAGCTAAAATAATTTATAATCCTTTTTTTTCCTATACTCCTAGCTAGGTTCAGCTATAAAATGTATTTCATTTTTCTGTGAGTTCTGATATGTTTTGATATATACAAACAGGTGAAGGAAAGAAGAGCTGAGGAACAACACCAAAGCTTACTAATAATTCCTCTAAGTCTCCCAAAGGTTGCACAATGTGTCAGTACAGTTTTCCTAATTTGTGACACTTTCCATGCCTGTACACACATACAAACACACACACACAGAGGAAGAATCTCGTTTATATAATTGTAACATCCACTTCCCTTTCCTAGGGCCTGTTTCCATAGCAGTACAGGTTTTCATCTGAATTCTTCTTTCTTTTTCCTCTGCTGCCTGCATCTCCTATGGTGTTCACAACTTTCCTATCAAATTTCTGCTTCAGCATACCATTATCTATTTCCTTTTCTCCAGATAAGCCTGGTTTTATAACTACTTTTTGTTCAGTTAGACCAAATTCCTTAGAATTGTGTTTTTGTTGTAAAGAATAAAAATTTAATCATTGGTAGGATGTGATATTTTTTTTTTATATGAGCAGTTTAATTAAGGGTTTTATAAAATATCCAAAAATGGACCCATCCTGTCAGAATGCAGAAATTATGAATATGAATCATGATTTCTAGTGTTTAAAATAGTTTTCAAATTGGGTGCTTAGAAACTGGAGACAAAGTCTCTGGCCATATTTTAAAATTTTTTAGTGTATTTGCAAACATTATCATTATTTCCTGAAAGCTTTCCTTCCCCGTCATGGGACTGTCAAAATCTCATAATCTAGTCTGACTTCAAAGTGCATGTAAGATGGCTTTCATCCCTCACCTGTTTCTCTAGGAGCTCAGCAAGTGTATTTGTTATTTATGTCTATACAAACCTCTTTAGAATTGCTTTTATACCTTGATTAAAACTTCCACTAATTTCTCTTATATCTGTTCCTGATCTTGTGGTACCGTAGACATTGCAAGTCCATTTTTCATCAATAACTTCTCAGTTATCAAAATGTTACACTTAATCACAGTGATAGTTTACTGCAGTTGGCAAAAAAATGGTTCAAATCTGACATGTTTGGGCAAGCACAGAAACAAATTTACAGCTATATGTGTGATATATTGGGCCATGAGAAAGCAGAATGTTGTTTGGCTGGAAGATTAAATGCACACATTTAGGAGCGAGGCAACATCATAGTTGTTAAGGGCCACGTTATCTTGCGTTTGATAACAAAAAGCAAAAAAAATGTAAGCCCTTACTTTTGTTGTAAACTCATAGCTTTTTGATGTATTAGATAGATCAAGAGAAGCAATAAATGTCTGTAAAAATAACTTCAACATTTGAAGTGGCTAGTATTTCATATAAACCAATATGTCTCTTAAGTTCTCCATACTCTATATTTTCATGAAAACATAGAATATTTGTTGGTAAAGAAACTTTGGAGTTCCAACTACTTTTTCCTTTAGTTGCAAGGCAGCCTTAATGTTAACTTTTATTGCTGACAGCTATTTGCCTAAGCTGCTTTTCAAGATTTGCAGTGCTTACAACTCCACGTCACCCAGAACTTATTTACTCAAATGCCCAATCAGTGGCACCTCTAGAAAGGTTTATCTTGTATTTCTTTCTGTCACTTCAGGCTGATATTTTTTTCCTATAATCACATCGTACAGTGAAAACATATCATTTTCTTCCTATCTGCAACAGCTTTTTACCTTCATCTTTTGCAGTCAATCACGGAATTTCTTGTTTAGATTCACCTGTTCCTTGGCTCAGTCAGTGATCCCAAATAGGTCATGATTTTTAAGCTTCTGATCATTCTCATTTTTCTCTTCTGGATAGTTTCTAATTGGTGAATGCTCTTAAAGTGTGGAACACAGGTCACAAGCTCAGACCTCACCAACACTGAACTGAGTGAAGGTGTATTGCAATATGTAATTGTAAATTACACTTCTGCTTGCACTCTGAAATGATATTTACTTTTCTTGCTATGTCACTGTTGATGTGTTTAACCTGGGGTCAGAAATTACCAAGATTCTTTGCCTCTGAGTTGCTTCTTCCCTTATTTATTTTTCATCTTTTATTTGTGTCATTGACTATACCTGCAAAGCACTTATCAAATAGCAGAGTATTTTTTTTCACTTTCTCATGAGCAAATTATACTCTGATATACCTCTCGTGCTGTTCAAGATCATGTCATCTGCTGAACAATAAGTATATTATTTATTCTATTCTATAGATGTTAATCAATATCTTGAGAATACTGACATGTACAGACTCTCTATACACCCTCACCTGATCTGTCTTTCCGTTTTGCTAAAGACTTATGTATCACACTTTTTTGCAACATGATTATGAAAGCTGTTTTGCATCCTATCGGTAATAATGGGAGCTAGTGCATGCTATTCTAGCTTGATATTGAAATAATAATGATTGTGTCAGATATATTAAAGACAATCCTGTTGCTCCTTCCACAAAGGCAATATTCCTATTAATGAGAAAAAAACAGACTTGTCTGAGGTGATTTCTTTTTTATGTCTTTATTTTTAGTCCTCCAGTTTTCTTCTTGTTAATCACAAACCTTCTGTTTCATTATTTGTATTTTTCTAAAAGCTTAAGTAAATTGACTGATCTGTCAGTCTTCAATTCCACTTGCTCTATGCTTTGAAAGATGAACATTGCAAAACACCCTTAGCTAGATACCTATTACTTCACCTTTCCTCTTGCTTGAGGGTAACTTTTGATAGCCTTGAGATTATTCACTCCTTTAATTTTCCTAATATTGCCCCCGGTCATTCAGAAACATATTCTGAACTCTCCAACCTATGCTTCTTCAACCTCAGCCAATAATTCCTTTTAAGTCTTATTTTAAAGACACCAGTTTGCACGGCACTATATTTTGATAGATTTTTCTCTAAGTTGGATAACCTTTTCCTTAATTTACATAACTATTTCTTGATATCCTAGATATCACCTGTGAGATGTGCTTCAGTTTGTAGCTTGGTCTATTTGATTTGTCTCTGTGTGCATACAGTACCTGGCTTTGTGTAATCTACTCTGATTTCCACTTACTGTATACTTCTGTGAGGCTCAAATCATGGAACAAGACATCCAGACCTGATTCTGAATACTCATCCTTATTCTTCCCTGAAGTAGGACAGAAGATCTTTTATCCTTGCTTTGTTCCTTGGAGAAGCTGTCAGCTTTCCTTAATCCCTCTTGTCATTAGACTAGTCTAACTGCCTGATTGTTAGGGACGATATATTAGGGATTGTATATGGACATTTATTTTGTGATAAATGCTCTGTTCCCTTTCTTTGCAAGAATTGTATATTTCCTCCCTTATTGACCTTGCCCTCTTGTGGGGAGATTTTATGATCTTTTATCATGTCAGTAGTCTCATGAAGACGCTGCTATGCCAATCTGACATAATTTTTAAAATCTGCTATTCTTTCTAGTCCCTCTCATTTGGCTTCTATTAATTCTTAAATGTCTACAAATTTATAAGCTCTTTGGCAGATTGACACTGCCCTACTGATTCTTCTTATGAAATTTATACAAATAATCTAAAATCTCTCTTCTAATTTTAGTAATCTGTGCTAGATCAACATCAACAATGATAATATCTCTGAAATATTGCATTTTTCAATGAATTCAGGCTTGTTACCTTGGTCAATATAATGAAATCACTGTGATACTCTAATATAAAGTTCATAGCATTATTTTGCATGATACATTTCTCTGAAGGTGAACTTGAATTTGGGTGAAGTCTCCAAACTTAGTTTACTCTCTTCTTGTGAATCAGATGTGGACTTGAACCATTTACAATATAGAATCAGACTAGAATTTCTAAAAGTCAGTGAGCAGGACAGTAAACACCAGACAACTGGCACTTACAAGTAAACCAAAGGCCATAAATTATTTTATGGGCAGCAAACACAGAGGAAGCATCTTTTTAAAAGTCCTTGAACACAAAATACCTGTGTATTTCACTGAGTGTGCAGAGAAACTAATTACTTTTATAACTGTCTGTTTGATTAAGAACAATATCATTTGTTTCCAGGAGTCCTGGGTTTTGGGTTTTTTTAATTATTATTCTTTCTTTCTAAGCCTAATAGTGTTAATGTTGTACTTATTGTTTCTTAATTTTACTCTCATCTTGGTGACACTGACTAATCATCCAAACACTATCTGCTACTGTGCCAGATCCTCCTGGGTAATAACAGTGCCAATGCTTGACAAGTGGTTCCCAGATAAAATGAGTGTTGCTTTAGGAGAAGCTGTGCCAACTGTAATGCAAAAAGCAATGAGAAAAGTAGCAGGAGACTATAAAAATTCCTTTAACTTTTGGTTATTGAAACTGTGCATGTCCAAGTAAATAAAGTGTTTCAAGAGGCAGTGCAGCCTAATTTTATTTTCTTATTATTTTAATTTCTAAACAAATGAGACAGCAACTGAAAGAATGCTAATTTTCTATATATCAAGCACTCTGCTGGGACCTGTAGTGATTAAGCCTTTGCTAAATATGGTTGTTTTACTATTTATAAAAGATGAGTTGGTAATAGAAGCCCATTTCTGAGTAAAAAAAAAGTACACATAATTTAAAAACTTAGCACAAAGCCAATAAAGAAAGATGTGGAAACAGAATTGCAATATCTGCATGGTCTGGATAAAAAAACCCAAACCAACCAAACAAAAAAAGCTTAAAAAAAATGCTTTTGGGGGAGGAGGGCTATAAGGAGGGACAATAAAGTGTATTTTGTACATGAGCAGAAGATAATTTCATCCACAGATACTTATGAAGACATTTTGACAGCTTTTCTTAGATTTAATGAGTAAAAAGAAGCTAAAGAATACTTCCTAATTCAATATATTTGCCTTTTATAGAGAAGATCCATAAACTCAAGGCACATGGTTCATTCTGGGCATGAAGGTCACTTAGTTCAGTACAACTGTAAGGGCATGTACAGGATTTCTCCTGTTTTGAGACTTGTTCAGGTTGGCCAGTCATCCTAGATTCCTTGAATATTTAAATTACTGGGTGGACCAGTAAATGAGATAGTAGCATATACTCCAAGTTTTTCTGGTCAGCAGAACTGTGCTCAAAAGGGGCTGCAGCAGCACCACTTTGAGAACAGGTAGCAAAGAGAAGGAATGATAGTTGTGAAAGAAAAAGTTACTTTGAAAGGTTTACATTAGACTTACATTACTCTTCAAACATGTCAAGGCAGACTAGTCAGGGCTAACAAGAGTCCTTTTAACAGGTGTTCTGCTGTCCTGTTAGTAAAGAAGAGGACTAGAAAGGGAAGTTTCTGCTCTAAGCAGTGTTACTGTGCATTCACAGAAAGAAAAAACTGATTCAAGAGCTGCACTTTGCTATGGGAAGGCTGTGTGGCGTTTGAGTGAAGGTTTCTGTGGAGTCTGCCCCTGTTCTTACCCAGACGAAAATAGCTGCACTTGTTTTGGAAACATGTTCTAATATTTTCTCATTTAAGCTTTTAAATAATTTGAGTTTTAAAATAATATTTTGAAATTAAATCTCATTTAAATTTCAAATCAGACAAAGGTGATGCAATGGGGTGGATCAGATTAATTTCTATCTTCTTTTTTAGGAGCACAGGAAACTTCCAGAGGCAGCATCATCTTAACCTTTCTCATCGCTTTTGTGAAAAAGGGTGGGGGGTTTTTCGCATCACCCAATGTGCTAGGTATCACATGTGTTTTAAATTTAGGTCTCTTAATCTGACTTTTCTAAAAAATCAGCCACTCTGATATGCATATTGCTAGGTAGCTGTCATGGTTTTTACTTTGGCCAGAGCAGCGAAACGCAGTGAAGCATGCGACAATAGCCACAAGTGTCCATCTTTACATGTTTTATTACTGTACTGAAGCATTTCTTTTGTTTGCCTGCAAGGACAGAATTTCTTCTAGGCTAGAAGAGCCTTGATTTAAATTCCTCTGAGTTCAAGTGTTTGTCATGACAAAGTTCAGCAGCCCTATGAAGTCATCTAGTTCCCATCAATCAGTTTGACAGTGTGCAGCTCACTCCATTACCACCTTTTCCCTTACAGTCTTTTCACATATATTATTAAATGCTCTTTTTCCTTTTCTCTCTTCTGTTAATAGCATTTCTTATCTCATCAAAGCTATGGTGTGAATTTTCTACCACCCATCTCCTGCACTGAGTTCTGTCCAAAGTGCAGATGAAGGAGGCTGCGATATCTGTCTGTAACCTCTCTTTTTGTCTTGTAGATTATGTTATTGCAATTATGGAAACTCTCATAAATCATATAGTTGCAACACCACTGAAACATACTATCCTCATCCTGCACAGCTAGGATAACATAAAGACAGCAAAAGTGTTCCCCAGGGAACATCTTCTCTTAGTGGGGCCCACTTTGTATGCACTCTCATGCTCATGGCATACCCCTGGTTCTTTTCGATTGTGGAAAAATATATTTAAAGCCTTTAGAACTAAGGTACAAAGTGGAATCAACATTGGGTTGTCTTCTGTTCTAGCCATCTCATTATAGACAGTTTTCACAGTGGTAGGAGATTAGCAGCAGAAGCCCCTAAAATCAGTATAAAATCTAATTATATGTACTTTTAAAATTATTTTCTTAAAAAGCAAAGAGTAATTTGTTGATAATATAATTTTTTTCAGATAGTCTTTCTAAAGCAAATAATGTAGAGGTATTAATTGGCTTAGAATCATCATGGCTTGGCTTCACGGACAAAGATTTCTCTCCCCCCCTTGCTGCAAGCACGCTGGTGGCTGATAAGGCCAATTTGGGACAGGCAGTGGGGCTAAAAAAGGCAGAGCACAAAGTGTCCTGTGATGGGGCAGCCAAGGCACGGTTCTATGTTCCTGTGACTATTAGGAACAATATCAGCTGATTTTTTAAAACAAAAATAGCTTCTCAACTAAGCTTTACCCCATTAATTTAAGAGATTGTTTATATTTAGCTACTAAAAGAACAAAGTAAAAATTATTTTCTTTTCCTTGTGAGAAATGACCAACATTATTTACCCTGATGAATAAGAATTAATCTTTTTTTTTCGGCCTTACAGAGAGAAAAATTGATGCTGTTTACTTTATTACTAACTAGTACTGGCATAAGCCTATGTATCTTTTTATATTCTTTATGTAAAGAATTCAGGATTCTGAATGTTACATTCCTTCTCTTGTGCTACATTATTTGAACAGAATGAGATATTGCATTTAGATGAAAATTTAAAAAGATCATGTGGTTTTCTCCTCTGATGTATTCTTCTGAATGCAAAGCTACTAAAGTTACAGAGTTTGAACACTCTCAGCTCAGGCCAACTGCAGTAAACTGGTTTACTTGTGTTTGACAGAACCTGCCTAAACTGGATTGGAAGGTCAGCTTCAGCTGACTGGCTACAGCTCTGCTGTCAACTTTGGACCACTTTTTTTGAAGAAAACTACTGAATATGTTTCTTAAATTAGAGAAGGTAAGAAATCACCTAATTACATGCTTCAAAGTGAATTCAAACATTACAAGCTTTCCTCTGAACAGGATAGAACTGCTGTAGGCAACACAGCTGCAATCTGCTCTCCTTAAGGTCTAGAGGTACCAGATGGAAAACTGGGTATCAGGAACTTGGTGGTGCAGCTCTGACATATTTTTTCCGTGGCATCTATCCCCACTGCTCTAAACATACAGTGGTTTATCACCTCTGTTTCATAATGCATAATAAAATTCAATCTGCTAACAATACATGTATTTGAATTATTTGTCTTTTGGATGAAATCTCTCCTGTTTCTATTGGAGCACATGTGATGTTAACAATATGCTACTGGGTCTCATAAGGTTATAATTTTCTGTTTAATCCTCCTACCTGTCTGCATAGAATCATTCCTGTTTTATATCTAATTATGTGTTAATAATCCAAGATTATTTTTATGATGTTTTGTGGGCACTTAAATAATTTGTGTCTAGTTGTACCACTTTCCCCTAATGTTCTACCAAAGTTTCGTCTTTAGTCTTTCTCAAGTCTCATTTTTTCTCAGCCAGTTGTACTTTCTTTGTGCTATGGGAACCTTCTTGCTTTAACTTCTCAATGAACCATGTGCTTTTTCTTTGAAAGAACAGCAAGACTTAAAGAGGAATCATGAGGACAAGAGAAAAAAGCTGTAGAGATAAGGGGAGGAGCTTAGTAGAGAGCAGCTTTGCAAAATACTTCTTTTATTCAGAACAACATATTGTTTGTGAGAACAAAAAAGAATCTCTGAGCTTCTGTATTTTAATTTTTACTTGTGTCTGTTGATAATACTTACTGGTTAGATACTTCTTAAAAAATAGTACATAGGCATGGAAAATGAACTGGGTAATCTGACATATGTGGTGCCAGAGCACCAGTGTTATAGATCTGTAGTAGCTATTATGCCTTGTGAAAGAGGGTAAAACACTGTAAGCTCAATTTTATTCAGTCCCAGGCATTCAGAAAAATATCAATAAAAAAAAAAAAAAAAAAAAAAAAAAAGAAGTCAAATAGTGGACTGAATTAAGTTTTAACTTAAACTGATGTCAGATATAGAATACTGAAGTAATGTTTCCTAACCAATTAGTTTCTAGGAAGCAGAAACCTCACTGCAAATCTCTGTGGGGAATCATGGCCGGCAAAGCCTCTGACAATCACGAATGAAATGATTAATGTACAGCTGAAGAGGTGACATTTTATGTCAAAAGAAAAGAGCGATTTTAGTATATTACTGATATTTTGGCTCAAATGATGGTGATGGATTCCATTCTCCAGGAAATACATCCAGCTATCACAAGTGAATGCTTGGCTCTTCCAGAAGAAAAGCTGAAATAAAACTAAATAAAGTATCTAGTTGAAAAAAGGGGAAATGGGTTAGCTCTATTTCAGTGGGACAATCATAGTGTCTTTAAAGAAAATGAGACGATCTTGCCCACTGATTACTTGCACCATGAGCTACATAGCCAGAAATTATAATGGGCTTCACTGACATTCTTTTACAAATCTGGACTATACCTATCTGAGTGCATACCAGTGTGTAAAAGAACACGGATGTGTGTATGCCATGTAGAATGTAAGAAAGTAGAGATTAAAAAGAAAAATATTAGTCATAACTGCATAGGAAGTTTTGGTTGTGTCCGTTCTAGGATTTCATGAGAAAGTGACCTTTTTATGAAAATGACCTTCCCAGAGGAATCATGATTCTGTAATCAAAGAAACACACACAAAAATATGTAACACAGTTCATGATCATGCTAATCTGCATACTCTTATTACTTCTGCCCTACAAGATGCAGTAGAATACCAAAGTGATAGAATGAAGAATGATGGTGAAATCTACAATGAATATTGCATAAGATTGTCCATGCAAATGAATTTTTAGATATTTTAAGCAGAATACATTTTTGCCCAAAAGGTAGCAAATCTGTGAAAGTTTGCTGTTCTATACCAAGATTCCCTGCCCTGCTGCTGGCTGACTTGGTTGTTTTCAATTTCACTTTGATGTGAGTCAGATATATCTACAGGGTCACTAAGATGATGTATGCTTTTTTTCAGGGATGTGTCAGGGAGGCACAGTCAGTGCAGTGGTAGGAAATGTGCCTGACTGCTATCTGCCTTATGTTCCTTCTGCAGCAAGACATCCTGATGTGCCATTTACCATTTTATGCACTAAATCTTCATACTATAGTTTAGAGGCACTTAGTGAGAGGCCGGTGATTAGAAACTACTTAGCACAAACTGGTATTTAATAAGAAAGTATGTACTCTAGCAGATGCTATAGAAAAAAACCTGCTATGAAACAACAGAGAGACTTTCACCCCCTCTCTGGTTGCTAAGCACAGATGTGACTAGCTGTCTACAATATTTCACAGACAATACTTCAAAATGTCTGCTCGTGGCATTATATGGCTGGATGTATTTTTCTTCAGCACACAAATGATCAGTAACACTCAGGATAAGGAAGTATCCCTTTTCCACTCAGTCTTGTCTTTTCTACCTTTGTCCTGGTTCGGGCCAGGATAAAGGTGATTTTCTGGTTTGTACTTTTGCTTTCAGCTAAGTCTCTTGTAAGTAGCTGCACTTGCTGAAATTAACAGCAAGTTTCTCAGACAGTGTCTGTTTCTAGGACTGATAACTCTGGATGTTTATAGTTACTGCCAGAGACTGGTGTGCAGAGCCAAGGCCACTGCTCAGCTCTGAGGAACATTTTACCCTGCAGAAGGAGTAAAGAGGTCACACCTGAACCCCTCCTTTGGGGAGGAACAGACAAAATAGATGCCAGAACTGACCAAACAGAGTATTCCATCCCATACACATCATACTCAGTATAATTTGAGGGATCACGAGGGTCAAAGACCTTCCTGCTCTTCTTGCCCTCCCTGCTTCCCTTCTTCACCTGTTCCCTGTTTGCTTCAGCATCCTGGGAGGATTCCATCCATTCGTCTGCCTGTGGTCCTGATCCGTACCAGCCTGAATCTGTGTGTTCCTACCTCCAGCTCCCGACTGCTGCCGACTCCAGGAGTCTGGCCTGGACTTTCCCAGGGCTGCCCTGCAGCCTCCGTGGTGATGTGAGAGTTATTGGGGGAAAAGGGTGAGGAACGTGGTATCAATTTTTCCTCTATATTTGTATATATTTAGTAATTGTTCCTATTTATCATTACTGTTTCGTTAAAGTTGTGTAGCTTAGTTTCCAACCCATAAGTCTCTCTCCCTTATTCTCTCTCCTTTCCCTATCAGGGAGGAGGGGGGGTTAATAGGGAGCATCTGTTTTTCAGTTTAATTGCCGGGACAGAGTTAAACCGTGACAACCTTCCTGTCTGCTTCCATGTGATGCTTGGTCCATCCTGCAGTGATGTGTGAGCCATTTGTTGCTGCAGTATCTTCCATTTCAGAAATTAGACATTCACTACTCATGTCCTCTTTCCCTGCTCCTTCTCTGAATTTTGTTGAAGATTAGCCTCATACTAGGCTAATGTGTGCTCAGTAAGAACCTCATGGCTGAGTGGCAGTGTCACTGTAGACAGCTGCTTTTTACATCCATGGTCTCCCATTCTTCATTGAAACATTATTAAGGCTTTACCTTGTGTTGTTTTTTTTTTTAACATGGCCTTTACAATTATATACACTGCTACATTTCTTTACTTAATAAAAAGCATACTCAGAAGTTATGATCTCAGTTTTTTGTTGAACATTTCAGTTGCTGAGTTTCACATTATGAGTGCTGATGAGTTATTGCATTACTGTCAAACAAGGACCTGACACTCTCTAAAATCATTCTTTAAAGTAGCCTCTAATCAGATGGGCATTTTCTAGAGGGCTGTAGATAGCCTGAACTCCAAATAATTATGGTCTATGAAATCTATGAATTCTGTCCACTATGACACTAATCTGGGAAAGTGCTCCATGGCACTTAATAAGCAGAATGTATCTATGCGCAAAACCAGAGGTTCCTCAATCCCATCTGTTACTTTGTGCCATGTTACAGTTCAAGGTATATATTTTTCACATATGAAATGTAGGTTATCAGTGTATATAGTCTAAACTTCAGAAAACATCCTCCCAATGTTTTAGTTCCATTATGAAAAATAATAGAAAACGAAATGGTTTTATTTGAAGTTTGTGAAGGTGAACCTATTTAACATTCCAGTAGTAGAGAAACTTCTGAGTACTTCATTTCTCAGCTACTGCTGCTGAAAGTGCAAGGGAAGATAAACATTGCTGTATAAAATCTCCTTCCTAAAAGAGGGTGTTTTGTGACTTGAAATATGATAATGCTTGGAATGTTTTGCTAAGTTGTCCTTATTTAGCCAGGATCCATCCCAAAATACCAGCTGTGCCGACTGATCAACACATCCTTTTGTTTGTGGTGACTCATTACACAGGTGCACAATTACCCTGCCTAAAGAAAGTGCTATTCTGTTCAGTTTAATTATTGAGATTTGATATAGACTGATTATTGTTGCAAATGAGGACACAGGGACAGCAGGAACCTAGTAACATGAAAGAAATACACGCACATCCATGTAACTCCTACTCCATTTTGCTAAATGGTAAGAACATTTCCATATTGTATGGAATATGTATTGTCTACTCTACCTAAATGACAATGTAATTTCTGCTAGTAGTCTATTGGAACCATTTGATTTTAATGTACAACATGCACTTTTGTGGTAAACTTGCATTAAAAAATAGGTTAAATTTTGGACTGTTGAGGTAACCACCAGGGACCCAGCAATTTCTTTTTAAGAGGTAACTAACAGAGTAGGCAAGCTATGCTTACAGTGTCAGTCAGACTGATTACAAGAATTCACTGCAGGTTTTTCCATGCCAGCGTAGGACAATTAAGTCTCCCATAATGCTTTCAGTAATGGATGATGCCTGATACTTGGCTGGATTAAAAAATTTCCTGGTTTCTGCCTGATCAGTTCAGCAATGGTATACAAACAAAGGTGATTTAGAAGTGAACAGTGAGGTGGCAAAGCATATCAACAATACCAGAACTATCCAGGGTAGTGAAAATGAAAGCTTACTGCAGAAATTCATCACAGGTTCTTCTGATATGAGCATTGCAATGACAGATGAAATTAATCATCAGCGGTGGAAGGAAACACAAGGGTGGACAAAAAATGTCCTCTGAAACTGAAGAGTAGTGGGCCCCAAATTAGTTGTTAGACACAGAAATAAGTCCTTCAGGATGTGGGCTGTTCTCTGAAAGTTTCTGTGTTGTCCAAAGTACAAAAAAAGCCCCAAGACCTAGTATCTGCTAGGGAAGGAAGAGAGAACTGCATTTTGTCACTGTATAAATTATGATGTGGCTCATTTTCTGCATCCCAGGAAAAAAAACCATAGCGACACTGTTCATATGAACAGAGATTCAAGACAGTTCTACAGCCTACAGAAGGCGGAAAACTGGTGGGTAACATGACAGAAGGCTCTAAAAACATGAATGACATGGGGACAAACCATAAATAAGCCACAGCTATTCACCGTTTCTCATGCCACAAGGCAAAAATGGCACCCAATATGATTAACAGGCAGAAACACTAAGTAATTCAAAAGGAAATATTTTTCAATAGTGTTGAAATACAGAATTTTTTACCACAAGATTTTTGGCTGCTTTTTCTGAGATTTGCCTGTCTGGATGGCCACAGAACACTGCCTCCCATGGGACAGGAGATATCTGGACCGCTACAGCTTTTCTAGGTGCATCGCTCATTTAAGGTTGCCACTGTCTGCTCCAAAGGCTCCTTTCAATCCCTGCTCTCCAAGGAGATGCTTGGCTTTGCCCAGACATTAACAGGATTCATAAATGGATTTTTCAAGACTATAGTTGCTTACTTTATTTTTATATTTATTTTTTAAATAGGTCACTATTTTTCAGTAGTAAGGCAATAGCCTAATAATTATATTTACACTGATTTTTTTATTCTTAATTTATTTCTAGTGCACTCATTTCTAGAACAAATGAACTCCACATAACATATTTTCAATAGTCATTCAATGTTTGAATGAATCTGTCAGTCTGACTTTTTGACATTTTAGGCAAGCAGTTTCTGAACAAAAGCCAGTGGACGTGCCAGTGTTTGATTCTTTGCAAAATTCAGCGGTCAAGAGGATTTCACCAAAACATAAAAGCAGCGAAAAATAAGTGTCTCACATTTAACATGCCTTTATTTACAGGCAAATACATATAGACTCATAGTAATTCGGTCAGAAGCAGCACACCTTTAAAGAGGACTAGGCCCTGATTAATAGATCTTATGTTTTTTCATCAGTGTACTCCCTGAATAAATAGCTACGTTATCCCTAATACACTGAAAACATGTCAGGAGTGAGCAATTTCTCCCATCAATGGCAATGGCATATGAGACAAAGAATTATATATTGTAGTATTCTAGTGCTTAAATTCCTTAAAATATTCTTAAACATGAGTGATCTCAGTATCTAGTACAGTAAAAGACTACACTGAACCTAGTTCATATCACATTGCTACTTTCATAGGAAATATTTAATTCACAGGTTTCACATGGACTAAAAAAATAGTGTAATTTTTGTTGTTTTTCTTTCTACTGCTTTTTCAGACAACAGGGGAAAAAAAATAATAATAAAAAAGAAAAGGAATGAACATAAAGAGCATCCAAACTGGGTCAAAAAGATTGGCAACCATGGAGAATACAGAGCAAGAAATGGACTGAGCTAATAACAGCCACCACCACACAACACAGTCCTGCACAATAACAGTGGTGCCAGGATGGAAGCAGCAGCATCACAGTAGTGTGCAATAAAAACCCCACCCAGGGATGTTTCTGGTGGTCTCAATGAAGAGAACCAGACTGAACCCTGTTCAGTCTAGTGAAACAAAAGCATTTAATTACTTTGTAAACATGTCCAGATACAAAGCAGAGAGGGGAAAAGCAGTTTAAAATACTAATCAATACAACTGCAAACATATGTTTACTCCATTGGCAGCTGAGCAACGGCCAACGTTGAGCAGTGGCATTAAAACAGATTATTTTAAACTGGTAATTAAAAAGATAAATTTTCAAACACAGCATTTGGTAACAGGTTCCCAGTAGAATGAATAAGGACAGGAAAACATATGCAGTCTCTAGGATAGAGCCTGAAAATTTCTGGGAAAGGGGGGAATTCTGCAAGCTGTTGGCAGGTGTCTGGAGTGTCTGACCCAGAGGTTGTTCCCACCTTCCATTACTATGCTGTTCCTCACAGTAAGCTACTGGCAACTTGCCCCTAGCTTTTAAAATAACTGGTAGAGCCATTGTAAATCAATATGTAAGAGCTGGGAGAGCCCATACTGATTAATTCACAGTAAAGCATTTAAGGGTATCTGGGGAATGAACCTACTCATCCTAGGAGTCTACACTTCCAAGCTAACAGGACAAGTAGTCTCAGCCAACGCTATGAAACAAATAATCAAATATAAATACTTACAGTCATACTTAGGCACAATATGGCTATATTTTCAAAGAGATGCTGATGATTTAAGATCAAAAGCCCTGTTAAAAGCCACTGGGACACAGACATTTTAGAAGCTGCTACCCAACTGAGAGTGCATAATTTCAAGAATTAGGGTTTATGCAACTTGACATAATCATAGTTCTGCAAAACAACAAATAGTCTCTTAATAACTGTTGTCATTCTCAAAAGCTATATTTTAACTCCCACTGAATGGCACCACATGGCTAAAGTGGCTCGGTGGTTTTTGTCTTATGTCTGAACAGTGCCACTTAGCTTGCTAAAAATGTACCCTGTTGTGGTGAATGCAAATTCATGTATTCTTCTGAGACCTGCACTTCACTTTTAAAATATTGTGACTGACCTACAGGATGGGCATAACCAACCTCGGGCCCACAATCAGCTTCCAGCAGGTAGTAAAGGCAGTGCTTTGTAGGTTGTAAAGGGTCTGTAGGAGCACATACTGACATGTTTTTATAAATTAAAGTTCAGAGGTTTGGATTAGAAATTCCCATTTATTTTTTCATGAGAATTCAGCCTTGATACTATTCAGGCAACTGTGGACCTGTGACGCAAAGTGTCTTCCCCTGTGCTTTTCTGTTCTGTCAATATTATCTCCAGCCTCATTGTGCCTGGATCCAACCATTACACCTGGCCTCAACTGGTTTGCTGATTTCAACATAAATAGAAAAACTGAAAAATAGAACAAGCCAGAGAGCTGCATTATTTATTTATTTATTTATTATTATTTTATATCTCCCCTTCACATTAGGCTGCTCATAGATGTATTTGTTCTTTGGAAATGATCAGGTTTACAACCTTACTCTGAACTTTCCTTCTTATTCTCATACATAACCTATCTGATTTTGTGTTTGGGGATTAAGATTTACACCATATTCCACACCAGTAGGATCTGTTTGGATAAATGTTATGATTCTTTGTTCCTTGCACAAAAAAAGCAAAATTTACAACACAAAACCACTTCGAAAACTATTTTTAAAAGTGATCAGGTCTTGCCATCAGACTGCCTTATAAAGGCAACTGGCTAGAAAAGCAAAAACAATTCAGTATAAATAAGAGACATACAAATCTTACCCCAGTTTATGTGGTGGTTTACCTTTATGTGATGTATTACTTTTCTGTTAAAGGCTTTTCACATTCCTTAGGCTGGATCTGTGAATAACTATTGTGTCTCATGAGTACCTAAAACAATTTACTTGAACAAGTATGGGAAAGCAAATTGTGCTTGACTATGTTTGAACAGCTGTTAGTAAATCTGCACATTTGTAGTTTATTGGCATTTTTCTGCTATCACAGTGTAAATTTCCAGAATTGCGCAACTTTTTCCAATGTAATTTTATTTGCTGTAAGAGATTGTTTAACTTTTATTAGCAGTGGATGCCTCATTTATTTTAGTTCAGGGACAAAAAAAAAGGTAAACATGCCCTTGTTTGTGTTGATTACACTTTCATTCCAATTGTTCTTTTAGCCCAGGTGACTTGCAAAAAAACCCAAATAAAATATAATCTGGAAATTTAATTACATATACAGTCTGTCTGAACTGAGTCAAGTAGTGCAATATTAGCAACTTTGCAAAATTCAGCCCAATGTTATTCTTTGCTTAAAGCTGTCCCCAGTGTTATCCTAAAATCTCCATTGTGAAGCCACTCTCCATATTCTTAGAGAAGTCATGGATATCGGGACACGTCCCTGAAGACTGGAGGAAGGCTCTTAACCCATTTCTAAGAAGGGTTCAAAGGAGGACCCAGGTAATTATAGACCCATTAGCTTCACTTCTGGCGCTGGGAAAGTCATGGAGTGAATCCTTCTGGGGACTATCACAGGTCAATTAAACCACACAGTTAGGAAAAGCCAACATGGATTTATCAGGGGCAAATTGTGCTTGACAAACCTAATTCCTTCTATGACAAAGTAACCCGCTCAGTTGATGCAGGGAGAGGGGTGGTCTTTCTGTACCTGGACTTTTCCAAGGCTTTTGATACACCCATAGCTTTCTCTTAGAGAAACTGACTCATTATGGGCTTGACAAGTGTCTGTACCTAAAGGGTGATAGTAAATCATTCCTTCTTCAAACCGGCAAGCAGTCAAAGGTGGATTTCCCCAGGGATCGATTTTGGGTCTGATTCTGTTTAACATCTTCATAAGTGACCTGGATGTTTGGATCAAGAGCACAAGGTGAAGTTTGCTGACAACACCAAGAATAGTGGAGAGGTTGACAGCCCAGAAAGAACAGCCACCCTCCAAGCTGACATTCTATGATTCTACACAAATCAAAAAATGTGCAAAGAGTGCAAAAATGCTCTGTGCAGCATGAACTAAGGTAGCTCTGGAATAGGCAGCAGAGCTAATGCATCCCCTCAGCCCTTATCCACTTGGTCCTAGCAGGCCTCCTGGCCTCACCAGCTGCACCCCTGTGGTTTTGGGAGAGGCTGAAGTTTTCCTACAGAACTGCAGTCAGCTATGCATACACACCAGTGTCTGCAGAGACCTTTGCATCTTTGTCCCTTGCAAAGGACAAGCCTGAAGACACAGAGGCTGTCAGGTTCCGTGCTCGGCAGCAAGGCAAAGCAAGTCCCAAACACAGCTGAACTTGAGATCCTCTCCCTCTCTTCCCCTGCAGCTCCTCTGCAACAACCATGCAGAACTTCCTACAGCAAGAAAAACTCTGCTGGCAATAAAATCTAGATAGCAGTGTTTCTCTTGATTGCATGCCTCTTAGAGGATAAAATGGAAAATGCCAAAGATGCAATTACAGCCAAGAGTGGAGGCAATGTCGAAGTCTTACTGAAAGCTTTCATGTGGAACTTACATACCTGCAATCACCAGGCGTATGTTCGTGAAACTGCTTCCTTTCAGCTAGGTTCTCAGAGGAGTACTGAGTTCCAGCTTGCAACCCAGGTCTGCTTTGTGTCATATTCATTCAGTAAAGGTAAAGACAGTCCACATAATCTACTGTTTATGGAATATTCTCAGCGTAAAAACTGGTGACAGCTAAATTAAGTAAGATTTCTCAAAAGAGCAGCAGATTAAGTTAATTATATTAATTCATCTAGCCCGAGGCCAGGCCATAGTAGTAATTTCCTTACACAGTAAATTCTGCAAGTAAATACGTAATTATTTGCTCTGTTATATGGTAAAATAATTTCTGTAGAAGTACCTGGTACAATTCTGTTAAGATATATTGAAGATAAGGATGGAGTAATTGTGATTTAGGTGAAAACAAGATAACCCTGTGTATGAGCAGTCAAAAATAAATTTTTTGTATACTTTTACATAATTTTTGAAATTAAGTATGATGCCTGTACGTATTGTGTAGTGCTGACATATGTATTTCTGTCCATAGAATTTTTTTACAGAGGTGTTAAGACTGCCTTCTTACATATTTGATTGGACAACACAGGTGGACATAAAATCAAAATTGTTACTGCTATTAAAGATAAAAGGAAAAAAAAACCAACCTGGAATCATCTAGCTGGGTACCAGCTATTGCAGCTTTCTTACCTTTAATAAAATAGAATATATTTGCAGTTGGAAGGAACCTACAAGAATCATCTAGTCTAACTGCCTGACCAATTTGAGGCTGACCAAAAGTTAAAGCTTGTTGTTAAGAGCATTGTCCAAAGGCATCTTAAAAACTGACAGGCTTGGGGCATTGACCACCTCTCTAGGAAGCCTGTTTGACCACCCACTCAATAAAGAAATGCTCCCTAATGTCCAGCCTAAAACTCCCCTGGCACATCTCTGAACCGATCCCACATGTCCTGCTTACAGATCCCAGGGACAAGAGCTCAGCAGCTTCCTCTCCACTCCCTCAGAAAGACATAGAGAGCCTATGTCTCTCCTCAGCCTCCTTTTCTTCATACTATGCAAGCTCAAAGTCTTTAGCTGCTCCTCATAGGACATTCCTTAGAGCCCTTTCACCAGCTTTGTTGCACTCCTCTGGACACATTCAAGGACCTTCACATCCTTCTTTATATTGTGGGGCCCAGCACCGCACACAGTGTGAAAGATCAGGCTGCACCAAGACTGAATAGATCAGGACCATCACCTCTTTTACCTGCTGTACCTGGTGTCTTTGAGGTGCCCCAGGGTGCACTTTTCTTGTCTGTCAGGCCACACTACTGACTCATATTGCTCAAGCTGACGATCAGCTGCTCCAGACCCCTTTCTGCGAGGCTGCTTTCCAGCCACTGTTCTCCCACTTCATACTTGTGCCCAGTGTTACTCCATCCTAGGTACAGAATCCATCATCTTTATTTGTTAAATGTCATCCCATTAATTACTGCCCAGTGCTCCAACATATCTAGATCTCCCCCCATGGTCTCCTGTACCTCAAGAGTCAACAGCATCTTCCTTCATCAAACTTGCTAATTTAACTCCTGCATCCAGATCATATATAAACATATTGAACAGAGTGGCACTAGAATTTAGTCCTGAGGAACACCATTGGTGACTGGTCAACAGCAAGTTCTAGCACCATTCACTGCAACTCTTTCAGCTCTGCCCTTCAGCTGGCTTTCACTCAACACACTGAAAAGGCTCATCCCACAACTGGACAACTTGTCTAGAAGGATGCTGCATAGAAGTATGTAATAATCCAGGAATCACCCATTGCAATGTTAGTAGTGCAACCTGCAAACCAGTTACAAGCATAGTCACTAGGTTCCTGTGTTAACCCCAATAATCACGTGCACAAATTACTATTTGCTAAGCACAAACCTTGTGGGTCATTCTTATGCACAAATATTTAACACAAATCAAGCTACATAGGAAGCTCATGCAAGTAAATTGAAGTAATGTGAAAAGTCATTCAGAAAATTCTGAAAGTCATTCCTTGTTGTTTTTTATTATTTTTTTTTCCCCTAAAGGTACAATTGAACTACTTTGATTTCAAATGAAAAGGCAGTAGGGTCTGCAACCCTCTAAAAGCCATTTCCACTAAAAAAAATTCCTGACTTAAAACCAGACACAGGCAACTTGAGGTTCCTGTGAATCAGTATGGCAGGGTCAGTGATCTACAATCTTCCTAGTATTCACTCATTCAACCACAGGAATTCATCTTGATCTCAGCTACTAATCACATTAATGTTTGTTCAGGTTAAACCAGAAATCCTCAAACTTAGAAAATTTATTAACTGCTAGGTAAAAAAAGTTCCTGTTTTCATAACTCTGAAAAATCCCAAGTTTTTTCTCCTGGTTGGTGTTTTAACGTGCTGAAACATCATAAAGAAGATGGCTTTTTTGAAAGTAAATGCTCAGTACTGGAGTATTTTGGCTCTCCTTAGCTCATCCTAATTTGAATATTTATGAATTAGTTTTTCCCCAAAGACATTCAAAGAGTGTAAATTACTGAAAATTAGCATAAAAATGAAACTACTGGGGATAACATAAGCTTCATATCTGATATCAAGAAAATTTTTTCTCTCTCTATTCGTGATCAATATTTTGCAACGAATAAAGAGACAAAGAGCTGTGGAAGAGTGTTTACAGATATTATTTAATTAGTCAACATAATGCTAATTGTTGACTAATAATAATGCTAGTGCTAATAAACATAATATTAAATTGACAAATTTTGTTTAGTCAATAAATTCAGCAGTAAAAATTAAAAAGCTTTAATAATTCAACTCACAAAATTATTTATTAGCCATAAGAAAATATAATCAAAGCCATAAATCATCTCTTTAAAATATAATTGTTCTGACCTTAAGCATTCCTATAATAATTATTCAGGAGTAATGGAATGACACTAGCAAAATTAAATTCTCACCCTGTCTAATAACTGCTTTTAATCAAAGAAAATAAAATAAATAAATAATTCTCCAAAACTTTCACAACAGAATAATAAAAGGAATGTAAAAAAGTATTTCTTTTAATTTAATCATAATTTAATTTAATTCTTTATATAATCTTATAAAATCTTCAAAATTGAGTTCTATGTGTTTAAAGAACTTTCCTAAAAAAACCTATTGCTTTACTCTTATATTCATCTGGATAAGTAAGAATGGTACTTATGCTGATACTTAAGCATAATGCTTATACTTAAGCATAATGCTTATACTTAATATTAGTATAGTATAAATAAGTAATAGTATAAGTAAGTATTAGTATAAGCATAATGCTTATACTTAAGTATACTTATGTGTATATAATATTTATATGTATATAATATATATATTATACTTATATATATATAAGCATATATATATATGCTTATACTTAAGTACTGATGCTAGTAATGTTAACTGTGTGTAAACTCTTTTTAAGATAGTGTGCTTACCATGCATTTTTTGGTTGGCATGAAAAATCAAGGATTAATTATGTTTGAGATTGTCCAATATACCAACAGAGCCTTAGACCCAAGAATTTGCTGAGGCACCCTGTACATTATTGGTTAACATGATAAAAAGTTTTCATTTAGTGAGAGAAGAGGGGAGGAAGAGCAAGCCATCATCTTCTCCTTTTCTCTTTGAGTTTTTATACAGCAAAAAAGGGGTTCTGTCTTTTCATAAATCACTGGCACACAGACTTGCCAGAGTTAGCACAAAGATTTGCCATCCCAAGAACTTCTCTTTTAATTATTGCAATCCTTCAGTCCTTGTTACCTTGCTAAATTTATTAACTTTGTCTTGACAGCGAACCAGGAGATGACCTGATTAGAAGTCTCATCTTTAGGTGCCTGACAGGCGTGATACAAAACAGAAGCTAGTTAAGTTTGGGGTAAAAATCTGCTAATTGAGAATATGTTTGATGTATTTTAAAAAGAGTAGAAAAAATACTGATTCGAGAGACACATTTTATATTTTCAAAGTGTTTACATCAGTATGATTCAGTAAATGGTCTCAGTTTTCAGGGTAGAATTCATACTTCCTGCACAGCTACTTTATTCACTATCATCTCTCAAACTGAATTTGGTAAGAGGTTCTCTTAAAGAGTAATTCAAGTCTCTCCTCAAATCTACCTGGTTTACTTTGTACCATTAAATTATACAGTATTTAACTACAGGATCCTCCCTCTGTCCTTATGCTGGGCATTCCTTGGGACACACACTCCTTGTTTCAAGTCTGCAACACCAAAGTAGTGACAACATACAAAAAAATAATATTACCAACCTCACACTCACATTGTTTGTAATATCCATGATCAAAGACCTTAACAAATGCTCACCACTTGTCTTCCCAGCTCCACAACAGAGAACCTTTCTTGCTTACCTTTTGTTCAAAAGTAATGATAGTGAGCATTGTGACCTGCATAGCAGGCACTAAAACTCATAAATCTAAGGATGACTGAGAGTGAATTCCCAGCTCAAAAGTCAGTGGATCTCTCCACATTTTGATACCTAAGACAGGGTTTGCATTTTCAACAGTGTAGGAAATATAGAGCACTAATAGCTCAGAAAATAAGAAAAAAACAATTATTTAAGCATGATGAAGTGCTGGTTCTTAAAACAGTGAAAAACACGGAATTTAACTGGTCTTTTCACCTGCCATACACTTACCCAGGGATTTTTAATCTCACGACTTCTTATTTTCTATGGCTACAAAAGACAGAAACATGCTCCTGTTTAAGAGAAAGGTAACTGGAAAGTTATGTATTAATTTCTGCAAATATTGGAAGAACCTGAGTAAAAAAAAATCCACGCAATCAAAATTATATCAATTTTCTTAAGCTAATAGTAACCATTAAGTAGGCAATGGGACCAAAAGTCAATGCAAATGTAAAATTCCTTAGGAGTGTCATTCCTGCTTCTCTTTGAGAGAGGGAAAGTAGAAAACTGGAAAGTTTAAAATGCTTTCTGTCTTAACAAGAAAAAATAAATAAATGTTGATGTTATTTAAATGAACGGAGATGATGCATTAAACAGGTTGAAATTGGTACAGGATGTTTTGGTAGCTGAAATAGTAGTCATCATGTTATCCAAATGGATGTCCTTACAGGGGAACCTGTCAAAGCCAGAATAACTAATGCAAAATACTCAGTTTGGAAGCGAAATAACAAATGGACATTTTGGTCAAAGTAGTGTTTAGAGAGTGATCTTGTAGTGACAAATGTGAAAATTCAACAGACACAGAATCAGCTGCTGGCTGGGCACTGAGGCAGCCTCACAGATGGGCATCAGGCTGGTGGGGCCGACAGGAGCAGCCAACAGAACCACAGCCCTGCATTAGTACTGCTTGCAGGGCCCACTGCCCTGCCACAGCCAAAGGAAGAGATGGAGGTCTGTTGGGACCTTCCCACATGTTGTTCTTCCCCAGCAAGGGTGGCTGCGCCCTGGGGCAGCCCCTGGCCCCAGTTGCCCTATCCCTGGCAAGAAGTAGCCTCACACAGATGTTCATGCTGAAAAAAAAGTGTGGTAAGCTTCTCAGAGAAGGTAAGGTCAGGCATACACCAAGGGTGGGTTACAGTCTGTCATGTAAAAGCACCAGTGAGAAGAAAACCTGCACCTAACCCCTTGAAGCTTCCCTGAAAAAAAGCTCAATGACTTTTCCTTTTCATGCCCTTAGTCCCTTTGCCTCCATGAATCACCACCAACCACCCCACCTGTCTTTCAATGAGATCTCTTGACCTCACTGTCTTTTTTGAGTTGTCCCATCTTCTGGGACATCTTACACTGTTGCTAGTGGTGGACTGAATACTTTCATCTAATACAAGAGCATGAAAAATTAAATCAGAAAAACATTTTGGGGGAATTGCTTTTCTTGGAAGAAGGTTTTTTATTGTTTGGTATTGTTTTCTTTGTTGTTGTTTTTTTTTTTTTTTACTGCATGGGATTTCTACTTCCACTTTGTTAGCAACAGAATAATCAATTGCTCTAAGAGCTGTAATGTGCACATTGTTACAATTGTCTTTTCATCTGCTACAGGGTTCTTTCTTTCTTTAGGCAAATGCCTAGGCTCTTCATCATGGCTGAACAAAACTTTTAACAAAATTAAACAGCGTATAGCAATGGAACATTGTGTTTAATATAAATACCACCATTATTCAGCTAAAGAGAACCATTTCAATATACCTTTCAGCTTTTTAAATTATTTCAAGAGCACAGCTGCTCACTGTCTTGGAGACGTATAATCAGATAGTCTTTTTAATGCACTATGAATCATTACTAGAATGAGGTTTTGTTCTTTCTTTTCATAGGGGAAAGATGTGAAGTTTCATTGTATTAAAAAGACACAATCAAATTTGCTCTCCTTCCCTCACAGTATTTCTCTTCTCTCCTTTATTCCCAGTAACAATACTTCTTCCCTCTGACCACTTTTCTCCTCCTAGTGTTCACTCACTATCCTAACCATCTGGGTATCCCACCAGCAAGTGCCTGTATTCATCAGCTCCTGTTATTTCCTCCAAGATTTGGCTGTGAAATGGGGAAAACCTTCTCTTGAAAATGATAATGGGATGAAGTTTCCCTACTGTTTTGCTTGTGAAGGCAAATGCCTCACGAGAGCAGAGCAGCAGCAATGGAAGATACACATTAGCTGCATGACATTCATACATCTTCAAGAACTCCTTCAAAAAATTACTGACTCATGACTTTCACCTCACCCACTACTAATACTGCAAGTACTGCAAGAATTGCATCTTTCTTGTGTTCTGGTATGCCATTGGTAGCTTGATATATGCTACTATTCATATTTGAAGAAGAGCAGTGCTTATTGCATGATGGCATCCTTTCCTTTTGTTCTCAAGGACCTAATTTTCAGCAGATTGAGTTATTCTTTCTCATATTGTTTCTATGGTTTATTCATTAAGTTAAAAGAGTAGAGGATTACTAATTTGAAACATTTGTCTTTAACTTCAACAATGTATTTCTGAAAAACATAATAATTCTCCTCTATTCTTCAGGAAAAATGCATATTTTCTTCTGGAAGATAACAAATACAATATTACAGTAAATTATGGTCAGTTGCTAATGAGGAAATGAGGATGAAAGTGGAAATTTTTTGTTTAATGCATCTATTTTTCTGATTTGACTTGTATTTCACTGGAATTGCTCAGAAGCACTGTGGTCACAGCTACCCTGTGAAGTCCATGTTCAGCAGAGTGTTTATTGATAAGGTCACAATTTCAAATAAATGTTTCAATATACATGCAGGTTGGGATTTTCAGTATACTGCACTACCTACAGAGGGTGGAAGAGAAAAAACTAAAGATGGAAGAGAATAACAGAAGAGAAAAAATTTGAATTAGTCTGACACTCTACACTGTACAGGATGATGTTCTGATACTGGCTTAAGACATGTATAAATTTAGAAACTTTTGATCAGTTCATATTTTCAAGGAAAAAAAATTTAAAAAAGGTGAACAACACTTGGTTTGCTTTCTTCTGACTTTTCCTATTTTTTCCATCAATTTGATTCTTAATTTTCACCACAACTAGGGCATCACCCTCTTTTCTCCTTGCATTTGTACAAGTTGGTCATACAAGCTAGCAGTATTACAAAGTACACCTTATCCCTGCCATTGAATACAAACCAGGCCTTCTCTGCCCAGAAGAGTGGTTTTACTTCAACAGCAAGCCCTGAACACAAGATGAGACTACAGTTTTTATGCTGACAGTCAGTACCATGCTACTGGATTTTGAAGCATGAAAATACCTGTTCAAGAAGTTATGTGTGAGGGGGGAAAAAATAATTTTGGGCCGGATATTTCAAAGCTGTGTTGAGCCCTCACGATCATAGAATCACAGAATCATAGAATTGGCTGGGTTGGAAGGGACCTCAGAGATCATCAAGTCCAACCCTTGATCCACTACTGCTGTGGTTACTAGACCATGGCACTGAGTGCCACATCCAGTCTCTTTTTAAATACCTCCAGGGACGGAGAATCCACTACTTCCCTGGGCAGCCCATTCCAATGCCTGATCACTCTCTCCGTAAAGAAATTCTTTCTGATATACAACCTAAACCTCCCCTGGCACAACTTAAGACCGTGTCCTCTTGTCTTGCTGAGAGGTGCCTGGGAAAAGAGACCAACACCCACCTGGCTCCAACCTCCTTTCAGGGAGTTGTAGAGAGTGATGAGGTCTCCCCTGATGATACATACAGTCCTCCAACATTTCCCACACTTCGTGGCCTGTTCCATTTCTTTGCGAGAAGGGACTTTCAGGTCATTGCAAATTGCTTTGCATGCTGTATTGTAACAATATTGTAATACCCTTTGAAGGATCATAAGAGTTTACCATTGGCCACCACCTTCTTAAAAGTTCAACTATGTTTTGCTCCAGGGAGAATGGAACTCTGTCTCAAGGAAGATGAACTGGGCACAATACAGGCTCGTTCTTCTAGCAGCTGAGACCCTCGCCCACAGGATTTGGTGTACACAGCTTTTTCAAGTTCCTATACATTCTTCAAAATATAAACTTTTTTTTTTTTTTTCCCTAATGCAAAGATGGGTAATGAATTACAGTTTTCTTTCGCAATTAAGATTTCTGCTGTGTTTGTACTAAAGAGTTCAGCGCTTTTTTGATCTTGGCCAAAGTTAAAAAAAAATGGAGGACAAAACTTATTTTTGTTAATGCACTGACAAAATCACCCTTAATATCCATTTTCCCTGTTGAAAATCTAAAAAAATTTAAAATATATTAAAAAAATTTAAGCCCTCCTGAAGTCCCTCTGGGGAATCAATTGTGATTCCTTACCATGCTTTACCAATGAAATGAGAAATGAGCACAAAGATGGTTCCTGAGTTTTCTTGCGTACTCTGCTCTCTGAAAGAACAAATATCTGGCAAATGTGCAAAGGTAACAAAATGAGTGCAGCTGAACTCCTGCAAAAGGTGTCAGATTCTGGATCTTTATTTTAGATATACTTTAAGAAGACCTCCAACATTTTGTCTACACTACCTGAGCAGAACATTTCTAAAATTATAATCCCATCTCTTGTTTTTTTAGTTGTTGTTTTACTTTTGATACACTGAAAGAACTCCATAACAGAGACACCAGTAAAAAGCAAACACTAACTCCGAGGACCTTAAGAAACCTAAGCCTTAAAAAATAATGTTCTCCCATATCATATCAGGAACAAGTAAATGTCATGTAAGACATTAATTATTTTCTATAAGTATTCTCTTGCCTGTATTGTAGTCTAATCTGTGTAAGGACTGGGCAAATGAGATGTGCCTGGAAGAAAGGTATGGAGTCCTGCTGAGGCTGGAGCACAAAACAGGAGCAAAACAGTCTCTCCTTCTGGTCATAAGACTTCCATGAAAGGGAATAGCAAGGGCAGTTGTTATTTTATAGAGTTTTTTAAAGTGCTAAGCATGAAAAACAAGGCCGACGTCTATGCTGGAAAGAGCTCACAATGGAAGCAGCTAGCAAAAATAGGGAGTTATCAGATGATGGCTCGAGGATGTGATAAAAAACAGAAGTGTTTGAGCCAAGAAGATATTAGTTCCACTATTTAGTATTCATCCATCGCCCGGGATCTTTAGTTTCAGAGGGATTAGAACTTAATGCAGGAGGCATTAGAATCACAGGTTGCTGGGAAAATAGCTGGTCAGAAATTTTCTAATTAAACAAAATTTAATTTGTAACATCACCAGCTTGGCAATCTTTTGTGAATACAGATAGAATTTGAAGGAAACCCTGCCCAGACTCTTAGTAGAGAGACCAGCCAGACACCTCATAATCTTGAAAACATTGGCTGGAATGAAGGTTCTGAGAATAATTAGGCTTTGTGCTATGAACACAGGTTGCAGGGATTTGAATTCCCAGGGTCATGCTCCTTAGAGGGTTCATATGCAATTGTGATCCAGATGGCACCTCCCTGAGAATACACTTGTGGCTGCTAGGGATCTTATCTATCCACTTCCCAAAAAGAAATTTCTTGTCAAGTGGTATCTCACCCTGTGGTTAAGGAGTTGTTTAAAAAATTCCCACTTCTGAAAGGATGTTAGGACATGGCTGCAGGGTCAATCTTCCATATAGTGCTTGCTGAGGGGATGACTTCTATGATAACATGTTGACAGCCATCCAATTGCAGCAAAACCTATACAAGTATTTTCTTTTATTTGTGCAATGTTTGTCATTTCAGCTTCAAAAAATAAAGGAGATAAAGAAATTACAATGTAGTGGGGAAAATGCCAACTCATTTAATGTTAAACATTTCATGTTAAACAGCTATCAATTTGCAAGAAAATTCAGGCAATTTTGACCTGGATCAGACTCAAGTAAGTGACTGAGAAATAAACAGCTATGTACCTCATTATTGCTACCCTCATCCATCTTGTCTTGTCTCACTTCCTAGTTGATCTTACACCAACAAAAGAAATTACATTTCTTTTACTTCAAAGATCATCACGGTTTTTTTCTCAATCACCAGAAAAAAGAAAAAAAAAGGAAAAAAAAAAAGACAAAAAACACCTACAGATTTCATTATTACCTGCCAAAGGCCATGTTTTTTAATCCTGCATCAAATGAAAAAAAAAATCATGATCTACAGAGAAGAGCACACATTTTCTATGTATTTTATTGTTATGGAATTAATTGTACTTTTTTATAAGAAGAAAAACTTTCAGCAAGCTCCTATTCATTTCAGGAGTAGTAGGGCGTCACATTTTATCTTGCTGCAGTACAAGCTGCAATGTATCCATGGACTTGCCATGCCCTTTGTTTACAAAATTAATTTTTGTGCTTTTGCTGCTCACATTCATCATGCAAGGACAGAAGCAGAAAAATCTAAACTGAAGCCCCAGCCTCTAAATACAGCTCTACAAAAGAAATATGTTTAGGAAAAAAAGTCTGTTGTAAAAAATTGAAGAGACAGTACAGTGGTGAAAGAGATTTAAGATTTATTACAGATGTGATCACTACACATTGGATGAGTGGAGGGAAGCATGAGTTAAGGAACATCACAGGAGGGGGAAAAAGGAGAAAAGGCAGATCAGAGGAGGAGCAAATGAGACAGAACTTTGATGGAGACACTAGAAATGCTAGAAAAATATCTTATTTGCAAGCACTGAGTAAAGCTTCATTTTGTTTTCATTTTTGATTTTTTTTATAAGTCCATAGATTAAATTTTCACTCTAATGCCTTAATTCATGAGAAGAAGGCATTTGTTTTGTTTGCTGGAAAGCTGTCTGGTTCTGTAGAACAAGAAGCACCACAATGGCTCCTCAGAGATGGTAGATTGTACTAATATAGAGGAACTCTCAGTTAAATAAGTTTAGGATGCTCATGGGCTGGGAAATACCTCCTGCCAGGTTTCAGAAAATAAGTGCCATTGTACAAGTGTTGGCATCTCTGGACTTCTGGGAATTAAATCTACTCTCATCAGCCTTTTTTTTTTTTTTTTGAGTAGACATGAATACCACCCCACAGCAATGATCAACATCTTTACTAACACATTACACACGCGGATTCATATATATTAAGAATAGCATAGAACACCTCAGCCTGGAATAAAGACTACTGATAAGGGAGATAAAAGAGAGATCTGCAGTACCATGTATGCTATGGGAAAAATAAATAGTTCACTGTATCTTCCAGTACCAAAACTAGAAGCCATTAAGTGAAATTTCAGAAAGTGTGTCCAAAAGAAGACAATTCTTCACATGATGTGCAATAATCTGTGAGGTCCTTTCCCTAGGAAGCTGTGAATACTAAAATTTTTAGTGAGTTCAGAAAGTGACTGAACACATATGAGAAAAAGTCAGGAAAGAAATACTACTTAATCAACTCATGATATCATCCCAGATTCCAGCAAGCCCTTGTCCTCTTCTCATGTTCCTGTTTTTTACTACTTTCAACATGACAACAGAGAGCTAGAAAGATACTTTGTCAGGGTCATTACAGTAACTCTCAGATTCTTTAACTAGAAAAGCAAACGTTTTAATTACTGTTCCCTGTCACAGGGAACTATCACTGGCTTTTCTGTTACACTGGAAAGTTACACTGTAATGCAATTAATGACTAACAATTTCCAAAAGAAAACTTTAAGACATTTATGAAGAGGATATTTTCAGATGTTAAAGAATATTTAAAGAAGCCATTCCATCACTTGATTTAGGTAAATGATTGTAACTTCCTTGTATTTAAAAAATTTGTTAGGAATTACAGAACTATGCATGTTGTGAAGTAACCTTATTTACTCATTTAATTGAATCTGCTACTTACAGTGGGTCTAGTAAAATCAGGTTGCACAAGATCTTCTACCATCACATTTTGAATAGACCCAAGGATGGAGCATCCCACCCTCATGGTAAAAGGAAAAATAAAAATATATGTTCCTAGTTGTATACAATGCCTCTTGTACTTCAAACACAAACCTGCAAGAGTTTGCCTCAGTCTTCAGTGTTCATCCAGAAGATAGATATTGTGAAAAAGAGAAGGTATCTTCCATATAACCTGTATATGGTGCCAATTTAAAGTGAAGATTGACTGGTAAGTACCAGAGAAAAGGAGTTCCCACTGGGTTTCAGCTGATAAGAAACTTCAGCTGGCTTTCAATTTTCTTGTTTTGTGACTGAGACCTCTTGCTGAAACCTCTTTATAAGGGGACATACAGTACTTGAAGCCTAGAGACTTTCTTCAAAATACTACGAGTTTATAAACAACCCAGAAGAAAAAGATATGAAAAGTATTTATAGGAAATTAATCCATACACGTTGTATGACCTGTCAGATAGGAACCTCATCTTGTTTACAACTGCATGGGTGTCCTACTTCATCATCTCACTTAAAAGGCAAGAGTCCAAATATAATCATGTGCAAAATTTTGTCATCCCTTATACCTGTCAAAGTGCATTATTTACAGAAATCAGTATCATGCACACATTTTCTTATGGTTTTTTCTCCTTTACATGTAACTATGAGGCACCAGAAGCTCACCATCACAATGTTATTTCTTAGCAAATGTTGTTTATTAAAAGGAAGAAACATTAAAAGGATGGATTTCTCAGTGAATCTAGATTTCATGCCTCAAAATGCCACCCTTTATTTCTCTCTGAAAAGAGTGATGGTCTTTAAGAGGCTGGAGAGCATCCCTGTGGAAAGGGATCTGGGAGTCCTGGTTGACAGCAAGTTGAACATGAGCCAACAGTGTGCCCTGGCAGCCAGGAGGGCCAACCAAGTCCTGGGATGCATCAAGCATGGCATTGCCAGCTGCATGGGAGGTGATTGTCCCACTTTACTCTGCACTGATCTGGCCCCATCTTGAGTGCAGGTCTGGTCAGCCTGGAGAAGAGGAGACTGAAGGGAGACCTCATCTCAGCTTACTGCTTCCTCACTAGGGAAGGAGGAGGATCAGGTGCTGACCTCTTCTCTGTGCTGACCAATGATAGGACCCAAGGGAATGGTAGGAAGATGTGCTGGGGGAAGTTCAGGTTCAATATTAGGAAAAAGCTTTTCATCCAGAGGGTGGTTGAGCAGTGGAACAAGCTCTCCAGGGAAATAGTTATGTCACCAAGCCTTCCTAAGTTCAAGAAGAATTTGGATGACACAGTCAGGCACATGGTGTGATTCTTGGGGTGCCCTACACAGGGATAGGAGTTGGACTTGATGATCCTGATGAGTGCCTTCCAACTTGGCAGATTCTATGATATCTTTGGAAGTTCTCTCATCATTATTGATATGCACCATTGCCAGGAGCTCTTTCTGACTTGTCTTGAAAGCCAAAGTATAACACAATACATTCCTGCTCTTTGGTATTGCAGAACACCTGTTTGCTTGCTTTATGGCCCTTGACTTTTTCAGTCTTTAGCACAGAATCACACATTAGGATCATCCATCTTCCTCAGGCACTTGGAGATATTTGTGCGAGTGGTCTGTTTATTTCTCTTCAGTTTTGTATTTCTTTGATTTATATTGCTTGTGGAAGCAGATTTTCTTTTCAGTGATACAGCATCCCCATCAGCTCAGACATTTTCAGATCAACATGATGAAGTGTTATATATTGCTTGCTTGTTTGAATTTCAGTTTTTCTCCCATGCAAGGTAGAAGTACAAAAGAGACTTTTCCTTCCACTCCAAAAACATAAAATTTTCCTGCAATTTATTTTTAAACAGTTATTTATACTTGTGATTACAGCTGCATCTCAAAGACAGGATAGACTGCTCTTTTTGTAAGGCTTAAAAAAATTGTCAGTATGACTGGATCCTGAAAACAAACCTGTTATGCCCTTCCCTTCACCTTGTTCCCATAAACTTTTTCCAGTGACATAATAAAAATAGCTTTTGCAGCTCAGTTTGCTTTCTTCTCTTTACCATTTCTTTCTCCCAAAACTGTGTTCAATGTGAAGTTTGTGTGTGCATCCTGACAGATGAAGTGCGAAGTGATGTAGTGTGAATCACAAAAAATATTGTGGGCTGCTGAGGGTAACAAAGCTAAAGCACTGGACTGCAGTTGTTTAAGTTTCCACTTCTCACCAGAAGAGAAAGGGATGATGTTAAATCATTAAACACAAGCTTTACAGTGAGCAGACAAGCTTAGGCATGTACTAGTATTTTGTGCATGTATAAAACTGCATGTAAGGCTCAAAGCAACATTTGCCACATCCACAGTGAATAAAGGCACATGGCTTTCCAGGAGCATGGAAACAAGTATGGCTCCTTCTAACAGGGTAAACAGTTTTATGAAACCCGCTGTTGACTCGGATCTGGAAATATCTGTAAGCCTTTTTTGTTTCCAACATCCACACTCAAAGCCAACAGAAAGTGATGGTATTCACCAGACCTCTACTCATATAGAAAAGTGATCAGCTGTGGGACTAATGAGACCTTTTATACAACAGAGCCTCAGGCTCAACTTTTATACTTGCCACTGTCCTACTCTAAAGGGACAGAAAGTCTCTGCCAACACTACCAAATGTCATCTGCTTGACTGCCTGTGACACAAACATATTGAAAGCCCCTAAAGAGAGGGTTTCCACTGCCCACCCAGCTGTATGATTATTTGCAGTACACCCTAGGTAAGAGAATTGCAGAGCAGACAGGGCCCATAACAACACAAGCACAGTTTTGAACCCCTAAGAGAGAATATCTACAGTACCTGTGGGTCAGAACAGAACAAAACAAGTTGTCTCTTGAAATAACTGTCATTAGATGATAAGAAGTTGTGTGCCAAAATACACTGGGATTTATGTTCTATTACAATGAATGTTTTTAAACTGAATGCAGCATGTCACATCTGTAGCCCTCTGTCCTTCTTTCATTTCTAGCTGTGACCATCGAGTGCCTCCCAGCTTCAGGGCCTGGATGCATGCCCTGGATCTACTCTCATCCTGTGCTTGGGCAAAGTCCCACTACATAATAATTCTCCTTCCTGTACCCTCATTTCCACAGAAAGTGGGCCAGGAGAAAACTGCACTGTAGTGCTACAGATCTGCAGTCTGCATGCAGAGAACTGGCTAAAATAAAAGATATTTTACCTTGGTTTTCTGCCTCCTGGGATAAATTTCTACTCTTCTGCCACCCTGCAGGAAATGGGATGAGTGCCATCTTTTTCTTCTTTAAAGGAAGGCTGCATTTGGAGTTTTACCCAGGCTCTAGATACCATGCAGATGGAGACAGAAGCACATTCAAGGAACTCTTCCATGCACACTCAACACAAGCATACAGCTGGCCCCTGTACCACAAAGCTACTCTACCTCTGCAACAAGGCTGAAGAATATGCCAGTGAACACACTTGCTATGCAGAGGCAGAGCAGGACATGGGACTGTCCTGCCCAGTAGACATGCTTCCTCTTCCTAGCCCTGAACCCACCAAGTGGAGCCAGAACAGTTCCAGAAAAACTCTGTGTAATGTGTTCTGTTTCCTCTAGACTGCCACACTTTACACACAATATTTCACCATATGGGCTCCACATAAGGCAGAAAGCCTTAGCTGACCTGCAACTGAAGGATACCTCAAATAAATGCACTTAAGAGTCATGAATGCATTCATTTAGAGTGAACAATAATCAAGAAATTAAAAAAAAAAAAAAAAATTAGCTACATAGCAAAGGAGCTATTCATTGTTTGATTCAAGACCTAGCCACTTAAATCATCAGATAAGAAAAAAGGTTGAGCGGAGGTAAGTCTGAAATGCTGAATAAACAGCACAAAAGAGAGCCAGTCATGACAATTAATAAGAGGAAACGGATTCTAGGGATAAATAAAAAATAAAACCGAGAAATATCTTCAAGGCAACAACAAAATGAAGGGGTAACTCAAGGTAAGATAGAAGGAGTTTTGAAGAGGGAAAATAAAGTTGGTTTTGAATCATGACTTTGACAGTCAGGGGTAAATACCTGGTAACATAATTCAGTCTGGAAAGATTGAAAAAGGTAGGTCAACAAAGTGGCTTTCCACAAAATTAAATATTTCATATAAGTAAGGTGAACAGGCCTTCTGGTTGACCAGTAGTCTTTGCTGTCATTTAACCATATTATCTTCCCCTTTCAGCTGTGGACTAATATGGTTCTTCAAGAGAAATATGACAGAACAGAAAAAATGGACAGACAAATACACACTACAGCCTAAAAGGTAATAGAAAGCAGTTGTGCAAAACACCTGTGTGGGAGATGAATGATTTTGACATAGATTTACAAGAGGGAAACTTCATACAAAAAGAAAAATTGTGAAGGGCAAGCAGAAAGAACACAGGAGGTGCCTGGAGACTGACAAATATCCCTGTGCAAAGGAAAGCAAAGTTAATCATAGATTCATAAAGTGGTTTTGGTTGAAAGATCATCTAGTTATAACCCTCTTGCATGGGCAGGGACACCTCCCACCAGACCAGGTTGCTCAAAGCCCCATCCAACCTGTCCTTGAACACTTCTAATGAGGGAGCATCCACAGCTCCTCTGGGCAACCTTTGCCAGTGTCTCACCACCCTCACACACAGAATTTCTTCCTAATATACAAGCTAAACCTGTCCTCTTTCAGTTTAAAACCATTACCCCTTGTCCTGTCACTACATGTCTTGATAACAAGTCTCTCCCCAGCTTTCCTGTAGGACACTTAATGTACTGGAAGGCTGCTATAAGGTCTACTTGGAATCTTCTCCAGGCTGAACAACCCCAGCTGTCTTACCCTATCTTCTGCTCTAGCCCTCAGATGATGTTCATTGCCCTCCTCTGGACTTACTCCAATAGCTCCTTCATGTGTTGGGGGATCCAAAATTGGACACAATACTCAGGTGGGTGTCACAAGAACAGAGTAGAGGGGGAGAATCACGTGCCCTGACCTGCTGGCCACGCTTCTTTTGATGAGGCCCAGGATACAGTTGGCATACATTGGTGACTCTTCATCAACCAACACCCCAAGTCTTTCTTCTTAGAGCTGTCCTCAATACATTCTCCATCAAACTGTATTCGTGCTTGGGACTTCCCCGAACCCAGGTGCTTCCACTTGGACTTTCGAACTACATGAGGTCGGCATGGGCCTACCTCTCAAGCCTGTCAGGGTCCCTCTAGCTGGCATCCCTTCCCTCCAATGTGTTCGTCACACCACACTGTTTGGCATCATTGGCAAACCTGCTGAGGGAAAGGTCTATTTGTAGTAACAAGATTATATTTCAGTCCTGAGATCCTGTAACTTTCGTTCAGTGCCTCTGGTCAAAAATTCAACTTATTTTGTGTGGCAGTCAAGAAAGCAATTTTTATTGCATAATAAGATTAGAAAAGATAACTGATCCCAGAACACATAATGCGATCTGAATTCAAAACAGTGACTGCATAAGCAAATGAGAAAAACATGGAAGTAACACAGCATATGGATAATGGTAAGGTCCTTCAAAATTGTAATATTTTCAAGATATAGAACTTAATCTTCAATTCATTACTTATTAGGAATGCTTCACTCCAGGGGTAAGGAGGTTTGTTTACAAGCACACATTGCAAAGTTTACCCAACTCCCCCATGTAACTGTGAATGAATTGGGAAATTATTTTTGTACTAAATGTCAGATCTGTCCTGTTTTTTTTTATAAGTACAAGTTGATCAACAGGACAGCTGCTGTGGTATTTTTGGCTTTGCTCTTTTAAGGCTGCCAAGTTACTGGCATCGTGTCTTACGGTTCAAATCTGCACCAGGGAAGGATTAGACTGGATATTAGGTAGCCTTTCTTTACTGAGAGACTGGTCAAACATACTTCACAGAGAAGTGGTTGATGCCCTAAGCCTGCCAGTGTTTAAGCGGCATTTGGACAATGCCATCAAGAACATGCTTTAGCTTTTGGCTCAGAAGTTGCCAGGCATTTGGACTAGATGATCCTTGTAGGTCTCTTCCAACTGAAATAGACTATTCTATTCATCCTATCCTATCCCATCCTATCCTAAACTATTCGGGAATAGTTTTGTTCTCTGTTACTGATTAACTAAGCTTTAATTTTGGTGTCAGTGCTGTTAATACAAAGTGGAATCTGGGCTGTGTTTCCACAAAGGGATTTGAACTAACTGCCCTCATTTCACCTGGATTCCAGATGAAAGAGGCCTTACACTTATAGTCATCTGACTCTCAGAAAGGAAATCAGAACCAAGCGTGCTTTCCAATTAAAAAGCATGTGCATCCTCCCAGTGAAGTCAACCAAATCTAAATCCCAAGCCAGAAATCCTTTTACATCCTCCTTATCTAATGAGACAGAAGGCACTGGTTGGAGTTAGGCCGTAGGCAAGCAGCAGCTGGAAGTGCATATGAAAAGGTGCCATATTTTCAAAAGCTAGAAACCTTCCCATATAACAGATCTTTTTTTGGTTTTTCTTTTCTTTTTACTATTAGGGTAGTCAGACTTTATCACACATGTAAGTATCTGTGATCACAGTGATGTGGTGCTCTCTTTACCTGATCTCTGAAGTCCCTGAGGTGTCTCCTAAGTTCATTTCCTCAGACATACATAGGAAGTAATGTACATCACATAAATATGTTTTGGACAGAGTGTCTGAAAAGCTATTCTTTCCTTAAGAGAGACAATAAAGAGCAAATAACAAAAAAGATGCTAAACACACCTGTGACCATTCTGCCTGTCTCTTTTCCATCCTCTCTGGATACTTTGACAGGAGAAGGCTTCCTGCGGCTTTTCCATCGTCTCTGCTGTTCTCCTACTGTTCCAAACCATGGGTTTACTAAAAAAAAGGCAGAGGCTCTTTTATAACCTTGTCAGATTATTTCCTAATCAGTTTCATACAGTGATCAAGGATCAAGTGATAGATTGCTGTGTTTCTAGCAGAAATCTGTCAGACTTTGACTGACTGCTTTTCCCTGGCCAACAGCTATCTTTGTTTAAGGATATTCTGCTTTTATCAAAGCTGTATGACCTACAATGTCATGCTAGATACTCTGACAGCCTTCTAAGTTCTGTGAGTACTTGATGTGGTTAAGAACTGAAAGTTGCTTGCTGCATATACATTCAGGGTTGATTCTTGCTCATTATACTTTATTTATCTCACGTTGCAGAAAAACTTGTCAAGAAACAATACCTAACTAGCACCAATGTTTCTGGCCCTGGGAGTGCTCTGTTTTGTGCAGATGAAAAGGGCTATGTAGACATGAAGGCCTGGCTGGTCCATCTCAGTCTGTCACTCAGCATACCTTCAGGAATCTGAGGAAGGAGATGAAATCCAACTCATATTTTCTGATGAGTGAACCTTCAGTGATCTTAGGATTTTGGGACTAGTCATTTTTAGAATTAACCCAGTGAAAACCAGAGAGCTGAAACAGGGATAGTTTGTTATATACCACTGTTCTCCAAAACACCTTCCCTTCTGTTGCCTATCCCAGATAAATTATGCGACACCAATGTAATTATATTTTGGAAACTACCCATTGCTCCATTTGAGATCTGATATTGGACTGTTATCAGTAATATTTTTCTCATAGAAAAAGAGCACTTTCTTTCTCACTGTCCGTGAAATTTTTATCTCAACTCTTATTTCATGTTTCAGAGGAATAAAAAAAACCTTTCTGCTCTCTGACAACAATAATGAGATTAAATTAGTTTGGTTTTATACCAGATCTGCTGGAAAAATTTTCTCTACCATCCTAAAAGGTGTGCCAAATCTACCTACTCATTTGCCACCACACTAACTGTAGGAGTATCATGTGTCGGTTACAGCCCATTTTCATGTTTAACATAAAGTAACCAAAAGACCCCTATTTAACTATAATATGGCTGTTTTACTGGGTACACTATAAATGTCACACAGGATTTTCCATTTTGAAAAGAATGAGAAATTATGCTAACTGTTTTTTTATGATAACTTGTTATAAAAGAATGGTTTACACAGCTTAAGCTCTAGTAGTGCTTGTTTATAAGCACTTCTCACTCCCTCTCTATGTACCAGGTACTAAATTTATTCATCTGCATGTACAAATACATTCTATAATTGCCTGAGAGATTCACTAGTGGGAATATTATTCTGGGGATAAGCTATACCAGGTAGCAGGACTTTTACATTTGTTATATACCTCTTCACTTGTGGGTTGTTTTTTTGGTCACTATCCCCCTTGGCTTATCCCATTTGCCCTCAGCCTTCCCACACTATCCTTGAAATACCCGTTTCACCTTGAAACATCCCATAATCAACTGGAGGCTGCACATGCCTAAGACTGCTGTCATGTGAGCCCATGAAATACGTGGTGATTACCCTTTCTGATCTCCTGAGACATGTGTATCTCTCTTAGAGAGATTTCCATGCAAAAGTTCCTTATGCCTTTTTCTCTTTATTCTGTTCTGAAAGTTGCCCCATGTTTTTTCTGTGCAAAAGGATGCTCAATCCATAGGTTTTTTTCATGGCCACCATTTTTTCATGATGTTCAGTTCACAAACCCAAGCAAATTGCTAGCCTTACTCTCCTAAAAAATGCAGCTGAATAGTTAGCTCTGGTTCTTCTATTAAGGGAATGCATGACAAGAGAGTTATAAAAATAATCATGCAACAAAAAACCCAACAATTCTTTCTGGAGGAAAAACATATTCAAGCAAAGGATATACTTAAGAAAAAAGGATAGTGGTGGCTATCAGGATGTAAACATATGCAGACTTTACAGGGTAGCAGTTTGCTTAATCTGGTTCAGTAGGAATTAAAACCAAACCTGTTCAAGCCTTGTAGCTGAAGTGAACGCAGACAGAAAAATAGAAAAGGCGAGGCAAACAGGGCTAAAGAGATTAAAAGACATTTACATTAAAAGAAATTCTGTTGGCATTTATGGACACAACAAATAGAAATTACAGAACTGTCACTTAAATTAAAGACAGACAGGAATATTCCATATATCTATCTGCATTTCACAAAAATACTAGTCAACAAAGACAGTAACTTAATTGTAACTCAGTAGGATACAAAAGCACTGATGACTAAGACTGGGCATGAAAGCCCATGTTAAGAGTTTTGAAGTGACAGCCAATGACATTTCTGAGCCAAGACTGAATCTTCTGGAGAATCCAGAGCACCGGAAATATCCAAAATTCGAGGTGTCCTTTATTAAAAGCCAGAGAGGCTGACTGGGCATTTGTACATTTTTCAGACTGATATACATAAATTCTGACCAAAATAAATGGAATGCCAGATGAGACAAGTACATCAAAGTAACAGTTGAAGATTTGCAATAGGTTATGGGGACATGGGAGTGGGAATAGTTATGGCCAAACTAATTTAACTTGTTTCTGAGATGAAATTTTGTTGACAAAGAGAACAATGCCAATGCCTACAGTGCTGTAGATTACTTCTCAGTCTGACACCAAAAAAAGAGGAACACCCAAGTGAAAAGACATCTATTCAGGCATAAATCCTAGATGCCATAATTCTAGGACAAGCACTGTTATATCGAAAGGGTATCTAGGTGAAGGATTTGGGGAGGCAGCGTTATGCCCAGGGGCACATGATTGAACATCAGCTGCCTCTCCCTCAGCTTGCTCAGTCAATGCCACATTTGCAGCCATTGCCACAGTCCCCTGTGCTTCTAATGCAAATCCCAGACCCAAAGCAGCATTTGGGCTGCACCTAAAGCCTCAGTCAAAAGGTGAGTATTTAGGTGTGTAAGCTGTGGAGACGCTGAGTAGAAACCCCATCTCTGTCATCTCTGCCTTCCAACAGACTGCTGTCTCTATTTGAAGAAGGGTATTTAAAAAAGGCAGAATGAAGTGAGGGCAAGGAGGTAATGAAATAGGTTTTAAAGCATTCCTCATAAAAAGACTCAAAAAACTTTTACCTTTTTTCATATTGTAGAAATTATATCATCTAAGTCTGTGTACTTTATAAGGATAGAAATTTGAGAGAGGGTTCTTCAATGTTTGATAACACTTTGAGCTAATGCTGAAGTTAAATCAATTTAGACTGAAATAGATGTAAAACTAAGTACAACAAACTTCTGAAAAAAAAATTGCAAAGACTTGTTGGAGCTTCTACTAGAAACATTTTGAATTAAGATATTTGATTTTATTTCCATAAAGGTATTGAATCAGGAACTCATACAGGAAAAATAACAGTTCATAGTAAAGCCTTTGGCTTCAGAAGTCATAGCTTAATTTGTGGGAAACCTTAAATTTACAGCTTTCATATGAAAGTTGTTTTAAATGAGATATTTGGTAATTTTCTGTCCCTTTACATTTTTTTTTCATATATTTCCCACATACTTTTCCCACGTACTCTTATTTCATTTCACTAAATCTGCTTCGAAAACATTCTCTTTCTCTCTTCCTAAGGAATCTGATCTTCTCTTTGTTCACTTTCTTTTCTTCAGCTTTGTTTTTCCTTCTTCCCTTCTAGTTTGTGCCCCTTACAACCTCTTGTTTCCATTTTCTTCACATTTTCAACCTTCCTCTTTTGTCTGTTTATTTGTCCTGATTATTTTTCCAATCAATTTGTTCAATGTGATCACATACAGAACAAGTCTTCCAGGAAACCTAAAAATAAGTTAATAGCAGCTCCACATAATAAAAAAAAATGTATGGGTTAGTCTAAGCAGAAAAGGTAAAAAAAAAAAAAAAAGTTCACAATATCAACACCCTGCAAAGCATATCAAAGCATATGGAGTTGATTTATAAGCATGATAAAATGCAGTATCTCAGCTAATTACTTTTGAGTCTGACTTTGATTTATTAATTTATGGTGAAAATCCAAGATATAAAAGCAGATATGTTGAAAACATTTTAAAAAGCCAGCAGAAAGCATATGTAAACCTTTTTCCATACAGAGCAAATCACAGCTAGGGGCAATCTTACTGTTCTGGAAATTCTGACAGGTGTATCTGAAAGGTGTTATCTTCTAAGGAACTCCTATTATCCTCTCTGAGATAAGTTGATGCATTCAATTAAATTCCTGGTGTGCAGCCCCACAGTCTTAAAATTATTTATTCTCCCACTGATCCAGCAGGGTTTCAAGCCCTTCTGTCTCGCCCCTTCAGGACCTCATAGTCCATAGTTTGGTAAAACTTTGTGCCTAGTCGCTGGAACTGAGCCAGTGAGCAAAACACTGCAATTAACTCCCAGGCAGAAAATAAAGGTTTTTTGATATCTAATTGAGAACTTTATGCAGAAGTCTGACATGCTTTACTTAATTCATGTGACTCCTGTATCTTTCAGTTAATTTTCTGAACAATCTTATATTTCCTTATGAATATATGTAATCTTGGTTGAGTGGTCAAGCATGAAAAATTCTCATCACTAGCAAATTTCTCCTTAACATATCCAGATCACTTTTTTTCACCTAGTCACTAGTTCTGCATTTTTCATTTTTATGCTATGCTATTTCTGCAAATAAATCCATTCAGCAAGGCTGAATCATATCCAGGAATTACTTTTTTCTTTTTTTTTTTTTTTTTCAAAGGCAATAGCTATTCTTGTTAGATGTTAAATTTCGGTTTCAGAAGCGTTTAAAGTGATTTACAAGGAAATGTAGAAATTACTGCTGCTGGGCAGCCAGAACATGGCTTTTGAGCATCTGGGAAGGAGCCAATCTGTTCAAAAGTTAAGCACATCTACAAGTAAGACTTATTGCATTCTTTATGTACATTCCATTTTTCAGTTCCAAAGTGCAACTGTACCCAGGGGATACTGAGGAATTTAAATGAGAATTTGGAACAATAGGGAAAGGAAAACAAAACAAAACAAAATCCACAGATAATTCTAATGAGATTTTTACAGGAGATATAGGGCACAGTCCAGGAGCCTCAGCAGAGCTAAGGAAAAAAAGACAGAAAGTTAAGCAGATTAGATAACAATTAAAAAAACAGGATTAGGGACCTCAACAGGGCAGTAAGAAAGTCACAGATTACTGAATCCCTTGCACAGTGTGGCAGGTAAAAGTGAGTTAAGAGTCACAGCAGACTGAAAGTATTTTACTAAGGTGACAAGAAATCCTTCAAACATAAATGTGCTCGTGAGTTTTGGCAAGAGGAAAATCTTGTCTATGTCAGAGATGGGCACTGGGAGCCAGGGGATCTCCTCCTGTCCCAACCCCATGTATACGAGGCTGCCCCAGGCACAGGCAGTGAGGATGCACTCACACCACACACCCATCCAGACACACAGGTCAACTCAGAGTGAAAGCATGGCCATTCCCAGCACCAACCTGCAGGCACACGGCCCTCAAACAAACATGAAGAGCCCAGGTGATCTACTTCTCTTCCTCCTCTCCTACTGATTGGGACTGGAGTCTGCTATTGCATTACGGCATACTTGATACATGGGTCACTGCTGCTTCCAGCTTTCCCAGTTTCTCCAGGAGCAGCCCCGAGTGCCCCTTCCCTGCTCCAGTTCCTTGCACCAGCACCCGTGAGATCTGTGGCTCACTCCAGGTGCTGGTGCACAGACTTCTCATGTTTACCAGCTTGTGTGACTTAAGTTTTGCTAGCGTTTGCACAAACATATCCTAAGCAGACAGCATAACCACACAAAAGGTAGTCAGAAATCAGATTTAAGCAGAAGAGAGGATACACTGTGCTCATCAACCGAAGAGCTCTGCCAGACAAGCTGCTGACCTTTGCAATCAGATGGCCCCTTCTTCCACCCACCAGTCTGTCTCTCTTTCCTCAGATTTGGTCCTCCCCCACCAACTTATTTTGATGGGTTTCACTCCAGGGTTAATATTTCCCACATTTTTTGGATGGTCTCGGGGAGCAGCTGGATTGTCCATTCCCACTGGTTAGGTTATTAGGGTTCCTCTGCCTGTCATTGTTCCTCCAGTCACTGCTGGGTCTTTGAGTTCAACATGATTAGCCTTTAATCACATAACTGGGTAGCCTGTAGCAAGAGTAACCATGGCATGAATAACAGAATGACAGAGTCAGAGCCAGCCAAGTTATTAATCTGGGGCAAATGAAAGACATGCCCTTACAAAAAAATAATTAGTCTCAAATAAAAGTAGGTATCATGAGAGAATTGCCACAAAATGTCAGCTAAGACAGTAAAAGAAACATAGGTAAAGGTGGACACTAACCTAAACTAGAGACAAAGAAAAAGTGTCACATATCAGACTACCTCATGAATAAGGCATGACATATGCCCCCAAATCAGTCTGTGACCTGAAGGCATCTGTCTGCACACACATCAAAGTAAACACTAATCACCTATCCCTTCTGCCCCCAGACAAATCAGCATGAAAGTTTCAAATGGAGCTGTACAGAAAAGCATATCCTATTACAAATGGGCCAGCACAGTTGGGTTTTGAGAACTGAGATGTAAGGAGGTCAACATGGACATTTCTCATGTGTTGAAGGGCAAGTTGTGATGTGTTTAAGATGGTCATTTGACTACATGTACCCTTGAGTCAGTATTTCATTTTCAGCTTTGAAGAACAGGTGTCATGACCCACAGGGTGGGTGTGGGACAGTCACCCCTCACAAAGTGAGTATGGCTCCCCAAACCAAATGTCACGTCCCACAGAGTGGGCACAGGTAGAATTCCCTAGAGACAGGGGTCTACCCAGGGAGATTCAGACTGGACCCCCTTGCTTTCTAAACTCCTTCATAGAGAAGCCTAGATGTAGCTGGGCCCAAAGCTGGGGGGCTTTGGCATATCTTGCAAAGGCAGGTGTTCACTTGGGCCCCTCCAGATGGGATGACATGGCAATATCCCTTATTTCTGTACGTGCCCTCTCCAGTGGCTTTACCCAGGGCACACACAAGATGTCACTCTGCCTCCCCAGGGTGCAGCTTCCCTACCCCTGTCCCTTATTGAATAAGGACAGTGTCCTGCCTGTCAGGGTGGCCATCAAACAGAGTTCCCCTTGCCAGGCCAGTGTTTAGTTGATTGGGATGGACAGTGAAGGAGGGGCTGCTCTTGCGAGAACAGGGCCCTGTTTATCAGGGTGGATACCTAAATGAGGGTCTCTCCTTGAGAGAAGAGAATCCTGGTGGCTTACTGAATGAAGCCTCCATCCGAGGAGTCCATTTTGTCAGGGCGGCTGTTTGGAGATAATTATTCTTTTTAGGATGCTATAACAGGACGTACACTTTTACCATAGACAAATTGAAATGACATCTCATTTTCCTTTTTTTTTCTCTCTTTTCCAGCCTTGCTGCCTGCCAATTATGCAAGTGTTATTCACAAGAAGATTTGAAAATTAGTTTCCCTCCAAAAGAAAAGCCATTGCTGTCTAGCTCCAGAGCAATGGAGCTCCACTACCTCTGCTGCTAAATTGTTAGTCCCTTATATGCGTGTAGTTATAGCTAAATTTCAGCTTCAGCTAAAAAATAACAAAATGATTCTTAGACCTGCTTGGGGCATAAACACTTGTTGACTCATTTCCCAAAGGAAATTTTGATATGATCACACGGTCTGGGGGAGAACAGAGTTTAGAGATATGGACATGGCCCATTCTTAGAATCATAGAATCATCATGATTGGAAAGGACCTTCAATATCACCAAGTCCAACCATCAGTCCTACACCACCTTAACCACTACATCATCTCCCAAAGTGCTGCATCTACCCACATTTTGAATGCTCCCCCCAGGGGTGGCAACTCCACCACCTCTCTGGGCGACTTCTTCCAATTCTTCACCACACTTTCAGTGAATAAATTCTTCCTAGTATCTAATCTGAACCTCCCCTAGTGCACCTTCAACCCATCTTCCTATCACTAGTCACTGGGGAGAAGAGGCCAACACCTGCCTCACCACAGCCTCCTTTCAGGTAGTTGTAGAGACCAAAAAGCTCTCCCCTGAACCTCCTTTTTTCCAGGATGAACAGACCCACCTCCTTCAGCCTCTTCTCATAAGACCTGTTCTCCAGGCGCCTAATCAGCCCTTCTCTGCACCCCCTCCAGCACCTCGATATCCTTCCTATATTGTGGTGCCCAAAACTGCACACAGTTCTTGAGTTGCAGCCTCACCAAGGCTGAGTACAAGGGTAAGATTACCTCCCTGGTCCTGCTAGTCACAGTGTTCCTGATACAGGCCAGGATGCCATGCCATTTGGCTTCAGACAGAAAACAGCCACGGGTTCATTTAATTTACTCTTCTAAATCTACACACAACTACTGTGGATATCCACGAATTGAGTGTGGGGTATAGGAGATACACCGAACTGTTAGGTTCTGAGAATGCAGCCAAGTTACCTGGAAATGCACTATTTCTGCAGTACTCCTGGTGAGATAAGTAGCTACCCCACAAAAAGAAGTGCTTGCAGGAACTGGGCCTAAAGTAGACATCTCACTGAAAGAGGAAGAAAAAACCACTTGCTTTTTAATGCTCTTTTCTGAGCATAAGGAGGCCAGCAAAAATTAGGAACAACAGTATTCTACACAAAATCAGAAAACCTATAATTCCAAGCATCTTTCATCACCTTTTCAAGTCAAACATAGGCTAAAATAGGTATTCAGAGCAGGATTTCCACAACACTATATTAGAAGCAATGTCCATTATCTTTTCATGAGAATTTCAACTCATGAACACAATAACTAAAATTTAGAATATGGAAAACACAGCAAAATGTTTTATCTTTTCCCATGTTTTATCTTTTCCCATGTTTTAATTTTTGGGATTTAAAAGTACAGCTACTGAAATATCTATGGCTATTCCACAAAAGGAATTGAATTTTCACAGTGCCTAATGCTTTAGAGAAATAGCTGCCATACTTTCACTTTAACCATGGACATTTTAAATGTGAAAATAAAAAACATATTTTATCAAGCTGATTGAAATTGAGTTTCTGACTTTGTTGCCACCTCAGAAGAAATATTTCCATAATTTCAAAAAGCTTTCCAGGCATATCTAAAATGAGAAATGCAGTAAAAGATAATTTCTTCTATGAAAAGGCTGAGGTTTCAACTAATTTGCATTTTTCCTCATCCTTCATCACTTTTTCCTCCTGTACCCAATAGGGGATGGAGGGTCTCCCTGGTGGTTCTTTTATTATTAATATATTTATAGAAACTTTTCCTGTTGTCCTTTACCATAGAGGCCAGATTAATTTCTAGCTGGGCTTTGGAACTTCTAATGCTCTCCTTGCATTGTCTCACAACATTTTTGTAGTCATTGTGAGTGGCCTGGCCCTTCCTCCAAAGGCCATAAAGTATCTTTTTCTCCCTGAGTGAGAAAAAAAGCTCCCTGCTCATCCAAGATGGTCTTCTATGCTTCTGGCTTGCTTTAGAGGACACGGGGATGGCTTGCTCCTGCGCCTTCAAGACTTCCTTCTTGGAGAGCTGTCATAGTTTGATGCTGGGCTGGCAATTAGCTCTATTCCCAAACCAGGACAAGAATATCCAACCTTCCTGGAATTTCTGGACTCCTATACCCTTCAGAACCGATTGCCAAGGGATCCTGGCTATCAGGCTACTAAACAAGTTAAAGTTTGCCCTTCGGAAGTCTAAGCTGGTAATTTTGCTTCTCCCACTCCTTGTATCTCTGAGAGTCTAAGCTGGTAATTTTGCTTCTCCCACTCCTTGTATCTCTGAGAGTAGTAGACCTCCTTCTGCCAGCCCTTCCCTGTTCACCAAAAGCAGGTCCTGCAGAGCAGCTTCCCTGGTTGGTTCATTCACCAGCTGAATCAGGAATGTATGTATCCTTGAAACGTTCCAGGAACCCCCAGGACTGTTCCCTCCCTGCTGTTTTGTAATTCCAGCACACATTAGGGATGATGAAAGACCCCATAACAACAAGGGCAAAAGACCATGTGATTTCACTCAGATGACTATAGAACATTCTGTCCACCTCACTGCCCTAGATGAGAGATCTATAGCAGACTTCCGTAGTAATATCAGCCTTGTTGGCCTTGCCCCTAATCCTGATCCAAAGTCATTCAACCTTGTCATCGCTACACTCCAGTTCTAGACATCTGTAACAATTCTGAATATACAGGGCCACCCCACCACCTCTCATTCCTTGTCCATCCCTCCTGAAGATCTTGTATTCATCAACTGTGGCACTCCAGTCATGTGAGTTTCTGTGATAGCCACTATGTCATAGTTTTCCTGATACACCATGGCTTCCAGCTCCTCCTGTTTGTTGCTTATGCTGCATTCGTTGGTATAGATGCAATTCAGATGGGCTAATGATCCCAATACCACTTTGTGGGCATGGCCTATAATTCCTACTTGACTTTTCTCAGGTGCCCCTATGCTTTTTAAACCATCAATAACTCTTGCCTCTTTGTTTCCTGTTGTTTCTCTGTCTACCATCTGAACTGAGAAGGAGGAGTGAGAGTCTTCTCTAGCTCACCATCCTAGAAACCTCAGCATGCTTGCCTAGGAATTATTCCTAGCAGGCCTAGTTTTATCCCCTTCCCTCTTCAAATCTGGTTTATAAATAATTTCAGAGAAATAAAATTTAATATAAAGATGAACACTTCCAGTTCTCAGTCATGCTGGATTGCAAAAGTCATTACATTTCTTACGATGCACACATCCAGAGAAAGAAAAAATGTGAACAAAAATGATATCTGAGTAGCATTGAAGCCTGAGGACTTGGTGTACTGGCAGCAGTTATGAATCTTGCCCTGTTTTCAGACGTTCCTGTGCATTTTATGGTGCATAGCAAATCCGAGCAGAAGGCAGTATTGTCATTGGTAAAACAATGTTAAAACAAAATTAAAAGTGCTGAAAGTCACAGGAAATACGTCAAGTTGTACTCAGAAGCTAGAACAAGAGGCAGAGAAGTGAAAAAACCTCTTTCTCTAGATCTTTTTTATATGGTCATAACTTCTCAGGCAAGGCATTCAGTATCAGTAGCTGTGGGAGGTTTTGGTGGTGGAGGGTGTTTTGTTTTGTTACATTGGACACTGCTTGCCTGAAGGGTTGCTTTCCTCTTGGCTTCCTTTCAGAAAATTAATCCATGTCCTTGGTAAATTCCAAGTTGGAAGATGGACAGAAAATACACAGCAATGTTACTTGTCCCCACAAGTTTGGAGCAGTGGAGTGAGCTTCATTCTCCAGGACAGATGGATAACAGGGCAGCTACTTTTTTTACCCCATTGCAGGTACCAGTGCAGCCCTAGATATCCTGAAGAGAGAAGAAAAAACTGCTCACTACTTAAAAACTGCCGCTTATGGTGTGAGTTCGAACTGTTTGCTACTATTAATAACCTGTCTTAAGAATAGAGAGGCTTCTGTTCATTACTAGAAAGAAGCAGTAAGCTCATGCTACTGTATCACCCACTACGTATCATCATAGTGTATCACCCACTACGCTCAGCCAAGTACTGTCTGGACACAGATCAGGGTGCAGGGTGCATCCTAGGGTGGGCTGGGAAGCATGAGGAGGTGCTCAATGACTACTTGCAGAATAGCAAAGACTTCTGAATGTCCACAGTGCAGCATGCTGGGCACTTCTGGCACTATGATCTGCCATGAGACAGTACACTGTGGCAGAGACAGTGTGCTCCACCTTACAGTATCTCCACAGAGATACCTACGTGGCATCCTTGAAGGGACCAGAGAAATTTGAAACAAGGAAATAATGTAGCTGTTATATTTTTAAACAGTACCACCTAGCTCAACAGCAAAATCAGAGTGCAACCAGCATACGAGCAGCAACTTGAGGAAAAATTTTCCTATAATCTTGTTCTTTACACTGTCCTCCCTTCAGGAAAGAGGGAACAGAGGTTGGATGGATGTCACTTCTGACAGCAGGAGCAGAGGTGCTTGCAGACAAAGATACTATCTAGAGGAAGTTTCTGGCCTTTCTAGTGACTTGTTTCCCTCTTCATCTAATTCCTTTTTTTTTTTTTTTTTTTTCCCCTTAGTTTTTTTTTTTGCTACAATAGGAAATCACCAAGAACATGATGGAGGAAGAAATAGAGATATACTGTCTGGAAGTAATTTTAAGAGGATGGCTGGTCTAGTCAGAGAGTGGCTACACACTGGGTGTGTACTGGCTGTGAACAATTTCCAGATCAGACTTCCATGTCATTATCATGAGATGTTCCAGCATGCACTCAGAAAAAATACACAGCTGTGCATGGCATTGTTCTTGGAATGAAGTCAAATGTTTCTCATGCTGCCTTGTCCCAAAATCAGACTATTTCAACACCTTTCTATCAGCTTCCTTAGCTTTTTTAATGCAGCACTATACACTGACATTTGGCAGAGCTCGTGCTGACTCCTGTCAGTGCAGAACCTGGCCCTTTTAATTTTCACCAAACTTGACAGCAGAGACTTGGAGATGACAGATTGAGGCACTGAATCTATCTCTGCTCCACACCTTGTTTGTTTTCTTGTCTGAAAGGTGAACTCTGAACTGGTAAGGAATTGTGACAGCTTGTGACAGGACTGATGATAAATGAGTGGCTTGGTGACTGTAGTGTTTCATGACTATCATGATGCTTTGGATTATTTTCTGATGCTCTGCACTCTTCTCTAGCTGGAAGACTCACAGTGGAAATGAGAATTTCATTGAATGTTGGGAAAAAAGACAAAAGATCCTTTTCTAAACTTGATTATAACAGAGAAGAATATTACCTATCCTTCTATATAGATCTGCATTTTCAAGATGAGGGTTTTCCTTAACATTTTTTCCCTATTTTCAGTATGTACCACTATTGCAAAATCAGTACTGCAGCACTAATGCCCATGTCAGCAACCACATCTTCTTCAGCTATACAGTAGGAAAGCATGACTGTATGTACCAGCTCAGAGAATGTGACTATACTTGCAAGTGCACAGGTTCTTATTTCAACTCAGTTATTGCATTCCTGCAGAAGCATAAAAATAATAGAAGCAGAGTTTGTAATAGTACGTATTTTATTAGGTCTACTGATACAACTGAAAAAAGTAATAGATTTTCAAGAATGAAAATATTCAATATTTGATCTTCAGTGTTTGAAACAGAAGCAACAATTTTCATTTTTTTTTCCTTGAGTCTATTTTTGCATCAGATGCTCCTGAAAAGATTTTTGATCATTTAGGTACATGATTCACATCAAAGAGTTTGAGGAGGAGGAGTAGCTGACCATTTCTTATGCAAGACTGATGTAAAACCAGAAGTCTGACCTTTTCAATACAAAAACTGGCATGCTGTCAGTTTTATTTCATGGCAATATTGATAAGGTCCTTTCTTCCCCTCAGCCTGAAATAAACACACACTGAAACCTCAATAGCTTGCAGAAGACAATTACTGTCTGCCAGTCAGCTCTGTTGCTAACAAGTATAACTCAACAAAAAGACTACCTATGGACAGAAGGTTTGTCATCTTCAGATGATTCTAGTTTTAAAAAACGTTCATTTGTCACAAATCCTGTCATCATCCACTCCTCCAAAGGCAATGCTTTTCAGAAAAAATAATCTGCAGAAATATGCCGTGCAGATTAATTAAAGTAGGAGACAAATCAGATATAATTAATAAAGCTTCTCCTTCTTTCTGAATTTCTGAAACATAAGCTGAGTCAGTGTTTAAGAAAATTTCAGATCTTAGCCAATAAACTCACAAAAATATCATAATGTACAAAACTCAGTAGTAAAATGATGACATATAGAGAATAACACTTCCAGTTATGTTCCAGAGGATGGAAACATGGAGATTCTTGTTGGATCCCACAAAGACAAACTAAAGATAACAGAGGATTGCATGCAATTGCACAATGTTATTGAACACAGACAGAACTGGTAGGAATAAAAACTATAGCTGTTAGCCTAATTCATCTATTGCACATCTGCTGGTGAAAGCTTTCTGCAAACCAATTGAATACTGCAGCATGTACTGCTCAGCAGATGGGACTTGGTGAGCCTCTCAGTTGCTGGGGTAGAACAGCAAGACTGTTCAAAAGTATGCAGTAGAAATGTATGAATCTCTGTTCATGTTAGGTGGATTTGCTTGTTAAAGGGCAAATTTGTACTCAGTGTGGCTATTAAAAGGAAGACCATAAACACATGTGGTTACAGAAGCTCTGGGAATTTTTACAGGAAAGAAGAGAGTGCTGTTTCCAGGGTCTAGTCGACATTTCAAAGTACAGAATTGGTATTTACATGGATAATGGCTTGTGCTTTCACTTTCATGTTATATCCATTTTGTACTATCAATAAGTTGTATGGTTGTCATGGTTTAACGCTGGGCTGGCAGTTAACTGACTGACAGATTGTCTCTATTAATCCCCCACCCCTCCCTCCTAAAGAAAGTAGAGAGAATAATAGGGAGACACTTATGAGTTGGAAACTAAACTACACATCTTTAATGAAACAGTAATGATAAAACAAGAAAAAATTATTAAATATATACAAATATACAGAAATAAGATACTACATTCCTCCCTGCTTTCCCCCAGTAATGCTCACATCACCACGGAGGCTGCAGGGCAGCCCTGGGAAAGTCCAGGCTGGACTCCTGGAGTCAGCAGCAGTCGGGAGCTGGAGGCAGGAACACACAGATTCAGGCTGGCACGGATCAGGACCACAGGCAGAAAAACAGACAGAATCCTCTCAGGATGACAAAGCAAATAGGAACAAGTGGAGAAGGGGGAGAGCAAAAGCAAAGGGGAAGGGATTTGACCCTCGCAATCCCTCAAATTTATACCAAGTATGACACGTGAGGATGGAATACTCTGTTTTGTCAATTTTGGTCATTTGTCTTGTCCACTCCTCACTAAAGGAAGGTTGCAGGTGTGACCTCTTTACGCCCTTTCTCTTTCTGTAGCATAAGATGTTCCTCAGAACTGAGCAGTGGCCTTGGTTCTGCACACCAGTCTCTAGCTGTAACTATAAATGTTGAGGACTATCAGTCCTAGAAGCAGACATTGACGGAGAAACTTGCTGTTCACTTCAGGAAGTACAGCTATGTATGAGGGACTTACCTGAAAGCAAAATTACAAGACAGAAATTTTGCTCTGTCCTGGCCAAAACCAGGACAATGGTGGATAGATTATGCTTGAGGTATTTTGATGGTTAATGAAGAAAACTTGGGACAGCTTGGAATTTGTTTCATTGGCTATTTTAGTTCTGAACTTCACTGGAAGCTGTGCTCACAGGACAGACATCAAAGATAGTATATAAATAACTTAAGAAGCTTTCCATTTAGTCAAAATTCTTCTCTAAATTTTTGTCAGTAGGTCATTCCCAAATGATCTGGTTTTATCACTTGATATTCTGGTTGTGCCAGTTAAGTAAATAATTATGTTATTAATTTCATAAAGTATTTTTTCATTACTTGGCTTGTTCAGAGACAAAACTAAGACTAACATTTATGTTAATATGTCAGAGCTTGTTTTAATTTAATACTTTGTAGTATTTTCTTCTTAGTCACTGACTGGGAAGCCAATGATTCTGACAACAAATGTTTATCTGGAAAGTTAACAGAAAGTCAGTTTAAGACATATGGATACAGAACAACATTGGCAATGGGCCACATACCGCAATGCTGAGATTGGAATACTGAATACAAAACCACTGTCATCACTATAAAAAAGACTGAAAATTTAGAGGGAAGGCAACAAAAAAACAGTGTAGTTCTGAGAGCTGCTATTTAGCCTTTCACACTAGAAAGCTCTCAGAAACTAAAAGAAAATAGGAAGAGTTAAAGGCTACTTTCTGTGGTGTGGAAGGGCACAATGTGAGCTCATCACTGGAGTCTGCAACCTTGAGCAACTCAAGAGCAGAAATGAGAAACCCATTTTTGACTGTGACAATGTTCAGCAGTTAAAGAAAATGACCAAGGGGAACTCTAAAGGGCATGCTGGTAACAGCACAGTTTCTGAGGAAAGCTACTAGACAGCTGGAGAACAACTTCAGACACAATACTTAAGCAAAAGGAAAATGTCTCTAGAGGAATTTAGGATGCATGCTTCCTAGATCATAATGACTTTGAAATACAGACTTCTCTGACTCTAGGTTTCTTATATATCATCCTTTGATGCAAACTGATTCATTGGTCATTATAATTTGGTCACTCTAGTTTTTTAATTAACCAAATATTAATGACTATTGTGTATTTTATTATGAGCAACATGTAACCCGTGAAGTATTTTCCTATGGTGGAACATCAGTCTGAACTTTACAGAACTCGAAAGAAAAAAATATTATGATTTAAGCAGTAACTTCTGCTATGCTTCCGTCATATGGGAGTCAGTTTGTTAGTAACAGTAGCTCATCTGATGATGAGAAAAGAATGCTAACTAGCTGGAAAACTGCTGCAGATCAGCGCTTTAGTTAGACTCGTATGAAAGTTAACAACAAATTACTTATCTCTTTCTCCTCTGGTAGTTACACACAAAGCAATAACTTGGACCAAATTAAAAGTCATTCAGGTGTCCATCAGCCAAATAGCTGCATCCAGACCTGTTTATAATTGTTTTACTAAGAAGCTGTAGTTTGCAGCCCTGCAAGCAAGTAAACACTACAAGCATCTTAAGTATCTCCAGTAAAGTGGAGAAACTACCCTGCAAGTTTCTGGGGCTGGGGTAGTTGTACAGAGAAAATGCTCACACATTCCTGTGGACACAGGAAGTCCAGAGAGCACCTCCTAACCCCAGTGGCCATCTTCTGCCTTACCACTGACAGCAGGTTTTGAAATCCTTGTCAGTACTGAGGATCCCGTGTGGTTCATCATGGCCTCAGTTGTCTAAGAAGTGTAATTAACTTTCCAGCAGGAAGGCTGTAAAATACTGTAATGTTTCAACCCATTATTTCCCTGCTTCTGAGAGTGTTGGTCGGGCCTGTGCCAATATTCCTAAAAGTTGGATCAATTGATGAGGATATTTTATAGTGTTTCATGTACTCACTAGATTCAGAAAAAGAGAACCATTTTATTTTTTTCTTCTCTTGAAGAGGGGAAAGAAACCATACAGGAATACTGATTAATAGAGAGATTAGACATCCCTACAAAACAGTATTTAACAAATGATGGCTTTATAAAAAAACAACCTGTTTGAGGAAAGCAGTTAAGTGTCTTGAATATCTTACAAAGTAGAATAACAACTGGTCCTCTCTTAGAGAGATGAGAAGGAGTAAAACTCTACCATTGCTTTTCTTAGTTTGCAGCAAAGACCGTGTTTCCTTGATATCAAGAACTTACAAAATGGAAGGAACACACTTAATCACCATCATCATCATCATCATCACCATGACTAATTATTATGCAGTGAATAGAAAATATCTTTGAAAATTCTAATAATTGGATTTGAGAGTGCCCATCATAAAGTAAGCTGCACATTTACCTCTTAAGCTAAGGAGCTCACATTATTCTTGGAAAAGGCACCTGAAGAGTCTTTGGTTTTCCAGAAGGTTTTCTCCCATCTCATAAAACTACTTTATTAGAAGATCTGTTACCATTTATCAACAGAATTGCATCATATTTTCAAAACTCATCTATTTGAGGTCTAATGGCAACCATTATTGAACCTTAATGAAAGTACACTGGTTGCTGCAGTAGTAGACACTGAGTGCATCACAATGCAAGTACAGCACTATTACGATATTATTATGTAAATAAGCACTGTATAGTGCCTTTCAAGTACACTTCAAAGTAAGTCGTAGGAAATCTTAAAAGCTAAAAGACTTGAGAAGAAAGTACAATGTCACTAGGAGTTTGAAATGTGATACTCTCAAGCAAATGCGTATGTTAGCGTCTCATAAAGGCACTACCAGGTTGTCTAGGTGATGTTCTAAAGAAAAAGACCAAGGAGATGAGAGTTCCATGTCTCGAGTAAGTGTGGTTATTTGTAGGCAACTATTCACTGATTCTGAGAGAACATTCAGGGAAAACTTCTCAAAAAATTTGTATGTGAAAGTGCTCTACAAAATTATTCTGTACAAACCGCAAGGGACAAAATGCCTCCAACCACTATTTTGTAGGGCACTTTGGCCCCCAAGTGGAATTCAGATGAAGGTATAGTCACATTTCAGACTGTATCCATGAGAACCACATTAACAAGAGTGTTCTGACAGCATACTTTTGACCTCAAATATTCAACAACGACTTCTAGCCAGACTCACTGAGGAGATGAAGTGGAAAACTGTAATTGCGTTTAAATAATGTGTAACTCTGCAGAGGAAAACAGAATTAAATATGTTTTTTACTGTTTTTCTTCAAGGTGGTAGTTAACCTGATGTACTATTGCTGCTTTAGACACTGGCTATTGAGGAATCATAGTGAGGTTCCAGTCAGGCTTTGCCTCAAACAACAATTGGCAAATGGAAGGACTACCTACCCCCACAACAAATGGCATACAACATGGGAGGGGGGAAGAAATATCCTGCACAGGACTTGCCTACCAACCCAGGAAGAAAAATGCTGCCTAATCCTCAGGTGATACTCTTACCTTCCTCTCTCTCTGTAATGGACAGGATAAGTTATGTATTTGTCTCAAGCAGCCTGAAGGCCTTAAGAAAAGATGAGAAGGGAAGTCATAAATCTTCCTTAACAAGAAGGGAAGCCACAAAGTTTGAGAAGAGCCATGATAAGAGGGAATTCATAAATTTTGAGAAATAACAGCTCCTTGACAGAAAGAGAGGCTGTTAATTACGAGAGACAGTTAGTGGAGAACACCTAGCTAAAAACTGTTAAGTCTTCTGACACAACAGATGGCAAATTTTGCAAATTAAAAGGGAGGCAGCCACTGTACAAGCAAGAAATGGATAGCACAAAAGGAAGAGAGACACTAACCCTTTGCTCTCTTCTAGGATGGAACCACCACCATTCTTCTCTACAAGACCAAAGGGACATTACTGGATCCTTGGGTGGTTACTTTCCTCTTCTCTCTCTCTCTCTCTCTTTGGGTGGTGCATTATTTTCCCTTTCCTTATCTCTTTCCCTTCTGTCTTTCTTTCCTTCTGTCTTTCTTTCTCTTCTGTCTCTCTCTATGGTTTATTATATATAATCTGTAAAATTCATTTAATTATTTGCAGAATTCTCTCTACATCAGAATCACCTAAAGCTGAAGAGAAAAAGTTTGAAATCATAAAACTTGAAAGCTTATTAAAACCAGGATTGCCATGCTTTGGAAAGCACATTTCACTTAGATAATAGGCTCTCTTGACAAATGCTAGAAACATTTATTTTCTTTTAAAAAGACATTGATTTGCTGAGAGAGAAAGGTTATTAATTTAGCTATTTCAGGAACAGAACTGCAGAAATACTCTATAATAATATTAGTTGAATCTTAGTGTGTTTTTCAGCAATAGAGTATTTTATAAATACTACAATTTTTTTCTAAATTTTATTATTATTAACTGACCTTCTCCTGGGTAAATTAATTTTTATGGTTTTAAGACAAGATAATTTACAGTGCCTGAAACTGGGTGTTTTTTGAAAGTTCATATGAAAGTAGATAAAGCAATTATAGCCACTTGTCATTCAGAGCCCCTCTTCTCCTTCTTTGAGGCACTTATGCATAAGTGATGAAGAAGAGTTATTTCTAAAAATTATTTCCTAACCCAAGTGATATATTCAGATTTGCATGCTAATTAAATTCATATAACAAACCTTACTGATTCTACTGAGGCTGAAGACTCAAAGAGAAAACATTTCTCAAAATACAAAAGTCCATCCATCTTTCCAGTAACATAAACTGTGATTAACTTGGACATGCAAATTCTTTCTCCCTGCACAGATCCATGTACTACATGCTGCAGAAAAGCTCCTAGAAACTGGGATTATACATGCAAACTGCATCAGTATGTTCTTTCTATCTAACATTTGTTAATTCCACTTCTCCTCCTCCAGCCTTAAGCACAGATTCACTCTTGGACCGATCAGTCCACTGCAACATTAGGATTTCTCCTTTCATCCTGTTGATGAAATCTACCCCATCCCATCCACATGTACAAATCAAAAGTCTAACTAAAACCCCACAGTTTCCCACTTTCAGGACATGAGTGTTTTGACACCATTTATCCAAGGCTTTAATAGACCCTCAAGCTTTCTCCTTTCCTGCCTTCCAAACCATGGATCTATCTATAGTGATTAGCATTTCAGTAAATCATTGTCCACCCTGTTAAAGACCTGCCCAGCACCAGTTTTCCAACTTTTGCTAGAGGTCACTGCCACCTGAGCAAGCTCCACCATAAGGATGCCTTAACTTCTACCACGTGGAGAAACACTTACGTAGATACAGATACAGCTGATCCCTGAAAGCATTCGTAGATTGAAACAACTACAGCCAGTCACTGCTGTTTTCCCTTGTCCCCTCTCATTTTCTTCATTCCTCACTCCAATTCTCTGGTTTTTGTTCACCTGTTTGCAGACTTACTGGTAACTTTCTCACATCAGCTTGACAAGACCTTCTCCCTACAGTCTCTCCTTTTCTCAGCTTTTTGTATGCACAAGAGGAAGCTGTCTGAATTCGTGTCAGACTTACATAGGCAAAATTTTTGCAAGCAGCAATCACGGATGAAGGAAGATCAGCTATCTCTCAGAACAGTGAAAAACATTCCAGACTACTTGATCCAGCTAATATAAAAAACATGCTTCAAAAGGCTTCAAAATTAGGTCTTAGTGGCTCTGATGAACATTGCTGTAAAAAAGCAGTTTCCAGACTGGCTGTGGGTGGTCTCCACTGCCTCTTCTGGCCATCCCAGTGTCACCAAAATGTCTTACAACAGGTTTTGACTGATACTATGTTTGCATGCAGTATTTGGGCACCTTGATATCTAAGCACTCCTTGCTCTGTCTCCTCCAGGTCCTCCTGGCTTCATAGTTGAGAGATCTGGTTTTAAGAGTGCTCCTTGAAGCACCTATCAAAAGGTAAAATTGAAGAAGTTATTAAGAAATTTAACTTCAAGATAATTGATTATGTTAATCGCAGATTTTTTTCTTCCTTGATCACTTAAATTACCAGTCATTTCAGTACCCTAAAATTGTCATCTCTTTTTAAAAAATTTGTTTCACTTTCTTTTTAAAGAACTCTAGAACAATACATCAAAGCATCGCACAACACATGCATCAGAGAAATAGTCTTTAGGCAAGTTGCGTGGCTGAAATGGCTTTAGTGAGAATATAGCAGAGATTCTCAGTGCACAGCACTAGATTGGGAAGAATCGAGCGGAAGAAGTGACATTTTAGAGAACTGCAGGAGACTAAAAAAGTGATAAAGAAGAAATATGCCTGAAGTTATTTTTTACTCATCAAAAAATGTAACAAAAATTATGATAATATATAAATTATAAATAAATCATATGATCAAATAACAAGAATGTTTGGTTTTGGCTTTGGGGTTTTTTTGGTTGTTTGTTGGTGGTTTTTTTGGTTTTTTTTTTAGCGGTCAATGGTTTTGTGGAACAGCAACAACAAAAATTAGCACTGAAGATTCTGTCACCAGTAACAGACTTCTCTGAAGCTGAAGAAGTGTGTTTTGCTGGATTTTCAGATGTTATTCTTTCTTTTCAAAAACAAATTTTTGAATTTCATCATGACCTACTCCCACTGCAGAGAGAGCCTCTGGACTTGAACCTGTGAGGTGTTTGGTGTGCTGTTGATTCCTCTCCTCCTGTACCACATGGAAATAATCTGTTAGCCAAATTTTTACTTTAATTTACTCCCCCAAAATGTAACTAAATGTATTTTTGAAAAAGAGATTAAAAGTTGGGCAAGTAAGTGAAATATGGGTGTGTTTCCATAGCAACTGCAGCTAGATATCCTGTGCTTTCCCTGGCTATATTTTCATCTGGAGGCAGCAACCCATGAAGCTTGATTCACACAGATAAGTGCAATGTGTAGAAAAGTGGTATTTTTGTGGTATGTGGTGGCATTTGGGATGTGTGGTATTTGTGCCCCACAGATTCATGTGCATTTGCTGGCAGGAGTGGAGTGAGGGAAGTTCCCTCCTCCCATGAGGCTTGATACGGCAAGACATGACATCATTGAGAGATGGGAACATCACTGACATGGTCTGCCAGTGGTGTCAAGATCAGGTGAGGCTAGAGGGCTTTTAAACCAGCTGAGAAAATAAATACCATAATTTTAGTTAAGAAAGAGCTCCTGAGAATACAACTTAACTGGTTATAACTACAGTGCTAAAGTATGATGATTGAAGTGGAGGAAATACATATCCTTGCTAATCTTGCCCTCCTTATTCTAAAAATCACATTGACCCTATCACAAATCCAGATTTTTTTTCAATAGCCTTGTCTCAAAATGCTGGGCCTAAATAGTGTAGCATACACTCCCATGCTAATAAATGCATGCTTCCAAGAGGGAAAATGAAAGGGTTCATATTAGTTTGCAATATACAAGAAGGAAAGAATTTGGCCTGTTATACAGAGCATCAAAGAAAGAAAAATCTAATTTCCCCCCAGAAATTAAATATTTAAAGTGTGACTGTTTGTGGAAAGTGGTAGCATCCTATTTTAGACCAGCTGTTATTGCTTAAAAAAAAAAAAGAGAAGCTGTCAAAGCTATGAGCTCTATTTCAGAACTGAACCAGGAGCAGAAACCTTCAAACATCAATGCTAGCTAAGAATAAATGTTCCTTATTTAGCATAATTTTAATCAATTGGACAGTCTTGCACAAAATGTGGCTTGTATTTTCAAAGCAGAAGAGAGTGCTGGAAAGGGAGAGGTGATAAAGCCACTAGTTCTAATGGGAAATAAAGAAACAGCCAGTTATTATCTAGTTCATTAGTAATGACTGAGCTTCCCTTGCATTTTTTATTTTGATCTATTGATTTCAAAGTATAACATAAGAAAGAGTTTCCTGGGAACTGGCACACGTGTAGAAGATAGTAATTTTTTTTTTTCTAATTTTTTCCTTATTTTATAAATAACTGTATTTTAATTTGACTCATCAACCTTTTCTTTTTTTTTAGATTTAAATGCAAATCATGTTCATGTTTTTTTTCCTCCAGCTTCTGTGTGGCTAATACAGGTTTTAAAACATCACGTTGCTTTACACGAAATGTTATGATTTCTCTTCCATATTGAAACATTGTCTTCCAAACAATTTTGTTCAAAATGACTGCTTATGTAAAAGCTGTGAAAACAAACCTCATTGAGACAAATGTCATCCAAGCCATGTGGTGGAATTATTACTGTTTTCTTTTGGAGGCAGAATAGCAAAACCTGTGGAGGCGAATGTTGCTTTAAATTCAGGTCCTGAGGTTGCAAAATAATGACGGAATTTAATAGCATTTTTATTACAGACAGCTACCAAAATGCAGGAAAAAGAGGTTTAAGAAAACAAATTTAAAGCAGAAGAATCAGTTTAAACAATGTCTAAACCAGTTTGCATTAGAAAATAACTTTATCGGTTCATTTCTATGCACATAAAATGCATCTGTTTTTACTGGAAATGACAGAATCCAGATCTATTACAGGTGCCCTTAGGCACACACAGACAAATTTTCCAGTGGTAAGAAAGGGTCTGAAATTGGAACATGACTATGACAGCTTAACTGCTCATGTCCATGCTCCTGCACGGTGGTAACAGGAGGCAGCTCTCCCTTTGGACACACCTGGTTAGCAGAAGCCACGAGCACGAATATGGATGGTTACTCATCAAAGTTGATGATAACATTGTGCATTAGCACCCTAGCTTGTTTCTTTAAACCTCTTCTCAGAAATTTGCTGTTCCCTTATGGCACAAAGCCCTTGTTCACCCCCTGGTAACAGGAATTTAAGCTGTACTGGCTTTTACTGTCAAATAGAGGAAAAGCCACAAAAAAAGCCTTCTAAACAATTTGTCCTATGTACTTAGTCTGAACACTTTTCCCAGTAATAAAAAACTGAGGTGAACTGATTAAATTTACCTTGCACTGCAGCAGGCTAGAGGAGGGTATAGAAGAAAATGCATGCCCAAAATGCACACTGGGCACAGAGGAGAGCAGTTGCAGGAGCTGAGCTCAAGGCTGAAACTGGGAATCTAATCCGCATTCTTGCCTTCCCATTTTCAAGTTTATGCAAGTGAAAAGAATATATTTTCAGATGAAAAAAAAAAAAGCAGGCAAGTTAATAAGGCTGTTGACAGCTATATGGGAAAGTGTCTCACGTGTCAGAGATCATAGAGAAAAATGCCCTATGCTGACAAAAGGCCAAATACAAAATCAACAAGATAAGAAATGGCAAAAACATACATCAGAGAAAATTTGACAAGTGACATTGTTGTCAACAAACAAGCTGAAGGTCTTCACACCAGCTCAGGACAACAATCTCAATACAGTTTGTGAAATTTTCACAAATCTTCGGACAAGTGAGACAGGAGGCTATTTCACTGTCTGTAGTATATTCCAACATTTCTGAGACATGGAAACAGTGAATTACAGGGACACCTACTTCAGAATCTCTCAGAACGGCTTGTAATTCATACCCTAAGACAGCTGAAAGGTCTTTCTTGCTATTACTTGAATGCCATAGAGCACTGAATATATTAATTCATAGTTATTTTCCCCATATTATAATCCAAACTGTGACAATTCCATGATTCTGCATAATTTTCTCTCACGTGTCTAAATAACATGACTGATTCAAAACTTATTTACCTGGTGCCCAGCACTATGCCTGTAAAGGAATGCAAACTTGGATTTTAAAGGTGTCAAGGCATTTGGTAAAGAAGGAAATTATTTGGATTGTTCATTAGCATCAAAAAGCTTTCCATGTTGTGCTCACAAACATGACCCTTGGGGTCATGTTCACCCTTTACTGACTTGTTATTTTGTATGTATATGGTGGGCAGGAAAAAATATATAACAGAAAGAGTGTGATCAGATCCAGTACCATATTATCATGTTGCTCCACTCATCTGCCCAATTATGGTTCATTTTGTGAGATGAAGTAAATGATTTAGGACTGGAATGAATAAAGACCTCTTTCCCTTGTTAATCTACAAAAGACTGTGAATAGGTCCAATATTTTCCAATTCAAGGTGCCCTTCATGGAGGTCTTTGAGTTAAGATAGGTCTTATTTTTCTTTAGCTTCTGCAATTTCAACAAGTCATGTACTGGTGGAAGTAGTGCTCCCTTTTATTGGTCCACAGAGTTTTAGAATTGCCATTTTCGCAAAACCAACAAGGAAGTGGAATAGGATTTCTCTCATTAAAAAATTTAATGTGTAGAAAATATAGAAATTATTAACAGTTCCTTCATATCAGCCCTGTCTGATTAACTAGGAAAATTATTTTCTAAGATTTTCACTGACCAAGCCCACCTTAAGTAAATCAAATATCACTGTTGAACAACTAAAAAAAAAAGCTATTAAATTTTTTTCCACTTTTGAATTGTTTATTTTTACTAACTTGCTTTTGAATATTGGCCAGTTATTCAGCAGCAGTTAAGAATATGTAGGTATTTGAAGTTTTTCCCCATTTCCATATTTTCTTTTTGCTTGCTTCTGCAATAAATTCAGGATCACATATTAATCATCTGCTCATTTTGTTTGTAAAAAGCATATTGTACCACTTAGGATTTTCTGAATGCTTATGTTCCTCCTATTCCCAAGCACATTCATAAACATACCAGGTTTAGAATAACCCCTCCACCAAAACTCCCGTGAGGAAGGAAACAATCTCTCTTTGTAACATTCCCCAAAAAAACATTATTCCTATGGGAGAGAAACCCCACATTACCAGGTCAGCCACGACACCTGAGGCCAGCACAGCTGCTACTGGTATGGCCACTGATACACAGCCAGCAACCTCCTCAGAAATCCTTCTCCCAGCTACCCATCTTATTGTGTAATAGCTTCCATAAATACCTGAAAACTGCCCAGATTCCTCAAGTAAATTATCCTGGAGGTGAGAGTGAGCAAAAAATGTCTTGGTTTCTGAGTGCAATAATTCCCAGTCTCCCGACAGTTCTGTTTGACTTCATGAATCAATAACAGTCCATATCCTTTGGTTAGGAAAAAACTGCTCTCATGGTCCAAGAGTCAGATTATTAGATATTCTTGATCACTTGATGTCAGAACATCCCTGCAGAAGGACAGCAGCCATGAGGTGGCAGGAGAGGGAAAGGGATTAACATTGATGTCATACTGAATGGGGAGGAAATAACAGAAACCTGCAAAACTCTGCCTTTAAGGAGATCTTTTGCTCTACAGGAAAAGGAAGGTAAACTGAGGAAGAAAGCATTGCTCCATACAATCTTCTGGATATAAGTCTAGGAGCATATTTAATATTAAACACAAATAAATAAATAATACTGTAGTATGAAAAATAAGGTCAAAAGGAATTCAATTTAGGGTATGACAGACACACACATGAAAAAGTGAGGATGTGGAAAAGAATGGGGTTGCAACAGCCTCATAAGTTCTGCTTTGCCAATGCCTACACTATGGGACTGAGCAGCAAGCCAAGGACCTGTCAGGACTAAACTCAAGCACACTCTCCCTGTGAACTAGTTTCCATGGCAAGTTGGCTTTGACACAGGCCAGCAAACATCTTGGCCAGCTCAGACAAATTCCTTGCCTGGGCAGTCAGGGGACCAGGACCTAAGGCTGCTCCAAATTGATATGACTGTCTATGCAGTAAGGACATCCTGGAGCCATCAAGAAGTATCGATGAAGAGCTCAGTGGGGACAAATCCTTCGTGGTCTATCAGAATGTCCCCAGCTGGGGGACATTGATGAATGAGATAAATTGATGAATGAGATAAATACCACAGGTCCAGCATCAGAAAGGCTTGATTGAACTACTAGAAGCAACAAGCACAGAATAAAAACTTTAAATACAAAAAAATCGGTTTTGAAAGGGAATTTTCAACCAGTTTTGGTCATGTTTTTTGTTGATATTCTAGGGATATTTACAAGAATCAGAAAAGATATTATCAGAGCATAAAAGTCACAGGTAAGAAGGAGCTAGAGAAGACAAGTACATGTAGCAAGGCAGACTAACTTTCCAGGCCCATTTCAGAAAGCCTCAGGTGCCCTTAACCCCATGATCCCTGGCATTGACTACAGTAGGGTTAGTTTTGGATAAGAATTCATAGCAAAGGAGAGGTTTGCAGAGACTGAACTTGCAGGTGCAAGTTCTCATCTGTCCTAAGTGCTGCAGTATTGCACTTTTACACTGGAATAAAAGAGAGAGATTAAACAAAGAGAGAGCAATTAAGAAAAGACAGTAAGAAATAATCTGCAGCCCACAGGTGGTACCAGTAAATGGAGCTTATTTCCTTTTCCACTACCTACCTGATGAAGGCTAGACTAATTCACCTGCAGGAGATTACCTTTGTTTCACTGAGCAACAAAGTATCAGCAAATCTACCAAACTAATAAATCTTCCTGGTGTAACAGCTTCACAACCCTTTTCTCATTTTCTAAAATCATTTTGTTTGCTGCTGTTTGGCTAAGTATTAAAAGTAGGGTCCTTTTGTCTAATTTCAAATTCAGTCAAAGTCATAACTTTCGGCAGCTGAGTGTAGCTCTGATTAATGCCCCGAGTCTCTTCTGTTCAAGTTCCCACTGCATTTCACTCAGCAGTACCTGAGCACTCAGCACCATCTCTGGCCATCTGCATAAAGTACAAGCTGAAATTCATACAAACAGTAACCCCTAGTGTGAAATTCACAGAACTCTGGAGAGGTTAGGTGGTTACCAAGATTTTGTAGAGAAAAAGACCCTTGCTCATCTGGAACATAAAGTGCCTTCCGAAGTGAAAAGCATGTGCAATCAAATTTAGTTCTTTCTATAAAATCCTATAGAATTTCATACATTTCGATATTATGTATTATGCACTCCAATGTGTGTTTTAGTTTCTCCTTTATCTGAGAAGCATAGATGCAGACTCCTTATTACAGAGGAAAATACTGAATTTGAGCTTATGTATGTGTATGAAGAAAAATGTTCTAGTATTCCAGTATCATTCTATATTGAAGCTTGCATATTTCTTTCATGAACTAAAGTGAAAATGTACGTGAAGGATAAAGGTATTATGTGGAATCTAATTTTCACATCCCTATTTCTTCCAAATCTCAGGAAAAAATGAGTTTAACCTACTTGGTTGCCTAAATTCTCTTTCGGGGTTGGAGGTTAAACACTATACAGGAAATATTAAATGGAGTTGGTATATTATTTCCCCAAGTTACATATGCTGTATCAGGCATACACCTTTACCATACACACATAAGGATACATACATACATACACGTATTAAAAATAATGCAATACTGAGGCCATGTGGGTTAGATCAAACCTCAATCTCTATAAGTGGTATTATTCTCATCTGCTTTTCTTCTCTTGGTCTAAAGGCATATTTAGCAAAGCCTAAGTGAAGAACAAGCTCTTCAACTGCATTTGCAAGCACATAGGACAAGGACAGTGACCTCTCACCTATGAGTCTCTGTTAAATGCAAGAGTATATTTCAGTTGCAAATTATATTCTGATCTCTGACCCAAAATGACTCAGAAATTCACACTGAAGAAAACACCAGGCTTTCCATCTTCATTCTGTGGTCTCTTATTCTACTGCAATTGAATGTTTGGGGTTTTTTCTTTCCCAGTACAAACTGATGATCACCTCATTGGTTTAAATGGTTTATCAAAACCAAGGTTGACTCATTTGAGCAATTTTAGATTTCAAATCCATGAAGGCCTAAAAGGCAACTCAGAATAAAAGTACTATGACAACTTGAATCATAAGCAATGCCACATCAGAAAATCTATTTGTCATCTATCTAAATTTAAACATACCATTGGCATGATAAGTAGCTAGGCATGAACTAAGGATCAATGAACTAGTCCAAAGAATTTTCTCATATGTCTCAAAGGCATGAAAAATAAATCTGAGTATTCTTTCTGTGGCTTTTGCTGTCCGAGGACCACAATAGTCAGATGCTACTTTGTCCCCCCGCTTTAAAAAATCACACGCTTCCCTGCTTCTGAAAGTTGAGCATGTTTTCCATGAGCAGGGTTTTTTTACTTTAATTTACTCTGATTTATTCCATCAACTACCTGCATAATAACCATTCCTCTCCCTCTGTTTCTAACTCATCCAAAGGGACCCATATTCCACATTGCCACACATGAGGTCTCCCCTTTCCTGCTTACAACTGTTTTCTTTTCTCATGCTGAAATTCCCGTGTAACCATTCCTTCATGCATCCAGAGAAAATTCCTTCAGGTCCAGGAAAAAGAGCCTAAGAAAACAAACAAATGCAAAAGGGAGCTCAACTTGAGAGAGAGAAGAAACTGCTGATACAGGGTGTGGCATGTCTTCATTTAACTGTGTTTTTGTGCATTTTTTCTGTATTGCAGATTTCATGATCTTAAGCTACTGTGGGGCTGGGGATGGTAGGGTAAATACACGATGTTCCTGAAATATGGTTCCAAATTGAATGCTGGAAAGAAGTTAGAAAAGAAGAATTAGCAGCATTTCAGTGAACAACCAGAACTGCAGGTAAAAAAGTTGTGGTGATGAGTGCGCAAATCTCAACAGAATCCCTTCTCACTTCTAAGAAGGGATAGCAGAACTTTCAGGGACAATTAACAGCAGGATCCTGAAGTTTGTACTTCATTTGTGCCTTGTATGACAATTCTTCAAAGCAATACAGCGTCTCCTAACATCTTATCAGAGCTCTGGCTCAGCAATATCTTTATGGGAAATATGACACACAAATCATCAGCATCACTTGCAGACAGTATATCATTCCCTTGGGGTATTTCTCAATTACAAGTAATGTAACACCTTTGGAAAACAGCTTGGTACACGGTGTCCTCATCAGCACCTCAGTACAGCTTAGATCTAAAAATGCCATACGTGGCTTGAGAGACCTCAGTAAATTCTTGCTATTGGGATAAAGTGACAGCTATTGAGCTGGTGTTTATTGTCATAAATCCACTGACAGTTTGTCCCATATCCCCTTGCAGCTGGGTTCTCTTAATTGGCTTTGGATGTTTTTTAAGGATGATCTCACAGCCTAGAAATTAATCTTTTAACATGGAAATGTTTACTAATGATGGGACAAACTCTAACTTCATCAACAAATTGGTACAAATCTGCACCAAATTTAACTGTTTCAGATATGTTCAAATGCTTGCAAACAAGATTTGTTCTTGGATGTTGCATAGGAAAGTAATGCAGAGTCAGAAATTTTACCTTTTCTATAGCAGAAAGAGAGAATTGATTTTTGATATTTCCAGTTTTTATTTAACAGTTGTTTGATACTCATCTGAATAAATAACAGAAAAACAGAATCAAAATGCTCACACAAAAGTCATATGTGACCCTTACTAATACCTCTTACTTCTGTCTCACAGGGTGGAGACTCAGCTGGATTTGACAGAGAGAAGCATGTGACAGGACTGAAATCTTAGAGAGACTGACCAGATTTGCAACCACCATAAATCATCAAATGTCCACTGGGTTCCATACTTCTGCAACTGAATGAAGACGGCCGATTGGTTCAAAGTATGCAATTGGTAGCTACCCTCTATGGAATCTTTGTATAAAACCTTATTAAATCATGAAACTATGGCAAGACACTAACTGTAAGGCAGCAAAAGTAAGATTTGAAGGGATAGAGTGACAAAGTAGAGACAAATGTCTACAACAGATATGAGTGTTTCAGAGCTGAAAAGCAAGTGCTACTCCCTTGACATTTCTTTTCTGTCAAAATATAATTAAAGAGTAGCAAAAATGTGTTTCAGTAATGCATATAATTATGCCTCCAGCTGTAGACATATTTGCTTGAAGTGATAAAAATAAAGGCATTCCCAGGTGCTAATGTTGACTAATCAATCTGGTATTAACAGGTAACACCTTCAACTGAAAAAAAGGGAACAGGACATTTTCCTACATCAGTCACGCCATCAATCAAAAAGTCAGTTAAGAGAAATAAGGATAGCAGAAGCATTAGATGTGTATCACAGGCCCTGAATTAATGTGAATTACTAGTTAATCTTGCCCCAGATCCTGCAAGAAAGGTAAAACTGTTGATCACATTGCTTGTAAAGCCTGAAGTGTAATTTTTGCATATTATTCTTCAGTAATGAGTAAGAAATTACAAATTTTGATGAGAAGAACAGTTTCCTGATTCTGCTTTGGAGAGAGAGTAGCAAAATTTGCAGTTAATCCCTGCCTGTCTCCTCCTTACCAAAACATGTACCTTTTCAAACCTGTAAAGACTCCAAAAGGTAAAGTGGAGAAAAACACATTTTTGCCAAAGCTACCTTATGACATCCTATCACACAAACTGATGCTCCCTCCCCAAACATGACAGAAGACTATGTTTTATCATTGCTTCCCTAGCCCCTTATGAAGAGGAATACATTCAGGAATGGAGAATGAGAAAAAGAATTTCAAATACAGAAATGAGCAAGTGAAAGCACAGCAGACCCTGGTTCACCATTCACATTGCATGTTGCTTTGCCTTGCAAGCGCTGAGGAAATGGAGGAGGCTCCACTACAGTCCTTTGAGGCACTCCCTACATCCATCCCTTCCAGTCTTTAAAACCTGGAGCGGAAATCATAGCCAGAAGCACCACAAAGACCATGGAAAAGTCTGTGCCAACAGGGAAGAGCTTGTCAAGTATAGTTCCTGCTCTTGGGATTACTTCTGATTTATTGCTTACTATTGGAAAATAAGCAAGCTGTTGGCCAGAGCCTTCTGCCTTCTAACTCACATAGATCTTGCTCTGGAAATGCAGCAAGGCAGCAGTGCAGACACTGAAGTGACCTTGAAATCAGGTAGCAAGTTAGTGGAAGTGCTATGGTGTTAGGGTGAAAATATTGATCATAGGGTATCCTAAATTCTAAGCACTGCTTCAATTGTCATATTTCTTTTGTACATGCAGCTTCTGTCTCCCTACAGAAATCTTGTTCCCCAACAGCAGTTATGAAAATCTCCATTTATTTTGGTGCTGTTCTTATTATATTCTGCCTCTCCTTCATATTATTCTAAATTTTCCTCTAATGCTCTTGCAGTACTAGTTACCTCATCTATTGCAAAACTAATGCAATATTACTATTAGAGTAACAACTTGGCTTGCTGATCAGCCAAGCAGTCCTTGCAGACAAAGGGACAAATACAGCTAACAAAAAAAAAAAAAAAAAGGCAGAAAATCTTTTTTTTGTTATCAAAAAGGGTAGATAAATAAGCAGGGTTTATAAACTCTGTAAACAACACTGATTTCTCTTGGGATATTTGATTAGCTCCATTTTTAATTCATGTACAGATAAAGGGTCACATTTCTGAAAAGTGGTTTCTATTAGCAGTGGAAATATTATTATTCAATGTTCTTCTCACAGTAAATGTAGTGTTCAATGAGTCCAGTGGAACCATTTCAGCAAAGCTCTTAATCAAATGTGTACACTGTAGTGATGCTACATTTCCTGTTTTTAGAAAATTATCATTGGAAACATTTATAACAACCACACACTAAAAAAAAAAAAAAAAAAAAAAAAAAACAAACAAAAAAACCCCCACCAAATATCACAAAAACCTAACAGTGATAATGCCAATAATAGTATGGTCCTTGATCTCAAGAATATCTTTTTTTCACACTCCGTGACTGCTGTGATACTCTAACTTCACCCAGGAGAAGCTTCTTGTACCACTGGATGTGTATATGTGCCCTGGGCACTGCAAGTAATACAGATTGACCCACAGCCAATTCGGTCCTGCATCCCACTGAGTGGCATCTTACGGATGTCATCTGCAGCAAAAGTTCTGGGAAGTGGGCAGAAAATGTATTGAACTTTTTAGATGCTTTCAGTTCATCAAAAATGAACTTGTCAAATGTTTAAAGGTAAAAAAAAAAAAAAGTTTTAATGTCAAAAAAGTTTTTGCTGCATTTTTGATATTTCATTCTGGACAGATAGCTTATGATGATAATTCTTCAACTACAGCAACTTTCTTAAAAGTAATATTTCAATACAAAAGCAAAATCAGTTAAGAAAAAAAATGTTGATTGGGGATTTTTACATCGAACCCCAATATATTTTTGGAAAAGAAGAGTAGGTAAAGAAGTAGAAATCCAGGACACCTTGTTTTCCCATGAGTCAAAGGCATCAGCTTTTGTCTTTCCATGTCATCATGCTATCAATAAGCTGTTGCTAGGATGTGAATGTTTCCATGGAAATGAGTGAAGTCTTCAGCTTCACTAACAGCACTCTTCTCCACCCCCAGCCCCCCCACCCCCATCCTTTCATTTTCTGAGCGTAGTTATTTTTCCATACCTTTGAAACAAAGATGGAAATGAAAACAGAACTTGATGGGCAAATCCTGCATCAGGCTAAAACTTAACGAAGACCAGAAGATCATGGTGTGACTACAGGTAGTCACTGAGAGAGCAGAGATTCTGGCATTGGGTGTAGTTTGCAGCTGCTTTCCTCTATTTCAGATTTTTGACAGGGAGCAGAGCACTACATCAGGCTCAAAAAAAAAAAAAAAAAAAAAAAAAAAAAAAAAAGCCTTGAACCCTAAAAGGTGGCAGCTTATTCAGAAGATGCAGAATTCTAAGCTCCAGCTTTGCTGGGTTTGGAGGATTTAAGAAGTCAGAGGCTCCGTGCGTGGAGGCAGAGACCGGGCTGTGATTGCCACCTGTTGGGTCTGCAGTGGCAATTGCAGGGCTGGGAACCCCGCGGGCTGCCCCGCTCCCTGGGGCAGGGTCCCCCCAGCCCGGGTGAGGCTGCTAGGTGCAGGAGCTGCCAGGGTCCGGGAGGAACCTGGGGAGCAGAAGGAGCCTGCCCAAATTCTGCCTCTCTCCATGGGGAGGAACCATAGCGGCTTCCACTGCCGTGGTGGTCAGAGTAACTTATACGTCAACTTGATTGTCAGGTACCTATTTTTGCTTGACAAAGTATTTAAGTAAGCAAACATTGAATCAGTAGTAGGTGAGAAAAAGATAAAAAGTCCCTTTACTTCCCTTCTCGTCCCCTCTGTTTTTTTATAGGATAAGAAACACATTGGAGAGAAGTTTGCTGGCTAAAGTCTTCCTTCTTAGGCAAAAGCCACAATGAGGATAAGGCCATAGATCTCACTTCTGTTGAGTCATTTGCTCTTTCTTCTTCAAACAAAATGAGACAGGAAGATGAATGGCAAAAGGAAAACAGAATACCCCTGCTCAGCTTGCTGCTCTGTGCTGGGAGAAGCTGGTGTCTCAAGCTGGGTCTGAACCCTGGCATCCCACAGCTATTGCTATAAGACTATTCATTTACTGACGCTGATGCTCCTTTTAGGAGACTTGAAGCCCATCCTGTTACTCAGTTGTTTTCTTCACCCTGTCACCTTGGGTTCATTTTTGGATATTTTTTAGGTAGAGGGCAAAGCCAGAAGGAAGAAGGAAAAATGTAATAGAAAAGAACAATAAAGACATAGGAATCAGCAAGAAATTTTGATTCAGTGCATGAGAAGTTGTAGATAAAGTAATCAAGGATATCCTGACCTGTGATTGCTTCTTTGCCTCCATTCATCAGATGGCAGTCTAGGAAACAGTGACAGGAAATCTCAGTAAGTACACTTCTTGTGGTGGGGAGCATTAGCCACTCTAGAAATGAGACCAAGAAACTTGTAATACACTTACAAAGAAGCTTTAAAATGGATGAGATTGACCAAACGCAAGAGGCATATTTATTCTGGTTTTCTCTTAATGACAAGGAAATACATATTCAGAGCCCAATTTATGAGCTATTTACATCCAATCCCTCCTGTCTCACTATAGTTATGGGGCAGCTTGTGCTAGACTCACAGATGTTCCCAGGAATTTATTTTTTTTTCTTTAGGAATAATGCATAAATATTTCTGGCACTATGTACTTCGTGTGTTTGTAATCCAAGCGGTTTTAACAGCTCTCCTCCATTATGAGGCAACATTTTATTTTAAACTCCATTTTCTAGAAAGCCACCTGAAGCATAGACAGCCTCTTGCAACAAAAAGCATATCTATAGAACTACATTGTTAAAAAAATAATGGTCTGTTACTAGTTTTCATTATTTGGCTGGCCCCAGGTTTTCCACAGTCAGCTCCAATGCTCACCAGTCAGAGCCTCACCAGAGTTGTGTATTCTGAGGTCTCATTAGGATCATCAGTATCAATAAATTTATCTCCTGACAACCATTGCAATTCCTCACTTTGATAAATCTGCCTTTACACTGAAGATAGTTTACCATGCCACAATGGAAGTTAAAGTGTTTTTCAGTGCTTATCCCTGAGAGACCAGTGAATTAAAAGTAGATCTGCCTCTCACCCATATACCTATTTGAAGCACTTACAACCTTAGAAATATTGTTACTCAAGTTGCAAAATTAGCATAGGGCTTGTGAGTTGTTCCTGGTAATAGCAATAGTGATCTTACTGGGCCACGTAGCAACAAAATTAATTGGTTTCTCATAGATATTACCTTGACTGTTGGCAAAAGGCTGTCTTTTGCCACAAATGTCACCTTAGGATTCTGATTTATGACAGCCAAGATTCTAACACTACCTGGTTTGTAGCTCACAATGAATTAGGGGTTAGTGAAGTTATTTATAGGATGGTAAGGTAGCACATGAAGGGAATAATCATGTTGCTAAAAAGTTGTAAGAGGGCAGTGTTACTATCATAAACTCATACAAGAATACAAGATAAAAGCAGAACATGGTCAAAACTGCTCCTAGCTCTGCTAAATTCATTGTTTGATGAACACATTCAGATCCTCTAAACTAATTCACAAAATGTTGTCATTTATCCACTCTGGGGAAATTAGATTTTAATAAAACATGAGTCATCTTGAGACATTGCATAACTTACCCTTGACCATTTGTAGTGCAGATGAAGATAAACTATGCACTAGGATATGGTACAAAATCCACACAGACCTGTGGCAATCCTGCAATGGACTTCAGTGGGCTTTGGGGTGAGAAGTATTGAATATATGAAGAAAAACTAACAAAATACAGTTTTTTAAATAATCAGTCAAAAGTTACAGTAAATTCCTAAGCACCAGCTTCACATGAAGCTCAAAAGCAAAACCCCCAGCATGTCTCTCAGCTCTCTATTCCTCCTGCTGGTGTAAATGACTTCCAGAGGGTAAGTTGTCTCTCTCTACTGCAATCAAACAATGTGAAAGTCCCTCTGGGTTCTGAGCCAACTTCACACCCCAGAATGGGAATGCTGCTGGGAAGACTGTTGAGATAATCCAGGGCTGTCTTCCCAGGCCACGGGTATCAAGGGAATAGCACAGTAGTTGTCCTGCACTGCTCCCACAGCTGCAATGCTCCTGTGCCCAAGCAAGCTAGTTTAAAGCAAACATGGCAAACTCTCTCAGCTGAGGTATATACTTCAAGGTATAAACATATTTTGTCTCTCCACCACAACTTACAGTTCTCCTACCTGAAACATAGTGCTAAAACCTCCCTTTGCAAACTGGGTGAACCTGTCCACAAAATAAGCTAGAGGTACAGACCCAATCACTTTCCTCCATCTCCCTAGATCCAAACCAACATTTCTTGTCTTAATGTTCTCATATACCAAGGACACAAATGAGCAGGCTGATGAAGCAATATGAGAGTTAAGAATCAATATAGTATAAATTAATTCAGATAAAGAAACATTACGGCTACCTAAATGCACCCTTGCAGCTTTTTCACAATGTCACTAGGACTAAAGTCAGGATTTCTTCCAAAGACATTTTAGTGATGAATGAAAAAAAAAAAGTGGAGGCAATATGTGAACAATTCAGTGAGCAGGATTGCAGCCTTTAAACCAAATGAGAATTTGGAAAGGTTCTGAAAAGGAATATTACAGTTCCTAGCTCACTCAGACTTGTTTTTACACCTTATAATGTTTAGGTTCACCAATCTAATAAGGCATTCTCCTACTTTATTTTTTTTTACTTTTGATTTGGCACTAATTATTTGCAACAGCCTGTAAATATATTTAACCGTATTTCAAATTAAACTATTGAGATACATTTTAAACAGGGATTCTACGTAAGTGAAGTTTTTGAACATGGATGAATCAAAAGGGCATAAATGTAGCATTCTTATTTGGTGACAGAATTTGATGCAAACTGAGACAGGTCTTTGTGAAAAAAAAGTTAATAATACCAGGGCCTGCTGTGCATGGGTCAGTGAGTGGTAAAAAGTCGCCCTGTGCATCACTTGTTTGCACATTCCAGTACTATTAATATTATTATTGTTGTTGTTGTTGTTGTTTTTATATTTCAATTATTCAATTAGGGTTTTATCAATTGGTTTTATTGTTATATTTTTAATTGTGTTTTTTTTTTAATCCACAACACTATTGTCTGTAAATTGTTTAGTGAATATTAACTCTAGGAAAATAATATTTATGATTAATTTGGAGCCAAGATAGAATATTAGCAAGAATGTGGCTTACTAGTTTGATCATTCAGATGAAAATGAGGAGTCCTGTGTTCCCACCTGAGGCTTACAAATCATTTCTGTATTCTAGACAAAACTGTTGAAATAAATACCCGAGACTGTTGAAAAAGGAACCTCAAACTATCTTGCTCCTAGGTGAACATCCTAAACCTAAAGCTAAAGATCAGACCTTGATTTTTTTTTTACCTTCTTTCACAACTACGCTCATATCTTGTATGAACAATAAACACCACAACTGTAACAGAAGAGCCTGACAACATTTCCTAAGACAAAACCACAGACCTTGGGGAAAGAAAATATTAATTCCTTTTTTCAGAAGGAAATGGAAAGTGATGGCAGATGATGCATAATTCTGCAGATCTGTTGTAACCAGGGAGCTCTTGCTTAGCAAGGGAACATCTGTTTGGGAAGAAAGCACTGATCACTGCAATATTGCCTGCAAACTCGGCAGTGAGCTCTGAACATGACCACAAGATCAAATCCCTCAATCTAGACAGGCAGAGGAATATCAGTGACATCTCATATGGACTTCCTTTTCTTTGCAATGAAATGTACATATCACACTGTCTTATAACGGTGTTTCATCTGACAGAAAAACTGCTAGCAGCTCAGGGGTAGCAAACTGGATACTAGTTGTTTTATTTAATATTCTCAGGTAACTGCCAGTGGGGGTAGCTGAAATGAACTTCAAGACAGTGCCGAAGTCCAACATTAAGTCTTAATTCAGATGCCTACATTCCTTTCACAGATCTTGCCACAACAACATTTCTGTAATGCATGCGTCTCCATACAGTATTTTCTCTGAATCATGCACAGCAGATATCTGTAGCGGTTTGGAAGTCTCCATTTTCAGTATGTAATGATCACCAAAGAAAACTGAATGCACAGCTGTTTTACAGGTATTAAACACATATTGGTTGGGAGTTTTTTGTTTGATTTTCTGTTTGGGTTTTTTTGGGGGGGTTATATTTTGTTTGTTTGTTTCATTTTTATATATATGCTAAATTAAAGAAACTACAAATATTGTACACTTTCTTCTCATCAAAATAACCCTTGTCTGCACCTGCCAAAAATTCACCATCTTATTCTCCCCTTACAATTATTTTACAAAAAAACTGCAAAAACATTTAGTCCATAGAAAGTTTATTATATTTCTAATTAATCCTCAAATAATCTATTAGTGGTCTAATAAAGCTACTAGTTAGCTGCAGAGAACATTTAAATAACAATTAAACCTTGGAGGGAATTACTTGCACAGAAGAAATGCAAAACTGGGCCTACTTACAGATTAATTTCTTATGTTTGCTTAAATGCTGTCAGACTTATGACATATATTGTTAGTTGCTTGTATAAAATTTCATAAAGCCTAGGGCAGGCTATCAATATTTGTCTTTCATATACCAGTGAGCAGATTGCAGGTGTCACAATGTTCAGTTTCGTTCTTTTCAGATTTGCGCCCGTTTGGCAACTCCTTACCTTGACACCAGGAGAGTCATCCTGTTCTCAAACAAACTTTGGGCTGAAATCTTTGGAAGGACTGAACTGTCAGTTGCAAAAGTCAACCTAATGAGTCATCTCCTGCTTGTTTGCCAGCCCATTCTTCTCTTTACAGAGTGGTTTTGACTTCGCAGAATAAAACCTTCAGGAATCCTGTGTGATAATTAAGATTTTGTGAGAAAAGCTGTCAAGACACCCTACTTTCATCTCTGGTTTCAAACAAAATTAAACTAGGAATTAAGGACAGACTATTCAGAATAAATGGAGAAAAAAATTACCCTAAAAATAGATAATCTAATCTAATCTAATCTAATCTAATCTAATCTAATCTAATCTAATCTCTGCCTCTCTAATCAGGGTTACTTTTTAACAAATGATGGGTGGGACAGTGTCCAGCTCTTTTAAAGCTCTCCAGTGATGAATATCCCACGATGTCATATGGCTAATGTTAGATATCTCCAAGGAAGACAGTCCTCCACAGGGCCAGAGAGCTGTCCCAGGCAGTGTGAGGTCCTATCTTGTGTGTGACAAAAAATCTCCAAACCTTTGATTTTTTGGTGCTATACTACTCAGAGGATTTGCACTTTAAAAAGAGCTCAGCTATTAGAAAATAAAACAAATCCATCAAACATGAATTAGCTTCTTTGGAATGAAACCAAACCTTCTCCCTCAACCCTTCTGCCCTGTGTTTTATTCAAGACCACAGGTCAGGGAAGGCTGAAACAAGCATTTCACCATACTGAGTGCAAAAAGTTATTTGATATCAATCATTTTGATGATTCAGGTTATTAAAATGATTGAGTGATAGAGGTGAATTCAAAAAAACCCTTCCTTTTCTCTGAAAGCTGGAAACCTACTTGGATAAACTTCAGGCAAGGAGTAATACCACAATCTGTAGCTTTTGTATTAGGGAGAAAGAAAGGATGAAGTAATTATGAAGTACAAAAGAATCTCTTTGCTGCATTTTTTTCTATCTACTCGATGCATTGAACAGCATTTAAAATGGTGTGGTGTTATTTGGTGGTTATGTGGATACTAGCTGAAATAAAAAATAACTGCGAGATGTGAGATGGAAAAAAAGCCTACTAGAAGTCAGAAGTCAAAGCCATATTTCAATCCAACTCAAGGCAGAAAATTTTGCCTAAGATCAGAAGGAAGTTTCAAGGATGTTTCTGTAGCATGAGGGAAACTCAGCATGTATATGAATTCAGTGGCAGAAAAACATGACCTTGGCAAAGGACTATTCTTTTGTTATTTTAATCACTACTATAAAATAATCTCTCTATATATATATACATACATATATAAAATTACTGGATACCTCTCTAGCAAAATAAGAGAAAATATATGTCCACTGCATCCTTCAAAGTCAAGCTAGTTCTACAGAATTTCTTGCTCATGGAAATCCCTAACTTACCTCTTTTTATCATGTCAGTTTTCTAGTAATTTAATTTTCAACCTAAGTAAAGCATCTGCAATGCTACCCCTTTGTACACAGGTCTGTAAAGTCTCAACCAGCATCTAAGCAGTGAATAGGGAAGGATTCGTCCCTGTTTCATTAATAACAAGAATTCCCTGTAGTGCTGCCCTGTGGTAATGGAAAAAGCTGCTACAGACTTGACAAAAGATGCTGTTAGTCTTGTGCAAACCCAGCCAAAACAGAAAAGTCAAACATTGGCATCCTTCCAGTGAGAACTCTTTAAATTCAGATTTGACAATGGCATGACATCAGGTTAATCAGAAAACTAATTAGGGGTCAGCAAGTCACAGTTAAGAATGCATATGTAGTGGCTGGCAAACAGTGACCAAAAAAACCCAGAATATCATATCAGGAAAATATGTGAATTGTTGTAGAACGTGCCTGCATACCTAATATCATGATATTATATCTTTGAAAATCATTGAATTCCCTCCTTAATCATATCGTCTACTGGCAGTCAAAACGTATTGGTGGTGGAAGAAACATTGACATTTGGAAATACTACATTAAATACAGATGGGTATTAATGTATTTCAGATGAGAGGGCTAAGTACAAAATGCCTACAATTCTGTTCTGCTGTATTTACAGCTGACAGTGGATTTCTGATGAATAGGTAAAGAAAAAGATAGGTGTACTGTTCTCAGACAAAAGAAAACATCATTACAACATACCACAACATCATCTATGAAAATAAAATACAAAGTTACAAATAGGATCCAGAGAAGGCTCACTGACAGTTCCTCCTGGATCATTATGGCTCATAATCATCATATTGATAATAAAATCCTTCTTCCTGGGGGTGAGGGGAGGTGTGTCGTTATGGAAGAATATAAAAATGTTCTTGGGAATAAGAGATCTAAACATTCCTAACTGGCTTTGCAACAGTGACTGGATTTCTTACACTTTTTTTTTTTTTAACATCTCAGTAGAAGGTAGCATGTACCAGATTCATATTTACAAAGGGACATATTTCTCACATAATGGAGGTTTAAATCACATATTACTAAATGCCTTGGATGGTAAAAGGTTACATAGGTTCAAATGGGATAAGCTGAATACCAAGATAAAAAATAAATCATGTCTTAGCTAATGCAAAGATATCCTCAGTTTTGGGAAGGTCCTCAAATGAAAACCTGTGGAAATCAGAAGAAAATCTCAGGAAGCAGTGTTACATAGTTGTCGTGCTACTATCCTGTCATCAACACCACCTGCTATTCATCCCTGTCAGAGTCAGGATTCAGGCTAAAATCTTTATATTCTTACCCTGTATGTAGTCTTGTGAACCATAAACTGTACTCTGGCTTTCCCAAGTAGTCACAGCCTTGATCCTTCAAGGGAATGAGTTTTGCTGAAACATGTCAGAAGATGGTATATTAATTTTAGCAGCTGCTTAACACTGGGTTCAGTGGAACTGCTGATATGATTTACTTTACATAAACCATAAGGACAGGATTTTTTTACTATTTAAGGACACCGTGTAGCAGCAATGACAAAAGACTTCCTGAAAACACAACAGGAGGTCAGGAGAAAACTATATAGAATATACTCTTCTGAGCACTTGTCAGGCCACGCCTGGCATACTGTGTTCAGTTCTGGTCTCCACTATGCAAAAAAGATGTGGACAAGTTGGAGAGGGTCCAGATAAGGGCCATGAAGATGATCAAAGGACTGGGCAGCCTGCCATACAAGGAAAGGCTGAGAGAGCTGCATTTGCTCAGCCTGGAGAAAAAGAATGCTCAAGGGAGACCTCATCACCATGTTCTAATACTTAAAGGCTGGCTACAAAGAAGACAGAGAATCCCCTTTTGCATGGAGACACATGAGAAATACATGGGGTAATAGGTACAAGTTACTCCTGGGAAGATTCCATCTGGATACAAGAGGAATATTTTTCACAAAGAGAACCACCAGCCATTAGAATAATCTCTCCAGCAAAGTGGTGGATTCCCCAACATTGGACATTCAAGATCTGGCTAGACATGGTTCTGGCCCATCTTTTCTAGACCATGCTTTTGCCAAGAAAGTTTGGACCAGATGATTGTTGCAGTCCCTTCTAACACAGTGTTCTGTGATTCTTTGAACTTGAATTGAAGTAAATTTTTAAAAGCATAAACTTCTGAGACACTGAATTTCTGCTTCATTTGTTTCAAAAAGGGAGTCTAGGTGGGCTTGAGAAATTTATGTCATAGGTTTTAGCTAATAAGCAGGTGAGAGATGCTCTCTATTATCCCTCCCACCACACTCCCAGGGGAAGATAAAATGCAGAATAAAGGAGAGAGACTTCAAAGTTAGGGAAAAAAACCCTAGAATAGGTTTAATGAAATAAAATATAGTAATAATAACAATAGTAATGGTGAATTACATAAAAATATTAAAAATATGTGCAGATTTCAGAGACATAAATGAATATGCAAATACAGAACCTACATTCCTCAGTTGGTAATTATTTCTTACCCAGAAAAGTTCCAAACAGGATTAGGCAACAGATGGGGGTGCCTGAGCCCAGGGTCCCAGGGACAATTTGCAAAAAAATCTTAGAGGAGCTGAGGCATGGAGGATCAGGGAGGTGGGGGAAGAAAATCAGTGGGCTTCTCCAGCAAGTAAACAGGAGGCAGCAACACTGGCACCACGGGGAACAATGACAAACTGACAACCTGACAAATTGACAAACAGATAGACCCCAGCCCAGCCAGCACCCCATCCAGAAAGGACAGGATAAGGCTCTCTGAGGAGCCACCTTACATTGAGCATCACGGGAAGCAGCACTGTGCTGCTCCATTCAGGTCATCTGACCCAACTCCCCACACTGCCACTGCCACTGCCACAGCCCTGCACCTGCTGGGGGCTCAGGTCGGTCTGGCCATTTTCATGCATTTTTAGCAATTTTTATCCTGGTCCTCTCAAACCAGGACAATACAGGGACAAGTAATTTTAGAAAGAGACAGAACAGATGCAAGTAGAAGTTGATCATTGAAATTTTCACTATCAGGCAATTCAAAATTGAATTGCCTTTTAGCTGCTGGACTTGTAAATTACACCCAAATCTTGCTTGGACATAAGGAGAAGGCATTCTACATGAAAGTAGCATTATGGCCAGGCAGAGAAGGTAGTTATGCTCTTCATTTGTGGAGCTGATTGGAACATATATTAGTCATATCAGAATGGGCCACTTATTTTTTCCTGTCCCCAGTTTCAATCTGCATAGACTAGTGACATTTTTCACAGTGCTCTTCCAGAAAGATTTCAGAGGGAACCAAAGGAGACAATTTTATTTTGTCTATCTGGAGGACTGTACAGCTCAAGCCATGTACTGTATATGTAATATGTCTCTCTACAGGTAGGCCTTCCCTTTTTCTTTCCCTTCTTTGCCCTTCTTCCTACTCCTAATGTTAGAAAAAAACCTCACAAGTTTGGTCGTCTTTGTAGGAGTGGGGACTTAAGGCCAAAATAGAAATATAGATCCACCTTAAAGTTGCAAAGCCACTTTCCATCATACTTGAAAAATCATGGCAACCTGCTGAAGTTCTCACTGATTGCAAAAAGGGAAAATATAACCCCCATTTTCAAAATGGGAAAAAAAAGAAGACCTGGGGAACTATTGGCTGGTCAGTCTCACCTCTGGGCCTGGCAGGATTATGGAGCAGATACTCCTGAAGACTCTGCTACGGCACATGGAAAATGTGGGGGTGGTTCATGGCAACCAACATGGCTTCACAAAGGACAAAATAGGCCTGACAAATTTGATGGCTTTTTATGATGGGATCACAGCATCTGTGGACAAGAGAACAACTAGTGTCATCTATCTGGACTTGTGCAAAGCATATGACACTGTCCCACATGCCATCCTGGTCTCTAAATTGGAAACATATGGATTTGATGGATGGACCTCATGGTGGATAAGGAACTGGCTGGATGATTGTACTCAAGGAGTAGTGGTCAATACCTTGATGTCCAAATAGAGACCAGTGGCGAGTGGAGTTCCTAAAGGATCAGCACTGGGACCAGCACTCTTTAACATCTTTGTTGGAAACATGAACAGTGGGATTGACAGCACCATGAGCAAGTTTGCTGATGACACCAAGCTGTGTGGTGTGGTCAACATACTAGAGGGAAGGGATGCCATCCACAGGAACCCTGACTGGCTTGAGTGGTGGGCCCATACGGATCTTACATAGATCAATAAGGCCAACTGTATCATCCTGCTCCTGGGCTGGGACAATCACAAGCACAAATACAAGTTGGACAGAGAATGGATTGAGAACATCCCTGAGGAGAGGGTCTTAGGGTGCTGGTTGTTGAGAAGTTCTACATGAGCAGCCAAGAAAGCCAGCTGTATCCTGGGCCACATTAAAAGAAGTCTGTCCAGCAGGTAAAGGGAGGTGATTCTCCCCCTCTACATTGTTCTCATGAGACTTTACCTGCAGTAATCTGTCCAGTTCTGGAGCCCCGAACACAGAAAGGTCAAGAAGAAGAACAAGGTAGAACAAGTCTGGATGAGGGCCCCAAAGATGATCAGAGGGCTGGAGCATTTCTCCTATGAGAGCAGGCTTCTTCAGCCTGAAGAAGAGAAGGCTTTGGGGAGACCTTACAGTGGCCTTCCAGTGCTTGAAGGGGCCTACAGGAAAGCTGGAGAGGGAATTTTTAAAAGGGTGAATAGTGATTGGATGAGAGGCAATGGCTTTACATTGGAAGAGGGTAGATATAGGTTAGACATTAGGAAGAAATTCTTTTTTATGATGATGGTGACAACTGGCACAGACTGCCCAGGGAAGCTGTGAATGACCCCTCCCTGGAAGTGCTCAAGGAAAGATTAAACTGGGCTTTGAACTTTTAGTGGGAGGTGTCCCTGCCCATGCAGAACAGTTGGAACTAGATGATTTTTAAGGTCCCTTCCAACAAAAATTATTCTATGATTCTTTGATCCGTATATGAAAGAACATCACATAAAGTGAACATAGATACCCATACCTATACATCCTTTAATACAGTTCTAGGATTACAAGCAAACTCTTTTTCTAAAAATGACTGGTTTCCAGCCTGCAGGACAGAAATCTATTTCCTAAGATGATTGGAAATGTCTGGTAATGATGCCCCATTCCCTCTGCCACACAAGTATCTATTAGAGGGAATGAGCAAATACTTTAAAAAGGAGATAGTGGGTTCTTCTAATAGCACACTGGGATAAAATCAGCTCTTCACTCTTATAGAAGAGTGCACAAAGCTAATCTACTCATATTTTTCTATACAACTACCAAAAGTTCAAATCAGTAGTTAAAAATATATGCCAAGTGAGGAATCTGTTATGGCATATCCCAAGTGTACCTGCCAGAAGAGGCCAGTGGTACAGTGGGCACCCAACACAGTGAGGGCTCAGCTTGGGACCTGAGTGCATGCTGACAGCAGCAAGGAGCTGTTTGGTAAGGAACAAAACAGACAATCTGTCCAACCCTAGCTCAGGGTTCAATTCCTTGCTCCATGCACTGGTGTCTGGAAGCAGAAGAAATAAGTAGCAAACACCTCCTTTTCTCAGCAAGTTACATCAGGTCAACTCATCTTTTCTCCCCGGCTCATTTCTCAGGTTCACACAGACAATAAGACTCAAACCACCTCCCCAGAGTTGCTTCAGCTTACCTGCACCCTTTCCCCCACCCCCCTCCAGGGCTGTGACAAGATGCATCAGAGTCTATTCCAAAATAAGTTGGCATTCTAATATATCACAAACTTATAAGGCAATCTAAGCAGAATGCATTCAAGAGAATATAGTATAAGCTGTCTTGAAAAGGCACAAGTCCACTGGCTTCTGCAAATCTACCTCATTTTACACTCAATAGAGCAAGTAAGCAGTTCCTTCCTGTCTTACAATGCCATGGAAGAAAAGAAATAGATAAACTTAAGTCAAACTTCTGTTGCCTCAGTCTGAAAAACTTAGTTTTAGTCAACCAAAATTATTTCAGCTTATCCCAGGACAATACAGGACATGACATGTTCTCATGGGCAAGTTATCACATAAGGATTATGGAAACTGAAGCCTACATTAATTTTAATTGGTTTCGGGCACTTAACAGAGGCACCTGTGCTATAGATTTTGAGGTCTAGCATAGCCCAGCATGGACACAGTCAACAGAGAGACAGAAGCTTCTTCAGGAGGGAGAAATCCTTCTCACACACTATTCAGTGTTCTTCCTGTACATCCAATTGTATGTCTGTTCTCTCTCCCTGTTATACATGCTGCAAAGCTAGGACCCTTTCTTCAGTTCCTGGCAGGAAGGGAATCTCATTATGGCTGGGCTAGAATAACAGCAATTGGCATCAGAGTGGTACTGGAAGTTGCTGTATCTTATGATACTCAAGAATAAAGGAAAACTTTCCTAGCAGGACCAGCAAGGGGAGAAATAAGCTCGTTGGTTTGCTGACTTAAATAAGTCAACGGCAATTAATTCTGTATCACAGCTGAAGGAACATGTGCATTTGCTTACATTTTATTTTGTGCTTGTACCCTAACACCAAATAGAATTTGATGGCACAATGCTCTCCTGCACACTTACATCCATCAGAAGGACCACCCGACGGATCAAGTGGGCCATTGGAAAGCATGAATCACTGAGTGCTCTGAAACCAGCTTCACCATAGCTGTATATAAAAAGCCTTTATTCATTCAGAGAGGGCACACTGACTTCAGCCTTTCTTCTGCGCAAATGATTCATTCCAGGACTAATGAAACTTCAAGGTTTTGGCAATCCGTCCTCCCACGATCTGCCATATCAAAGGGCAAACCTACAATGCAGATCTGAACTCTAAATTCATGTTCTAATTACTACGCTTACCCTACTTGACCTTACAAGTGTTGTGGGAACCGCAAAGACAGTCACACAAGGCAAACGAAATCTTCACAGTGGCAGGATCATGATTCCTGCCTTTTACACTTCCTTTCCTTTGTGCTTATTTTCACAGACTTAATAGGATCTTACGAGTTGCAGGACTGAGAATTGTTAAGATTTTAATATAAATAAAGCCTTGAACAATGATTTGTTGCTCTCCCTTTGATTGCGAGTGATTTCAATGAGGAAAAAACTCATACCTTCTAATGTTGCGTTTGACCACTGCACCAGTTCAAGTGACTTTCTAAGAAAAGAACACTCCTACCTGAGAGGAACTTGCTGAAAGATATATATCCATAAAAAAATATGCATTCAGTGGGTAATAGCCACTTTGTGTGCTTCCACTGTACATGTCACGTGAGGATTGCAGAACACTTCTCAAATGTTAATTGAACTTTGTAATACCCTTCTGAGATTCATAAAAGATGTAATGGACGCTTCAGCTCCTCAGTAAAATGTACTAGCTTTCAAGAGAGAAACAAGAAATTATCTGACAGTATATAAACACTTCAATAGGATTTGAGAAATGACAGCATACTACTTTGAAGTAAAACAAAGGGAATTCAGTAGCAGTTTCTTCTAGGAGGGTAAGGCTTGCTTTTGCATTGGATCTACTGAATCATTAAGAAGCACCAAAGTCAGGAAGAAGTGCAATCCATTGTTTCTCTGCTTCACTTCCCACGGCATTTGTTGTCAAAACATGGTAGCTATATCATCAAATATGACTATTGTCATAACCTCCCAAATTCATGGACCTTGACATAGCTGTGGTGTGAGATGGTGTGGCCCCAGGAACTACTGGGTAGGTGAAGGGCTTAAAGTTGCTGTTTCATTTCTCCTTGGGTGACTTTGTTTGCCATGAGACTTTGCTCTGGTGGTCCATTCTAATAAAAGGAAAACCTTTTCCCCCCAGAACTTGCAGTCTAAGTGAACCAAAAGACCAGACAGAATATGTTCCCCCAGATAATGACAATTGACAAGTCTTTCTCCAAGTTCCTGTTGCCCTGTGTACCTCCACTGATTTCAGTGCAATTATACTTTACTTACTCCAGTAATCCAGGATCATGGTTTTCTTTAATCAGAAGTACCTAAAGTTTGTGGCACCCGCAAAAGGAACAGTTTTACTATTTGAATGCAATGCTATGAGTCACATAGCCAAAACAGGCAAGAATAAGGCTAACATGGATACTACTATTCTGTAAATTCAAGTGCTTCAAATACATAAAAAGCTTTTAAAAATGAAAAACAAACAAAAAAAGCAACTATGACATCCTTGGTTTTAGTCATCCATCACAGTTTTTCATCGTATTCCCCATGTGTGCTCTCATTTACCTCAGACAAAAATGCATATGCTTCTTCATTCTGTTAATTCTTCCAGGCAAAGACAACATCTCAGCGTAATAGACTACAGACGTTTCATAGGAAAGAGAAATCAAAGAGAGAAAATATTTTTCTAATACAGTTGAAATTATGGAGTTTTCCATAAAAAACATCTCTAAAATCCAAAGGAGAGGAAAAAAGGAATACTTTTTCTTTTACTCCAAATGTCAGTGTATCCCCACAGAACACCTTCCTATAGCCAATGGCTGTTACCATTCAGAACTTAAGTCACAAAATAAAGGTCATCTTCCTACATGTCATCTCCTGATTCGAATTAGCTTTTGCAATCACTAATTGATGAGAAATTACAAGTGCTTATTATACAAACAAGTGTGAAACTTCACTTGAAGTTGTTTTCTTGCTACTATTGTGTTTTTTTGGAAATGAATCATCTCCTATGTTCTCTTTTTAGTAACTGAAGTCTACTTATAAATACACAGAAAATAGAAAAGGAAGGAAGACAGAACAAAAACCCAGAGAAATCAGAAAAAAAAAGTCTTTAAAATTTTAGTTTTTATGTCGCTTCTTAAAAATACGTAAATAAATACAGGACACACAACCATTCATTCTCTTGAAGTAATACTATTATACTGCCTACACAAATGTAAGAACTATGACTCAGACAAGTTTATGCAGTTTGCTGACTCCATTACACATTTGACAAAGGGACAATAATTCGAAGTCTGTGCATGGTTGCATGCATTCACAACACAAATCCCTTATTGCAGTCTGAATGTAATACTATATCTTCATGTTCCACTGAAATCCTGTGCCATGTGGAACCAAGAAGGATTACTACCTATTTGCAAGCAGCCTCTTGAATTTGCTTCAAAGAAATAAGATGAGCAGGTATACCACTCTTCAAACATTATTCAGGAAAACTCCTTGTTCTCCTGAAATATCTATTTTCACCACTGAGTTCATAATGCAAAATGTATTAGTGTAGGAACAAGGCTACAACTTTTCACTTCTTTCCTTGAAGTGAAGGCTATGAACTTGAAAGCCACAGGTGAAAGAATGATCACCCCAAATAGTTCTGCTTTCTGAAGTAAGTGAAATCTAAGTGTCTTTCTTTGCTGCATTCTGTAGAGACACAACGTTTATAAGATATAATGTTAAACATTTGATGAAGGTATGACAAGGACAAATGCAAGTAAGCAAACTCAGAAAAAGAAGTATTGTGTTTTCTGTCATAAATCTAAACTGAAGTTCAGGGGAATATGTCAGTGTTCTGCTTAAGGTAGTCAATTTAGACAATGTTATTGTCTGACAAGAGTCATCTGTAGAGGATTGAGTGGGCTGAGTTCAAATGCAAGAGTTCCTTTACAGCAAGCATTTGCAAATGTTTAAAGTAATCTGAGCACCAAAACCAGCAGTTCTGCTTGGGACTTCAGTTCTCTTACCCTACATTCCAGGGAGTTGCCTCCCTCCCTTCTAAAATCACAGCCATGACTCCTTCCACTGCTGGGTGTCCATCTCCATGTCATTCTATAAATCACTGCTGCTGCTGTGATGCTTTTTCCCTCATAAATTCTAACCAGCACCTCAAGAATAAGAGCATCTGCCCTGGAGCTGGAAGGCCCAAGGTCATCTCTCCTATGAGATCAAAAAGACTTAAGCACAACTTTTAGCAGAGCACCTAAACAGTAGGTGATAGTTCACAGGAGACAAAGATAAAAAAGGAAGTGAAAGCTCTTTCTTTTTAGAAGCTGTTGCACTTTGCTTTGGAAAACTAACCCCTTACTTACCCTAGTAACAGTTCAATTTCCAAATAACACTGCAAAGATAAAATATTTAGCATCTGCTGGTAAATGGCAACCAAACAGAAGTGTGGAACTTTATATTTATTTTGGAAAGAATTTTTGATTTGGTGGTTGCATATCTAAACCTGTTGGTAACTCTGATGCTTCATGGCTAAACTGCTGACTTGACCTTTGTAGACTTGACACTTGAGCTGTGTTGCATCTCAAAGTAATTGTTGCCACAACCCCAGGGCCCAAAATGAGGATCAGCCTCCCTCACTGTTCACAGGGGTTTCTGTGGCTGTATTTGATGTGGATGAGAAGCCAGAGCTTGATATTAAACTCCTAATGGAATCCAAGCTTTTCTAGCCTGTATCTTCCTTTCATGTTGCTTATGTATTATTGCTTAGTCTTTAGTCTTGCTTCTGCCTTCTAATCTACATCAGTTAAATACAAGCTTTAAGGTACAGTGCTCAATTACAGAAAACAGGCATCTTTCCAGGCCAGTTCTGAAAAAACGAAGCAAGGCAAGCTGCCCGCAGCAAGAGCACACAAAAATATTTCAAGGACTGTTTTGAGTATTCATTGACATAGCAGAGAGATCAGGCAGCAAACAACAATTACTGCCATGGGCTGGCAAATAGAGTGCCTTTTTTTACACTAATTGATACTTACTGGAAAGACAAAAGAGAGATTAATTCATTTTCCTCTCTCAGCTACTGTGGGAAGCTTTGAAAAGAAGAGCCTACAGCATGACTGCAGGTAATTGCTCAGTTTGGTTGGTTACTGAGGTCTTTTGCAAGAACTGCTGTGAGGACACTGTTTTTGTGATTTATATGAGCTTCTAAAATTACTGTAGATATGGTGGTGAAGTCTGCTTCCTCTGCATATGGAAGAATAGAGAGATAAAAGTTGTAAGGTGGTGTGCTGAATTTTTATTTTGGCTTGTTCTATTGGTGTCTCTAGAAGGGTATTTGAAGGGCATATCTGTGGCTTTCTCTGCTTATAACTATTTAATATATTTTATGCAACTTGGTCTGGAGAAGAAAAAAAGGCAAAAAAAAAAATATCCTAAAATAAAACATTTACTCCTTATTAAGAAATGTCATATTTCTTAGAAAATATTTTTCTAGGATTTAAAGTCCATAAGCTGAGAAAAAAATTCATCTCTTCATCTCTTCTCTGCTTCCCTTCATAGTAATTTACAGTCTATCTAATACAATTTTTCACTAGCCCTTGGAAATCTTCCACCAACTTCATATAGTATATATGGTTCCCTAGTGGAACACTGAAACATGACTGTTCTTTAGATTTTCTAAATGGCAGAGGCTTATTCTAGGAAATAGTTTTTTATATTAACAGCAAGCATATTCCTACTTCTATCAAAATAAAGAGTTGTTGTGTGAACAAATACACAAAGATCTTTCGGTATTGCCACTGGCTTTTTATATTAGAAGCTATCTGAGACAAAATATCACAGTAGAATTTAAAAATCAATAATTATATGAAAAAGTTATCTTCCCACAAAACTCTGGAAAACATGTTCTGAACTTTTCCAGTGTTAAGAAAATGAGATTATAACTCCTTGATTAAGATTTAAATTTAAAATACTGCCTGTAGGACTTACTCAAATTCAAAAAAATCTGTAGAGCCAAGACTCACACATGCGTAAAACTAAAACATTTATTTAACTATAACAACATTGGCCACTGTGTCCTTAGCTGACTGCCTGGTCTAGCTGTTGAATTAACAACATGGAGTCCAGGATTCTCTGTTCCCTGTCTCCCAAACAGGCAGAGTAAGATCCACCAAACTTTGCCCACCAAGGATGTGACTTCCTATGTTAGCCAACATGATATGGCAAGAACAAAGGTAAGACTGACATCCTGCCTCTCGGGGTGCCTTAGGGGTAGGAAAAGGTATTGCCCTCCACTTTCTTGATCCTTCTCCCAAGCCCTGCTGAGAAAATGACAGTTTTGTCTTTGAATACAAAGCTGAAAGGAATTGATTTTAGACAACAGTTAGTAATTCAGGACAATGATGGGCAGGGGTTCAAATCCTTCCTTTACCTTTTCAAAACCTCTGTAAAGTAGTGTGCTATTCCTGTAGAACTTTTCTTATCAACAGAATAAGTTGATAAGAACTTTCCTTATCAACAGGAGAAAATTAAAGATCCAATGGATGAAGAAGAGGAAAGTAAGAACATAAATATATAATGTAATAATAGGATCATTCAAAAAAGACCTTCTGTCCCCTGTTATCACTTAATGCAAAATACATAAGTCTTTGCACCAGGACCAGAAATCTCCCAAGAGCCCAGAAATCTCTCAAATGCACATGCCCTTACCACTACTATCCTTGCTCTCCTTTTGTGGAGGTTTGAGTTCATCTAATCTTCAGCAAGAAGTTTCTAAGCAACACTAAGGGTGTCTGTGGATCTCAGATTTCTCCAGGATTATGGAAAAACTGTCAAGTTCTTAATTTTAGGTTTTCAGAGTGTAACTATGCTGACATATGGCTGAGCTAGATCCTCTCAATATTTGATATTTTTGCCCATGACAGGATGTTACTCGAGTTCATTTAATGCAAAGTGCAACTCCTAAGGAATCTGTATTAAAAGTAAAAGAGTATCTAAAGGAACTGAAGAAAAGAAAGTGAATTCAGAAACCTAAAGCTCACGAAAGACATTTGGAGGTCATTCTAGAAAAACACAAGAAATTGAACTCCTATTGAATGCTTATAAAAATAACATATCCCTTTATAAGAAACATCACCAGGATGTTCCACTAGGATGCTGAACAACGAATATTTAAACCTAGCTAACCCTTAAAATGCATCTCAGCTTCAAATGAACTTATTAGAAGGAAAAGCATGCATCTCTTGATTCAGACAAACCACTGACTCTGTGCTGTCACCTTGCAGCTTCAGTTGCACACTTCTTTCAGCACTTTCATCTTGCCTCAGTATATTCACCCCTTGTGAGCAAACAGCAGCAAAAGGCAATAAAGTACAAATAAGCAGCAAAGAAGCAAGAATTCTCCACACAAAGAAGCAGCAATTCTCTTTTGTGCAGCATGACTTGTGCAATGCATGCAACACCAGGATGTCACTAACTAAAAGGGAAGAGACATCTGCCAAAGCCTTGCTAGTTATTAGATTTTAAGTTGTCTTCTTGGAATTTAACAAAATATTGCTCTTGCAACAGTTACTGTCATTGAAAAAAAAAAAAAAATTCCAGTGATAACCAACAGGATCTTGCAGATTTAATTTTAACATGATGTTTTGAGCTCTTCCAGTTAAGCTGTTTTCACTAGGGAGCTTTGTAAACTAACTCAGTATATATTTTTTCTTAAATTGCATAAATTTAAGATTGGAATAACAGATACCGTCACCTTAGCCAGCACAGGGAGGAGTAATTTCACAAGTCACTGAGGAGTCAGACATTGGAAACTGTCTATCAGAAGATATATAAACTGTGACTGAAGTTGCTGCTGCTCAGCGCTTGCTCTTTTTGGACTTCTCCCCTCATTGGTAGAAAGCACATCCTCACTATTGTGTGCCAAAAGACAAGGCTAATATTTTGACTAAATCTGACTAAAGGAGGTGTCAACAGAGATAAATGTGCTTAGTAGTACAGGACACCTGCCCTAAGGGAAGTCAATCAGCTGTTTAAATCAAATTCTGTCTCCTTCTATCTCCATCTTTCCAGTAGCCAGGATCCAAATATTTTCAATTTTCTGGACTTAGAAGCTTACAGATGGTTTTCCTGAGGGCTGAAGATCATGATTTTGCCTTGAGAGCAAGCTACCATGTGTGCTCTACCTAAACTTAAAAAAAACTGAGATTCATATCCCAGTACTGAGATTGTCATTGGGGAAGACAATTATTCAGATTTGGCATTCTATCTTTCTTTCTCTAAGCTATGGAATTTTAGAAAGGCATGAAAGTGCAGCTCATATGATATTTTTATTATCTCTCTACAGTTTTGTTCCCTGTGCCACAGCAGCTGGGGGAGACCTGGAGCATATCAGACATGAGTGACTGCATGGCTCTAGGAATGATAGAACCAGGGATATGATGATATGATATGATATGATATGATATGATATGATATGATATGATGATATGATATGAATGATACCCCCTTCGAGGATCAAGAGCTGCCAGGTAGGGTGCACCTGCAGTGGAGCAAAGTCCCAGAGGTTGTTCAGCCTGCGGGGAGACTTTGAACTAGGAGTGATGAGGAGAGAGTGGATGACCAACATTTGAGTGAGGAAGTGATGGACTGGGGTGACAATCAAATTGTAGGTCTGAGCCCTTTGGCAAAGTCTGAACCAAGGAAGAGCTACCCTCAGGAGAGGAGAACCAAGTTCAGAAACACGTATACACGTTGGTCCACAAGCTCTGATGGGACACACCCATGAGCGCTGAGGGACCTGGCTGATGTCACTGTAAGTTCATTCTTTGGTATCTTTGAAAGATCATAGAGATAGAGGGAGATTTCAAGGGACTGAAGAAAGCAAATATCACATTGCGTCTTCAGGAAGGGAAACAAGAAAGATCTGAGTACTGACAGGCTGGTCAACCTCACCTTATTCCCTGAGAAGGTGATGGTGCAAATCTTTCTGGAAGCCATTTCCAGACACCCCAAAGACAAGAAGGTGATCAGGAAGATTCTTACAAAGGAGACATCATGCCAGACTAACCTGTTAGCTTCTACAGTGAACTGACTAGCCTGGTGAATGAGAGGATAGTAGTGGATTTTGCTTATCTTCTCTCTAGCAAGGTTTTCAGCATTGTCTCCCATAACATCCTTACAAACTAGTGAAGTCTGGACTAGATAAGCAGACAATGAGGTGGGCTGAAAACTGGTTGAATGGCTGGTCTTAAAGCAACTGGAAGGAGCAGCTGACACACCAGAGGGTTGCGATGCCATTTGGAGGGAGCTCAACAAGCTGGAAAAATAGGCCAACTAGAATCTCATTCAGCAAAGGCAAATGCCATGTCTTGTCCCTGGAGAGCAATAACCCTATGCACCAATATGGTGTGGAGGCTGAGTGACTGGAGAGCACCTTGGCAGAGTAGGCCCTGGGGTCCTGGCAAACAGCAAGTTGACCATAAGCCTCACACCAAAGATGGTCACAGCCTCCTGGACTGCATTAGGAGAAGTGTTGCCAGCAGGTTGAGGGAGGTAATACTTCACTGCTCAGCATGGGTGAGGAATATCTGGGTCCAGTTCTGTAGTCCCCAGTGCAAGAGATACATGGACATACTGGATATAGTCAAGCAAAGGACCACACAGATGATTTAAAGCACTGGATCATGCGACATATGATAGCTGAGAGAGATGGGATGGTTCAGCCTGGAGAAGTGAAGGCTGAGGAGGATCTTATCAATGTGTACAAGTACTGATGGGGCAGTGTAAAGAGGATGGAGCCAGCAAGGGGCACAAACTGAAATACAGGAAATAACATTTAAACATAAGAAAAAACTTAATTATCCCTCGTGGGGCTGAACATTGCAAGAGGTTGCTCAGAGAGGCTGTGGAGTCTCCATCCCTGGAGATATTCAAAACCTGATAGGACAGCCCAGAGCAACCTGCTGTAGATGAACCTGCTCTGAATGGGCTGTGGAACTGGATGATCTCCACAGGGGCCTCTCACCTCAGCCATACTGTAATATCTGTGATCTAGGAAACTGCCACCATCCTGGGCGTTTGCGCAAGTACTGAGAGACCAATTAAGTTTTTCCTTTCCAATAGACCCACATCTTCTACCTTGTAATATAGCTGAAGAATAGACTTGATGAAGACATCAAGAACCAGGTGAACATGCAAACTATGATGATACATTCAGGTCTGCATCACTGATGCCATGAGGCTCATGATGTGCAAGAATGACCCCATAAACACACAATGTAGAGATCAAACTGTGCTTGGACAGCTGCTGATGACCAAGGCATGCATTATCTTTGACATTTTTAATTTTTATATAAGAATAATAAGGATTAAAACTATGAAAATATTTGAAACCTCCTATTATTTCAAATTAAGACTATTCATATGGGAACATGAATGATGGCAGTTCATAGAATCATAGGATGGCTAGGATTGGAAGGAACTTTGAAGATTATCAAGATCCAACACACCTGCATGGGCAGGGACACCTCCCACTAGACCATGTTGCACAAAGCCTCATCCAACCTGGCCTTGAACACTTCCAGGGAGGGGGCATCACTAAACTCCCTAGGCAACCTATTCCAGTATCTTACTACCCTCTGGTCTATCCCCTCTCCTCTGACTGGTAGGATTGATGAAAGTACTACCTGTGCTCCAGAATTCTTAGCTGATGCTCTCAGAGCCTGGTAATCCTTTTAAATATTTTTAACCCTGCTATTGGCTGCATCCTTGGTACCCACATAAGCAGATAGTAGTCAGTTGGGTAAAAAAGGCTAGGAAGCCTCTCAGAGACAACCCTTCTGTGAGCACCTTATAGACAGCACACCACTCTAGAGAGCTGGTCTGGCCTGCAAACAGGTGCCTCTGTGCCTCTGAGAAGAGAAAACCCTAATACTGTCACCCATCTCTTATTATTGCTGGCACTGGTTGTTATACTTGAAATGGATTGAGTAACTTTATTCTGCTCCAGCACCAGTGTAGGTTAGTTATTTTCCTGTTCCACTGTTTGCAAAGGAGTGAACTGGTTCTTCAAGGGCACCTCAGGCTTTGAGGAAGGTCCCTGCTTCTTTCTTTTTTCCTTTAGTTGCTCTTCCTACTAACTTCCACTCCCCCCCTTTGGTGGCTCCCCTCCTTTTCATATGCACTGCTAGGGGAGTATTTGGCAGAGTGGGCACAGGTTGCTTGTGCTTGGCAGCGAGCTCACAGATCACACCATCCAGCTCATTTTCTGCCTCCCCTATACTGCACAGCCTCCTCACTGTCTCCTGCAGCTCAGCTACATGCTGCAGGAGATCATTCACCTGCTCACAGCTTATGCAGATGTATCAGTAGAGGTACAGTGGACAGATTTCCCCATGGTAGAACAAATGCACCTATTTCTTATCACTTTTTGTAAGTGCTGCAGAGGAAATGAGAAACCAGAAAGGATTTGAAAGGAAGATGGAATAAATAATGCAGTCCTAAAAAAGGTACATAAAGGATGCTTAGGAAAAGTTTACAAAGAGGCAAGCAGGTAGAAGCAATGAAGTTTGATAAACATACCAGGCAACAAGATCCCAGAGCTGGGTTTATGGAAAGATTTATAAACTCACACTTCACAAAGGAGCAACTTGTGACTCACTTGAAGCTAAGTATATCTTGTCAGATTTTAAATTTTGTAGCTTTAACTATTTCTAAAATTAATCAAAACACATAATAGAAAATTCACAAATCATTATCAACATTTTCCCTCTCCTTTTAATTCTGAAATTATTTTATTTCTCAAAATAAAACTACATGGAGGAATGAAAAAGCTAGGCATCACCATGCCCACTCTGTAACAATTTCACTAGTGTTCTTCCACTCCAATAAATCTAATTCATCTCTTTATTCTGTAACATTGCATTATTTAATTTCATTAAACAAATAATGGGCACCAATTGCTCAGAGTCACATGATAGTCCATTTTCAGTGCTACAAAAATGGCATTAAACTGTGGTTTAGAACTGATACTTGTTATAGGCCAGTTTATGATTGTTCCTCAGAATCTTCTGCTTCTTACAAAATGCCTTTTGGAATATGTGAGGCCCATAGCAAGTATTTCAATAGCACGTTCTGAGGACTATTTAATTTAGAGACTAGAATGTTGTGCAGAACAGTGTCAAGCACTTTGCACAAGTCCAGATAGATGACATCAGTCGCTCTCTCCTTGTCCTCCGACACTGTGACCTCATCATAAATTATTAAAACATAATTTGCCCTTGGTGAAGCCATGATGGTTGCCATCGACCATCTCCACCTTTCCTAGGTGCCAGGATACCTATCCTTGCTTTCACCCTTTGTAGGCTTTCTTTTTACATCTAAAGTGTTACACAAGCACAGATTTGTTATACAAACACTTCTTATACAAAGATTTGTCATTCCAACACAGAAGCTATCACTCATAACTACATTTATTAAACTTTAAATATATACGTTTTTCACAAGTGTGAAAGAACTCAGATATCCTGGAACCTAAAGGGGCTACTTTCAACTAATGGATTTAGTATTTACCACCCCACAGATTACCCTTATCTACAGAGTCACTGTCACAATTAAGCAAGGAGACACAGGTGACCTAGATCACTAATACAGAAACACTGCAAATAACTGAAACCATTTTTATAATGTGAGGAAGAAAAAAGTGGAAAACAAAGACTTGTGCTTTCCATAAAAATAATTGACTGGAGATCAGACTTTAGATGAGTTATTGATACATTATTATTATCCATATGCTTGAAAGCAAGGTAGAATTGCTAGAAACAAATTTGTTAAAGCATTAAATTAAGTTCACAACTCCAAACTGTAGTAAACATGTCACATTTTCCTAGCACCCCAGAATTTACAGCAGCCTTCCAAACATTATTGTTGTATCACCCAGAGGAGGTCCTTGTGGGAAGAAAAGAGGATTTGTCTTTGGAGGACTCCAGAACAGATTGAAAGCTACGATGCAAATGACTCTGGGATTACTGAGCTGGTGCCCTCTTTCCCCTCTCCTGCATATCTTCTGCTCTTCACTGTGCTTGGCATACATGGAAACAGCACAGGCTCTTAGGTAACACAATGTGGAAGGAATGCTTCCACCAGCAACACTGAAAAAGAGCACATCCTGCTTCCAGACCCCTTCTTGCCCTGCTCCTAGAAGAAACAGGTCACACCATCATGCTGCTACTCTACAGGCCGTCTTTACAGAGTGCCAAAACACAACAGCCCATCTCTCAGCAGACTTTCTGAACTAGACTGTAGGCAAGGCACACGTTCATTTAGTTTAGGACTCATGGAGAGACTCTGGAAGTGAATGCGCCACATGAAACTGGTTCTGCTGCTGAGGTGTAAATATTTATATAAATGCATTGGAGTCACCTCACCAATGAGTACTCCTAGTCTTTGACAAACTACTTCATTGTAAAATTCTCTGCAAGTCTTCAGTCCTTCTCAAGTCTTCAGTCAATCCACTTCTAGATGCAGCTCCAGAAACTTCCTTTTTGCTAGTGTTTTGGCAGAAAAGAGACAAGCAAAAATCTGATTTGAGATGGATGCTGTGAATCTGAACTCAACCTGATGTTGAGGCATCCATTCAAATGGTATGTGTCTCAAAGCTATTAATTTCCCTTTTCTACGTGCCCTACACTACTAGCCACAAGAAGGAATTACTGATCTGCAACTTCACAAACACCTTTTCAGGAGAATCTTGACCACACTGTCCTTCATTTTCTGAAATTATTTGAAGTGTCTCATGCATTATTATACTTAAAATGTCCGTCACCATCTGCAAGCATTATTGTAACAATTTACTTCATACTGCCTATGTCCTTGAGAAATACCTTTAGTAATAGCTTCACAAAGAGGTGCATTTAACTATTATTCCCCTACCTTGAAATTTTGCTTAATGAGGCCTATCTGAATCAGGCTTGACTCCCAGGGCTTTTTGCCAGCCCAAGTTTTCATCTGCACATTCCAAAAGGTTGATTTAATGGAACATAAAATTTCTTCTGTCTTTAGTGATAAAGACTTCTACATAACACTAGGTTTACTTAGGCGTCTACGTTTAAGACTTTTTAAAGACACACATTTTTAATGCAACAAAGGCCCTTCTGACAGTGTGGATGACACAAATCTGTCTATAACATACAATACAGAGTGGATCTCGTAGAAGCCTTGATTTTTGTTCCCCATCTCTTCCACTGCCAGGAACAAGTGTATTCAAAAAGCTAAATACTAATTGTGTCCAGGCTTACATTAAACTCTTCTGATGGCTTTGGTGGAACAAAGGGCAAGCAGAGAGAGGCTCCTGAATGTTATGCACTTATCCAGAGATAAAAGTCTTTGAGAATGGCACAATTTTAAAGCCTTGTGTATTGCTAAGCATGCTACACTGCAGAAGAGGATAAAGAGGCAGTGACTTTGACCATGTGAAATCTCTGAGTTCTCACTTTAATTTCGCCTCGAACACAGTTTTTTTTTCCAGTAACAATATAACTCCTATTCTGAAGTTCTTTCTCTGAAGGTGATGCTAAATGGCTCTCTTCTGCCAATAAAGGATGCTGAAAATATTCTCTCTGGACATGAAGTAAAATTTGCTATCCACAAAAAGTGCCCATTAACATCTTACTTGATTTTCTTTCTCTATTCTACTATGTGTCTGATGAGACTTGACAGTGCATAACTTGAAAAAAGGGACTACCTTTTGTGCAGATCCAGGTCCCTCTCAAAGTCCAGTGACACTGCTTTCCCTTCACCTCTCCCTTTCTCTTTCCTTTTCCCTCTTCTGCTAATGATCAGAGTGTGTGGTCTACCTCTGCCACTGTTCCTTGCCATAATCGGCACTGATTCCCATTAATTGCACCAGAGAAACACAAGGACTGCTCAGACTAAAAATATGTGGGCTTTTTCATCTTTCCATCAGGACACAACTTGCTTCTCCTCCATTTCTGCTATTACCACTTGAGAAGTAGCAGAAGGTGCTCTGCACGTGGCAAGCAGATACACGAAGCATGTGTCCATGATGACGCAGCTGGAGCAATCATTGCTGCTCTATCTCCTTCCTGCTCACTAGGAAGTACCTTCCTGCCTTATCAAGGATCCCCTCTGATTTCACTGAGAAGAGTAAAAGAAGCAGGTCCTAGTTATTCATGCTCAGCCATCCAGCAGGTCGTCCTGGAGATGCATCTCTGCACTCATCTGGAACAAACTGATCCTGGAAATTTGCTGATGCAAATAAACAGTGTGCCAATCAAGCACCTGGTACAATGCACGCACAGTACAGACAACAGGTGTGATAATCCTTATCAGTGTTATCACATCTGATAACAATCACACCAATGCTTAGGATAGAGCATTTTTGGAGCTCTGGAAGAGAAAGTCCTCTGAAAATCCTGAGCACCCATGAGATCAGAGTCATTTCCAAGATTTCTGTTCACAGTCACCCCTTTTTCCAACGTGGTGCCATGCAGTTCACCACGTTTTATTACTAGGCTCAGTTATCTCTCCTCCAAGCTCTATAATCACAGAAGGCATCGTTTTGTCAAGATCCCTGACTCATTATGTTAATCAGGCGTGTGCTGATCTCCCTGCCCTGGTCTTTAGGTCTTTAGTCCCAGAAGCCAGTGTCTCCCCGTACTTTCCCTCAGATCTTTGCCACCGACGCCTGCGACGCTCGGGAAGGGAACGTGTTACGCGCTTTGCAATCCAGTGCCACCAGCAGGGAAAGATAAACCTGCGGGCACACCCCTGGCTGCTCCAGCCTCCCAGGGGGGCTGACACGCTATTTTCCTGTTCCACTGTTTGCAAAGGAGTGAACTGGTTCTTCAAGGGCACCTCAGGCTTTGAGGAAGGTCCCTGCTTCTTTCTTTTTTCCTNCCGCCCCGCCCTGCCCTGCCCTGCCCGGACAGAGGGCCGGCATCCCAGCAAGGGATGCAGCGGTCCCTCTCCGACAGGCAGAGCTCAAAGGACCGCTCCGAGGGGTGTGAATGGGGCTCTTGCTCCCGCGTGGAAGGGAAGGAGGCTTTTGAGAAAGCGCCGGAGTGAGTTAATTGGGAAAGAGAAACTTGCGGTGGGGCCATGGGGCACGGGGACCGTCCGGGCTGAGTCGGGGATGCTCTACTGACTCTGCGAGCTGCTTTGGACAACGAAGCCTGAATCCTGCACCTCTCCGCTGAGGAGGGAGGATTTAAAGGGACTGTGCGGGTGCACGGGTACAGGGGTGCACACGGACACCGGGCACACATCCACACTTCTTTCCCCTTGCCTTTCCCTAACAAGCAAAATGTAGGTGGCATCGCTGCTAAACACTTCTCTCTACCCAGGTTAATAGATCCTCTGTCTCAAGTCTCTATATGCTTATGTATAGATACATATATATATATAGGTACGTAGGGATACATACATGCGTGTACACGTGTATAAACACGCCAGGTTCTCGGCCGCCATCCGTGATCCCGGCTTTCTGACTGTGCTGCAGCGCTTCGCAACTTTCTCTCCCGCAAGCTTTTACATGTAACTCACGAGTGTGTCTTTCACGCACGAGAAATCCCATGGCCGTAGACAGCAGGAAAACGGGTGGAAGAGAGATTCAAGGGGCTGCTTTGCCCGCCTGGGAGGAGGGCAGGCGGTTTCCGTGGGGAAACACTGCCACCTCCCGGGAGCGCGGCGGCGGGACGGGACGGGACGGGGCTGAGCAAGCTCCGCATCCTTCGTGACTGCTCCTCGTTTCCAAATCAAGCATCCACTGAGCTCTACAGAGCCCAGCCGGAGGTGCCGCAAGGGTGCCCCACGGGCGCGATCCCTCCCTGCCGGAGCATCCCGAGCACTTCCAGTTTCCCCAGATCTGGAAAGCGCCCCTTTTCCTTTTGAACACTTTATTTCCCAAGGAGTCAGACTAGCAGCCACTGAGCATGGGTGCTTGTGGGCAGCGGGGAGCTCGCAGGCAGGAGCTGGCCCCCAGCATCACTTGCAGGCTAACAGCACTGTGTTGTCTTCAGTGTGGTGAGCTAGTTGTACAAACAGGGGGAGTGAAGATAGAGTCAAGGTTAGGTGCTGCAGCATGGCAGAGGATGATGATTCCTTCAGCATATCTTGGGGATGTCACTCCAGAGCCTGTGCAGCTCATAGACCCAGCAGGGAGACAAGTAACATGCATCAGTGGTCCAGACTATAGTAATTCAGAAACCTAGTGGTTTTCATATACTTCAGAGGCTGATTTTCAATACACAGAGCTGGGGAGATTCTATTCTGCCCCGTGGTTTTGGTCAGTTCAAGACGAAAGCTATCAAATCAAAGATACAGCTGTAGAAAAGCTTCTGAACAGGGGGCATGTCTATAATCAGCTGAGCAGTGTTGTATGCATTCCTCTGGGAAACAGCAATGCACAATGTAACAGAGTCAGGATAGCTGTCAGCAGAGAAATATGCCACAGGTTGTCCCTGGAGCTACATATTTATGCTGGACATAACGCCATACCAGGTTCATATTTCTTACAATAATAAATTGAATTGCACTTGCACCACAAAGCCAAATAAAATGAGGCACTTGTACTGAGATTTCTATCTAAAGGGAGCATCTTTTCCTGGGACTGCAGTTTAAAAATAAAGCCATAAGCAAGAGGAGAAATTAAAAATATTTTTTTTGTTTTAAAAAGAAACATGAATAAATTAAATTGTTTCTCCAAAACCATCCATATATTCTATGTCACGGGCAGGACTGAACCCAGGTGTCCTAAACAAGAACAGCTTTTGATATAACAAAAATACTTCCTAGTTGACATCATGCATCTGTTTACCATTTGGGGATGAAAAAGAGCTTACATATTGATGGTTTAATAGGATATGTGGTTTAAGCAACAAAAGCATGCATTTTCTTTCTGGGTTTTTCTATAGAAAAGTATATCTGGAAAAAGAATTTTTAAATTTATTTTCTGTTTTAATCTATACTCACATTCATTTATTCTGGATCCAGCTATGGATAGGAGGCAAACCTTTCACTGGATTGAATTTGGCATCATATAAAGCTCGACTTCTTTGTCTACCTTTCATACCACACCTTCTCAGGAAGAACAAAACATTGAAGTTCGTATTAATCTTGAGAAGAACTAAGACAACTAGAAATAAGATTTTAAAGTGATATTGGTACCTGGTTTGCTTTTTAAATACTAGGAGTTGGGAAATAGGTACTTAGATATTTGAAAGTCTGTCCCAACTCACCTTTCAGAGTCCAACCCCACTGAAAGCAAAAGTGACTTCCAGTATAAATATCTCATGCTATCTCCAGCTAATATCTCATGCTCAGCTTCTTCACAAGCATTTTTTCATTATTATTATCTTAGTCTTACAAACACTATTATTATTCCAATTTTTCCACATGAAGCAGATCCATGGGTTTGGAGCCAGCAACGTGCAAGTGCTTGCCTGATGTGGAACTGTCATTATCAGTCCACAATGCTACACAATGTTATCCTAGCTGGGGCATACAGAGGTTGGAAAGTAGACATGTCCAATAAGGAGTTAAAAATGTACTGTCATGATTGGTATGAAAATCAGGCTCTTCATGCAAGACAGGTCCACGGATTTCCAGTACTGTTCCTTTACAAATGTCATCCACAATCCTCCTTATCCCAAATAGCTCCTGTTCAGATGAATACTCTCATCCTTGGATTAATATTTATGTTACATGTGTTGTATGTGAGGCTGAACCTCATGTTACTACAACTGAGATGTTTCCTTTGTCAAATAGAAAAAAAAAAAAAAAGCCTTCTGAGTGACTGCAGTAATAGCCCTTGCTGCCAGCCATGAATTTCCTGTAATCTGAAAAATATGTAGATAAATTTTATTATCTACTTTCCTCATGTGCTTTTTATAAGTGTAAATTACTTATATGTTGTGTATATATATATGCACATAACACAGTGTTGTTATGGTTGTGGCAACAGCAAATGCTACTTCTAGCTGCTGCAGAGTACAAGACAGTGTACAATTAGTACCATGTAAATTGAATCAATTTACACAGTAATCTATAGGCTTTTCCAGCTTTCTCATCAACTCAGTGGGTTATTAGTCACACATTAAACTGGAAAGAAGAATATGCTCTGTGATTAAAGCAATATGATAGAAAGCTGTAATAGATCATAGATTAAAATCATCAGCATTTCTGGCTGGAAAAAAGGAATAGCTCCTAGGGGCCCCAGTCCTCCACAGTGCTAATTGTGCTGAGAGGACTGTAATTCCACCAAAAGCCACTGAAATCACCTAAGTCACCAGTGATTCCTTAATTGCTTTGCTATTAGTTTTGTCACATATCATAAACAAAGGGGCCTCAGGTTCTCCATGACCCTTTCCATGATCCTTCACAGGAGGAAGGAAATGTCTTGAGTCATTGGGGTAAAAGATTACTCTGCTTTAAAAAAAACCAACAACCAACCAAACAAAAAGAACCACAAACCAAGAAAAGAAGTCCTCAGTGAAGTGAAGAGATTTCATTCTTGAAACAACCTCTTAATAGTGTTTTGGAAAAGAATTGTGACTGAGACATCATATAATATGAAACAACTCTGCAGTACTGAAAGCTTTGGTTACTTCAGCGTAGCTCAGTCATGCTTCATATAAATGGTTTTACTAAGCAGCACAAAATTTGGGATGAAATTTCAACTGTAGAAAGAAGGAAGGAAGGAGGAAGGAAGAATTGTTTATTCCATCAGAGGAATAAATATTCTCACACATGCACAGAAAGGGAAATATGAAGGGTCTGGAAAGATGAAAATGAAGTGGAGTCACTTCAGAGAAATAAGCTGGTAATGCTAACATACTTGAAAGTGCTTGAAGAAAAGCAAGTTTTTTTCTAAAAAATATATTCTTTGCGAGGTGAAAGAAGAATTACGTCATCTCTTGTAGCAGAATAGATCAGGCAACTTTGAAACAGAGGAATGCATAAAATTCATTCTTTACAGAACACAGCTGCATGAGCTTCTCAGCATTTGGATGGCATTGCATTTTGTAAATGTGTGTCCTGCCTGCTCACTGCCTGCAAAAAAAATAAGTTCCCCCCCATTTGTCACGGTTTAGTCCCAGTCAGCAGCAACCAGACCTCTGCTCACTCACATCCCCTCCTTCACTGCAGGACAGGGAGGAGAAAATACACTTAAAAGGCTTGTTAATAGAGACAAGGACAGGAAGGTTTTCATTCCCCAATTACACTAACACGCAAAAAAACCAGGCAGGTTAAAAAAAACTAATTTAATCTACAAGGAGAAAGAGAAAACATGGCCAGATCTTAATACCTTCCTCACCCCGGGCCCAGATCACCGCTGCCTCCCCCTCAGGGCACAGGGGGCGGGCAGTGGGGGTTCAGGGTCAGTTCCCCACACGGTGTTTCTGCCGCTCATTCCTCCTCATTATCATTCTTCCCCCATTCCAACGCGGGGTTCCTCTCATGGGAGAGTCCTTCTGGAACCCCTCCGACATGAGTCCCTCCCACAGGTGCAATCCCTCAGGAACTGCTCCAGCCCGGGCTGCACACAGAGTCACGGCTGCTCCGAGCAGCCCCCCCACGGCATGGGGCCCTCCGTGGCTGCAGATCAACATTGGCCCCTCTCTGCAGTCCTGCACAGGCTGCTGCTTCACGTCTGTCCACTTGAAGGGCTGCAAATCCACATTTTCCCCACCATGGTCCTGCAAGGTCTGCTCCACCATCCTCCTCCATTGATTGCAGGGGCACAGCTGCCCTCTCACCATGAGCTGGGGGGAAGTCTCTGCCCAGGCACCTTTCCCTTCCTTCTTTACTGACCTTGGTGTCTTTTCTCTAGCACTGCTTTTTCACCTCCTTTCCTACGTTCTGGAGGTCTTTTTTTTTTTTTTTTTTTTTTTTTTTTTTTTTTTTTTTTTTTTTTTTAATTTTCATTTTCCCTTTGATGAATATGTTACTCGCATCCAGCTTCCCATGTCCGCTCAGTCTGGGGCAGAGGCCAGGCCAGGGTTGGAACCAGAAGAGCTTCCAGCAGCTTCTCACAGGAGTCACTCCTGTGGTCCCCCCCTTCCAGACCTCTGCACTAGCCCAAGACACCATTGCTAGGAGCTGTTAACTCAAGCCTCAGCAGCCTATCCCACTCATGTCAATTATGGATTGAGAGTGCTCAGCAGCACAAAGCAGAGAAGATCTGGGGACAGATCTGAAGGAGTCAGGTTGAGCAGGAACAGCACAGAAGCTGAATTAAATGAGCTTAAATTAGTGAGAGAGAGGAGCACTAGCATCCTGTGTTACAGAAAAGCAGGTGTCCCTGTTTGCATGCTGTTTGTGATAGAATTTTACCAACTTCTGCTAGTGGGGAAATGTTTGACTAGGAAGCAGCTCTCCTCCCTTCCCCAAAATCAAAGCAAGCAGACAGGTGAAACCATTGTGTTCTCATTTGGTTTTTTTGTTTGGCGCTTTTTTTTTTTTAATTATATTGATATGAATATGATCAAAATTTTGCCAAAAATACATTAGCCTGCAACCTGAGAATAACCTATGTTTTCCTGAGGGAGCAGGGGGAGCTGCCAGATGATTGAGAGCTCTTTCCAGACCCTGTGCCTGGCTCCATTCCCAGCCAGCTCCCGCTCATGGAACAGCACACCAGCCAGGGAGGGCAGACCTCCTGCTCTGCTACTGGCGAGTTGGCCACCAGGCACTTCTGGGCAGAAAACATTCCCTCACGTTAAACATCTCATGATAAATCTGCTTCAATCCCACTGTATTTTTCCTGAAGTAACCTTTTGGTAATAGCTCCCACAAAAAATAATGTTAAACACTTCCTGATTATTTTTTTTAATTCCCTTACAAAAATCAAATTGTATCAACTTTTCATGGTTCAGTAAAATTAGAAAAAAAATTGTACTTGCATATTTTTTTAATATTATGTAATTATTAGCAAGCTAATGACTAATGAGCTAATTAGCTAATATAATCCTGAAGCACTGCTTTATTTCAACTTATAATATTTTTCAAATCACCAGGCATAGGTCTTGCTGAACACTGTCAATAAGCTTTTTAATTTTTCTAGATCAAAAGGAGATATATTTAAAAAGAAATCTCAAACAACATGACGTAAGCCAAAAAGTCTCCGTATCTTAGTCCAGCTTACCAACCATTTTTTCACCACAGCCAGCAGTCAAAGAGTGGAAGAAACAGGGGCATCACTGTGTGAGAATCCTTCTAACAGTCTTAGACTGCAGAGAGATTTTCTGAGCTGCAGTTTGCATCAGCACTTATTCAGTACCTTTTTGTGGGCATTTTTAACATGCAGCATTCCCATAAAAATCAGAATAAAAATAAAGTTGGAAAATAGTACCACTTCTAAACAAATCTGCTTTGAAAGAAATCTTCTCTAAAGTAAAATTTCAGAATTCTGAAATATTTTTAAAGATTTTACGTTGGTTAATTTTAAGTTTAGGTGTTCCAGGATGGATGTTGTACACATCCTGATTAATGGACATTTTAAAAAAAAAACCTATTTAATTTCATTATGATTCCAAATTAAAACAAGTTTGATGACTCGTTTCAAAATACAAATCCAATCATTATAAATATGTTTTTAACAACCTGAAAGCAACGATATTTTAAATTGCTATCATTAGACTCATCTCATACAAAGTCCTTTTTATAAACATCTGTGCCTTCTATGGTTTATAAAATGAATTTCGGGTTTATGGTATTATAACTGAGGATGCCATCATTATTTTTCAAAGCCACAGCTCACTTTTGGAAGTTAGCTTTTATTGGTTCTCACTGGCAGGTAGTTCCATAGCTTACGCCAGTTGTGTGAAGTATTCTCAATCACTTGTTTAATATTAAATACTTCTAAATTCTATTTATGTTTCCCTTTGAATTTACAGGATGAAAAAATGTAGGGATGACAGGCCATAGCTAATCAAATAACTGCGAAAGACATGAAATAGGACATTTTTTCCACCTTCTTACTGCAAAGTGTTCAATTATCAGCTATAAGATCTCATATCTCAGATCAGGAATAAAACTTCAAAACAAAAATGTTTGTGTAAAACAGAGCATCTCTTCCTCATTGTGTAGTTTGGAGCAATGCCAGCTGAAAGAAGTTGTTTTCCTAATGGAACAGGGAGCAGCAGCTAGAGGAACTTTTTGGTTTCTAGGTGCTGGTTCCATCCTAGAAAAAAGTCACTGCAGTTATCATCAACATAGTCAGTGGTTTTACTCTCAACTATGCTTCCCTGAAGGCAGAGAGGAGAAAGCTAATCTGAAGACACCAACTTTTTTCCTTTTTGCTTTCTAGCAAAGCAAAAACTTCACCAATAAGCACCCACTGCTGAATAATGGCAATATTTCAGTTAGCCCTTTTAGCACAGCTGATTTATTTCAGAGGTGTGTTTCACAGTAACCATGAATGCAACAGCATTTATGGAGACCCATATGTGTGTCAGCACCAGGTAAAGAGAGACTCACTGAAAGGCAGTCTAACAAACAGGCCAGATTAAGTCCTGGAATGATTGGAAGACAATATTCCCCCCATTTAACTAGGTTGGAAAAGAAGAAAGCGTACCAGCAGATGACTGTTTGGGCATTGAAGCATACATATAATTCTTTTTTTACCATTGAGCAGCTTTTTATGTTGCCTGGGAAAAGAAAAAGAAACTAACATAATAGGAATTATAAGACATTGCAACCTCTTCAAAGCTTATGCCTCAACTTGGTATGAACACATCTATAAAAACATGTTCTTGGCTGGTTACTCTCCCCTTTTTTGTAAAAAAAGAACATTAGCTTTATTTTCCATGAATTTCTGCGAGGATATTTTAATAGACATGTAATTTTAAAATGAAAAAGTTTACCTGTTATAACCACTGTCGAGTTTGTGTTTTGTCCAAGGAAATCTTGTTTGCTAATCCTCTCAGTCAGACATCAAGGGAAATGACCAGCCTTCCTTGCCAAAATAGCTATTTTTCCTAAAGAATGAAGTTTTGGTTTTGTTTTTTTTCTCTGAGCACAGACTAAACTTACTGATTCAAACAAATTGCAGAAATTGGACCTCTATATGATTTTTTCAGTAGCAAAAAGCAGGGAGAGCCATAAAGAAAGGAGCAAGCAAGTTTTAGCCCAAAGCCCTGCACAATACTGAAATTAACTGAAATCAGATGAGGCAGATGCCCTCACAGCTCTTTTGGTGCCACCTTAATACCAAAATGACTGGCACCAGAGTCTGAAGAAAGTTGATTTTGCCCAAAAAGTTTTTATTTAGCTCTCTCTCTCACAAAGCTGAGATCTGAGAGAAGTCTCTATTTGGTTCTGAGTGCAGGAGAAACAACCCTGGGCTAGTGCTCCTTCGTGAGAAGTGCTGTGCTCTGCTTAATTCTCCTGCCTGGGTCTTCTGTGCAAATATGAACGGATCTGCACATGCTTTGATATTTCCCTGATGCAAGGAAAGGACAAGCTGGGAAGTCAAAGATGCTGGCAAGATAACCCAAGGGAAGTAAACTGTGTTGAAATTCTGGCTTAGTTTCATGTGTGCTATGGAGGAGAAGAAAGTGAAAAAAGGAACTTGGCAGTGGGAAAACAAATCATTAGGGAGAAGAGAGGTAGCAGCTGGAGCAAGTGTAGCCCAGCAGTTAGCTGCCTTATGTTCAGAGTCACATTCAGCACACACATTCAAACTCCTTCAGAAAATGCCCATCCTCCTTGCTGGTGTGTGATGAGGAGAGGCGAAGGCTGCTCAAGCATGATGTCTGAAGGTCTTGCTGTGTTCCTAACCATCTATGCTGAATTGCTAGGCCTTCAGATTTTAGATCTAGTATATGGTTACTGTGTCATGCCTGCACATGTGAAGTGATGCTTAATGTTTGTATGTGTTTTTCATCTCTCTAATTAAACCACTGTCACCAGTCATGGTAGTGATGAGTAGCACCATGTTGGGAATCAGGATGCAAGGCTTTAGCAGCAGGAAACAACTGCTGCTTCTGTCTTTCTTTAAGGCAGTGAAATTTTCCTCCAGTTCTGCTTTTACCCCCAAGTCAGGATCAGTGCAGGCAGTAAATTAATATACTTCAAATCACATAATTTCATTGTAACAAAGTGTGAAATTCTCTGCTATAATGTTCTATCTGCTGGAGGTTGCTTTTTTTGCGATTCGTTGTTTGCTTGTTTTCCCTGGGGCCTTATTATTTTTAAATCACATGCTTTCATATGATCTTTTCAGAAGAACATAAATCAAAAGGATGAGTAGATTAGATTGATAATTACAGAATGCCACCTTCAATCTGGGTGGCCTGACTGCCTAATAATGTGTAAGTGCTCTGCAAAAATTTATAGTACTGTTACCCAGATCTTGAATTTAATGGCTTAAAGCACAAGCATTCTGAAATACCCATGAATAGAAAAATCAAAGGCTAAATCTTCAAGTGGATTAAATCATATGTTCCCAAACAGGTAGGTTAGACTTATCCACAATATATATGACTTCAACACTTTAATAGGTAACACTCTGCCACAGTGCATTTCATAACTGTGCCTGAGGTACAGAATAGCTGTTTCATCCTGTAGAGACTCACTACCATCCAAAGAAAAAGTAGGCAATAAGATAAGATGGCTGTCAATTGTCCAGCATGTGAGACCCTTTAGTTCAAAGGTACCTTCGAGAATATGGCCTACCTGAGACACCATTTCTCTGTCAACCTTACTAATAAGATTGGCAGACAGAAAACATTTTGAGGATTATTCCAGACTGTCCTGAATATGACAAAACCTTTTGTCAAACCTTTAAGAGCTCAATGAAAATTGAAAGCAACTGATACCTCAGGAAAGCAAGAAAAAAACATAAAATAAATTTAAAAAAAAAATAAATCCCCTTCTCCTTCTGTTTTTGAGTTCAAAAATGCACCAGAAAAGCCATGGAAATAAATGTTTATTTAAATTGGTTTAACTGGGCATGCATTACATAGTTTAATGTTCCCACCCAAGGAGACCTCAAGTAATCTAATGTATACAAGAAGAGCAGGAATTTGCAACACTAACCTAATCTCCTTCATCAGCTGCAAGAGTTATGTCAGGGTGTCTGTATGTGAGACCTAATTTCTGGCTGTTGTTTCTTTCAACAGCCAACCCATTTTCATGGACGACTGCTTTCTGTAACAAAATTAAGCCAATTTTTTATATATTTTGCACTAAACTTGAACACAGATCAGTTGAAGCTCTCTTTGTCTCCAAATTAGCATTCTGTGGGCAGAAGCTTGCACGCCTTTGTGTTTCTGAAAGTAGTTATTACCAAACAATCACTGGCCAGCTCATTTCCTAAGTACTGAAGACTCTGCTTTTCTCCTCACTGTTCCTATTCAGATAGGAGCAATTTTCAAATTAATTTGTAATTGTGTTTATTATTATATTAATTGGGCTGAATGTGGACCCCTACTCTGGCTTCTTTGTATCAGCCTCATAGTACTAGGATGCTATAAAACTGATCTGGTACAGAAGGACTGAAACGCCTGAAAAAGGGTATATTTCAAGAAACCACATGGATATAAATGGCTTGTCAAAGAAGCAGTAGGGACAAGGCTCAGCTGGCAGTATACAATCTATGCCTATTAGGCTTAGATAAAACGTGATGCAAACTAAAATTTCATTTCTTAAAAAAAAAAATGTATCTTCATGTTATTTGTTCTTTGGTTTTAAGACATTGAGTCTTCAGTGAAAAGACTCTTCAAAAATTTTTGGAGGCGGTATGGTGGAGACTGAAGGATTGAAGTGGGCAGTCCAGAAACAGGAGGAGAGGCAGATGCATGCTCACACCTTGCTTGTTGCACACCTGTGAAGTGAAAGGGAAGGTCCTCCTCCTTCCTGCTCAAGATGCTGTTACACTTTGTGCAATGGAGATGAGGATCTCTCTAGCTTAAATTGGTGAACTTTTTATTTGGTTTGCAAACTACAAATGGCCCATGGGCTGCCAGTTGAAGAGGTAATTTTGAGACTTTATTCTTCAGTGCTAGGAATGTGTTGAATATCTGAGTAAGATTCTCATTATTTTTTTCTGTTGCTTTTTCTGATTCCAAACAAATCCCAGTTGAGTGAACCTAGACTGCTCAGCTCTTCAAGTTTCAGGTATAGTTTAAAGTTCTGCTGAACAGGAGATAAACGCAAGGATGAGCATGCCCTGCAGAATTAGACAGACTTAAGTTTTTACTGTTGTAAATATGATCATATAAAAAAAAAATAATAAAAAGCTTCATAAGCATAGATATTTCATGAGAGGAAACCTTCACTGAGGAGATAGAAAGGGGATACTAATAGGTTTCAGTATTCTGATGAGCATAATTAAATTGAATATGCATCGAGAGATAAACTGAATAGTCACAAAAAATAGAATCATCATGTTTCTCTAATAGTCTTTCATTGCAGAGATGTAAAAATAAAAGTCATGATGCCCAAAGCCAACTTCTGTCTTCATTTTCAGTTTTTCTTATTGTTATGCAAAATTGAATATTTATAATAATACTTAGTGGTTTAGACGCTGAAATTTCCATGTAACCTAAATACCAGCATTCAGATTTGCATGAGTTTGCATTTAAGACTCTTTCTTTACACATCTGTCATTTGCAGCTTCCTTAGTGGCCTTGATTGGAAGGCCACTAGAAGTGTGAAAGGAAGGATGTTAACGGTGTCTGAAAAAATATGGCATTTATAAACACAGTACTTTTGGCATTAGAAGTCATACAGATATCCCGTGACTTTTATTACATTTAAAATCCAGTCCCTCTGAAGTATAGAAATCTCATCCCATACACATCTATGTATGGATGATGAAAATGTTTGTGCTGCTTGTTCACATAAGTAGATTGATACCTTATAAAAAAAAGAAATGTAATAATATCCAAGAGCACTGAAGAGCTCCATTTTGAGGGACTGTTAATTTTCATGTTGTTAAAATTACTTTTAATCAATTCTTTCAGTATTTGTTTGTTTATACCAGAAAAATAATCCTGTGGAGATTGATAATATATTTATTTGAAAAAAATACATTTAATAAAATGCACCTTTCAGAAATAAGTCCTTTATAAAATCTTGAGGTATTCATTACAGAGAAACACCCATATACCGTTGAATTACGTGAAAAGAATATTATGAATTTTGATAGGCTTTTGTTGATTAGGCAATTGTGGAGGTAAATACTTTAGAACACCACAGAATCTCTGCTTCCTTTCTTTGTAGAAATAGTTTGATTAGTAATATAAAGATCACAGAGTACATCAAGCAAAATCCTTGCTTGAGGATAGAGCCCATTATATAAAATAAGTCCAAGAACTTTTAAGCTTAAACTAACAATGTAAGCAAGATAGAAAACTTGAAAAATATGTAGCATTTAAGTAGAATAAGGCCCATGACAGTCTTAGTGGAGACTTTATTCTGTTTATTCAGAGCTTTTCTCTGCTCATCCTCTGGCATGCTACCCTGAGAGTCGCTTTTATCTTGGTTGGTTTTGTTGTATCAAGTATTGTCTTTAAATCATAAGAATGTCTTTGATTACTGATAAAAAGACCATTATCCCTATCATCTGATGATGTGCTCTCCAGACAGAATTCTGCCATAATCATGTGTGATGGCAGCAAGACTGAGCCCCACACCTACACACTCTTTCTTACCTAGCCTTGAAGACAATCAGGGCAATCACCTCCGGGCTGCGCATGGATTAGCAGCCTGGGAGAGGGTGCAGGATCCCCATTGCCTTTCCATCTATGCACATCTGAGAGACACTGCCCCTCCATGGTTGTTGCTGCCTGAGTGGGTCAGAATGGAGCAAGCGGGATATATCTGCTTACAACAGAATCAAACCTCCAACTTAGCTGTATGGGCACAACTTCAGCTAATTCTGAATCTGTTGTCAGACATAGGTGCAGAAGACACTCATTTTTTACAAGCAAAAAACATGGCAAAAAGTTAGTACAACTTTTTTTGTTCTGGGTAACAGTGAAATCTATAAAAATATTGCTATTTTTATTCTCCTCTTCAAGATTATCTTGCAAATTACCACAAAAGTATTTTCATCACCCTCCAAACTCTTTTTAGAGCTTATTCTATTTCTACAGACCGCAGTTCTGGTACTCAACATCAGTAGATACAGCCATTCTAACCATTCATTACAGTGTACAAATACAAAATTTTTCCAAGCTTCTCAATTCTTTAGCATCTTTAATATCATTTTTTCTACATATATCCTTTCTCTCTGCACAATTTAAATGAATCTTTTCTATCTTACACCCTTTGCCTCACTGAAATGCAAATATTACTGTGGATAAACCATAGTTATGTCATTTGGTTAAAAGCAGAAAAAATGTTTTTTCACAGCATATAGAATATTATTTCACAGAAGATTCTTCTAAATGGTGCTTTGGACTCAGTTTTGTTTAGTATTGTCAATTCACATGCTTTGCTGCTTTTTTTTTTCTAGGTACACAAAAATGAAGACTGCTACCAATATCTATATATTCAATCTTGCATTGGCAGATGCTCTAGCAACAAGTACTCTGCCATTCCAGAGTGTGAATTACTTGATGGGAACATGGCCGTTTGGCACCATCCTTTGTAAGATTGTTATATCCATAGACTACTACAACATGTTCACCAGTATCTTTACACTCTGCACCATGAGTGTGGATCGCTACGTAGCTGTTTGCCACCCAGTTAAAGCCCTTGATTTCCGTACCCCCAGAAATGCCAAAATTGTCAATGTCTGCAACTGGATGATTTCTTCTGCCATCGGCCTGCCAGTTATGTTCATGGCAACTACTAAATACAGGCATGGTAAGTCTGGCTTTCATTCCTAAATTGGGTATTTCAATGTTTAAACTCCTTCCTGCATTGTTTCACTCTATTGTAGAGGGGCTGGATTGACTCCAGACCTCCAACCTGCATAAAGAAGGTGTCAGCACAAATGGACCCCTTAAGCAATTTTGCATCTGGCTGTATCTGATTGGACTGCACATGATCTGTCTCTTACAGCAGGCAGCTCTGACTCCTTCTGTGTATCCATGTGAGTCTGGCTTCCCCACACTGTTACTGTAATGTTTGTAAAAGCATCTGTGCCTGCCTTCTGCTGTGGGGTGGTTATGCACTCTCCAACATCACAGAAACCTGTGCTTTATGCAGAATATTCCTGCTGAACTTGGCAGTCATAGATATGTTGTGCCTCATCTGGCAGGACGTGATACAGAGCAGAGAGCTTTCTGGATCACTGATGCTCAAAGACCTTCTGTGAAGTGACAGCATCTCCACACAAATCCAAACCCTCTGTTGTGTGCAGTTACCAAGTGTCATGTCATTCTCTTCCCCATCGTCCTGAAATGCCCAACTCTCTGCATATAAAGTGGTTAAAGCATCTTTCTTTTCACTACATTTTACACTGAAAGTGAAAATACATAAGCATTTATGATAATTCAGCTTGTCTTTTTGTCCAATATATGTGCAATTCCAAGCAATAAATTGCAAAAGAGAACACATTCCTTCAGTTTTGGTTTTCTAACTCACATTACATAAAAATTTTGCAACACCGTGTTCTATCAATGTTTGTGCCAATGACAGGTCACAGATTACTTCATTTTAGCTATTTCTTTGATAGATTTTCATGTATTTGACGATGATATTTATAAAAAAATATTTAAAAATAGCAAACAAGAAACTGACCTGCTTGCTCTTCTCTGCTGTGTTCTTTTTTTCTCTAGGGTCTATTGACTGCACACTTACATTCTCCCACCCTGCATGGTACTGGGAGAACCTCCTAAAGATCTGTGTGTTCATTTTTGCCTTCATCATGCCAGTCCTGATCATTACTGTGTGCTATGGGCTGATGATTTTACGCCTAAAGAGTGTTCGCATGTTATCTGGCTCCAAAGAGAAGGACAGGAACCTGCGGAGAATCACGAGGATGGTTCTTGTAGTGGTGGCAGTGTTTATCGTCTGCTGGACTCCCATCCACATTTATGTCATCATTAAAGCCCTGGTGAACATCCCAGAAACTACTTTCCAGACTGTTTCGTGGCACTTCTGTATCGCTCTAGGGTATACAAATAGCTGTCTTAATCCAGTCCTTTATGCATTTCTAGATGAGAATTTCAAAAGGTGTTTCAGAGAGTTCTGCATCCCCACTTCCTCAACCATTGAGCAGCAAAACTCCACCCGAGTCCGACAAAACACTCGTGACCATGCTTCCACTGCCAACACTGTGGACAGGACTAACCATCAGGTATGACTAGCAGTGGAAATGTCATCTCTGGATCCAGGCCTTCCGCTTGGAGATGACATATATTCTGAAGTCACAGTTTATACTGATTTGTAGTTATCTGAAGATCTGAATTTGGTTATGCGTACACAGAGACCCCAGTCCTGCATGGTGCTAGTTGTTCCCTCTCCTCTAGTTGATGCTCAGAAGCTTGAGGGCTTTCAAAGGTACCTTGCATCACTGGGTCCAGTGTGTGTGCATATACACAGCACACAAAACAGTGTTTCAATGGCCAGTTCACAACAGGTGACTGCTTTAGAAGTGTCTGGAGAATGATCATAGATTTGCCTATTCATACTCCTTGTCTTCTGAGGGAGACAAGAGTGGGACAGAATACATAACTCTCTTCTCCCATTGCAACAGTGAATGAAAGAGAGAAGAAACTGTACTTGTACACTTAGGTCTTGTCTGTCTGGAAAGACGTGCAAGAAGTAGACAAAGGCTTGTCTACATGTAATTCTCGCACGGGGGAATTACCTGTGTTGCTAGTGTCAGGTTTTAAGATATATATAAATGAATATATACACACATATATTAAGAGTGCCATTTTGCTATTTACAGTATATTGAGAATATACCTTTTCCATGTAGAAAAAAGCCTTTGAGAAATGGGTTTTTTATGGCACAGCAGATACCAAGAGAAACATTTATTTTTTAAGTCAGGCTCCTTTTGCTTAGCTTTTGTAAAGAGGCTCTTTTGTTACATCGTAAACATCCATGTTCCCTGACTGGTCTTGAGAATTCCAATCCCCAGGCCTCAGTGAACATCAAGCAAAACATGAAGGCAAATCTTATCATTCACGAGAGTAATTCATGTGCATCACATGTGCTAGAAAAAGTCTGAGGTTTTTTTGTAAATCGTTAAAAAGAAGAACTTCATTCTTTCCTCTATCACCTTTCAGCAATATCTTTAGGTTTCTCCTGCACCGGTTTCTCACTGCTGCCACTTCAGCCACCCTTCTCCTCAGGGTGCAGAAGTCAATGGCTCCTTGTGAAAGCAATTTTATTTTTGCCACTCAGCTGCTGGCAGGAAGCCCAGATCAGAACATCACCATTTCCAAATAGACAAAACAGTAATTGCACAAGAAAAGAGGGAGTGGGCTGGAGAGAGAAGGGGGAGCTTTATTCAGCTTCTGCATTTGGTAGCGTAGTTCGCCAGCATCAAGTGCAAGTCCTTGCTTTGGCAGCTGCTGCTACTGCTGCTGCCACTGCTTCATTTCTGCCAAACTGTGCCCTGTGAGATCAGCTAGCACCTGCTTGCCTTGATGGCAGAGCAGGACTGCCAAACTTGGCATAGGCCCATACATGTATGTATTTATGTATGTATATATATGTGTAGCATTTACTAGGTGTAGCAGTAATTTATTAGACAGGTTCAGCTGTAACTAGTGCATTTGTCACCCTCAGTGGAGTTTTGTGCATGTATCTGACAACAGGATTGCATCTATATCTACTACAATTACAGCTTTTTACAGTGCCAGGTGTATGCATGGATTTTCTATTTTTTGTTATGCTCCTATATATTATTTTTAGGAGAGCTGTAACCTTTGAACCTTCTATCCTTAGCATATATTTATGTGGTACTGTCCAGAGTCGAGTGAAGTAAAGTCTGTTTCCCTGGCCTCTTAGCAAGCACAGAACAAAAGTTGGCCCTTCTGACAAAGATCTTTCAACTTACACCAGCAAGGGAGAGAGACAGATGGTGCAGAGATAGACCAAGCAAGGGGAGTGAGCTTTATAGTAGCAGTAAAGAAGAAATTAGTCTCATAGTTGGGTTCTTTGTTGGATTGCTGTTTGTCTTCGGGGTTTTTTTTTTCCATTCAGGGAATAGTAATGAAATTTGTTAAGAGGTATTTTTCGACTACCGAGCTCTGACTACTTCAGTAGCTCTTCCTAGCAACTAGCCATCGGCTTTCCCCAGGGCCAGGGAAAAAAAAGGAACACTTGGAAGCTCATGCCCTCACAAATGGGTAGATAGGGCTTTTTGCATAGTCTGGAATTTCAAAGAGTTTGAAGTGGCCATAAATTTCAGTGGCCCAATTTCACTTTCTTCACCATCATCCCTTGCCCAAGTCCTTGCTTTGGCAGCTGCTGCTACTGCTGCTGCTGCCACTGGTTTATTTCTGCCAAACATGTTCACTGGGTGCTGATCTGAGCCTTCTCACTGCTGTCTCCATGGAATACAGCACATCAGTGCATACACATACCGTGATTAGGTGCAGTCTTTCTCAGTCTCCTCAGTATTTATAAAACACATTCACACCAAGCCCTGTTCAAACCTGAATGATACACTCCATTTTTTGTTTTTTTTTCTCCAGCAAACATTCCTGTATGAAATAACATTTCTGTTGTCTGCTACTATCAGAACGACAAACAAGGTTATAGGACTGATCTGTGCTAAAAAGTTTCTCTGGGATAGGACTTACAACTGTAAACACTGGTATTGTTTAATTATTATTATTTTTTTAAACTCAGAAAGCACCAATGTGAATTCAGCTTTTCCTCTCAGAATAGAAAAAAAAAAACAAAAAAACAAATAAATAATAATAACTGAAAAACCACTAACAAACTACTGTTCAAACAGTGATCCTTTATTTTTTATTTTTATTTTATTGACAGGGCATTCTTTTAACAGGTAAGTGCTTTCTGTACAAGAAAGCCTAGCTAGTATATATGTATTGATTTATTTATCTACTGATAAGGTCTTTCTTGTAAAGACAACACCTTGGAGAACAATTGATGTTAATTTCAATCACAACAAATTTAGCATTTCAAGTCATTTTTTAAGAAATGACTTTTTTATGTTCTACAAGTCACTTTTTTGCCAAGTGAGACTTCTTTACTCCTGCTAAAGCTAATGAGAACTGTAAACACTCAATCACTCAACAGCTTGAGGCCTCACACTCTCAGAACATGTAAAAATAAGCCCTCACAGGCAGAAGGAACAGACGTGTTTTCTATCATTGCAAAGGCAGTTAACAAGAAACATCATAAATATACATATTTTTCTGAGTTAAGATACTGGTCTTTCGCCTGCTCTATGGGTCTTTGGAATTACAAAAAGTTCTTCTAGACTGAGGGATTGATTGTTATTTTATCAGCATTTACAAAAGGTGGAAAAGCAGAACAAGTTCAGACCTTCTCCAGAAATGAAGCTTCTTTCTAATGCACAACAAAGTAACCTCTGATCCATGATAGGGATAGTGTGAGCATTTCTAGAAATAGTGCATGCCCAGTGGAGCAGCATAGTTCTGAGGAAAGAGGCTGGTCAGGCAGACAAAAACTGGAAGAGATGTAAGATTGTGATGTTTCACATCTGCAGGGGAAGTATCCTGTGTTACATTCAAGTAACTCCTGTAATATAAATGTGCAGGTGACATTTGTTCCAAAGTGAGCATAAAGACTTGGGTTCTCAAGAGAGAACAGGAGCGATGAAATCCTCAAAAAACTGCATGGGAATCAAAAGTTCTAATTTGTAATTTTCTCTGTATGACCCAACATTGATAGGGAATGGTAATAAAGGACCACATGCTATCTTTTGCAAGTGCTGAGGTTATTTGATGTCATTGACATTAACCTCATTACTAAGAAAGAGAAATAATGAACAAAGTTTGAAATTTTTTTTTAATTAAAAATTCACTGGCAATTGTTTGGATTAATTGAATTTAATAATTCACTAGTATTCCCTGAAAACTGTGTTTTCCAAATATATTTTTAATAGCTCTGTTAATTTTAAAAAATCCTAAATACTTAAGAAAACAGATTATTAATAATTATAGAAATCTAAACATTTCAATTTGTTTCAGTTAGTTTCTTTGTGACTCATTTAAGTTTTTATAGCTGTCTCACCGGAATGCATCCAAACAACTAGGCAGATTAGGTATAGGCACATTTTCAGGCATATTTAGTCATCCTATGTAACTATTATTTTTATTTTCAAATTCTGATGCATTTTCCTTAGCCACTGAAGCATCCAAGTGCCAAATGGAAATGGGAAAATGAGGCTTTAGATACCCATGTTCAGTAGCCCTAATATTTGTACTCAGTCCTGAAGGCTTTGCCCTTATTGTTTGGATTGGCAGCCACATGTAGAAATGCAAAGGATATTTGATTTAGTAAAAGCTATTTGGAAGCTAAAGCAAAGAAAAATTGAATTCTAGTTTCTCTGTTTTTAGAAAATGAGCTTATCTTCTTTGTAAATAATAATATACGTCAATAATAATTATAAAGTATGAAGGCAGTTTCTGGCAAGATAATGATATCTGTGAAAAGCTTATCTGAATTCAGTAAGTCCTTAAAACTGGGATTTCTTGAGTATCTGATTTACACTGACATAAGCCCTTTGTGAATCTTCGAGGCAGCAGAGAAAACAAAATGTGTTTGTCAGACTATTTTGTGAAAGGAAATAAATATAAACTATGCTGTGAGGACTGGAACTTATTAGATGGCTCCAAAGGTTGCTTTTGTTTGTGGCATTCCTTGAGCAGAATATATTATTCTAATAAGAATATTAGAATAAATGGGGAACAAAAAAAATTCATTTTTTTCCTTAATAAAGTAGAAAAAGTTTATTGGTAAAAAAATGCAAAACAAAGGCTTCTATTTTACCTATTCCATAAAGATGGATATATATGAAAGTGAATATGGTCTTCACAATTAATTCTGGATCTAGACTTCTCTAAAAGACAGGGACATTCACATTTAGGATCAGGTCACTTTCTGGAGCTGAGGGGAAATATTTCCACCAGAGAATAAAGAAAAACCCTAAATATAGCACGTTAAATTGAATAAGTATTAGACTTGGGGTGTAGCCTTGAGATATTTATCTCCAAATCAGATGCCCTAAAAGCCTCCTCTCTGCTGAATTTTCTTGGAAAGCAGTCCATATAGAAAATGCACTTTTCATTCTATCTTTCCCACAATCCATACCCCTGTCCCATTACTTTTACAGGAGCACATTCCCTTTCTTGTCTCAGTCAGGTTTCATCTACTCTCTGTTTGCAGAGTCTCCGACTCTGTTCTCAACAGGTACTAGTGCTGCAAGACAACATCTTCTGAACAATAAAAAGGGTTACAGACTTTCAGGATATGCTGTGCAGTGATCATATTTTGTTGATGAAAACATCTGCAGTGCTGTTGTTGCCTGTATGCAAATAGGACTTAACATGGATACTGCGGATACATGGGGCTGAGAGGCTGTTGGGTTTGTTTGCTGATGTAAGTCCAGCTCACACAGAATTTAAATTAGACCTTAACTGCAAATCCAAAAGTCAGCCAATGCACAGAAGTTATCATCTAAAATATTAACTCCCCTGCAATTGCTACAGAAGGAATATAGGGAGGAAGCAAGTTCCTTCTATACGGAAGAAATTCATAGACAGTTCCCCTCTAGAAAAAGAACTGGCTTAGTATGAAATATATTCTAATTCTAATTCAAATTTCATATCTACACATATTTATTTTTGTCTTTGAAGGACAAACTTCATTGTGATCATTTCCTCTGCCTTCGTTGCTTAATGGCAAAGGCAGTCTTGCCTAACTCTCTGGGATATCTATTTAGCTTTGTAGAGCAGGACAGAAGCTGCAAATGAAAAATAAATCCCTCTTAATAAAAAAACCCACAAACAAACAAGACCAAAAAACAAACAAAAACAACCCAAAAAACCCCAAAAGCTCAAAACAAACACTTGCAAACACACACACAGACTTGTGGGTGGGAAGAAATCAAGTAATTGTTCATTGTATTTGCAATTTCTTTCCTTTCAGTTGGAACTTCAAGAAGCTGAAACTACTCCACTGCCGTGACAGGGTCTCCTGCTGCATAGGTCTCAAAGCAATTGCACGCCAGTGCCACAGTCTACCTGAGCTGTAAGCTATGGGAATGTGTAGGATACACTTTCCCTCAAAAAAATATACCACAGAGGAAAGTGCCTGCTTTTCCAGTCTGTCAAAATTTGCTTCTGCAACAGTTCTACATTGCGCATTACAGAAGCATGAAACTTAAGAGCCAGCAGAGCCGAGATACGGGGTCTTGCCAGGCTCCAGTGTTCAAAAGTCATGATTACCAGGAATACATACATTAGCCTAAAAGAAAGCTACTGTTCCTGTAGTGATCTGACATGCTCTTGACAAGATACAGTCTGGTTATACAGGTTGGAAATGAAAACTCAAAGGCTAGACAACTGTAGTTTGAGGAATGAAGGTGAGCTTTTAATGATGGGAAGTAATTGGAAATGAAGTTATAATACTGTTGGGTATTTGATTTACTCTTAGAGTTTGTTTGTAGAGGTGTTTTCTGTGCAGGTTATTTTTGTGTGCTGAAGTCCCACAAGATCATCTAGAGTAGTTCAAGATGTATTCTCTTATAAGGAGCTCATGTCCCACAGTCACAATTTCAAAGGGGAAATATTCCTTTCAGTGCTCACAGAACCCCAATCTTTGCCTTCTGCTTCTCTTTCTAACAGAAAAAAAAATATACTTTAAAATCAAAACAATGAGCTACCACTTCTGAAAGAGATGAGTAAATGAAATGTTCCATGTTATTGATTGTCAAATGATTCCCCAAACAACATAGATTCTATTAACTTAAACTCTTATGTGAACTAGCTCTAAGTCTGTCCAATCAAGCATAGGCTGATGATGACTCCTCTTTTAAGTAGTTCCTCAAATTTCAACTGCCCTGTCAACAACATTTTGAATTTGTAAGTCATCCATAGTCCCTTTATGAAGTGCTTGGAGCAGTTAATGCATTAGGCTTTTTTTATATATTTTAAAGAAAAAAAACACATTTTGCTAAACATATTTTTTTTTCTTTACCAGACTCTTAATAAATTTGCTTTTCTAACATAATACAGTCTGCAACTCCATTTTGTATTAGCTGCTAAAACACAGTAAGGTTTATGAAAGAAGCACTGTACTAAAGTAAATGCCACCTTAGCTGTTTTCTAATATGAAAAATAGAGATATCCATGTAGATGATTTGTGGTTCAATGGTATTTTCTAGCCATTGTTTGTTACTTGCTTTGTAAATAAATCATCAGTAGTTAACCAGGGGAAAATGTACTTTGATTAATATAAGTATGTTATAAGATACAATTGTATGGAACAGGGTTGTGGTTTGTTTTGGTTTTTTTTTATTCTTTCTGCAGCTACAATGTATTTCTTATTTTCATTGTTATTATCTATGTAAAAATACACTTCTAATGTGAAATTGTTTGTTTCTGCCATGGAGTATGTAATAAAGATTGAAGGTCAAATCCTTGCAAGTTGTAAATTAAAGTAATATTTGAGTTTCATAACAGCCTTGCAACTCTGTAGCCCTGTATATCAGCAGAATATGAAGCTAGATATAGCAGTGCCTTATTGTTTTTTTCTGTTTTCTGTTGAGAATTCCCCTGTGTAATCATAAGATTTAATATTTAATTTTGGTTATTATAGCAGGATATCCTTTTAGTCATCTTTAAAGTTTAAACGAGAGTCATCACCATTCTAAGAGGTTTTGCATCTGATTTTTAAACAGCATAAGATATGCACTTGGAAGAATTCGGCATATTTTTTTGCACTACACAATAGTAGTATTTAGGTAAGAAGAAGACCATAAAATACAACAGAAATACAAATGGGTTAACATCATATAGAACCTTTACTCACTGACAAGTTCTGACTAGTCTGCCCTGCTCGCATACAAAAACCTCACAAAACTGAAATTCATTGAATGAGTATTTGAAAAATGTTAACTGATAGGTCAGAAATATGTTTAATTAAACTTAAAATCAGCTTCATGACTAGTCAAAAGCTCATCATCTTTCACAGAATGAAAATAACAAATTATAGAAGAAATAACATTATTTCTTCTGTACTGAGAATGGAATAAAGCTCACAGGCAAAATGCTATGACTTGCCAAGAGATAGCCACATAGCCAAATATTTTTAAAGATATCTTTTTTTTCTATAGTCCAATTGAGCAACATGGCTGTAAATATTTTTAGCAGTAGTAATGTTGTTGTAACCTTGATGGTCTAAGGATATGAGGAAGCAAATTTTATTAGCAGAACATTAGCAAAAATATTTCAAACGTCTCCTTTCGTGTTGTTTTCCAGAAGGTTTGAATGTTCATTGGTAGTGCTTTGCAGTAAGTAGCATATTATTACACAATTTCTGTATGTGCATTGTAAACCTTTAATAAACTGTTCGTGTTTCTTGTACATTGGTAACCTACTGTATTTAACTGCATGTTGATTAATGTGTTATGCTATATATTAATAGCTTAGCTTTAAAAACTGCCATGCAACAATCGATGCAAACACAACTACCCTGAAGATTCTCAGACTAATTGCCTGAATGCTGTAAACAATATGTTCTCTTTTTTTATTTTAAAAAGGGGAAATCTTAATAGGTCATTGGATTTTAAAAAATATATATAATATTAAGCATATGGGCAGAATTAAGTTTTGATCCAAACCCCACATGTCACTCTTGTGCTGAGAACTTGCTGTAGGGGCTAAGCTCCAAGAGCCAGCCAGCACAGGAGCCGTTCTCTGGCAACAGAAAGACGGGGAAAACAGGAAAACTTCTTCATTCCAGCTTCTGGCAGATGTAGGCTGCACAGGCACTTTCCTATTAAATTAAGCATCTTGGACACATGTACTGCTAAATTCAGAGGCAGGGTAGAGCCTAGCACTACTGCCTCACTCCCTGCTGACCTGCATGTTTCTGTACAATTGTGGAAGCTAAAAGAATTTACCAGCTTAAATGCAAGCTGGTTTGTCACAGTGGGTCTTGATGTCCTGACAATATTGCCAGGCACATTTCCTCTATTGTTTTAGCAGTACTCATATTTTTAAAAAGACTTTGGTGAATTTTTCTTCATGGAGTGACTGGACAAATTCCTCAGTCTATAAATTATTAGAGGTTTTTTTCTAAAAAATCCTCTAACAGGGAGTCCTATGGTGAGTGTGCTAAAATATTTTTGTTTCATTTATTTTTAAAGTTCTGACAGATATTTTATATGGGCATAACTATTCGTTATGTCTGGAGAACTAAAACTGAATCATAGCCATTCAGTATGACTGAATAACTTCAGCAAGACAATATTAGTATGACTATTCATTAAGTAGTACTCATAGCTAGTTTTATTCTCTTCTTCATGTTGATCATGATTTTACCAATTTTAGTGTATAAATTCTCAGCTGTTCCCTGGCATACTAATTGCCATTTTGAACATTCTTGAATGCTACATGGATGCTTTCAGCTAAAAACAGTACTACATGGATATTTTCCAGAGTGATTCTTTAGAATCTTTTGCCTGATTAGAAACAACTTATTTACTACACAATTTTTTATATATGCAATTGGGATTTTTTTGCATGCACACTTTATTTTTTATATATCAACTTTGCAGGCCATCAGCCATCCCCCAGTCAGCCAACACCATGAGCTCTTTGTCACATCCACCCTAGCTCTGACTATTATGAAATACTGTGGAATTTGATGCTTAACTGCATGCTCCTCTTACATGAAATGCTTGACAAGATAGGACAGCAACTTTCTGGGACATCACTGGAAAGCTCCCTTCCACCTAATTATTTTTTTTTCCCTTTCATTCAATTATTAACTCACAGAGAATTTTTTTTTCCTTTGTCATAGAATCATAGAATTCTTTTTGGTTGGAAAAGACCTTTGAGATTATAGAATTCAACTATTAACCCAACACTGCCAAGTCCGCCACTAACCACTAACCTAAGCACCACATTTACACATCTTTTACATACCTGCAACAAGGATGACTCCACCACATCCCTGAGAATCCAGTTCCAGTGTCTGACAGTCCTTTCACTAAAGGAATGTTCTATGTCATTATATTTTGTGTCCTTGTTTGAGCCAAGATAGAACCCAGGACAGGCCCATATTTAAGCCATGATATTTGGTTTCCTTAAAAGCCTTTAGTGAGGCACAACATATAACATTTTTTTCTGAACTGATGCACACTATATTTAATCTGGATCACTTTTTTTCCACATGCTTATCAGTTCCTCCAATGACCTCTGAGATGCTGGATTAGTTCTTATTCAATCTAGCATGCTTACCACCTGTCTATCCATTCTGCTCTTTCACCCACCTGGCTTAATAAAAAATCAGAATCACCTGTCAGTAATCCACCTCTTCTCAGTCGCATCTTTATTTTCAAAAACTAAGGTTTCCAACTGATATGTATTATTTCAGTTCTGAAGTCAGTTTTAAAGTGTGTAATAACAACACAGTAGCTCAGCAATTTCATATCTGAGTACCTTGAGAACCACTGAGTCAATAACCTCTGACCCTCACTATTTGATTTTATTGGAAAACCTGATTTATTCTAAGCCACTTCAGCTGACACTTCATTCTGTGATACTTCTTCAGGCTTCTCCCTGGGTGCTGCAACACAAAAACTCTCCTAAGTTCCTCTGTAATGGACTCTCACTTGAAGGATTGACATGCCTTTTCATTTTCCCCCATGTCTTTTATTTCCTAGTTATTTATTGGACCCTTGGGAGCCTTCCACTTTGGCATGCTATGCTCACTCTGGGTCTGAAAATTTTTTTGATTATCAGCATATTACAGGAGTTGTCAAAAAAGCTACGTCCATAAGAAAACCCACAATTTCTATGAATCTGTGATTGCACAGTCTAGCACACAAGGCCTCAGTGAAGTTTTGGATATAGAAGAAAGCAAATAAATGCTCTATATTAAAGTCCTTTCTTTATGTTCATTCTGCACCCACATTTCTCTGAGAATAGAAGTGAGAGGGAGCAAGACAGCAGCTGCTGAACACACTGCTCTCATTTGTTCCCAGATTTCATAAGCCCCTGGAGAAGAATTCCTGTCCTCAAGAAGCATACCAGATGACATCAGGAACTAGCCTCATGACACAAGGAAAGAGGATCTCACAGGGAGAAAAAAGCTGATGCTGAACTGCATCAGTCCACTAGATGCATTTGTTTCATAGACAGCACCTAGCTAGAAAATGGACATCTAGACATAGCAAATAATGTGCTGGTGTCAAGACAAGATGTGAAGATAACATGAGAGAAACCACAGGGGGTTCAGTTCTTAAAGACATATTTTTATGTAGTAGACAGCCACAATGGGTCAGGCCCCTGGATCTGAACCACAGGGCATGGCCTGAACCATGTTGCTACTTTTGGCAGCACTGACCATTCCATTTCCCCAGACAAACTTGCATTGACTCTTGTTTTGGAAGACACAAAACCCCACTATGGGATCTTACATCTTCCCTGATTCACAATCCACCACCTAGATAAGCAGCAGTGATTAATTCTGTTTATGATCCAAGGGAAGTTGCACAGACACTGTGCAGCTCCCCAACAAGACACAGCTGACCTCTGGGATATAGAGCCCTCTGCAGCCTCCCAAATTCCCACAGTAAATAGCTAATCAGGTTTAGGGTGGGACACAGAGTTTTCTTTGGAAGAAGAACTTTGCAACCATTTCATACTCTTACTCTGTCTGGTAAAATTTACTGTAAGGACAAGGGAATTTACAGTGAGGAGGAAGGGTATTTTTACTTCAATTAATTTAAAGGACAAAATCCTATTCTATTGTCATGATACTTCTATCAAAAACATGTACGTTACATATGTTTTACATAGAGTTGCTACCTGAATTGGCTATTGCTTCCTACCTATTGAAATGCATTTTTTTAAGAGTTTAAGGATTCCCTGCTTTTAGAAGCCACCTTCTTGGATGTTTAGTTTGTATGAGATGATGCTTAGAGAGAGAACTTTGCTCTAATGAATTCATTCTTCCAACTTTCCCTTGAGTAAATTTAAGGCAGAAATGAAGGCTCCTTTGGGTCAGTTCAGAGTATTTATCACTGAAAGCCTCATCTGAACTGGTATAAGGTTCAGGCTCATTAGAAAAAAGTAGACCATTGCAAAATTTAATTCTCTGAATACATTAAATGAAGCCTTTGCAATTCCTAATCTTCTTTCTTTAAGGCATGATTTCCAGATTTTCATTCACTGTGCATCACTTGCTGCCAATTAACCTGCTAAGACCAGTGTCTTTGTTGATGTGGAAATGAGAACAGTACCCAACTTTCAGATACATGCATGACATTTTAGAAATGCATTCATATGCTAGATGCTCTTCCTGAAAAACACATACTGGGGAGAGGGGAGTAGGGACCTCTTCATCCAGGGTTTATATTCTCCAAGGGCTTTATTCACTTTATCACCATCATACCTCCTACTCATTTAATTGTTTTTATCTGGAAACATGTCACCATTATTGTATCAATTTTTTTTTTCCAGATCCATGATTTTGTATCTGCCTCTGTTAAGACGTACAGGTTCAAGTGACTGTCCCTCACCAAGGACAGTCATCAAAAGCCAGATTATAAGCAAACATGAGTTTAAACATGAAAGTGAAGCAAAGTCTTGAGTCTCCTAAAAACTAACTTGGTAAGACTAAAGTTCTAAAATCAATAAATGGATTTTTAAAAAAGACTCTATTGGCTGTCAAATTTAGAACTTCTAGACAGTGATAGAAGACATAGGAAAAGTGGCTGAGGGAACTGCTGCTGTTTAGCCTGGAGAAAGAAGGCTGAGGGGAGATCTTATCACTCCCTACAACCTGAGAAGAGGTTGTGGTGAGGTGAGAGCCTGTCTCTTCTCCCAGGTCACAAGCAATAGGACAAGAGGAAATGGCCTCATGTTATGCCAGGGGAGGCTGGAAGTATTTACAAGAAATGTAAATGTAGCACTTGGGGACATGTTTAGTGGGGGACTTGGCAGTGTTATGTTAACAGTTGTACTTGAGCCTATAGATCTTTTCCAACCTAAATGATTCTACGAGTCTACAGTAATGCAACCAATGGACAGAAATACAGGTGGTGTGACTGTGAATGTGTAATTCTGCTGCTACTACTCCTATTTTTATACAATTTATATGGAGTTTCTCTGCTACCGTACTGCATGGCTCTCCTAGGAGAGAAAAGCTTTCTTACAATTATCCCATATTTGAATTCCAAATGACAGAGATAATTATGGCAATACAAAAAGGCAGCACAAATGCTCTATCAAATACTTTAAAAAAAAAAATTAATCTTGTGTTGCTCTGTAATGAACTGCATTTAGCCCAAGACCATCATCACAGAGGGAGGCTGTAGTTATTAGCAACACCAGTGGGAGGTCTCCTGTTTAGAGTTCATCTGGTGATGATACTTATCTTCTCCATTACCAAGAATTAATGTCAATGCATAAAATTCTGATCCATCATAAGCTGATGCTTAGATTTGGTCTGATCCACTCTTCAAAAAAAAATATCTCTTAAACATTTTAAAATTACTTTTGTGTCAGTCGATGTTTTAATGCCATCATTCTCTGCGTCTAATTGCATTATGATTCACAGAAGCAATCTTGATTTGTAAATCTTTCAGAGCAAGAGAAATTTGACTGCCCTCATCATCAGACCCCTAATATATTTAGATCCACCAGGCTGTGTTTTTCCCTCTGACTCAACATGCAGGGAATTGGGAGGCATGCTTAGGAAAGATGTTGCATTCTAACAGCATTTCAAGAGGAAAACAAAATAGATATTTACAGAGAGAGTCTGTGACAGTAAAGTGATGTGCAGAAACACTGAAGTAATTAATAATTTACATGTGAAAAGTGTACACCTTGAGCCCTCCCAGTCTCTGTTCTTTTTGTTTTTTGATTCTCTGAAACTTTGTATACAAGGAAATATTCCAGTGAAGGAACACCAAAAGATAATTCAATTTGAACAGCCTGTATCATCTCCGCACTGTTGACTAAACTAATTCACAGAGTTGTTAAGCACTGAGAGAGAATTTGCATTATGCTGAACTAAATTGAACATTATTCACAGATACATTGCTTCTTCCAAAAATTTGAATGAAAAACACTAGTTGTTAAAAATTCAAGGGGGAGGGAAAGGAGGGAGATGGTAGAAAAAAAGGAAGAATATGATCCTGTGCCTGGTAAAAATTCAGCCAAAATATATGAAAATATACATAGTTTTGCATTCTATTTGCTCAAATGTAATACATGGAAGTACTGATCATGAGAAAATTTTTTAAACTTCAAGTGAAAGAGCAGGTGTTCAAAGTAGAGACTGGATACCAGTGGGAAGTTAAGTGATGATCTTGTCACTTGGTTTGGATATTTCAATATTGATAATCTCTATATGATGTGTTTTCCTGTCAGTTCTGACACAAGAGTAAACAATTTGATCTGGTATGATGAAGATTAAAGCTTGATACAAAGCAAAAATTGAAAGGAAGCCTTCCAGTTTGTAAGAACAGGCTTTCAAGAGAACTCAGCACAATCTTAAAAAGCATCATTCTGAGAAAACAAAACAACTCAGCAATCACTGCCAGAATTATTGAATGGTGTCTGGAAAATTTAACAAAATACTGACCCTATATTTAAACCTTTTTTGGTAAAAAACCAAACAAACAACAGTGAACAGTAAGTATCAAAAAAGACTGGGACATTCCCAAAGGACCATGGCTGCCACTAACCCATTCTGAGACCGGCAGAACCTCAGGCTACCAAAGCACTATTTCGACCTTTGCCTCTGGCATTTTGATTGCCGGAGTTTTTCCTCAGTTATGGAGTTTTTCACCTAAATCCTGATTAAAAGTTTGGGTGCGCTCAGCACAGGAAAGATATGGAGCTGTTGGAACAAGTCTGGAGGAGGGCCATGAGATGATCAGAGGGCTCGAGCACCTCTCCCATGAATACAGGATGATAGAGTGGGGTTATTTAGCCTGGAGAAGAGAAGGCTTCAGGGACACCTGATAGAGGCCTTCCAGTACCTGAAGGAGCCTAAAGAAAGATGGGACAAATTTTTTAGCAGGGCCTGTTGCAATAGGAAAGTGGGTGATGGTTTTAAAGTGAAAAAGTTATTTAGACTAGATATAAGGAAGAATTGTTTTACAATGAGGGTGGTGAGACACTGGAACAGTATGTTCAGAAAGGTGATAGAAACCCTATTTCTGCAAACATTCAAGGTTGGACAGGGTTCCAAGTAACCTGATCTTGCTGAAGATGTTCCTCACTGCAGAGAGGTTGTACTAGGTGACCCTTAAAGGTCCCTTCCAATCCAAACTATTCTGTGATTCCATACTGTGATCAGCAATTCACACATACGTCTTCAAGATCTGAAATGTTCACCATATCACTGTTGATTTGTCACAGCCTATATTGGCAACTCCATGTCATTCTCTATTTAATCAGTGAAGTAGAGCTTCTGGATTTACAGCCCTCTGCAGTAGACACTTCTCATTCCCAAGTTACAAACAGGTGACACAGTGACTGAGATTTAATCAAAATCACACGCATCTGGGCCTACTTGGGATATGGCCCAGCCAGGTTATCCTGTGATCGCTCAGAGCAGCCGTGCTCCCAAACCAGCCCAACACCTTCCTGCTTCTGGACTTTGTTCCCTGGGGGTTCCTTCACACTAAGATTTTTGTATAATCTATGTTGCCACATAATCTCTGCCTTCATTTTTCCTTTCATTGCTCATGGGGCCTTTTTTCATCTTTTGTTTAACGAATGAGGTTCCCATATCCCCATTTCAAGAGTTATACATCATTTTTGTCCTTGTCTCCAAACTGCTGAGCTTTGTTTGCTGCTTCAGTCCTGAGACTCTCACTTGCTTCTTTCAACCAGCACCATAATTCATCCTATTTCATGTGTTAGAAAACACAGTTCAGAAACAGCACACAAGACATGCCACCTGAATTGTTTCAATTTGTCATCAGCAAGATGAGCAGGATAAGTTATTCCACAGAAAACAAATGATAGCCAGAGGGAAATATCACATCAAGATGGAAAAGTGATGCATGTGTTTTACAGCAGTATGAAATCTTATTTGGGTCTCTTCCTGGCATTTTTAGAGTAAAATTTTCAACTACACAGGAAAGGCCATCACAACCATGGTCATCTTCACTGCTGCTGTAATTTATGAACTTAGGTGCTAGCTGAGGTGAACTGGATTTACTACCTGTAATAAAAACAAGCTTTAAGAGAATGCACCTTAGAAACATATCTTCTACTTCAAGGGCAGGGCCACAAGGGCACAGATAGAGCCATCGATTACCAGGACATGGTTGCTGTTGCAAGGCCAGAGGACACAAAATATGTTGCTGAATTTTCAGCATCTTCCTGTGCCACACCATGACAGTGGATTTTGGTTCTTATCATATTTGCTCATCAATTTCATGAAGGACATAAACATGCCACAGTCCTTAACACCAGCCTGGGAGCATTTTCCACAAACCACTTCCAACCTCTCAACCCTTGTCTTTTAGGATGGTCTGCAAAACAGCCTTAGCAAGTTACTGGCTGAAACTAACAAATGTTAAATAACCAGATACTAAAAATCATACCCCCTGAGACATTAGCTGTATGTCAGGTTGTGGGTTTCCACTGGTCTTGTGCCCCTCTTTTTTCCCTGCAGGCAATGATCTCTCTTTTTACTCCTCAGATTCAGTACCTCTCCTTTCCTTGTGCCTGCCATTGCCCCTCAGGCATTAACATGCTTTATCTCCTAGAGCCTCTTCATCCTCAGGATGCTCTTGATTTCAGTTTCCCACTTCTGTTTCAGGCCTGGAGAAGGCCGGTGGACCAGACAGCATCTCCATTTTCCCACCTGCAGCAAAGGCTGTCGCCTCACTGTAAAGCCTGCTCAGATATAGCTTGAGCAGAAACACTATTACTTCCCCTCTTACAAACCTGGTCTTTCCTCCCATGCTTGCTACCTCGCTAGCAGCCAGCAGGCTGTGCTAAGGGATCACTTTTATCCATCAGAAAAAGTGGCTGAGACCCGTTTGCAAGCAGCAGTGTTTTCCAACCTAGGAATCTGATGTGTCTCTGCCCAGGCAGGGAAAGAGGAAAGATACGTTTCCCCATAGGAGTGACAGCATTTTGTCACCATGTACAGTATGCCATGTACTACCAATTCTCTGTCAGAGAATTTTTAACATTCCTTAGTGACAGCTAGGTCATGTCTTGAGCACAGGAAAACACCACGGGAACTTTCTCCCTGACAGCTAGCAATGGGTACTTTTTTTCCATCAAAAAGAAACATCCTGTGACAATGTCAGAAAAATTATGACTGAGCCCTTCCAAAATGTGAAGTGATGAAATAAGGTTAAATGCCAGGAATGCCATCTTGTCCTCTGTAATGCCAGTGAACATGTTGACCCGAGGCTCACAAGGACTCTCTGTGCCAGGTGAGGCAAACAAAAGACAGATGCCCAAATCATAATAAGCTACTCATTTCTGTTCTTATAAAACTTTGGGAGTGGTTCTATTTTCTACTGCCACAGGAGGGTGTAAATCAAAAGCCAGAGGAAAACAAGAGGTAGGAAAACAAGCCAGCAAGGTGTGGTTTTGCAGCAATTGTGAATGGGTGCAGGCATGGTGCTCCCCTCCCAGCCACTACCTCTCTGGTGCCTGCACCAGCACCCACACGACAAGCATGCCAGGATGGATCCTAAGGAAATACATCATTGTTTTTTGTACAGTTTGGCTTCCAGGCCCAGAAACAAAATGTTTTGCTCTGCACAAGGCATAGAAAGTAAAAGCACAAGCTGGCATCATAGTAAACCCCACATGCAAACTGCTCCCTCAGGTTGTCTTCACGGCTCTGTGTTGCAGGGGGAAAAAAGAGAAAAGATCACCAGGTGAAAGTGAAGCTATAGCTCTGTGGGATGCTTTGCTCCTAAAAGGAAGAAGTCCCCCTCTTCCCTCCATCTTATGCAGCTCTTCTTCCTTATGCTTCTGCCTACACAATTCAGCTGCCTCCCTTATGAGGGCTCTGATAGGCACTGAGTCGTAAGCCAGTTTTGTTCAACATGACAGTAGAGCACTATCCAGCTTGATGGACCTGTTTCTTGCTGCTGACTCAGATAAGCTGGCAGAGGTGCCAAATGATGTGTGGATTAGGACCAAAGCAAGCAGTGGGTGCATGTAGGAGATGGGGTAAACAGAGGGAGGTGGGGACATTCTTCCTTGAGGGCAACTGAACCCTTAGATAAGCTTGTTTCTTAGGAAACACGCCTTCACGGTGCTGCTATCCATGTGGCCTGTTCAACTAAACTGAAACTCTTTTGACAAAAATCCCAATGCTCTTTTAATTGAAACGGGCTGCTTGGTGAGCTAAGCAAAATAAAAATTAAAAAAATCCAACACCCCAGGCCTGCCTAAAGAGGACATTCCCCCTTACGGGTGACTATAGCAAACAATTAGAGAGAATTAACTATTTTAACAGCAGTTTGAAAAATTACATTGCCAACTAGTGGAAGGTATTCCTCAGTCAAACCATTCATTGCCACTTCCAATGTGAGTCTACTTGTTTAAAAAAACAGGAAATCCTTATTTTATTACATAGCAGTAAACTGAAAAATCCACAAGGGAAAGTAAAAACAACAAAAAAGAGGCTGAGCAAAATATTCTCATTCCAGTGTTTAATTGACAAGTGCAAACATAAGGCTCTCATTCTGCTAGATGTGTGTATCATTCCTTTAAAAACAAGTCGCATGTGTGGGCAACAAGCAGTAAAAAGGCAGTGCTGACTGCAAACATTATGCTGCAAGTTTTAAACCAGTGGGGGAAAAAATAGATTTATCAGGAAAAATACCAAACTGGGGTTTGGCATTTTGTGGTGCTGCAGACCCTGCCCCAGCCTAACAGCTAGCCTTGCAAATGTTCCTCTATGCAATGTTCCTCTATGGCTTTCCCTGCCCACACAGAGGGTAACAGAACAGGCTCCAACATTCCTTCTTTTTGCCAGTCCTCAGCACTGAAAGCTTTGCAAAAGAGTGCTGCAACTAGTTTACATATTTGGCATTTCACCAGGTGAGTTAATTTGCTAAATATTCTTAAATAAAGTGATTTACCTGCATCTTTGCCAGTCTAAAGTGCTAGTTCCTCTGCACAAAACAATGGGAGATATTTTCATGTCCTCTTCTATGTATTTTTAGGTGGGAGGAGATGAAACTCCCATAAGCAACTTCAAGAGCCAGAATAATTTGGGTAGGTCGTAAGGTAATTCGGACCCATGGCTCCTAAGCTATGTTTTGATGCCAGAAATTATTTGCCCTATAGAAATGCCCTACACCTACATCCTTAACATGGACCTCATATGGGCCAAATGGGGTACATAAGCCTCAGACATTGTGGTAGCTGCAATGATTTCCCAAAGAAATGGACTTTCTGTTTTAAAGGCCAAGTCATCTAGAGCCAGTCAATTCAAGGTAGTACATGTAGGCTGATGAACTACCAATGAATTACATGCATATTTCATTTTTTAGCTTTCTGCCAGCATACAAGCCACTCCTTTTGGATTTTTACCAGGAGGAAATAAATTGGAACATTCATTTTTCCAAAACAGACAGGTCTTGGAACTTTTCCCACAGCAAATTTCAAGGAATATAGTACAATTCTCAATATGTGACAGGTTTTTTCATTGATGAAATGCCCAGATTTGGCAAGATTAACTTCCACTAATGCGTGCACAGAGAAAAGACCTGATTTTAGCTCAGAGATCTTTTGTTCTGTTTTTCCTTTTCTTTTTTTCATCTCTTTTTTTTCGTTTGTTTTAGTTAATAATGAAGCTGGTTCTTAAAAAGGCAAGAATCTGTCAGTTGGGGGCAGGCAGAAATGGGATTAATCTTCAGGCCATCAGGAAAATGCTGACTGACATCTTAAAATGTCTGCTTCTTTGAAATGCCCCACACAAAACAGGAAATACCACTTTGGCTCTATTACCACAGGAAAACCACTTTGGCTTCCTGTTAACAGAACGATATGTCTCATACAAATGAAGCAAAGACAGGCCCCCATTGCAATTGGTCACTTTGGTACAAGAACAAAGCCCCCAAATCAAACTTCAACCACAGTATATGGAGTTCCTTACAGAACTAACCAGAAATATGCTTATATTGAATAACTTGTTAATCTGAGTTTAAAAATACAAGTATTCATGTTATATCTACAATAGACATGTACGCTTACACATGGCTCACACAACAGATGCAGTATGCTCTATTTTTTTGTGATTAGAAATAATTTCAACATTCTGAAATTCTAGATAGTATTAAATAAAATACCGCCTCTTTTCTTCCCCTCCTTTCCTGGCTGTTCTAAAACAGCTTTTTCCCTCAATATAAATATTTTCTGAAAAAAATAAAATTATCTGGGAAAAAAAATGTTGTAGCACATTATTTATTCCTGTTCGAAGCCCATTAACTAGTAAATTATCAGAACTAGATTCAGAAACAAATCACTGTCCCCTCATGAAGCCTCTCCCATCTTCAGAAAAGAAGTACGATTCCAGCTCATTCTTGTAGTTTGTTGAGATGTACACCAACAAAAGAGTGAGATTCGATTTCCAGAAAGCCACCAGAAACAGGGTGGAGGAACAGCTGAAATCAGGTATTGTCATTAGTTACTTCAGAATATGCATAGCTGCACCAGTAACTGTACCAATAGCAAAAGGCTTTACCGACAAAGGAATAAGTGTGCATGTGCACACGTGCGTGCATGCACATTTTTTCCTGAAAAAAAAAAAAAGTACACAAAAGAAGTCTGGTGAGGCAGATGGTTAAAGACTTTTAGACATTCACTGGAGGTGCACAATTTCCCTGCACTGTGAACCAGCAGTGCAGACCTTCCAAATTCAGAACAGCAGATACCTTTTACCCCAAGCATCACCAAGTGGAGCACAGAACTGTCCAAGTTTCTCCTCCCAAGGTGGCTTCCTGCTGCATCCACCTGTTGTAGCTGTCAGCTTGTTCATGCTTCTTTCTCTGATTATGGCTTTCATTTTGTTGTGCAGCCCAATGACAAACGATGAACCAAATGAAAACTGTCACACTGATTGTGACAAAAAGAGAATCCTATTTTATTACAATTTTAATTTCACATTCCCCAAACTTTCCATTCGTTTTGGGTCTGAACAGTAGCTGAAGAGAACGGAGATAGACTCCCAGCATTGCACTTACATAAAACTCATACATTTATTTTCTTGAACACACTGAAATTTCTTAAAATAATAACTTCATAATTCATAGATAAGAATCTTATGCAATTTTCAGAGGGCAATGCAGCCCATCCTCAGCAGGTTTTCAGAAACTCAGTAGTTCAACAATAAGTATCTAGTTGCCACCTGAGAGTAATTTAAAAGCTATTTTAAACTGCATAATCTTATAAAAAACAGAAGTAGAATTTGGGCAGTTTGAGGATATTTGTCTGTCTCTGTATTTTGGAAACCTATTTTGTATATGCTCATACAAGCACAGTGTGAAAAGAGCCAATACAACATGTGCAGGCCACATAATGCTTTCCATTGTATAGTGCAAATCTGCTTCAGCAAATGGAGTTGATTAGAACTTTGCTCAAAACTGCAAGGCACTGACTAGTCTGTCGCAGTTTGAGAGGCCACTTGAGCGCTTGCTTGTTATTAAGATCTAAGTGAAGATGTTTTTGAAGAAAAAGTATGTGTTGTTCACATTGTTTCATAAGAAATTGAGGTCTGCACTTGCAAGAGAAAACTTCAAGTGTCCATTCAATTTCACCTCCATTACTTATCAATTATTTAACTCAAATTAGTTTAAATTGAGGTAAACCAAGCAGATTAATCCCTACACTACTAACTTTCAATGTGTGCTCAGTTTATTGACATTGAGTCAAGTTGAAGGGCTAGTCCTCTCCCACCTATGCATCTTCTTTGAAGAATTTTATTTAGGACCAGGACACCTGCAGAGGTCCACTGTTCAGAGGGTGTTCTAGGAATGATGGAAGAATAATTAAAAAAAAAAAATCTTAAAATTGGCTCAGTTTTAAGGATTTTTTTAGGAATTTGGCTCTAAGTCAAATTGCAACAGGTAGTGAGCTTGCTTTATTTCTATGAGCTTCTAGCTAGAACTACTGAAGTGATGAAATCACCACTCACGCGTTAATTTCCTGAAAACAGTTTTCTTTTTAACCAACCTGGATTTACTCTTGCTTCTCCATTTAGTCATTGTCACCCACTTCCAGGTCTCAGCTAACATTCGTTCCTCACTGGCAGAGTAGCCCCAATTATTAAGTCCTGAGTCAGTATCAGCCCTTACCTTCACATTGACAAATCCCTTTCATACCTGAAGCAGTAGTGCTATCCCAAGCATAGCCCTTCCTCTGCATTCAACCAGCCCCCATTTCCCCTGATCCTTTCCCACTAAACCTGTATCAAAGGAGCCTACATTCTTCATTCTGTTTCCCCCTTGTTATAGCTTACCATCTGCTCTGCAGTTCTCACACTCCCTACAGCCCTAACTGACATTTTTGGATGCACTAGAATGTAACTCCACATCCCCTTTTTTAAAAGGGAGGCCACTGAGTGTTAAAAATGTAGTATCAGTCAGAAATCACTACCTAGGTGGAAAAAATTTCACGTTCCCGGTAACACCATTGACTATAGCTTTCTAAATCAATTTATGATAAAACATAAAATGTATAAAGTGAGCTAAATATGGCTGCATTTTGTATAGTATATTTTGGTTTAAAAGATAAACTGTGTTGAAAACTAATGACAAAGAATGTGTTTACAAAATGGCCAACAGAGGTGCAAACTGCCTCAGTTCCTATGGTGGCATTAATTTGAGAACAGTGACTGTCTTGCTTTTCAAAATACAGCACCTTGCAAGGTTCCTTTTACTTCTATATATGCATAAGATGGGGAGGTAAAAAACCCAAACCTGTTCTGAGAACAATGAAGTAAAAAGCTTATAATCTTGCAGCAAACCCTCTTAAAATACATTTGCTTATTGTCCATAGGGGAATCCTGAAACTTTCCAGAAATGGCATACAGTTTCTAGAAACAGAAAAAGTAGTAACTGTTTCTAGAAATTTTTTTTCTTACTCTAAACTTACAGAACTTCAAAATCTAAAACTCAAAGCTAGAAAGACAGAAATCAAAGCTACAGCAGATGCCCCAGTATAGTCTCAGTTGTAGAGTTTTTACTGTGACTCATAATGGAGCAAAAACCAAAGAGGCATTTCATGTCAACCCATAAGCATTCTCATCTGGGTTGGTCTGGTCTATGTGTCCCTGTCTACACTAGGAAAATCAGCATATATAAATATATATAAATAGAACAGATATACAATACATAGTCACATTCATATAAGCCATAAAATGACATATATTTACAAAAATATATGCAGCTATGTTGTACACTTTCAGATCCACATCAAGAATTTAATTATTTAGCTTCTGGATTGTGAACTTGATCAGCTTTCTAAGTAGGATCTGGGATGAACTTGTACCTTATATATTCACAATTGTCAAGAATAAGAAAGAAGAAAATAATCTTCCAAAGAATTCTGCCAAGTCCATAAGAAAAGTTGAAACCTGTTGGAGCATTAGCTGCCTCACTGAATGGTAAATTGCGTGTTAGCAAATATTGAGAGACCTTTTCTTCACATAGAAAGACAATACCTTGATCTAGTCCATAAATAAATTTGGAACTCATAAAACAGCAGGCAGAGCACAAACTAGGTGCCTGACAGCATCTGTAGTATAAACTCATGCATAATTACTACTCTGTTTGTCTCAGTTTAAACCGATGGCGTGGTGAAAGTGAATGAATGTAGAGACAAAAGTTCATACATCAAGTTACCTTACAGGGTAAAAAGGTAGAGAGTAGAATAAATCCTGCTGGCATCGTTGTAGCTTCCTTTAACATTAAGTTACATGGTTAAAGCAACCCCAAGGATCTCACATGTATACAGTTCATATTATACAGTTCTGTGGCTTGCAGGAGTTGGACTTATTTATTTCTCCTGAGATGAAAAAACATTTATTTTCTGTTTCTTAGAATAGTCTTCTCAGGCATGCAGCCCAAGTTCAGGCATGCCTTTTTAATTTGAGGGATTCACCCTTTTGACTTGACATGAGTTTTGCAGGAGGAATTAAAGCTTTGCAGAAAGGATTGTTTTCCTTTTGAAGAACACTTGGAAAAAACAAACCTCAAAATGCAACAGTTTAAAGTGCCTGTACTTGAAGACTCACAGGGAAGAATCTTGCAGTGAAGCATCAGACCATGGCCTCAGATAGCACTTTCAATGATGGGCTGTCGAGTCAGCTCTTGTTCCTCACTCTTCTCTGTTGACATATCCTGGACGTCCTGCTGCTGATAGATATCTTGGACCAGCATGATGTTTGTGTTCCTCCACTCTCTATACTTCATTGCTGTCAACTTTGGGTCCTCTAGCAACTGGTTAATTGTGGCCAGGTCATGTTCCTTGCACTAGGAAGAGAACAATTGGTTATTTCCCACAGAAACTGTCAAGCTCATTGTCTGAAACAAAAACACTGGGAACATTAGAGAACCCTGTCACAAGGACATCGTCAAGTATCCATCCTCCTGGTAATTTGTTCCCATTTTTTAGAACACAGATCAAAATTAAGCCCACAGCAGAAATTCGTCCTAGTTGGATGCGAGATTATGATTTCATGTAGAATTTTTGTTTTACAGGGTTCTTAGCAAAACTTTATGTTAGGTTCATGTAAAAATTAAGCATTGTTATACTGTCTTGGAAGTTAGCACTAGCATGAAACTAAACACAACAGCAATTTTGCCAGGAATTCACACCAGTTTCAACTTTCTCAAAAAATACTTATTCCCTGACCACATTATAAATGTCCATGCTCTGAGAGTTAGACAGAAAATAATTTTGGATATAATCCATAGACTTGGCAGTTGAGTTTATGTGCAGCTAGAGCATATGTTGCTGTTAATACATCTCCTTCCAGATACTACTAACAAATCTGGTCTCTACTTTTAGACAAGAACATTTCAGACCATATATTGTGGGCATCCTGATGTGATCGTAAATGATAAAGGGAGACTAAAACTCTGTATGTCACTGAAGCACAGAATGGTTGAGGTCAAAAGGGACTTCTGGACATCATCTGGTCCAACTTCTTTCCTCAGGCAGGTATACCTAGACCATGTCTCTCCAAGGAGAGAGACTCCACAGGTTCTCTGGGCAATTTGTCCCAGATCTCAGTCACTCTCTCAGCGATGAACATATTTCCTGATGTCCAGAAGAACCTGTTGTGTTTCAGTTTGTGCCCTTTCACCGGGGACCACCAAAAAGAACCTGGCTCCTTCCTCTTTGCACCCTCCTTTCAGGTGTTTATACTTGTTGATGTCTTCACATTTTCTAACACAACAAACCACTTTACTTTTCCAGCCTCTGTTGCCTTTCCATGCAGGGATCACAGGATAGAGAAGCCTTGGTGAGCAGTTACAGTTAATGGAGGAAGAAACCTTTACTGCTTTTGCTCTGCTCCATCCTCCCCAAGTCTATGTGTGACAGCAATGGAATAGCTCTCACCACCTCCAATAGTTCTCACTTCTCCTGCTGTCACTGGTTTCATCATGCCTGAGGACACTGTGCTAGAGGTTGCCTTAAAAACATCTTGATAATACTCCCACATATTCATGACACTTCCTGATAGCAACCGGTGGCTGCTGACACATCCATATCCCACTATTACTCTAATGAACTATCAACTATGATAATCCCCATGATGCCTGAGCTGCTTTGGAAACACAAAAACTTGTTCAAATGTTTACACAGGTCTGACTCTCAAGACCTAGAGTCAGCTCTTGTAAAAGGCTTCCAGGCATTGATGCAGAGATATGCACAGTTAGCCTAAAAGAAGCACAGGAGATAGGGAGGTAAAAGGAAAAGAAGAATATTTCCAGTGGACAAAACTGTTGGCAAAAATATGTGCCACGAAATGCTCCTGTAGCACTAAATCTATTTCCCACAATCAGGAAGCCTGTGATGCATCTGCACAGAGCTTCCCTCTCTTCCAAACTATCCAAAACACGTCTTGTTAATCATATATTGTGGCAGCAACATTGACCTGTTGTTAAGAGGTGGAGTCAAAATTCCAAAATTTAAATTACACTGAATCTTGCATAAATCACTTGTCTCAAACTAATAGGGTTTTAAATAAAGCAGAGTAAATATGGATCTGACAAAAAATTTTCCTGATTTTTAAATTTCCAATATCTCATGTTCAGAAAATTTACTTCACAACCATATCATCCCACTGACGCAAAGAATATAGCACATTCCCACTTCAGGCATTTGCCTTTCAGATAGGCTAACTTAAACACTGATGAGTACAGAACTCTGTGTCCGTAAGAAAATGTCTGTTCTATATTTGTCTTGTCAATCCTTCAAGTTCTCAGCTTGAAGGAAAAAAATCAGCACATTGCAGACATTATGAACTCTACAAAATATGATTTTGCATATTAAATACAAGCATTAGGACAACCTTAAGATTATAAACACTGCTAGTCAAAACTTACAAAATAACCCCAATGTTAAATCGATGGAAAGCTCATGTCTGGCAGTAACGCTTCTAGGCTTCTAGTCAGCTCCATGCTAATGAAATTGATTGTCCCACAAGATACTGTTTGTACTAACTCTTTCAGAGATGTATTAGGTAGGCTCCTAACTGAGATAAAAATTGCAGTTTGTTTCCATAATTTAGTTTCCTCACACATAAAACAGCTGTACCTTTTTAAACTCTATTATACGATAGCCTCACTTTATTGCTGATGCAGATGAATGCTGTTGTAGTCAATATCATGTCACTGAAGACATTTTGATACCAAGAAGAGAATTCATCAGGTCTCATACAGAGCCCTACAGCAAGGAGAATGACTATATTCCCACTTGTCTTTTCAACTGCACCTTCATGAAGTTTAACAGAGGCTGAGGGTGCCAAAGCCAGGCCTCCCATTGCAACAAATAATCAAATCAGTGATTGTACCTGAAGCCAAATACATGGACTTCAAAGAAGTTACTCAATTCCTGCTTCTAATGCATTCAAAAGGGAGCAAGTGAAAACCCAGGTTTGCATTTATTCTTTCTTCTTTCAGTTTCAATGTTATGGTTAAGCTTTCTGTTTCCCTTGGTACCATTCAGAAGCAGGGTTTGAAATCCCATGATACATGATGCTGGTGAGTAAATAACCTCATAAATCCCCATATTTGAGACAGATTTACTGACCCTTTCATGGAACACCCTCTGAACCCCTCCAGTTCATATGGTTCCAACATAAAAGCCGGATGCTTTTGTTATTAAAATATTCTAGTTACAGGAGGTCTTTACAATAGCTTTGGCACATCCTGTACATTCTCCAATAATCACATAATGAAAACTTTTTTTAGCTCAGGGTCATTTTTTCATGTCCTTTATCATCAATGTAATTTGTCTGCTCTTCCTTTTTTAAGGCTCCCCTGTTTAGTGCATTCAGCCAAGCTTGCAAGTTTTCCAGCTAAGAGAAGATTTCTTTATTAAATTTTCCAGATGGGCTGGAACTTCTGCATGAAGGGTCCCTGGGTCCCTTCTGAATGATTGCCTCTGCTTCCATTTCAGATTTAACAACACAACACAGATCAGTATTCAGAATGAAGTAGAAAACAATTTCAAAAACTTAACCAAATTCTCAGAGGATTTAAGCAAAAATGTAATTAGATTTTGGCTGAAATCTAGGCTTGGTTTGTTTTTTTTCTGCCAAAATGCTTCTCTCTCTCAGGCTTTTCCTTGGCTTTCTCTGTGACCTCACCTTTAATGTGCTGTTCAGCATTCGAATTTTGTGGAGTTTCTCATTAATGGAAGGATTTTTGCTGCGTTTGATAAATGACTTCCTAAGCTCCTTCTTCGTTGACAGCCGACGATCACCAATTGGAGACAGGCTTGCTTGTTCTAACGACTTGTAAAGTTTCTCCATCTCATCGTCATCACATTTTTCCTGATCTGCAAAGAATAAATTGGGTATGAGAACAAGAATATGGCACCAGATAGCAGGAATGTTAAGTTCAGCCACCAAAAAGGCACTTAGCCAAGTAAAAAATACTAGCGATAAAACCAAGGGCAATTTTTATGGTAGTTTATAGGGTAATAATGCATATGAAAAAGATATACTACCAGAACTAGGATGTTTTTAAGAACTGAATCATGATCCAAACAGATACAACCTGTATTTCTACTGACAGACTGCTGCTCTAATGCTTGAAATATTCCACAGACTTTGAATAACTCTCAATAATGTTACATTTGAATGAAAAGAACTTTGATACTACTTACACCCATCACTATTTCCTACATGCTGCACACAGGGAATTGCATTTCTACATGTCACCTCACAGGTTGAAATCTGTTTGGTGTACAGATTCATTGTCAGCTTTTGATAGTTGTTGAAACCAGAGTTTAAAAATATTGAGCAATGAAATGAAATGTAGGAACATTTCTGCAGACCCAAAAGAAGGTCCCTAGAAAACAGTTTAAAATAGAAAATCTTGGGGGACATGATACTTAACTCCTGGTTTCACAGATTACAGTACAGATTTTGCCTGTGGTGCCTCTCCACAAAGTCTTGATTATCTCCACTTTAATTATTCTGATGGCTCCCGAGCTGCAGCATCTTTCATGACAGAGAGGACATGAAAGGAAAAGCTAGCAAGCAGCTGAGAATAAAATAGCATAAAATAGGATAAAAACTGAATCAAAGGCTTTTTTTTTTTTTTTTTTTTTTCAGAATAAACCAACTTAAAAATGAACAGTCAGAAAGTAAAACTGTACCAGGCATATGTGGGGGTGTTTTGGCAGAAAGCCATTTACAGCAACAGACTGTGCAACTCCTTGTTCCTCAATCCACACTGCAAGCTTTTCTACCTCAGTGTTTGCTAAAGGAAAAGGTTAAAAAAATTGGTGTTTTCAGAGTGCTAATGAGTCCCTCAAGATCCTCTGGGATAACACACATTTTTATTTCTCTGGGGATGATGGTGGTGGTTCTTGTCAACTGCAGTCCTCCATGTGCCAGTTGAACCCGCTGGGCTTTTGTTGTTTTTTTTTTAAATGACAAGTTTAACATTGGCTTTTCTAAATCACCTTCCATCAGGTGACTTTTTGTGAACAAAAGGAAGAAGGCTTTTTGCTCATTTATGCCACAGCAAAAAGTCTTCTCCAACATGTCAGCTCATTTAAGAGGCTGCTTCTTGTCTTCTCCATCTTTTAAAAAGTACCGTATCCTCCTACAGCCCTGTTCCTTCCAAATATTTAGATTACAAGAAAGGTTTATGATATGCTACAAATATTTGCCTTTACTGTGTTGCTGGCCTTTTTATCACTACTTTGTGATTATAAAAAGCCTGCTGTAACTTGACGAGAGCTAAATATAGCTTCCAACATTGGTACAGTGCTGGGGAAGGAAAAGGAGAACCGTTGTATATTTAACAAGCTGCAGGAAATAGAAAAAAAATGCAAGTGTAAGGAATAATACACAGCAGTAATATTTCCTGAAAACTGTCGGTTTATGCCATGAGCCTCGTAATTATAACTAGTTTCCTGCCTACTTTCTTGGGATGAAGCAGCTGTTTGTTCCATTAGCCAGCTCCTGCCCAGGACTGGCTCAGCTCTGCAGTAAACATCACCCATCAAGACTGTGCACGGTATCACTCTGAAAGATAAATGGGCCTTTATAGGATATCCAGCAAGGAATAGATAAGAAGAAAAAACAAAATGCATTGGTCTTGTCCAGCGCGTTTAAAAAGATAGTCAAACCATGGGGATACTTGAAGGTCTTGCTCCAGATACCTTTAGAGGCCATGTCAGTATCTTTTGAGGCTCCTCAGTATCACACACACACAAAAAAAAAAGGTTACAAAGCAGCAAGCATGATAAAAACACCCTCACTGAAAACTACCGGGATGAAGGTAAGGAGGACAGAATAACTCGGTGAGGACCAAAAATGGGAGCTGAGGGCAGAAAATCCCAACAAAAGGCTCCTGGACATTGCATATGATAACTGACACACTCAGTTCCTTCATTCCTTCCAGATTGCAACCTTAAATTCCTCTCCTATTTCTTATCCTTCCACCATGCCTACCTCCAGAAGGATTGATCAGGGTCAGGTATTTCAGAGGGAAAGGAGTGCTCCAGATTCATCAGATTGTGTGGATTAAGGGAGTGACAGTGAAGCAGCTAGAGGGCATTTCAGGAAACAGTCGTAAAACAAAAATGAGTGAAACCTACAGGCTGTCTAGAGTAAGGTATGAGTCATATAGTACTTTTTTCTCCATCTTTGTTTACACCAATAAGCAGTGAACTTCTGCCACAACAGTTAAATTATAACAAAACATTTTCTTAATATTATGCTTCTGTACAGAAGAAGATGCTGTTGCTATTGACAAAGAGTATTTCTGCCAATAAACTTCTATAAATTGAGGCTAGACTGAAAACTAGACTGATACCTGCCTGGCCTCTTATCTTGTTTCCTGAGTTCCCCTGTGCCAAGCTCAGGCAGCAGAAGCCCATGTGTTAGAGGCTTGAAGGTGCCACTGAACACACTACTGTACTGATGCTGTAAATCTAAAAAGGGGAATGATAATGAAAGAAGGGCAGAGGCATTATGTTTAGCAATCAATTAACAAGATCATAAAATGACCTGTGGTAAGAAAACATATTAACTTGCTCACAGAACCGTGCATTCTAGTATTTCACAAGCCTCTAAATGCCACAAAAGTAAGTGAGGAAAGTGGTACCTATAGTTTGCTTTCTGGTTTTCCCTACAAAACATCCAGTTTAGGTTGGATAATAGAAATAGAGCAATGTGGCTCAAGGATTAAGCACAGACATAACCTTCCAGATTCAAGCATTCACATCACATTCTCACAGAACCTGATATTGCTTAATTCCCCTGCACCTGGAGCACAGGCACTCACCAGTTCCATATTATTAGGCATCAGGATTTTGGATTCTCCATATGAAGCCTGGATTGTCCACACCGTATTACTAAATTGTTACGAAATATTTGATTTCCATCATGAAGTAAAAATTTATACAAAAAAACCAAAAAACAAACAAAAAAACCCCCAAACATTTAGTACACAGGCTCAGGCCCTGGTTTAAAAATTACAGATTCTCTGTGTCAGCCTCTCAAAGACAAATGTACCACCCTTACTCTGAGCTTTGTTAACTTCCAAAGGTTTATAATGATGGATATAATCTGCTGGCAACAGTTCTTAACAACGTGGACAGGTTGTGACCCACTAGCAGTGCTCTGGAGTGAGTCTTTCCATCCAGGTCACAGAGCTAACATCAGGCACATTCAAAATCACTTCAAAATGTAATATTGTAGGTTATCTCTTCTACCAGCACTCTTTAAGCTAAGCACTTCCGGCCTCAGGCATGCAAGATAGGAAACAGAAATGCTACTACAGCATATCTTTATCTCATCCTATTTTAAAGATAAAATATATTCATTTTTCTCTCAGGACCTACTGAAGGATTAGCAGCAAAGAACAAACAGCAACAGTGGAAGTATATTACATATTGGATGCATCTGTGAACATGTACATGCACACAGGGTAACACATGGATTGTGTATTTTTCCCTCCCCTTATCAGAATTAACTATAAGAAGTTCTGTTAACTGATGTCACTGGAAGGATCAGTTTTGTTGAGATCCTTTCACCATGGCCTTCACTAACAAGCCTCACAGTCTGCTAAAGCTTCATAGCAATTCTGGAAAAAATCTGTAGTATTGTGTAGCTCTTTTAACTTTTCCCCACTTGACAGTGGGGAAAATGGAAAAGAACAAGTGTTTACAAAAAGGGAAGTTCTGCCCTGAGATGTTTTAACATTCAGCAGAAATAAATCTCTTAGGCTGGGATAAGAAAAATGAAGTAATATTTCAGGTAAATCTGAACTTCTGTAAAATTTTGTTTCAGGAGAAGTAAAATATGATTTTGTGGCTTGATGCCACTTATCTGGAACTTCCTTCTAACTAATAGGAGATAAAATAGACAAGAGCAAGCTGCCAGAGGTTCAACATACCATCTCTTCATCTCCTCAATTTTCAACTTCAACCACACTCTTGGCCAACTGCCAGCTTGGTGGGAGACATCAAGGTACTGAGACTCCCCACCTCACAGCAGCAGTACAGAAACCTACCTGAAATCTCAACTTTAATGCTCTTTAAGCCTAGAAAATTGAAATTATCCAGATCTTTTTAAAAAGCAGCTGTGGAAAGTCAGGCTGATTGTTTCCCAGCAGTAAAAATACGGAAATTGTTAATATTTGGCAATAAGAGTATTTTGTTTTGTAAACCAACCTCAATATAACATATTTTACTAAATCTAATCTGAATTGTAAGTACTTCTTCTGTTTACTGAGATCTCACAGCTCTCCAACTGTGTATTAATCCCAGGAAAAAAAATCTCCTTCTTCCTCATATCTTGTAACTGTGCCAACAGCTCTGTTAGTGATTTTGCCAGCAGGACCATGTATAGACCCATGCTGGGGAGAGGAGAGAAAAAAAATCATAAATTACTTTTGGCCTTACTGACCTACATGCACCACCCCACACCCGTCCATTCTTTATAGAGGTAGTAAACTTTTCAACGGGAATATGATGACACCTTGGGGAAATCACATTTTGCACAGAACTACAGAAGAGGAAAGACAGAAAATGTTTTAATTAGGAGGACAAAGCTTAGGCAAACTTTTCAATGACAAATGCAGAACTAAAAATGGAGAGAGTGGGGATAAATAAAAGGAAAAGTATGTTGCCACAAACAGTTGGATGCTCTTGACTATGAAACAGCCCAGTAAACTCTGAAGTGGGGGATGGCATTTCAACAAACTGACTGAACTTGAAACAATGCTATCTATCTCCTTTTCAGAGAGTTCAGAAAAGCCTAACACCATAATTTTCTCTGTGATTTCCAAAGCCTTTTTGATGAGAAATAAAATAATAATTCAAGCACAGTTTTTTTCTCTACACAATTCTTCTCACCATCAGAGCGTTTCTTGACCAGCCTCAGCCATGGTTTAGACATTTTCTGTAACTTCTGTAACTTTTCCAGAAGGAGCAAAAGGACCTGTGCAATCTAGAGAATCTGTTCTGGCAATTACTGGCAGACTCTGGAGAGGAAGGGGATGTCAGTTCTGAGAAAAGAAGGAATTGATTGCACACAGGTCCTATATAACCAACTCCTTCCTGCAAAATGAACCCAGATAAAATTCAAGTGGTATTTGAAAATCTTTCCAGGTTTTTCAAAGTATTGGCACACACCAATCTTCTACCAGCAACTGTAAGCTAAGGTAGAATAAATAAACCAGAAGTGATCCCAAAAGAATTCCATGCCAAGACACGTTAATTTCACTTGATCATAAAACCCTCAGGAAATGCAAGGAAGGACGTTATTGTTACAGTATAAGAACCCTAAATAAATACAAATACACATTCCTGTACTCTTATAGCGAGCTCTCAGTTTCTGTCGCTTCCTTTTGTTACCATATGATTTGGTGATGGTGGTGGTGTCTCATAGTCAGATAATTTTTGGCCCAGTAGTTGCCAGAAGAAATTGAAGGAATGGAGTTTGGCTGTAAAACATGTCTCACCATTCAAGATGGGGCAAGGCCAGCTTTGGATACAGACCACATAGTCAGGTAGATGTTTGTATTCTAAACTGTTTCATGTTTACAGGTTTTTTGTGTCACAGGGAGCTTTGAATCGTTTTTCATTGTTCATGTAGCAAACTGCAACAAGGAAATACTAAATATGTTCAAAAAGTAAATGGAAACCTAAGGCTGAACTGCTTTCAAAAGAGAAGGCTCTTTTTTGTAACTTTGTTTTACTCTCTGGTACGTAACCTCTCTCCAGTAATCATCTCTGAGAATTAAGGCTGAGAATGGTCATAGCATAACTAAGAGTGGCTGGAAAAACCATTAAAATATCATATGGTACATCTCCTTGCACCAGACACAGTTGCTTAGCAGATTTCTTCAAATAATTTTCACCGGAAAAGTAATCCATGATCATTTACTTGGAGCTATTTTTTCTCTTACAGAGATTCACGCATCTATCACTGAGAAGCCTTTCTTTCATTTTTAACTCATCATTGAGGTTTCTTCATGAATTAATTCACTAAATTTGTATTTTCAAGATAAGCTCTTCCCACAAAGCCACAGCTACTCTTTCTTCCTTCTAGGCACCAACTTCTCTCACACTGGCCTCAGTTTCTGACTTTGGCCAGCACAAGTGAACTCTCCAGTTCTTGAAAACTTTGACCTATCTTCTAGGTTGCTATCAACTACAACCAGTAATTACTCATGGGGTTTTACTGAGCAGAATGCAGCCACACAGCAGAATACATGACAGATTTTTTTCTGTCCTCATGTGGAGGAGAGAGAATGAAATCTCTGGGAGGAGTGGGTTAGGAGATCCCATAAATGTTCTGGTAAGAGCAGGGTCAACTTGACTGACAGATGCCAATGCAAAATGGACCTGTCTCCTTCTGGACACAGTCCCATTACTCCAAAACATGACCAGCTGTCAGAAATGCACTATTCATAAGCATTATATAGAAAATAATGTGACTGCATAAGCAAGCCATTGGGATATGCATTCTTATTTCACATCAGATAAAAATGGAGTTCTTGATAGTTACTGTAAACTAGTTGCAGCTAGTTTTTGCACCCACAGTTTGACTTCATTTACAGCAACTAGCTGGAGGGGGAAGCTGTTGGGGAGTAACCCACAGAATCAGAATTGCATCCTTTTTGATAACTTTCATTTGGAACTGAATTGCTATTTTACTTTAATCCTTTTTTCCACCTCATTCTCAAATTAGAATAGCTTCACTAATCTCCTTTTTTTCAGTGGCCAATGCAAGGGTGAATGGGGGGAGCACAGGAAGTACAAAAGCCCCACACATCAGCACTCTCCATCCCCTTCCCATATTACAAAAGCTGATACTGGAAAGAAGTGTGTGTATGTGTACATCTTACTTGCTTAACAACAAGTTACTATGCAGACAGTAACTAGTGGGGTTATACAGTTTCCATAGTGACTGTCTCATTTAAATTATCTATTTCTGGAATTCCAGAAATCACTGGTGTGGTTAGAATGGAAGTCTTCTGTGATCTTTGCTGGCCATCGGCTAAGCACTGAGCAATGGAAGGATTCATTTTTCCAGGAGTAATTTTAGGAAAATTAAACCACATTGCAAATGGCGGGAATATGCCAAAATATGTCTTGATTTACATTTTAATCCCATTTTTATAGGCAATGTATTAGTGAGTCAATCAAACCGTGCTTTAAATTATTATGAATGTATCATGCTAATTCCCTGACCATCCATAAAAGTACTTCTTATCCTTACATTATGATGGAAAACATTAACCTATGCACTATTGCAGGATTGCTGACAATACTAGAATGACATATTCTAAGCAAAAGTTTAGATTTCTGAAGAGCAACTACTGAATCTTGTTCCAAGGGATCTATATGACAGCATGCCATAGGCTGCCTACACTCCAACAATCCACCCGAATGTATCTATTAACCATTCCCAAAGCCATTACTTGGTCAAATTTATCCTAGAAGGTTAAATTACAGAAGCCAGTGCATTTACTGTGTCTTTGTGACATGTTAATTCGGTACCCCATTTCTGTCAGCCCCAGCCATTTCACTACATGCAATGTCAGAGTTTATGGGTATTAGATTCCATGGGAACTCTCAAAACATCCACTTTATTCCACCACATTGAAATACTACATGTGCTCACTCTCAGTTTTACTTCCCACTTATCTTCATGGCTACAGACGTCTCTAGCAGAGCAGTCAAGAAGATGAAGCTGAGTGCAAAACATTCTGAAATTTATTTCCCCTTTTTAAAAGCTGTACTTCACTCAATTTCCTTTTTTTTTTTTTTTTTTTTTTAAAATCAGAAAAATACAAGACAAACTAAAGGGGTGCTGTGTGTTGGTGTCTGTAAAACTAAAGGGACTGAAAATGTAACCAATGTTACAATGATATACTATCATTTATGAGACTCAGCTCTCACTGTCCAGTTCATCTGTCCCATCTTTGCATTACCTTCAGGCTAGTCTTTTGGGTGCAACTTTGTTTTGCATTGTACAGAGACAACACAACTTTTTCAGCAATGTGCTCACTTCAGCTCTTTACAAGAATTTCAACTCTCTAGGCTTCATTCTGAGTGTCTTCTCATTTCAGCATAGTGTAAGCAAGAAATGCTTTTTATGCTTCAACTGTTTATAATACAGGAAGAAGATTTGTTCCAAAGACAAGATGCATTGCCTCTCTACAGAGAGTTATTAATAGCAACAATGACCACGTTCTGGAACTGTGCCACCTTTTCAATTTAGCAGTACATTCCAGTAGGAGGATATCTATGCAGCTACCCATCTGCTTAAACAAATCCAGTCATAATGGACGTTCTGATTCAGGTCGGCAGTTGTTTCCCCTTGGTTACAATGAAGCTCAATGAAACAAACAGGGAATATGTACTGGAAGACAAGTGCTTCTATTTTCAAAACAGAATTGACCTAACTCCATGTTCACCTCTTTCTACGTATTCCATTTTGCTAACGGTGTCTTAAAATTTTGATTCAGTCCTAACTACTAAAAGACAGCTGTGAAAATGCAAACAAATGTTAGAATTCTATACAAAGGCTACAATCTTAACATAAAAATAAAATTTGAGAAAAATTGTAAAAGTACTTACCAATTAGAAACCATGTTATATATTTAATGCACAATAAAGCAAATATTTATTATAAATTATGTGCCACTGGAAAACTCTTCAGTGAAGAACATGAAGGAAGGGGAAAGGAAGCTGAGGAAAACCCCTAAACTCCCACATTTTATAGCTTGAAGGCAGAAATCTGTCTTGTTAGCTCACCTTTGGATAGTGATCTCTGTCCTGTTGCATTTGGCACAGCTAGACAATGTGTTTCCAGACCTAAAAAACAGTTTTGGGTTTCACCACTGGGTTTGGAAAGCTGGACATCCTGGCTTTCTACCGCATCTCCACAGTCTACTTTTGGCAGTTCATCAGAGTGGATCTGTACGCAGAAAGTTAAAGGCTGATCACCCTCTTCCATGGCAGAGCTGTTAACTAGGTCAAGCCAGGACTGTCTCTCGGAATGAATCACTTTAGATGTCAAGGAAGATGATGATTCTTGGGAGTTGAAAGTGCTTTCAGGAGAAGAGAGGGAACAAGATGCTTCACTTGACAGAGCTGAGGTGAAAGAAGACTTCTGTTGATCCTGTTTTCCAGAAATTAAATGGGGGAAAGAAAAAAAATATTTTCAAGTTATTGAGTTATTCCTGTTCCTAGGTTCTACATGTTATAGATTCACATTAATTTTCAGTACTTCCAGTTTAGTCATCATTTGTTTTAATCCTTACACAGAGCTTGATGATGGCAAGTTAAATAAAAGAGGGTATGATAGATGCACAATTTAATGTGAAGAAAGGCTGAAAAAACAAAATTTTGAAAAGTATTTATCTTCCCAGACAATCAAATAGATGCCTGGGTCTTCAAATACAGCAGGCATTTACATGGATTGAGTTGCACTAGTATCTGGTCAAAAAAACAACTTACACAATAAGAACTAGCACTAGCCTGCTTCTTAGCCACTTAAAACCACTAAGACAAGCCAAGAAAGCCAAATACACAAATTATATATACATAAACACACAAATATAAGTAAAAATACCCGAAAGATTATTAATTGACAGCAAAAAAATTAGGTATTGGAAGACAGACAAAGGCTCTTAGCGGAAACTACTGGAAATCTTGATGAGATCACTGTATGAAAACCAGATTTCTTGTATCTGCTACTGCAGAAATTTACTTCTTCTGCAAATAAATCATCTGCTACTAGCCAGTGCCAGAATCAGATGGACCACAATTCTGTCAAGTTTATGTTCTCAATACATAGGTAGAAGAGCTCTGTGTAAGGCTTAAAACAAATTATGACTAAACTGGAAGTACTGAAAATTACTGAGTATGTGTTGCTAGGGAAACCCAATCAAGCTGGTAACACAATAAAGGTACTAGCCTGGAATTAATACACTGGTAAAATAGAAATTAGTTATATTCATATAAACCAAACCAAGAATAACAGGTTTTTTTAAATTATGATATATAAACTCTACAACTTAGTGTTGCTGCAGTGTATATTAGTTTGGTTTTACATTAAAGAAAGCAAAGTAGATTCACCTTCCTGTGCTTCTGATCTATCTGCATCACACAGTGACTAATGAAATCAGATTATGAAGAGGATCAATATCAGATTGTGAGACACCATTTATTTGTAGCACTTTCTTCACTTTTGTAAATTTTCAATGACATTCATTCGACACTGTCCCAAACCCTGTGGAATTAGACTTAACTTATGTTCCTATTATGAGAAGTACAACGCTGTGTTTTAGGTATATTTTTGTTTTTAAAAGGAAACCTTCATAAATGCACCCTAAAGAGAAGGACAAGGAGATGCTGTCATAAACTACATATGTGAGTGATAGAAACACCCTTAGGAACACCGGTGACCTGAAGCATTTCATCTAAGACTTCCTATCACAAAGAAAAATTGTTCAAACATTTGTACAGCCAAGCAGAACAACTGTACCATAAAATCTCTTGCTCACATGGTGTGGTTGGTCTAATTTTGATCGTTCAAAGATGAGAAAAGACATTAGATCTCACCTTTATTTTACTGGCATTCCTCCATACAAGAGAAAGTGCTATTGAAAGGAAAATTGTGTCTCACCGAATGGCATATATTTTTGTTTTCATTTCCATTGTGTGTTAAATAAAAAAACTTGGGTGAGAACAAAGATGACAGTCAGAATGTAGTTTCTCTACATGACCAGCATTTACCTTATTTGAATGGTTCCTTTGGAAGCTTTGCAATTATCCATATAATAATAAATTTCTATTCGGAGACATTTTAGAAAGCAGATACTTAAGCCAGCAGTTTATAAGGATTCCATTGAAGATCAATGAGTCTCTAGGCACTTTTTAAAGAAAAATTATCACCGTGAAACACCCCAAATGGTCTTTTGGGACTGCTGCAATCTATTGTCTCAACATAGCTGCTGGGTTTTGAACTGTAAATTCATTCACATATGAAGAAATTCATGTGGGTGCTCAGTTACTTGTTCTTCACTTGCTTTTTTCTTCCACAGCACCCAAAAGCATGCATAGACATAGAAACCTCACAATCACTGCATCTTTCTTTTTCAAGTTTCAAAATGGTTTAGATCAGCAGAGGACAGAAAAACAAGTGAAAACTTTGTGCTAGAAGAACAGCAAAACATTTGGTGCTCCAACACATAACAGAGCCTGCACCTGTGTTGCTATTAGTTTCCATACTAATAGTTTTCAGTCTGGAGTTAACCTCTGGAGTTTTGGAGACCTTTCTGCTTAAGACAGCATTAGTTTGATTTTCCATAATGTGTATAGCTCCTAATTTGTATTTTGCAAAATCAATTTGACGTGTGGGAGCTAGAAGTGCAACTTCAAAAAAAACAGTCAAAATAACAAAAAGAAACAAACCCAGACAATGCCTATGGCACACTTGATGCTGGGCTGGGTTTTTAGGATGAGTGTCTGTTGCTGTAGCAATCTGAAAAGATTCAAGAAGGTCTTCCAAAAGCAGTATCTAGCCAAATCTGTCACATCTGCTTCAAAAACTCCACAGTGAACAAACAGGCAAGCAATGTTTAACCAGACTTGCTGACCCAACCAAGATCTCCAGTGCTAGCACTGACTTCCCAGTGAAACCTGTGCTTTCCCAGTCACTCCAGTACTTGTCCAGAGGGGAAGGGCCATAAAACTGAGTATTTAAAGATAACTGACTTGCAGCCACATACATTTCTGCTGATACCTAAGTACTCCCTACCCACCTCACAAGCAAGCTGAGCATTAGGGAGACACATGACAGCTAGAGGTTATTTCAAGAGACACTTCTAGGGTGCCTGGCTTTGCTCAGGAGATACTAACCTTCATCCATGATGGAGGGATGTTAAGCTGTGGGTGAGTAGGGGGTAAATCAGCTGAGAGAGGTGGAGGCTGGGGGGAAAAACACCTTTAAGGGAAAGGCAGGGCCCCTCTGCACATGCACCATTGCCTGCCTCCTACATGTTGATTTCTAAAACACAGAGGCCAGCACTCAAGAAGAGCACAGGGAAAGGGGACAACCGGAGATTGCCTCTGCAGCAATCAGACTGACAAGCAGCAGGAAGCCAGAAAACCAGAAAACTGAAAAAAACAGCACCTGTTTAAAACTCATCATCTGGAAAAATGCAGGCATTCACCCAAAAGTGAGCAGATGGAAAAGACATCTACAGCCTCTCAAAGCCAAGCCACTGAGGTATAAAACTCAAGACGCTTCGTTATCGGCCCTCAGCCCAGAATAGCTCTTGCAGCAGTATTGCCAGGGTTCCTCTTTCTCCAATATTTGCACCATTCAGCTGCATTTAACCTCCAGTTAGTACAAGCAATAAAGAATTACGTTGTATACAGCAGTGAATGCCATGAGCCCCCTAGGTACCAGGTGGGTTGCTTTACAGTGATTAACATTACACAGCTATTTCAGGAGAGGAAGTGAAGACTTCAGTCAGACTTATCTGACTGAAACAGAAGCCATCAAGTGGGTAACATTGTGACATATGGTCTCAGATCTATGCAAGCTACTTAAAGATTGCCAGACAGGCAACCCTGTGTGTGGCAGCTCCTTTTGTTGTTGTCTGTGACCACACAAGCTTTTCCATCATCTGTATATTCAAATTTATTCCCACCTCTCTGCCCACCTCAGCTACTGGATATCATTTCAACATGCCATACAGGAACATGTACCACACCAATGAGGCAGCACAGGCTTCCCTTCCATAGGATGCAATGAGATGATTTAGTACTAAGTATATTACTGTGTACCCCTTGATGTTAACTTTCGGGTGGGGAAGGGAATAGTTTGAACCCAAGTTTCCTTATTTCAGCTGTATTACCATCCCAAACCAGATTACTCATCTCTAAACACAGAAATAAGTAAACCTTGTATCTTAAAGCACATGTGAAGGGAGATGAGATTGCTGAGAAAAGCAACAACATATAAACAGGATTAATAGGGTAATAAGTAGCTAATAACTAGGGGAGTCAATTTAATTAGAAACATGAGGGTGCACAGTACTTTATTGTAATTTATGAAAAGAAGCAAGGCAGAAAGAAATATTCTGGAAAAATACAGCAAGAGAAAAAATAGTGTAGATTTTGGGAGGATGTTTATTTTCTTTTTTTATAGTCTATTTTTCAGAGGCAGGGGCAAAGAACTGATTTTATCACTCTAAGAAGAGGCCTCTTTCCCTTCACTTGTCTTTACTGCCACAAAAGCAGCTTCAAATTCAGCAGTCTAAAGAACAGCTCACTCAAACAAACAAACAAACAAACAAAAAACACAAAAAAACCCCAAACAAAACAAAAACAAAAACAAAAACAAAAAAAACAAACAAAAAAAACAAAACAAAAAAAAACAAAAAACAAAACAAAACAAAAAAAAAACCCAAAAAAACAAAAAAACAAAAAAAACAAAACAAAAAAAAAACCCCCAAAAAAAAAACAAACAACCCAAAACATACAAATGAATGATGCTACTAGGGTAACAAGAAGTAAGATTTGGGACTAAAAGAAAAAAAATAGTATGATAAACTAGGTTATGGCAGTGTTAAAAAGGTAGTAAGGAAATTACATGAATGTATGGGGTAGAGTGACACATTCCTTTCTGCAGCAAGATAAATATAGCTCCATCTGAGGGAGCTGTTCTTTGCAGTGTGAGGCTCCCAGGAATGAAGTCTGCAATAACTGCATCCTCTGCCACAGGACAGGGTCAGTCAGTGCATCCTCATTTTACAGGCACACATTTACAGCTGCTGGTTTGGGTTATTTCTCAAAAGTTCACCAACTTAAGAAAATTTTGTTCCAACTGGCTTACACCTAGAAAGAGGTTAATGAGCACTTACCGAAGGAGTAGATGGTGGCTGGACTGTGTAGGGTGGAGATGGTGTGTCTGTTATTTCAGCATCATCATGTTCACTTTCACTGTAGCATTCTAAGGCAGACATGGAAAATAAGTAAAATCAAAACGTTAGACCAATGCTCAGTTATTCTGGTAGCCAAAGGTCACCAAGTAGGATGTTGTAGGCTGAAGGAGCATGCCATAGCAAGTCGGTGTCTCCTACTTGATGGCAATCTTTTTTCTTTTTTAATTCAAAATCGCTAGTTTGCTATGGCAGGAAGCAGTAGGTGGCACTGCTCTAGATAGCTACACAAGTGGATCTGGGGAGGGTTTTTTCCCCTCCCTTTGAAGCCTTTAAAAGAAAGGCTGTCTAATTTGTGCTATGATTTAGGGAGACCTGCTGCAAGTAGTAGATGCTGTCCTCTAATCTCTGTTACCCATAATTTTTCCTGGAGCTAGCACAGGCATTGGTGTTTTGGCTAAAATTTTAGAAAAAATAGGTCACTCTCATCGTTCTTGGGAAATCACAGAGCAGCATCATGAGAGTCTTCCATCACCACACAGAACTCACACAGGTATGCCACACAGCATGGCAGTACATGTGCAGAGCTAGTAGTAAAAGTAAACATAGTACCCTAGAACTAGGCACCCCACTCATTTTTATTTTTTAAATAGAAAGTGAGCTGATAGAGCCTCAGTATCTCTCAAGATGAGGCAGACATGCAGACAAGTGATTTCTTTCAGCTTCCTGTGTAGCAGTTGAAAACACTTTCTCAGATGCTTTTCAAAAGTGGATGAAATACATTGGTGATCATTGATAAAATGAGACACAGCAAAGGGGAGGCAGTAAATTGGATGGCTCCTATTCCTAAAACCTGGCTGTAACCACTGGGTAAGATCACTTCCCTCTACTGAATCATCCATCTTGTGCCAGCTTTCCTTTCGTATCCAGCCTCTATAGAAAAATATACTTGGGTCCTGCCCCATACCACATGAGAAAGGATGGCAACACTCACCCCCACTCCTCTAAGCTAGGGACATGAAGGCTGCAAAGACATAGTTGCAGCTTAATGAGGACAGCATGAGTGAGTGTTAGCTGCCACAAGAGCAGAGGCTGTCCCTCTGGTCTCCATGGGAGGTGGTGCCCTGCACTGCCTCTCCCTCTGCCAGCTGCACACAGCAGTTTGTGATGTCTCAGGGCAGCTGGGTCTCTCCAGGGGAAGCAACCCTCCAGCTCTTTCCCATTTGTGATGTCCCAGGGCAGCTGAGTCTCTCCAGAGGAAGCAAGCCTCCAGCTCCTTCCCCAAACAGGTGAGGGTTATTTATATTCTGGAAGTATTTTGTAAGAGGTGGACTTCATGGGTCCACACTATTAGAAAGCAGTGTGTTAGGGAAATCAGCTATGATTATCTCACCTTTTAACTAAATACCAGTGTACTTTCTTTTCATGCGTGTCATTTGGGTGTTTTAATAAACACAGTGTGAGGGGAACAAAGTTTTAAGAAAGAAGAATTTTATAGATGACAGAAGATTTTCTAAGATATTAAAGTAAAACTGAAAGAGATTCATTACTTTTTCTGCCTATACTGTTTGCAGAACTATAGGGTTTTTTAATAGCATCACTGCCATTCTGTTTACTGGAAATGCATGCTGGCATATCTTCACATGAAGGACTGACACTGGCTGCAATAAGGCCTGTAACAAATTCTAAGGTTCTGTTAATGTCTTCTTGAATAAGTCTTATTGTTTCTACAGCTCCCCTTTTAGGCTTGCAGAATAACAGAAAAAGAATCAACAGATGTTTCTGATACTCTAAAGAGCAAATAGGGTCTGGTCAGGAATGCGTTTGGGAACCAGGGGTCTGGGAAGAAGTATTAAAATGCGTAGAAAATACATGGATACCCAAAAGTTGACAAGACCTTCCTGAAGAGTTATGGTGTGTGACACAGAGGGGTGAACCAGGTCAGCAAGAACAGACATGACTGTGGGTAATGACAGTGTTATTTTAAAACATGGCAATCCCTCTGCAAGGGCATGTCCACCCGGGTGTGTCAGTGGGGTGTTGAACCTCAATGCTGCTGCTTGACAAAATATTCATGGAAAGAAAAAGAGGTGTTTGACAGGAGAATCAGAGTGGCTTTTTATGAAGAGGAAACGGGCTATCAGCTTTAGGACTGAAGAAATTTTGGCTATGTTATGTTTATTGTAAGAAACATAACCTTAATTATATAACCTGATGCAGAGGTTATAGATTGGATTATTGAGTGTCTTTATTTTATTTTATTTTATTTTAGATTAGCGGTCTGAGTCATTTGAATTGTTTATAATTCTCAATTCAGCTCACACAACCAATACTATATTTTTTGAGGCTTTACAGAATAACAATTTGCTTTTATTTCTAAAATTCTGACCATCCTCATCTTCTATCTAATCCCTCTTTATGAAAATGTGGACAGCATGGTGACACTCTTCCTCCATGAGTGCAACTGCCATGCAGTTCCCACTCCACAGCCTAATACATAATATAGCCCTTTGTCCTAATTTTATCAGACTGTCTTGATTTTAAAAAATTAGTTCAAATAGGGCACAGTCATTTTGGATGAATTTGGGGATATAGGAATTTACAAGTTTCCTCACAAGAAATAAAGAGGAATCATGAAATGAAAACAAATAAATTGATGAGACCTGCTGGATCTCCAAAAATCAGTGGCATATATGTTTACCAGCCCCAAAGCTGCTGTTATTGACAGAGTACAAATGGAACCAGAGTACAAACAGAGCCAGATCAGATTAATCAATAATGGAATTACATGTTCAAAGCCTGGACATAAAACCACAACCTTATTCTGGGAAACAACAGAAGGGATGCAAGGACGAACATTTTAGTGCTTAGACAAAACCTGATGCATCACCTAAGTGTCTATACTACCACAAATACAAGTTTCTTCCTCATAATAACAGCTCCTGCCCAACCTTAGCAGTTCTAAAAAAAGGCACTGGAGAGTCAAAAGCCCAGAAAGATGCTACATATACCTCAGGTCAGAGTTCATCCCTGGTTTGCTAACATAATACTGTCCATAGCACTCATTCTTAACCAGTTCCCCGCACATGTGTGCTCACCAGCAGATTTATCAAATGCTCTGACAGGTGACTTGCCCAGGCTTGTGACTCAAATGCAGGTCTCCTGCCACCAGAAAATTCTTTTATGTCACTGTGCAAATTAAGACAATAAATTGCTAGGGAAATTTTAAAATTGCTCATTCCACAATGAGCTCTTGGGCATGGCTCTGAAGGAAATTGTAGCCTTTGATGCACTATTACCATGCTCCTCCCCAGGACTGCTTTGTTGAAAACCCCAAGAATGGAAGAGACAGTAGGGACAGGTCTACATTGCACATTATATTCCCAAGCCAGCAAGTTCCAAGGCCATAACACAACTCCAGTTCAAACCCAGAGTAGCACAGCTCCTTCTCTTCACACTTCGTAAGCTTAGCAAGCCAGCAAACTGCCAAAAAATTATTACAGATCTCTCACAAGATGACTGAGTGTCTCTCAGTGACACTGTTTCTCACCACTATTTGTTTTTCTGTGATTACTCTGTGTTGTGCCAGTGTGATTTCTCTGAGCTCAGTTGGTAGATGGATGCAGGCTGACAATTGAAAAGCAAGCACAGAGATGACAAAAATTTCTGCAAGCAAAAACTGTGAAAAACACGGTACAGTTTCACAGTGAAGCCATACCTTCCTCATTTTTCCCGTTGGATGCCTGAGGGACTACGGCCATTCCCAGTTTACTTAGCCACCTGTGTTTAAAACAAAGGGAATATAAAGTTATGGATAGTTGTATGCTGTTTGGACACAGTTTTGCCCCTTTTAGATGTGTTCTACACCACCCCACTTATTTTCATTAACCTGAAGACTTAATGTTAAAAGTTCCCTTCTATTTCTTAGATCATATTCTAAAAAGGCACCAGCTCCCAAGACACCAATACTCCCTGTGGTGAGGAGGACTAGTTGCCTTGGACATCTTTCCTTGATCCTGAAAAAAAAGCACTAATAATGACCAAGGAGTTGTATCCATGGAAGCTAAAGAAAAAGTGTGTGTTTTACAACACAGTGTCAGAGGTTTAGTCCTGTTCTTCACTTGTCCTTACACATAGGATGAAACAAAAGACACAGGAACCATAGAAGACTATGTCAACTGCCCTGGCCAAAGCTGTCCCAGCACAGTCTAAGAATCTAAGCCATTTAAAAGCAGACATACTGAGAATTATGTCTCTATTTACTTCTGGTTTTAGTAAGTCCCACTTCCTGTGTTGTTTTAAGCCATTAACAGGGGTTTTTTTCCCTTTCTCTTCCTATGCAGTTGCATTTTTTTTTGTACTAGAAACAATCTGTAGATATAGTTTTGTATGTGGTATTGTAGGTCATTCAGACCTATCCAGGTTTTAAGAAATGAACAACAGAAAAACCTCAGGTCTTTCAGGTTAAAAACTCAAGCCCTAATCAGGGAATGTATGAAGAGCAGGAACTAAGATTCATAACTCTGAAAAAACATTGTGTCTTGATCTTGATTCGACTGGAACAATGAGAAATCTGCTAGTGTGATTAGTGTCAACTGGGGTTTTAGGCTGCAGTATGAACAATACAGGCACTAATAATTTAAGAAAAAAAATTTTGTTTCTGGAAGAGTGGATTATTGAATTTTTTTCTAACAGCTTCTCATAACACAATGATTTTTTTTGTTTTTTAACAAATTAAAACTCTTAACAAAAGAAAAGTCTTGCTGAAAAAAATCCAGGGCTCCATTAACCACCAGGTCAGACAGATCTCTAGTTAACTGTGTGCAACTGGCAAGGTAAATGCATACAGCCAGCCAGCACACATTTACTTTTCATGTGTGCATGACAATAGCAAACACATGCTAAATTAATGAAGCAAATAACTGTATTAATAAATCCATTGTTGGTTTAATAGATAGATATGCTTGAAGAGTTACAAAAGGTCAGGATCCATCGAGCAGTTATGCACAGCAGTAACTTGACACACAAATGCCCCAGTGAGTTCAGTGGAACCACTCACATGCATATGTATTTGCAGGACTGGAGCCAAGAGAACAGATGTCTTTTAGTCTGTTTTGACATATGCGTGAGTATGCGTGTACTTTATCTATTAAATGCATGTATTTTATACCTTGCCAAGGAAAATATAATCAGATACAACAGTGAGGAATTAGTATTAGTGTTGTATGGTGGAAACTGTTCTAACACTAGGCTGCCTAGCTTTAAGCCAAAATAGAACTTAGTCAAGAAGTGGAATTTGGAGAAAATCATTCTAGGGACATAAGAGCTGGGACACCTGCATAGATTTCAATCACTCACTCACTCACATGAGACTAAACATTTCACAAGTGTCATTAAGACACTGAGAATTTCCATCTGGCCTCCAAACTGGAGGTTAGCACTCGTTAATGTCCTCCACTAGCTCTCATTTTCCTTTTCCTTCTCCCTAGATCCTCCCCGTTCTTCTCTCAGAAATATTCCTGTCCAGCAGTCCCTTATTCTCAGTCATCTTTAGCCCACCTGCTTCAAGATCTCACTCTCTTCAGGAGATCCAGTGAGACCTGCTGTGATACAGGAACTGATGAATTATCTCCCCACAAGGATGCTCTGTGCTGCTCAATTTTAAAAGGGCAACACATGCCCATCTATATTTACTTGTATGCACCTATAGAGTACAAATTTATGAATAAATATCTATGTGGGTACACTACTGCAGTATTTACATTTCTGCAAACATATATACATTTCTGTATCTATGTCTCTGGGAAAGTCACACAAATTCTCTCAGGTTCTTTTCTGTTGTGGCATGAGGTCTCCTGTTTATAGAGGGCAAAGAACAGTCAGAGCCCTATGAAGAATCTCACAAAGATCAGCAGCAGAGCCATGATTAAAATCCTGAGCTGACTCCTGTCAAAGCTCTCTTCTCATATAAATTGTATAGTTCTGTGCCTGGTATTTAGTCATTTAATGCAATAGCATTGTGAAAAGACTGCAATATGAAGTAAAAATTACAAAGAAAATGTGAGAAGTATCCAAATCAGCCAAAACTGGATCAATAACAAGTAATATCTACTTCTGATAGCTCAGTGGTTTCTAAAATGCAGTTTCATATCCATTTTTACTTCTTGCACTGAAAACTGCAGGAATGAACTTCTGTTCTTATGGACATCTGTGGAAAGAAATTTTCTGATCTGTCATGAGGATCATTTAACTGTAACATAGTTTGGTGGTGAAGTATATGCTTACTTACATTAAAGAAACAGCCTTTTCTATATGTTTAACCCTCCCCTTTTTACCTTGCTTGCTACTCTGAAAGAAGACAGTATTATATTCTAGTCCTAGATCACTTCTGGGATAAAACTGTATTAAGCTTTTTCCTTTCTTTCCTTTCTTCCCTCACTTTTTTCAAGGTGATGAACTTACTATCAAATCTTGGTGCCTCTCTAATGGAAAGGAATCTATACCAGATAATGTCCAGAAGATTAGTATCAAAATGAGGCTGCTAATGCAATTCTAATTTCACTGTCGCTAGTAAACAAGTAGTAGTATTTTCCTTCTATACAGTGATCAGAAAACAGACTGAATCATTCCTTGAATAACTTTGTCAACAGTCACTTGACAGTGAGAGAATGAATTTTCAAAGGGGTTCTCAGGCATGAGACAAGGAAAAAGGGCCAATCACTCCTACTTACGTGTTCATTTCCAGAACATTTTCTGCTGCAAAATAAAATGTCTTGATCTGTGGGTGGCTGATCTTAATAGCACTTTAAGAAAAGAAGAACAGAAGAGATATAAAGAAAAGTAGTTTACATATGAAAAGAAAAAATAGTTGAATGAATTATTTAAAATAGTTATTCACTCCATTATATTAATCCAAATCATATAGCTCTTTCCTTAAAACTCTTGTGTATTTTTAGATCATTTCCTAGGCCACACATTATTCAGAGGGTATAAACTACAGGAACTAAAAAAGAAGGAATGAAGATTAAAAGAAACACCATGATTAGGCCATCATATAATTTAGTTGTACCCACATCTAAAATACTGTCTTCAGCTTTGCTTCTCCCAGCTCAGAAAAGTATAACAAATCTGGGAAAGGTTCAGGGAAAGAGCCAGGGATTACCCTAGATATTGTACAGGTTCTGTGAGTGATTAATCAGGCTAAGACTCCACAGCATGGAAAACTGATGGTTGAGAAAAGCAAGATATAGTACAACAAAATCACAAGTGTCCTTCAGCAGTTGAATATGGACTGGCTTTTCACTGTCCTTTGCAAGACAAGTTTTAGGAGGTCCCACACTAAGCAGCAGGTTTGCAACAGACATACTGGAGGTAGTCCTTGGGTATGATGGCAGTTAACCTGACAGTCTCTCCTGACTGTGCTTTATGTGAATATCCATCAGTAAGATTTTTCAGAGGAGGTTTTTTTTATTTCCTAAAACACAGTCTCCAACCCTGAGACTGTGTGGCTTCCCTCTTTTGTTCCTCACTAGGTGATGGGCTATCCGATGGAAGCACACACTCATTGACTGGACCCCAGCAGCCTCAGTCAATCCTCACAGTTCTTCTAACTTAACCCATTCCAAATAAGCTACAAGCACATGTTTTCCTCCCAGTCACTGAAAGCTGGCAGCTGCAGAAGTGAAGGGCAACACTTTCTCATAATCATGTACTGTGTGACTCAACCTTTCCTCTGAGAAAACAAAGTGCTGTTCCCCATATTCAAAAGAGCTCTCCCCTTTCTTTGGAGGAGTCAAGCCCACAGTCTCAAGAATACCTACAGCTAATATCAGCATGAGAACTGAACAGAAGAATGAAAGCTTTCTCTGGGGAGACAGAATAAAAACCATGCTGAGCTTTATAACTCTGAACAGCAACAACACCCCTCCAAACCTTTGAAGTGTAATCAAAAGCCAATGGAAGCCAGTGCTGCATATAGAGTTTGAAGAAAATATTTTGAAATTCATACCCTGCTAAACAAAGTTGCACCACAGGATCCTAAATAATGGTCCCAGCTCAGAGGGAAGTAGCATTACTTGCACCACTGTTGTCCTCCCCCCATAAGGTAAGACACCTGAGACATAATACAACTAACTCATCATAATCAGTTAATGAAAAGAAACGAAAAAAAACCCACAAGTATTTGTCATAGTGATCTGCTTTTTTAGTTATTGTTTGAGCAGAACACATCTGGCAAAGAATTTTCAAAAATGCTTTTGCAATATGAGTTTCTTTCAGTAGCTCAATTAATATCTCATTATTTGTACAACACAGAAGAGCTCACCACCACTTCATTGTCAGGCACTACTGAGGTTCAGTTCTTGTAATGCTGTAAAAACCATGCAAAACTGGAGGTAAGAGATAAACTTACTGCTTTTTTTTGCATTCAATTGCTCTGTCCACACTGAAGTCTGGAAGTCTGATGAATCCTTCTGCTTTTTCAGCCTGCAGTCCAAAAATATTTCAATATCACCACATTAACCAATTGGTAAACTACCAGAGTCCAATATTCAATATTTAACATGCAAGTGTTTGTTTTCTGACAGCTTTTCACAGTGTGAAAGTATCTGCTTATCACCATGGGGATAGATTAACACTTGGTGTTTTGGCTGGTATTTGGAGACAAGAAATATTCCTATACCAGGTACTCTTTGTGCAAGTCCTGGATGCCATAAAGCCACCACTCCTACCTCTGCTAGAGTGGCAGAGCATGAGCATTAGGATTTGTTGTATACTTCCAAATGTCAAAGTGCTTGAAAGATGAAGGATCTTCAGCTCCCACAGCAGTCCCTCTCCTTCTCCCTAAAAGCATTTGTATCAGGCCATGCTTAGTTACGATTTATGAATAAGTTCGTAAGTCTAGTCCAGAGTCTGAATATGTCAAGGGCAAAATTTAGGCTTGGAACAAAGCAGGAATAAAGATAGTGGGAAGGTGGAAGAACACAATTCCTTTGCACCCCTCAATGGTTACACAGCCTCATTCAACAGAGACCAGGAACAGTTTTCCCAGACCACAAAAAAAGATTGAAAAAACCTGAACCTAAGGTCTCAAAACAGAAGCCTTTCAAGAGACACACATGACATCAGAGAGAATGAATAAAAGTTATATCATCCACTCGATGTTATATAGAATCTCAACGGAATGTTTATTACATTAGACATTATATATGCATGTGTGTTATACAGATGCATAACAGCACCACATATAATGAGATATATATTTGAAAAATACGTATTCAAAAGCAATCCATAATGATCCTAGGTAGAGATGGGAAACTGTAACACAGACCATTTCATAGGGTCACCTACCTATGCCTGTGTATGAGCAAGGCAAAGGCAATACAGGTTGCTCCTATGGCTGGAGGTGAAACTGTGCATGGGAATGGTCCCATGCAACTGAACTCTGTTGCTAAATACTGCAAACCAGCTGCAGATGGCTTGGTCCTTCCAGTTATCGTTTACAGACATGGTACAGGAGATAGCAAAAAACAGGCAGTCATTCACAGTACACCGTTTATATGCAGTCACCCTGTTCTGGACAGGAGAGGGTTTACTGAACTATGACATCTCTGTTACAGGTCAGCTGGACTCTGGATGAGAGTGGCTCCAGCAAAACTGAAGCCACCAGTTAGTCTGAAATCCCTGCTTTTGCTGCCTGCAGCTGAAACATCTTAATTTAGTCAATCTATCTATATTCACCAGATCATCCTCAGTAGGACCTGGCTGTCTCCTAGGAGGAGCAATGATGTAGGCAGAAGTCTGTAGCACATAATGTCAGAAAAAACTGCTTTCCAAAGAAGCTTTTTTGCTGCTCCAAGCCCTTATTCCTGAGCACATTAAAATTCTGAAAAAGTACACTGAGTTAAAGCAGGTAAAATACACACAATTACAAAGACAGATGATAAATGAAGATGACTGACAACATCTCAAGTCACGTTATGCATGAAAATGAGGAGACTGTAAAAATACATGCATCAAGACAAGGCTGTGAGCTTTAAAGCTTGGAAGTATGAATCTCTGAGAAATTAAATATGGGTACAGAATGGATTTTTCTGTGGGTGGTTTCCCTGCACCTCTGCTTATCTGTCCTTTGATATACAATAAATCACATTATAACCATCATTCCTGCAGTTTATATGTATTAAATATTAATATGAAAGGTTCCTCTTTTGCATGTTCACCGATATATGATTTTTAGGACCAAAAATTTAAAAGGGAAGAAGTGTTTTGGTTTATTTCTCAGTACAGAAGAAACAACTACCTTAATTAACATCTGGGGTGAGAAACAGAAATCTTGATTTTTGCAACATAGTTTCATTTGTACAGAAACATGCTTATTTGTAGTTATGGGTTTTAAACTTTCTGACATTATATTTTTAACTGTCAAACTTTTTTAGAACTTTTATTGGGGAGCTTGTGTTTCTATTCCACAAGCTGGAATTTAGTGAGACTAAAAATCGAGAAAAAATATCAACTGAAGTAAAAAGTAACAATACTTTTTTAAAAAGTTTTGGGGGTTTTATGTCTATTTCAATCAGTTACACCTTGAGCTAATATTTTCATCCCTACATGTACAGGAATGAGAGAATGAGTAGGGGAGAGTGAATGAGGGACTTTATTCATGGGCTGCACTGCACTAAAGAGAGATAATGTACTCCCCTGTCTTTCTGTGCAAAAAAATGTGGTCACTTACTAAAAGAGGTGCAGCAAGAAAACTGAAACTCCTAGTTGGTCCCCAAGACCAGTCTAAGAAACACCAGAGATCAGCCTCAAGAAAGAAGTTCATGGGGTTACAAAGCCTTTTTTGCACTCGTTGCTGGTTGGAAAACATTTACAATGCCAGTTATTTCTCTGCATCAATCAATAACACAAGTTTAAGGGAAGAAAAAAAAAAGAAAAAAAAAAGACCCTGTAAAAAGGAATATGCCCAGGTACCTTTTCAACCACACATCAATAAATCCATGGCCTGAGTGAGATAAACCATTAGGGGGTGACAAGGGTCTGGGGATGGTTTTTGGCCTTACAACAGCAAATCACAGTTCAGACAGTCTCTCCTACTGAAGTAGTAGCTATTGGACTCTTCTGCATCCTATAAATTGCTTAGGGTGCTACACAGAAACTCATAAGGAGAGCAAATCTATACAACAACATTAGATAAGTCATTGTCTCTTCTGTCTAGTTTTAGTTTACACAAATATTAATAATTCGGATTTTTTATTGTGCTACTGAATTATCAGGATCCTACAAATCAGTGTGAGGACTCTCACCTGGGGTGCTTCCACTCATCCAGAGATAGAATTTGGACTTGAACCACTGACATATTTAATGAGCACCTAAATTAGAGGAATAGTCTCTAAATTGCTGATAGACATAAGGCTGTAGGCTTTGACTTAAGCAACTTATATTTACCAGTTTTACAACAGAAAAATATCCAAACTTCCTATGCAGTTGTTGGAACATGGTGTTAGGTAAAAGATAATGCTCAATGCAGCCAGGTTTTATATTAATTCTGTGAGTGCTTACACATTTGCTCATTTCTAAGGCTAATGTTTCATTTTATGTACAAGTGAAAGGAAGGATAATGGTGTGAATTTTAGGAACCGCGTCATTATTTTTTTTTAGTGCTCTTTTGCTATATTGGTACACATCTTAGATGTGCCATCTAACAGGAAACAGGGTGTTAATGGGTATCTAGTTCCCTAATTAGCAAATAAAAGAAGGAAAACAAAGAATAACAGTAAAACCTGGTAAGCATTATTACAGTCAGTAAATAGAATTCCAAATAAGGACTAGGAATAGAACATGTGGAAGTCACTTTTTTGGTCATTCTTGGAATAAAAACTACATTTTAAAACAATAAAAGCATATACAAGTCCTAAATGTCTTTTTTTCTCCAAAATGTTATTTTAAACATGACTTTAAAGCATCCTAATTTTTTCACTAATACATTTTACTCAAGCCCTAAAATGCTCAGATTAAAAGAACCTTGACCTGTTTCCTATTTAGTCAAGATATTTAAAAGAATAAGCTGTTCTCTCTTGTGGTTTTTATGCAGGCTAGCCTCACATATAAATCTACAGTTTTTCCTATGCCCAATTGTAAGAAAACAATTTCAACAATATTAGTCTCTGGAAATGCTTGGGGCAAAAAATGTAATCATTTCTTCACAGAAGCAGCTTTTCACAAGGAAAAAAATAAATTCAAACATATTTATAAAACTTAATGCCTGTGTCCAATGAAAGAGGTTAATACCCCTTTAATCTTGCCTCAGTATGTTATCTAAATGCTGTGACTTGAGGAAATTTAGTAAATAATTTCATAGATTTTTTCAATTTTTAAATAATGAAAAAATATTTTTTTTTAAATTGTTCTAGTTACTGTGGAACAGCTCCAATCTGCAGTTCAAGGTACTCCTGGTATCACAGTGTTTCAGTGCTACCCCCAGAAGACCAGGAGCACTTCAGTCCTTAAACCTTTTAAGTCTTTTTTCCCCTCTGTCAAGTTCACCAGTGAGGCAAATTATAGAACCTTGAAAAAATTGTGCAATGTAGTGGACCACAGGTCCCTAAAGCCCTCAGCACAATCAGCCAGCATCAATGACTTTTTATCATCCATGCAAGCAGTAACTATAATTTAAAGGTGAAAGGTTTCTGGTTTAAAAGACAGCAATTAGATGATACCTGCCAAAAATTTTGGAGTGAGGACCAATTTAAATGCAGTGATGGGTGGGGAGGGAACCCAAACAAACAAAAGAACCAAAGATAACTACTGACAGCAGATCACAGCCTGAAACCCTTTGATTTTATATTTATATTTCTTTTCAGCTGAATCCCCATGGCAACCATCATTGACACGTTCTGAAAAACTGTATTTCAAATTTACTTGGAAAACCTGTCAAGCTATCCTGAACACACACAAGCCAGAAGCATTTAGTCCTCAATTATTTTCCAGCCAACATTTTCCAACATAATCTCAACAAATGCAAGAAGCCAAGAGCCTGGGATTATATGCGACAATTTTCCCCAACTACACAGGACAGCTGATTCCCTATGGGATTTCAGTATGAAAACTAAAACTGTTACAGGGGCAGACACCATCCTCTTTAAACACTTGTCTTCAAGGCAACTGCCTGCAGAGAGCAGTACTTGAAAGAGAGAACCAAACTCTAACAAAGAGCAGTTGTCCTAGGAGTCTGCTGACACTGAATGCACATAGAATGCAAGACTGCTCACACTAATTTTCTGACATTTTTTGTCTTTTCATTGTAAAACCAACCCTCCTGCGTTTCTTCCTAGTCCAAACAGCTTCTCCTCCCCAGGATGGGGGGGTGTCCATGTGGCAATTAAAATCTTACCTTCTCCATTTTGTATCTGTATTTTGCAGAAAAAGCAAGCATACATGGGAAGAGACTTCAGGATAGTCTACTGACACATGCTGAGACCACTAGGGCTCTAACTTCACCACTCCCAGGACCTTAAATAACTGGTCGAACACTAATTTGGATTTGCCTGTGTGCTCTGGTTTGCTTTCAGTGAAGGAAAACCTTGAGACTCAGGGTGTCTGATATGCTGTTTCTGAACCTTCTTGCCATTCCATTATTTTTTGTCTTTTGAGCTCTGGTTTTCACAACATACTTTATGTTAAATTGAAGGAACTACCATCTCCAAATGTCACCACAAGTGTCCTGTATCTCCTTCCCCAATTTGCCTCACATGCAAGATCCAGAGCCAGAGTGCCTTGAAGACAAATAAAATCAGAGAGACAGAAACACACAGAGCTTCAGAGTCACCTGAAGATAGACTTTACCAAGAACACAATGTTAGCTGAGGTTATCTATCCAAATTCAAGACAATGCACACTCCTGTACAAATTACACCCACTCCCTCTTTTCTCTAAATCCATTAGAAAGCAAGGTTAGGTCCAGCACCCCGTTGCTATGTGACAATTGCCTCTTTCTGGCTGACTGAAGTTTCCACACAGCCCTAACAAAACACATTTCTCACAAGGAAACTGATCAGGCAGAGCTACAGGGCAGACAGTGTGCCCTGGTTTCTGTGACCTCAACCCTTTTCCTCCACCATCATCTTTCACTTCAGCCTGGAAGAGGACCTGTCATCTGAAGCCTCAAGCATGTGAGAAGCAGAACAACTCCTCTGTCAACACAACTATGAACTGAAGGTTGTCACCTTGGATAACCCATTGGGACAGAGAATTATCTCCCCTGAGGGAAGTGGAAAAGCAAGCAGTATTAAAGCCAGGCCAGATACAGAAGTAAAAAGAAATATCAAGCAAGTCAGTGAATATGTCACTGCTATTTCTGCTTCATCAATCTGGAGATGAAATAGTCTGTAAAACACAACAGGTCTAAATCATCTTAGATATGACTCTGAGCATAGCTCTGGTCTCACCAGTTCAGGAAAGCATATCTTAGTAAAAGATACTTCTTCTTATTCCCACAGCTCCTAATTACTACCATTCTGCAAACTTTGCCTAAATCTAAAACTATGCAGAGACACCACTGTCATGTTGTCCAAAGAAATCTTGTTCTTTTTAAAATAAAATGGTCAGCAAAAGTCAGCAGAAGTTGAAAGCAAACAGATGCTACCAGCTAGCAGGTTTAGAAGATGAACTGTGATAGGTGAGAAGTCAGGGCTGACATAAGCCAACAGTATTTTGAAGCCCTGAGAGCTCTTCAGGGCATATGAAACAAACAGGAATGAGGCTGCTATCCATTCTTCAGCCTTGTTTATTTTTGGCCAGTCAGTGAAAGCAGGAGAGCATGTGTGAACAAAAAGGATGAGTTCACCCAGCTGGTGAATGCTGTGGAGTATGCAGTGGGATCAGCACGACAATGTCTTCTCTGGGTCCTGAAAGGAGAATTTAGCCACACCACAACAAGTAAAGGGAATGGATGACTGTACTCCTCTCGACTACCAACCAACCTTCACCTCCTGGAATGCATAATTTGCCTATCCTTGCTTCATTTTACTTCACCCCAACTTCATGTCAACCAGTGAGCTCACCTTTAACACTTCTTGGCCAGGGGTACAACTGCAGGTATTTTTAGAACAGTCAGTATTAATAAGGGTTTGCAGGGTATCAGTGCCACTAACAAGCATATCTGCCAGGCTATGTCTTTCAAGCAGAAAAATTTCAAGCTTTGGAAAAACAAAGCTTTTTTTGTTTTTTGTTTTTTTTTTTTCTCTACATTTCCTATTTCTTTCCTTTCTTTCTCTCACCAGGTATTTGACCTGGTCTTGAAAGGAAGTTAGAGCAGACTGCCACATCAACACAAAAAACAACAGCCTATGACAAGCAGAGTTGTCTTCACATTTTCCTTTAAAAAAAGTCATCGCTTTAACGCTATTTAAGAAAGGTCAAAGGTATTATTCTTTTTAAAACAAACAAACAAACAAAAAACAAACAAAAAAAACCCCACCCAACACTGTACCCACAACTGAAGGGAGAATATGAAATACTCTTTCCATGAATAAAGCTTTAAAACCCTTAAAGCTTAGGGTTTTTCTTATGGTTTAAGCTATTTTATTTATAACTTCAATGAAACAGCAAGATTTCTAATGGGGATTCTGCAATGGAAATAGACAAGTGGAAACAATCCAGATTGCATTTAAATTCTTAAGATGTTCTAACAATTAGTGAGAGTTTATTTAATCTTTCATCCTTTAATGATTTCCAGAGCAGTCCATTTGAATTTAGGAAACTTGATGCCTGCCCACAATTTCACACTGAAGCTGGTCAGTTTCAACTTATGTAGTTGCTGACATCCCCTATTCCTCTGCACACCACAATTCTGGACTCTTCCTTTGAATCGGAAGGGAGCTTTTTAGAAGTAGCAGTGCAAAAGTGTAGGAGATTAATTATGCCAGGAATAAAACCTGCCATACCCTATAGCTCACTACTTCTTTTCACTAAGTCACAAACTTTGATTAAAAGAGTTATTCCAGATTTCTCACTGCATCTTCACCACCACCTCTTTTTCAGTTTTAACTCATAGAATCATAGAATGTTCAGGTTTGAAGGGACCCCAAGGATCATCTAGTTCTTCAGCTGATTGCAGGAGTTCAGGGCCTGCTGTTCTTTGTCTCCATCCCACATGTACTGTAAATAAAGTAGGCTATTTGAGCTGGATCAAATGCTATCTATACCAGCTGTCCTGAAGAAAGCTCACCCACTGAACTTATAGGCAGACTTGGAATTCAAAATACTGTGTCCTCCTGCAGATTTGACTTTTATAATAGACTCATTAGAGCAGGAATTTAAAAATCAGCAGAATGTGAAAAGCGTTAGTTACAATGCTCTGGAAGAGACAGCAGCAAGACCAGGAAAAAAATATCACCGACAGTCTTCATACCTGCAAACCTACCAGTGCAAACTGGGGGGAGGAAAAAAAAAAGGGGGCATGTATGGGACAGAGAGACACCAAATAAAAAGGCAAATGAATAAAATGAATAAAATGAATAAACAGATGAATCTCAGTATGGAAGAAGATGACAAGAGAAGCTGGAGAAAGATTTATGAAAATCAAACTAATAAAGACACGAAGAAGCATTCCTGTTGCAAGTGTTGATTGCAAGTGTCTGAAAACTGTCCACTCCAGAAAAACCTTTCCCAAATTCAAATGCCAATCTGTGAAGAGCAGATATTTAAAGAGCAAAACACAGTAAGTTAACACTTCCCATGTCTTTGTTGCACTAGAAAACAGTTTTCTGCATATTTCACATTCACATAGACTCTTTCCAGATTACAAGAAATGCCAGGGCTGAGAAATAAACCCAGTGGTCTGTATGTCTCCAGGATACATTTAAATTTTGACCCCAGCTCCCCTCTTCTTGCTCCCAACAGATGCTGCTTGTCTGGCACCCAAGGCTGGATGAAATCTGTACTCACCAGCTGACTGCTGTACCAATACAGTGATGACTCCTTCAGCACACACCAGAACTTTTTCCATTTGTTGCCAATGAAAGCTCCTTTTTCCTTCTTTTTGTAGAGCCATCCTTGGCAATCAGCTTGTCCCAGCTCTTTGCACGATATCCTCCGTCGGCTCATATTAAAGAGCGCTGTGCCATTAAAAATACAGTGTTTTGCTTGTTTAAAATTGAATTGCCAGGAAAGATATTGCTGCCAATTAAAGATCTCAACCTTACTTAGCAATCTCGGCAAGGCATCCAACCATATCTTAAAATATACTTAGAAGTCGTTCAGTTTTATAATGGCTGTGACAGTAACACAGACTCATTTGAAAGGCATTCTGATGTGCAGAAACAAAACAGTAAGCTATAGATAATGCAGAAACTAATTTATGCTAAAATAACCATATATAGGTTTTTGTAAATTAAAAGGATAGCCTTTGATCCTTTGAAGAGAAGCATGCATATATTTCCCTTCCCACAGCTGTACACTGAAAAGAATCTGTCTATTTAACTCAGCTAGAGAAAACTATTATGCCAAGTACATGAAAACCACTAGTGTGTGTGTGTATGTGCAGGCAGCTGATTCTACCTCACTGATTTCCAGCTTTGATTCAATTAACATACCACAAGGATTTAGTCCAAAGGAACAGCCCGTTGTCATTTTTCTCAGAAACGGTGCAAGAATCAGTGGAATTAAAAAGCAGCTTTCCACCAGCTGAGTAGCAGTATAAAATCCTCACCCTCTCAAAAAAATAAGGCATACGAAGAAAATAACAAAAGAGGAACCCAGAAGAGAAAAGAAAAAGCAATCTCTCATTACCTTGACTTTTCTTTTTTGTCTTCTGACGCAAGGGAACCTGTAAGAAATGCAGGAAGGAAAGAAAATAGGAAATTTCAGATTGTGTTGCAACATTTGTGTAGAAAGGGGAGGGGGAAGCTAGAGAAGGACGTGGTGGTGATGCTGGTGGTATATGCAGGATAGAAACACATAACCCACTCACTGCTGAAGGGATGTTAGTAGCTGAAGCATAAAATGTATTAATTAGAATTGATGTATATCTAGTTGAGCAAGAGCAAACGTAACCCTATTATGCATGTGTCTGTCTACTCGTGCTTCCTGTTTCACACCCACAGGCAGCTTCTACTTTGCTATGTGTTTGGCTGAATTGTGTTCTGTGTTCAGAAGTTAAAAAAAGAAAAGTTAGAGCTCTAGCATTTTAATGCTTCATTTCACTCTATGAAGGGTTTTTACAAACTCAGGGAAATTAAAAATACGTGCCAGCTGCCTGCTTGTTTTTTAGCTCATTCTAAGAAATCCTGAAAAATAAAAAAATATGGCTTTTCCACTCTTTTTTTTTATTATTATTATTTTGAGAATGTATTTCCCCTTATTTAAAAGTTTCATGATATTTCTAAAAAGAAAACAAAAAACAAATGCACACAAACACAAACAAACCAAACCAAACAAAAAAACAAACAAAGCCACCACAACTGGCATATTATCCAAAATTTAAAACATAAATATGCCATAAGTTTGCCAGGGCAAACACGAGAATATTGGTCACAGCAAAAATAACACAATCGATTTCTATTTTCCCATCTGCATTCTATATATTTCATCCCACATAAACACATAGAAAATGAAACTAAAACAGAAGACCACAGACTGAAAAAGAGGTCATTAGAAATGTAAGGTCTGGCTTTTGGAGTAAAATCTCCCCAAACAGGTTGGTTGGTGGTGTGTTTGTGGACAAGACCCTTGGATTCTGTCTGCCTCAACCTTTCCGTCTCTAGCATGAGAACAGAAGCATTCACCTTTTTCTCTTTTTAGGAAGGTTTCGAGGCCTCTGGATGATAAACACTGGATAATGTGACATATGGTTTAACATGCTCAGCCACAATGTTGCTATGCAAAGCTGAGAGCTGCCCTGATCCGCTGCAGAGCTACGTTATGAACATGCCTAATGCAGTCCCTCTGCCTCACTACCAGGCTTTTCAGGAAAACAAAACCCCGTTTAATATTATTCTTGAAGGAGATGATGGCTCTTCTCACAGGCAAATTAAAGGACACTAAAACAACACCATCTGGGAACAGTAACAGGAGAAAACACTGCAACTGGAATTTACAAGAGCTAGAACATTCTCTAACCAGCAAGTATCAGAACGTAGAACTACAACTCACAGTCATGTGTTTGTCTGACACCTGTTTGAGATGACCTGAAAAACACACCTGTGGGAGGCTTTAAAAGAAAAGAATGATCCTAGATTCCTGCTAAAATGCCACCTTTTTTTTTTTTTTTTTTTTTTTTAGTTCTACCAAAGCTTGCCTCACTCAGACTATTCTCCATGACAACAGACAAAGAAAAGCAATGAGAAAACACATTGGTTGGCTCTATTGGAGGTTTTGCTAATTCCCCATCTTATACAGGCTGTCCCTTGTGTCACATTCCAAAGAAAGTAACACCCTATTTAGGATATATGGAAATAACATGTGCCCTCGGTGAATCAATGGGTCATGCTAATTACTTTCCTTTGGAGATACCCAAAGTGATATTAGGAAAACCAAACACGAATCAGCTCTCCTTGCACAAGAACGATGTAGTGGGGAAATGTAACATCTCCATGAGACTACAGTGAGGTCATTTCGTCTTTAACCAACCTAAAGTTGTACAACAAAAGCAACAATACTGAGACAGGATGTGGCTTTTTGTAAACAACCAAGGAAGAATTAGGTCTATCCACTAAACTTATTGATGATCTGAAGCAAAATAATATGGTCTATGGCTTGTATGGTATGAAAGGGTTAATACGCTTACTATGGAAATCATCTGTCAGGACTTGCTTTATACACAGACTGAGGAAAAAATTATTACTTAGTAAGACCTCAGAATACCAAGAATATACGAATGTACATTTATTATTCAGCAGCAATGATGGTATTCCACTGCAATTTGGCGGGGGAGATGGATCCCCATCTCTTCATATCTTGTGGGAGGATTCCCAAATTAATGAGGTCAGGAAAAGCAGTTTCCCCAGTCAGCACTGCATTTAATTAACCTAGATAAAAACAGTGTTAAAGGTGTAATAAAATCATTGCTGAGTGAGATTTTGTGAATTAAAATATATTCATGTTTTTTCTTCCTCGGAATTTCTGAAAGACAAATTAAAGTTTCAACAAATTAACCTGGAATTCAGCAAATTTTAAATGCTTTTAATACCATTCAGAGGCCCAGAATTATCTTTGAAAAAATATCTGATTTGCTCTGCACAAGACAAACTTCTAATAACAGACTGCAGCAATGAAATCTGGAGTTATTCACAAAATTGCCTTCCACAATTTTGTTGATTTATGAACAAAATGCAACTTCTTTCTCCAAAGAACCAGTGTTTGGAGTCATATAGGTATTATATGAAACAAACAGTTTTCAATAAAATTGTTTTCATCTTAAACCAGTAAAATTCTTATATCTAAATGAATCATCACAAAATTCATAAAATGCTTCACCAGTAGGATTTTGATTCTGCTTTCTATAAGAATACAATGCATTAGCAAGTCCTCGGTGGCAAATTTTTCCTCAAGAATTAAATTAGTTTTCTGCTATGAAAATTGGCTTATGAGAGCCAAGAATCTCTTTTCGGTGAACCTGGGTAAACACTGATAAAGAGATACTTCTAGGTTTCATTCCTAATAGAAGACATTAGCATCAGTGCAAAGAAAACTGTGGAAGGCAGAGTTATTACTGATAAAGTCAATAGTACCACCCAGGGCCGTAACAGCACTTTCAGCTGTAAATGGACTGTAACTCTCAGATATAGTCACAGCAAACATCTGAAACTGAACCAAATGGCATGATTTTACTATGCTTCTAAAAACAGTGGATGTTTCTCTATGAAGCTCAATTTCCGGATGGCAAATGATTTATTTCATTATCACAGCTTCAAATGAAAAACAAACACACAAAAAATCAGATCTATTTCTAGCTCTTGTTGTTACCAAGGAAAATCCGAGAGCATTATTCTTCAAAAAGCTCTAAAATAAATGCAAAACATACAGCTATTTGCAACTTTAGGAAGGTCATTATTTTTATGCAAGACTGGCAATACAGGGTAGGTTTTAATAATTTTGAGTTCATTTTGGTTTATTCATCAGTTTACTGAGACCTGAGGGATGAACTGGATGGGGTAGTGACCCTACAGGTCAATGCAGGCTTCAAGCTTGCTATCCAATAATGTTCCACCTGGGAAATACACCTATGAGCCAGGTGCAAAAGGAGCTGTGCAACTGAGCCATTTCTGTGTCAGGAAGGCTTCATCAATAAGCAAAACCATACAAAATGTCACAGCTACAATGAGGCACTTCTTTCAGTTTGGAGATCCTGCCTGTTCACAGAATTGCCGTGTGGTTGAGCTTGGAAGGGACTTGTGGACATCATGGAGTCCAGCATCCCCTCCTCAAGCAAGGACACCTACAGCCAGTTGTCCAGGACCATGTCTTTTAGATATACCAAACACCAGTTAAAGGGTTTTTGGCTCTCCCTAATCAGAGGGAGCTGTATCAAAGCTTCCAAACATCCTGGGTTGGGGACAGTGGATCACAATCATTAGAAGCTTCTAGGTCTTCCTCATTCCCACAACACTGCAGATTCCCTTACCTCATCCTTGTCAGACAGCAGAACTGTATTTGCAAATACATGGGTGCTACATCTTTCCAACCTCCCTTCCAAAGGGCAATCATCTCTGGGAACCAAGCTCAGGTGAGCAGCATCTCACTGGGAGCTTCCAGGAGCAGTTGAGGGTTGCCCCAGGGAATGCTTCTGGCTAGGGACTGGGGAGGTTGCAGACTACAAATTCCCCAGAAGAAAAAAAGGTGGGCTGAAATAGGTGTATGAGGATGTTTCAGGGGTAAGAAAAAAAATTGTTCTCCAGGCAAAAGTTGGGGCATAGAGCTAATAATGAAGACCAGACTTCCTGTCTCATGTAGCTCAACTCACAATGCATGAGTGTGAGAAGGTGCCAAAATTCATCTTAGAAAGAACTGTACTTTCTTTAAGCTTCTCAAGGTCTAGACAGATGTTGTGGCTAAGAAAATCCTTTGCTAAGCTCATGTATGCTGAGTTACTGCTTTCTCATCCACTGAGAGGCAGGACTTGAAAGTGAGGGCACCCCTGGCATCAGACCCATACAATAGACTTTATTTCATCCTTAAAGCAGAACAGAGGCAGCCTATACGTTTTAATACATGGTCTGTCACACAAATGAGATATTACTTGAAACATTGATGCTGCCCACAGTCTCCTATGATTACAAGGACACAACCTGAATATATGACCTCTTCAGCTGATCAGTAATTCTGGCATAACTTCTATTATACTTACGAGAGCATTGCCATCAGCTTCCATGAATGGTTTCAAATCTTAGTGGGAAAGCTGCAAAAAGAAAAAGCTTTGTTTACTGAAATTCTGTATTATATTTCCATTTACCATAAGTCTTGGCAGTAGAGTAAAAAAAATATATTTTTATGTTCTTTAACCTGCCAACATAGCCCTCTCCACTCCATCCAGACCCTCAAAAACAAAAAAAAATCTGTTCCAAAGGTAACACTATGTTATGTTGACTGATTTTGCAGTTAACCAGTGATAAAGAATACTCAAAGCTATCCAAGGTTTTCTGTGAAATAAGCATAATAAAGCTCATGAATGTCATTGAGGGGTTGCTTTTTGTGGGTTGGGTTTTGGGCCTTGGTGGGTTGTTTGGGTTTGTGGTGGTGCGGGTTTTTTTAGGAAATGAAGAAAGAGTAAGTAAACCAAAGGTGGCTTGGGGTCTGCGGTTCTTTTGGAGGGGTTGGTTTTTTGGGTTGTTTTTTTTTTGAGGGGGTTGGGTTTGAGATTTTTGGGGGGTGAGGGGAGGGTGTTTATACTAATTTTGGCTTTTATTTTAAAAGAAATCTGTAAGATTGAAAACAAACCCTTTTCCTTTAAAAGAAATCTGTATTTCAGTTTCTGCTTCAGTTGACCAATTCCAAATATTTTCTGGAAAGTCTAATTAGGTAATCCTTTAACTTTCCTGGACATGATAAGTGCTCATACTGGACTACCCATTTTATAGGGAACTGTAATTTTCTGTTCTGGAGAACAAGACCTATGCAGTGTAACAGTAGAAACTAGGATTTATTTTCAAAGATACATCAAGTTAATAGTCATTCATTTAGGTGATGGTTCAGGTGATTTCATTTGGTATATACAACAAATAGTCAACTTCCTACATGATTTTTCTTTAGCTGGTAGAATGGACAGATGATGAAAAAGTGTGGAAGTGTACATGACGAAGGAAAACATGCCAACATTTTAGTGCCAGCAAAGTTCCTATAAAGCTCGCTCCTCTGCTCATGAAAGAATCATTTAGTGAAAAGGGAGAGGATACAAGATTTGGTTGAAGTGAGCAAGAAGGGATTTCCAGAAATAGAGCCACACTTCAGAAGAATTTCCGACAAGATTTTTTTCCTGTTACTAAAACCAGTAATTCAAGATATGTGGCAATCTTTGTACATAATATTTGTTTTAATTTGAAAATAAAATCTTAAAACATAAAATAAAACTCCACCTACTGGCTTCCAGCAATTTCAAAGCAAAAATAGAAAGGCAAACAAACACACATTTTTCTGGCTCCCAGCTGCTTCTATTCAAAATAGAAATAAGCACTTTCTATAAGTGGCTCAAACTGAAGTAATATCAAGATGAGAAGAGGTGTTATGGCAAATAATTTCAAGGATGTTTAGAAATCATAGCTAGCATAAACAAGCAGAGGAAACACCTTTAGTTATACAAGCAAATTAACATCAAGCCTCAAATAGCAAGTGTCAGAAAGCAAAGGAATAACGGACAAAATTATAGTAATTATTGTGACATGTGGCCCTTTTCCTGTAATTTCTTCATTTCATGTGTGCCTTAGGTTTGGAGAGAGTGGGGGGTAATTATACAAAGTGCACAGCTTTGAATCAGCAACAGTTCTAGGAGCAAGAGAAGGGTTATTTAACTGGCAAGGAAATGTTTCCGTCTGTTTGTTTTGTGCCAAAGACATTGAAATGAATTTCAGCAGAACCTTCTCAGTGACGTTAACTCAAACTTTTGTTTAGTTTCCAGAAACTGGATAAGCAACCTTTGAGCTAGCATCCAGTTATCAAAAGCAGCATTGACTTCTGTCTCATTTTAGTTAAGAATATAGTTTATTATTCCCCATGTCATGAAAGGTATAAAAACCATGATCACTGTGGAAATAACTCTCTTATACATAATCTGAGTTAATTTCTCCTAAGCTAAACTCAACCTGAGTAAGATTAGTTATATTATGAAATAGCATCAGGATTTTTATGTCTGCTCAAGTGTACTAACTGTTGCAAAACCAACATTTCAGAAGGGCATAATCTGTTTATCTTTGCACTACAGTTTCCTTTCAATTTTCTGCAGGTGCACTTGGAAGAAGCACCTGTCTTTTTGAAAACAGACAAGTGAATTAAGAGAAGGAGCTGGACATATACGACCATTTAAGTAGAGATGGTCTATATCCACCTTACTGGATAGTCTAGCAGGAATCTTCAGGGGTGTCTCTGGGAACAACAGTCCACCACCTCCCCCAGTAATCCCCTTGCACAGTTAGCATCCCCTGCTGAGCTGTCCCCCTCATGTCATCTGTGTGATGGTAGGTTATCACATCATGGCAGCCCAGGAGCTTTTGCAGGGCTGGTGGGTTTGATGGTAGAAGAGCTTCCCAGCCCACAAAATCTACAACTGAGCTTGGGAGCCTGGCAAGCCAGCAAGAGGTTAGTGGGAGACAACACTGGAGTTCATACCACCAGAAGGGTGTCCCAATTTCTAACTGGAACAGCTGCAGCAGAAGAAGACTTGTCCCAGACCACCTCATTTAATAGCACTCAGGGTGCTATATTACAGCCTGGAGCCATCCATATGTGTTTCTTGTCCTGACTTCGGTAGACATGGACTTTGAAGTGGGGTCTCCCCCCTAAAAGTGTAACCTAAGCATCAAAATGAGGATTCCAACCGTCTTCTTAAACCTCTTCATGTGCAATGAGAGAAGATCTAGGAGGGAAGATAAGGAGAGGGAAACTCTCCAGCCTACAGATTAAGGCACCCACAGGGAAAACACGCACCAGGATTGCAGTCTGATGCCATGGGTGTTCAATTCACTAAAATTCCAAAGTGGAAAAAAAAAAAAAAAAAGAAAAAAGGAAAACGAGGCATGGTGAAACCTCTTGCACTTCAAATGGCTTAATAAAGGACAAATGATAGTGAATCTACAAACTAAAAGCAAACGTGATGGATTTATGTTATTAATTTGCGAATCATACCTACAATTCTTTGGCTTTTTTAGAGGTGCCTAAAATAGTTAATTTAGTTTCAGTTGGAACTGAATACAATATGTCAAAAGTGGTTTCAGCTGCAAGATTTATTGATGAAATTGTCACTATCAGTCCCAGTTCACTCGTGCTCTTTCAAGAGAAGTAACAAGTAGTTACATGAGTAATAGCTGATGCAATGTGTGGAAACACAGCAAGTAACTTATCAGAAATATCTTGCAATCATTTCCATTTGACTACATCATCTCTTCTGAAATAAATAGAAATACCCCTGTTAAAGATCAAAGGCAATGCTAAGGCTGAAAAAAAAGGGAAAAAAATGCTAGGATCCAATTATTCTAATTGCAAATAGCAATCCGAATTAATTTGTAATATTCTTCTTGTGGAAGTCAAAATCTATGCCTGATGCTGTCTCTTACAAGTTACAAGCTACAGCGAGCATGTTGATCTGCAATGGTATTGGTATAAGCCTGCCAGACATGCCTTCCAGGCATTCCTCAGATGGCATCCAGAGTGGGCATGTGCCTTCTTGATTCTGGTCAAAATATTTGAGATATGCAACATGACTCAAACTATTTGTGTTGCAGAAGCACCCAAAATGTGTGTAGCTCAGTTCCTGTTCCCTGTTCATTATGGCATTGACACAGAGCACTCAAAAAAAAAAAATCCATTTTACCAAGCACCAAGTCAGGATATAAGACAAAGTAGAAAATAAGCTTTTTGCCTTCCTTCTGTTTACATTTCTCACATCAGTCACCAGCTTTATCCTCTCTGCTTGCTGTCTGTTTATTTGACTGCCTGCAACAATCTGCACACCAATGGGCAATGAATTGACAGGCTATATGAAACTAGGGATAGTGCTACAAAAATTTCCCTTAAAAAATCAATGATTCCTAATCATATCTCTCACTTACTAGGCATTAGGAATCACATAGCCCCAAATTACAGCAGTGCTTGAAGCACTGTCCTGTGTCAAGGAGAGACTTTACATAAGAGGCCAAAATTAGCACGTTACCTTTAACTGGAGTTCTTGCAACAATGCAGGGGGAAAATTATCACAGTGACTGTAAGCTTGTAATTGTCCTTTGGCTTACTAGAGACCAATTTAATCTGACAGAACCCTAGCATTACCTACCAATAAATCAGATCTAGTCAGTTCATAAATCACTTCTAGTCTAGAACTTATCTTGTTCTTTAGCTATCTAAATCAACTATCTTAACTTGTACAAGGAGTTTCCCAATCTGCAGGTTTTCTGTCATTTCCTGGCTCACCAGGATAACTGGATATTAAGTTGGTGCTTTGCAATGGGGCAATGACAACTGAACATTAAGACACTTTTCATGAAAGTTCATGGGCTGTCCCGTGCCAGTTAAGTTGTGTCCCACACACCTTGGTCCTCATGACTTCATGTTTCCAATTGCAGGGGAAACTACAGATTGCAACCATAAGCATTGGTAACCAAACCACCAATCCATTGAAGAATAATCCTAAATCATAATTGTCACAGTATGCCTTCAGCTTTGAACACAATGGATAAATTAAACTTGTTAAATAAAAATTACTAATTGAAAAGCTGAAATTGTTATCACAGGCCTAGTAGTAAGAAACTGCATTTGTTGCATTACAATACCATGAGTTATAACTTTATTTTCAAATGCATTTGAAATCCCCTCACCTGCAAGCAATTCAAAAAGACAGCTTCTGATTCCATCTGGGAGAGGTCCAGGAAAAACTGGAACAAAGTTCACTGCTCCCGCCTCGGAGACAGAATGGGTCTGGAGACGTCGCCCTGCTTGGATCACAGCCAGGTCCTGTCAGTCCAGCCGGGAAGCCCAAGAGCATCACGGTACAGGTGTTGACAGCTCTGAGCAAGCAAATGCAGGAGCCCACCACTCACTGCCTTCAGGAGGACAGGGGCTAGAAAGAAATAAGTGGTTTAACAGGAGAGAGATGCTTCAGCTGCCTCTGTGGCCTTACAGAGGAAAAAAAAAAAGAGAGAAATCAAAATGTGAAGTATGTCTGCCCCAAATGTGAGCTTGCATCCAGATTCCCTATAGTGTGGAGCTAATTCCTAGTGCTGCTAGTAATTGCAACCTCAGAGGAGGGTGAAACTGCTCCTGCAATACAATGCAGTCTGGTCAGCCACAGAGATTTACATGTAGCCTTCTTTTGTAGCACTATCCCTAGTTTCCTATTGCCTGTCAATTCATTGCCCATTGGCATGCAGATTGTTGTAGCTTCTTTTCCCCATGGGACTAAGGCATTTCCACAGGAACAAGAGAGTGGAAAAAACTAGACTGTTCACATTGGAGCTTCTCCAGAGAAATTTAACTGGCACCCATTCCTCAATTCAACATTCAGGTCCACATGGTGCTGTATAACATTGAGGTTCTCCAAAGTCCATGACAGGCAAACCAGCAAGCAGGGCAGGCTTGCCCAGTTCTGTCCTCAGTACCTTTTTATTAGACCAGATATGGACTGCTGAAAGGCAAAAAGTCACCTCTAGGATAAAAGCTCAAAGATATGATGAGAAGGTGCTCTTAGATACACTTTGCCTTGGGAATTGAGTTTAATCATCAGTAGCTTCCCTGCTTCTAGGCTATGTTAGCAGTAGATTTGGTTTTCTTTTAATCACATTAATTCTCATCATCTGCTCAAATTTCTGAGCAAATTTCTACCAGCCATCTTTAATTTAGGTTTGCAATGAAGCAGAGAAGAAATCCTGCTACACCACACAAAAGAACATTGTAAGAAATATCTACTAAAAGGTAGTTTCCCATCAGTGTGAAATGGGGGTCTTGTCCCGGTTGGGTAGCATAACAAGGTGGTTGGTCCAGAAAGTTGAAATGAAACTTAGGAAAAAAGAAACATATTACTGATTTCCAAAGATTGCTGCAATATTTTTCTGCAGTGGTTAGCACCTCTATAAACTAGGAATTTATTTTGATTCTTGTTTTTTAAACACTATAGACATTGCTAGAACATCCGCACAGAGAATTAAATCATTAAAGATGACTATTTGCTTCTCCTGCAAATGCAAATCTGATTACATCAGACACTTGCTTCTTGAATATTACAGAAATGAACACTTTTACTTATTCCTTTGCTGTTGACTTCACTACAGGAAAATCTGAAAGGAAAGCAGTGAGCATTTTTCTAAAGGAGAAGGAAATATGGTGAAACTGTTTGCATAAAACTAAAAACTGAACTCGGTCTTTCACAAAAACCATTTCCAGGCTTTCTCAGAAGATTTTTTTTTTTGGATGTCATAAGCTGTATTTCTTTAAACTCCACTATATTATGGTTCTCTCAATTCTTTATGCAAAGTTAAGTCTCTGTGCCACACCTTTTTCTTCTAAGGAAAGATTGTATCTCTTCTCAGTTTTTTTTTTCTAAACTACTCCCCAGATGTTTATATCATTTTGCATTTATATGAGAGCATTCCAATACAGCCTACCTCAATTTTTTTACTTAATTCTTATACAAATATTTTTCAAGTTTTACATAAGAAAAGCAAATAAGCAAAGTAACTTTTAAACTTCCCAGTGATAAACAGTACTAAGAAAGACAAAATCAAATTATTATAATCTATTTAATGGGAACGTATAGCCCACAGTAATTGCAGCCTCAACAGTTACTCATATTTTTATGATCCTTTTTACATAATTTTTTTTTAACTGTTACTTCAGTTTTCCCTCTTGTACTATGTGTCATTTTGACAACAAAAAATTTGGCAACAGAACCCACATGGTAGTACAAATAATTAACGAGTGGTAAATGCCTGGAGAAAAGCAACCCCATGCTTGATCTTTCACGTTGCAGCAGAACTATAATTTATACCACTTGAAGAGTCTGGGGCTAACATAAGGATTCAAAACACCCACAATTTAAATTGCCTCAGTTTAAATCAATTCACTTGATGACACCTTTCAACACACACCATTCCTCCTCCATGTCAGAAAGAAGTATTTCTCTTCTTCGGTGATCTCTCAGGCTTTACTCAAGTAAGTGCCATGACATCCTGTTTCTGTTGGCAGCTAGATAGCTTCTCGTGCCTTCTTATCAAACACTATAATTTATCGCATATTTTTGCATGACTTGTTGAGCATAACAAGGTTTTAATATTATTGTCTTTTGAAAGTCATGGAAAAGATTGGGAAGACTGAAAGAGCATTGAAAGTTTTGGATACAGCTCCTCTAGGCACATCACTGGCAGGTCATAACTGAATTCCTGTTTCATGATGGGAGATGGTACATTTCAGGCATGACCAGAAACACCTCAGTGAGCTCACAGAGCTGTGAAGGGAACATTTGAATGCACAAGTCCTACTCAACATCAGTTAGCACTTCGTGTTTCTGGGCAAGGGCTGTTACTGTCCTTTCACCCCTTATTTTCTCAGTGACTAGGACATATCTAAAGAGACATCTAAAGAAAGTCTATATGTGACCAAGATAAGCATCACACCTATGTGACTGTAACTTACCAATATGACAATCCTAAAACACATAAACTTATGTAAGTTTTATTATACTTAGTTAACACAATAATCATGTCCCCCAAAAGATTTTCCACCTTCAAGCTACCAGCAGTTCTACTTTATACTTCTGTTCCACAGAATCTCAGAAATATTTTCACTTTAAAAAAAATAAAAATTTTGCTCTTCCCTCAAATCCCAGAGTTTTCAAAACAGAAAATATATCAAGATTTGTTAAAAATTATACAGCTTTGAAGGAGAAGCATCTCTTTCTTACCACAAAAAAAGGAGATAAACAGTATAAAAACTAAATGACTAATTAGACAAAAAAAAATCAATTCTATTGTTTCCTAATACTTTATTTATTTAATCTTTCCTTTTTATTGAAATATATCCCACCATAAGATGACAGAAACATTACATGGAACAAAGCCACAACATCATACCTAGGGTTTTTCTAAGGTCTTGATTTAAAAATATTTATGTTTCAAATTCTATTCTTAAATTTCCATGTCATAACTTACATACATTTTAGCAATAATTTAAAACGCATACAAAGAAGGTTGGCACAAAACCCAACTCTTCATGAAACAGACAGACTTTGGACTATCAGTCTGTGATTTGTTGAGATCAATTAAGAAGAAAAAATCCAAGTAACTACAAAGAAGAAAATCAAACTACTCCAGACAATTCACTGTCAAAATTTGTGTGGGTTGTTCGGTTGGTTTTTAATGTCTACCACTCCAAAGTGGTAGCCCAAATTTTTAGCAGAAGAAGGTGACCTGACCACAAATATTAGGATAAAAAGCATGCTGGAATTTTTAATTCAAAGTAGCTAAAGCTGAAACACCACAGGGCTTTGTAAGTCAGGTCAGAAGGTTAAACAGCTGTTCAAACTGGATGTCAGTCAATTTTTCAGCACATTTCATAATGTGTTGCATATGCAACCAATATGTTCCAACTGTGTCACTTCATTAAAAGTGAAGAAGGCGGAATCAGCAATGAATAAAAGACAGGAACACGTCCACAGGCAGCAATATAGGACCCAAATATAATATCATGTGATATTGTAGAAAGTAATGTTATGTCCCAAAAGTAGGAGCAAGATCATTAAGCATACCTCTAAAGCTGTCCAGATGTTTCCACCAGGAGACAAAGAGGCCAGAACGCAACCACCACCTGAAAGTTTCTCATCAGAAATCAAGGTGGAGGAACTTTGGAGGTGAATTTGAGCTAAGAAAGCCCTACAGACTCAACAATTAACCGGTACAAGGCCAAGATGTCTCTTCTGTGGCTGCAAGAACCCAAGGCTAAGTCACTGTGATTCACTGCATTTCTAGGTTTGTATCTCCACAAAGCATCTTTACTGGAAATGCAGTTTATGGTGGGCACCGACAACACATCCAGAAGAAAGAAAACTGCTGGAAGACCTTGCTTAACCCCCTGCAGAGGCATGTGCAGCACAACACTTTAGAATACAGCTTCAATCCTCATCTCAGCAGGAAAAAAAGGGCTTTTAAGTGCACTGGTAGTGCACTCAGGTGCAATCCACATGACTCCAGATAGAAACAATGCAAAAATGACACCTGAAAAGAACCCATCCAGTGCACTAAATTGCTAGTACATCATTAACATCATCATCAGTAATTTGTTTCCCTATTCCACCCCCCTTCCCTCCTATCGCAATTCTCTATTTTGCTCCTAACTGACGGATGTTCAACAACAAATTTGGGAAGTGATGCTTCCTACGTACTAGAAACATCTTCCCACTGTTGCTTTCTGAGAAAATTTGACTGTCTCAGATCATTTTCATCCCCCTTGCACTTCATGAGATCCATGTAAGTCATTTCAAAACTGCACTAGGGAGCTACAGAAAGCTCAGACACTGTGTTGGCTGAGACATACTAACTACAAGAGATTTAAACTAAACTGAATTGCCTAGCAATTTCACTTGCTTTAGATTAAGAGAAAATAAGCACAATTAATATGATTCAGCTGGTACCATATTTTGATGGTGCTTGTACTTAGCTGCTGTTCCTGGAAGAAACTTATAGACTCGGGTGCACCAAAGAGTAAGAAAATATGTTCTCCTGAGACCTTGCAAGAAAGAATGAGCATAACAAAGAAGCTCCATAATGCAGCAAAGTGAAGAACTATGTAAAATTATTTACCACCAAAAATATTATTAAAGGAACATTTCTGAAGTATTAGCAATGGGGATTAGAGCATCGTCTTATTAATTATAATGTACCATGTGTCAGGTATTGCAGAAATATGGAAGGAAAGGGAAGGTGACTTTGCTCCTGCCAGCTTCCACTATAAGACAGGAGGCAAAAGGTGGATGCAGACAGGGTCCAAAATACCAGTGAGACAAGAGTCATCAGGATCATATATTGAGTCTCAGCATGCCTGAGGACAGACATTGTCAAGGTTTGTGTTATTGACCTATCAAGTGGCTTTGAAAAATAATGAGATAAAATATTTTCAAATGTTTCTAAAACTAAGAGACACATCCCAGGGAGAGAGGGATTCCAGGAAGTTCAGAGTTAATGCTCAGCAGTTTGATGCTGCCTGAAAGTGTAAATAGTCTAGGAGATTCAAAATTAGAGCAAGAAAACTATCATTGCAGGGTGTTTCTCAGCTGGTTTGAGGTGATGATATGACTCCCTTGAGGCCCCATCCAACCTGGTATTCTACAATTCTGTGCATAACTTTATTGGACCATAAGGTACAGAGGAAAAATGGATCAGAGGACAGAATCTTTATGTTGACCATAAACAGTATTTTAGAGTATGCCAGCTCCTCCTAAAAGGCAATTTAACTGTGTTTCAGAAAAACAGGTGGAGAGCCATTGTCAGACAGAATCACAAAGAGTAAGGTTTTAAGAAGAGATTTTCAGATAAAATCAAAGGTAAGTGCCAGGATAAAATGATTACAGAGAATACAGGGTTTTTCTGGTTGATTGTATGTGGTAGAAGAAATAAAAACATGCTAACTGAAGAAAGGGCGAAATACTAGAGGAGGTTCTGTGGGAAAACAAGGTGAGGAAGTCAAAGGAAGATGAGACCTACCCATATGAGAAAGCTGCTCCAGGAGAAGAAGCGGTAGTTGAGGCAAGGCCATGTCATTACTCTGATTTCTCCTCCCTTGGAAGCAACTGACAAGACCTCTTTGGAGGACAATTGACAAGACCTCTTTGGACAAGAACTTTGGGACAACTGAACACGTATGCACAGAGGAAGCATGATTCAGCTAAGCCAGAGGCAGGGGATAGAGCTAAAGGAGGACAAACATACTCAGCATGGCAGAAGAATTCAGTCTGTTGATGGCATTTATGCCAGAGATGCCCCATAGCAAAAGCAAAAGAAGCAGACGCTGGAGGGCAGCCAGGTTGTAACCTGATGATGGTAAAGAGGAGTGAGCAATTAGAGGCTGCAGAAGGGAAATACTTTTAGAAATGTGTGTCACTAAGGCATAAACACAGTGCAAACACAGGCATTTTGATAAGCTATGCCTTTAACTGCACGTATTGTTTTTGAGAGCGATCTTTAAGAGACAGAAATGTGGCTCTGCTTCAGCTGAGGGAATTGGAGATGCAGAAAGGGATAATAGGTAGAGTTTCACATGCAACATCACCTTAGTGCCTACCTCCCTGTTTAGTGATTGTGTAACCACAAACAACATGATTTCATTAGAAATAAGTGATGCAACAGACAGGACACTTTCTCCAGGCTTATGAATTCTACTAGCTACGTTGGCCCATAAATAGTACGAGGTGTGTTAGCAGGTGGTTGAGTAACCTCTTGAAGACAGTTCCACAGACCAGATAGTGAATCTATTCAACATGTCATTTAGCTAAAGAGCCCTCTCTCTGGCTTACTGCTCTTACCTCAAGATCCAACACCAAGTGAGAATCTGCTAGGACCTCCACTTGACAAGATGATTAGCAGCAGGCTGCACATCCATACCAATTAAGCAAGCACAGAGTACTCTCTGTCCAGTGTCCTACTACTGAAGCTCATCCTATTCACCCACAAGTAAGTCACTATTGCAGTTTAGCTAGATCATGTGGGGACATAAAAGGGATGGATCTGAGGAGCAAGAGGAAACATCTGGAATTAACAAGGACAAAACAAAACATATTAACAACTATGGAAGCCCATCAGCTCACATGAGCTCAATGCCTTTCCCAACCACCTGCACAGATGCTGGTGGAGATTGTGCCATGTTGAGCATGCAGCATTCAGCTGCTGCACCCACTCAGGGAAAGACACTCAAAAAAGCAAGATGCAAATGATGCTTTCTGGCTACCAGACAGCCTTGTAAAAAAATCAGATCTCCTACTATGCACAGGAACAAGTAGCAGGTAGCTTGCACAAAAGGTTCATGTGAACATTAGCAGCCTGGCATTAGTGGCTCTTGGCATTTATAGAGGGAAACATCTTTCCAGCCCTCTGTTTCCTTCTGGCTCTGGTACAGATGCTGTCATGAAACATGTTTTTGCAGACAGTTTACATTTTAATATGCTCTTTCACCTTTCCCCCTTACATCAGTATGACTTTCCAGTGGTGGGATTCCCACCTTCCCAGAGAGGCACTTTTTACCTCTAAAGAGTAAAAACTTCAACACATGAGAAGGTAAAAAAACACCATTTCATTAAAAGTTACCAAGTAGTTTCTCTCTCATTTACAAATTGTCAGAGAGCATTGAACATGGCACAGCTGGCAGAAAGGGAAGGCCTGGTGAACTGAACTGCAGCTGCTGAGCAGGGATAGTAAAATTTCCAAGAATTCCAAATAATATAATTGACCCCAGTAAAATTACATATTACCCTGCAACCCAAAAAAGGGACTTGTTGGAAGAAAATAGGTAACTGAATGGTTCAACAGAGCTCTGGCATTCACCAAAGGTATATTTTTTGGAGGAAAACTCAGGCCCAGAGATGCAGTTAGCATTTTGTGTTTTCTGCTTCAGTGAAAAGGACAGGAGATTTTAGTTCCAGCTGTCCTTTTGTTGGGAAAACCCATTCACATAGTGCTTTTGCTGTGTCTTGAGTCACACAGTTTCATGTCTAGGAGAAAAATACTAAAATGAATGCATTCTAAAACTCCACATTAAAACAGAGATCAATCTGCTCGGTGCTGTCACCACCACAAATTACATTCAAACCTCATATTGCATTGCAAATACTCTTTACATGATACTAATTTTTCACATTTTTCTCTAGGAACTTAAAATCAATAAAATAATTGTTTCCATTGCACACTTGTCTTCATAACTATCTGATTTACCTGAAACAGTCATGAAACCCTGTCGTTTGACACATTTAAAACATAACCGAATGAAACTTAACCAGAATAGGAAACATTCACATACATGCTGTCACGTGTCCTCACTCCACAAATAAAAGCCATTATTTCTAATGTTTTCATTATTTTTAGGTAATCCATTTGCATTTTCAACAAAAAGAGGGAGGAGGGAAAAGGAAGCATACGATTTATTTTTTTTTACACTGCCCTTTAAAAAAGGGCTACTACAGGCCAGTTTGAACTTCCTTTATTGCACAACATCTTGTTTTCCATCAGCTAAAAACATTTCAAAATAAAAAAAAAAAAAAAAAAGAAAGAAAAAAAGAAAGTTAATGTCATTCAATAGAAAAAAACTAACATTTGTCCCTTAAAAAGAAAGAAGTATGCCACAATCTTACCAGCAAGGAATTCTGACGAACAGCAACACTTGTCCTGTCAGCTCCCACACCTCACAAAGCAGAGAGGAACCTCTTACAGAAACTGGTTGCAATGCTGAAATTGCCTAAGAGGAAACTGGTCTCTTTTACAAGCCATGACTACGTAAACCCTAAGCCAGGCATCAAAGCAAGTGCTAAAAGCCTTGCCTGCCAGAAGTATTTATCCCAGAAACAAGGTATGTGGAAATGGGGTAGGGGACAGAACAAAAAAATTAGAAATATTATAATCAGTAGCTTTTTTTTTTTTTTTAATAAATGGAAACTACCTTAAAAGCTATGTTATTGTATGTTTCTGTGAGGAGGTTCAGAGTGTATTGCAAAAGACAGGAGAAAGCATATTACAGATGTAATATGTAACAAAGCACACTGCCTCAGAGCAGTGCCTGTAGCTAGCTCATTCCCCACAGCACCCCTTCACCTTCCTTCTCCTGGGAACCCTCCAGGGTCCAACCCTGCACACTGAGGTGAGGGAGAGCTCAAGGCAGCCCAAGCCCAGCCATGCTGAGGCCAGGAAACCCTCAGGACAGAAAGAAGGATGGGGCATGAGAGGCTATGGGATCTTTTTTTTCTGGGTCACCTGCAAGGTGAATCCTAGGAAACACTATCCAGGTAGGGATAGGGCTGATAGCAAGGCTGGCAGAAGGGCGCATGGGTCTAATACTTTCAAATCAACAATTTTCATTTCCCATTTCTCTTTTTTTACTACATGATGCAAGGACAAGCCAAAATTAATAACCCTGTTAAAAATACAGGACAGATACTTCCATCAGTTGCAAAAAGACTTTGTAGTTTTGGGTACTTTCCTGATTTGTGTATCAGAGTCAGCCACAGGTATGTGAACTTCAAGAACAAATAAAAATCCAACAATAGTACAAACATAAATAATTTTTATTGCTCTCTCTACACAGCTCTCTACTTATTTCACATCCCGCATTAGTCTAGAAAAGAGAGATCATGCACTTTGTCAGATCTACGCTCATTCAAAGTGAAAGACATTGCTAAAATAAGGTAGATCATTGCATACTTAAAGTGAATTTTTTCTTTTTGACTCAATATTATATTACAGACCAGTTTCTTCAAAGCAGGACAGAGGGATGTATGTTGCTGTCTAGGGATTCTCCTGTTTCCTCAGATCTCTCCCTGCTGTGGCAGGGAAATTCCAGGGTCCAAAGGCAAGTAAAGGAGACAACCATAGACCTGAATGCTTTACTATTCATGATATTGAAATTATAGTGCCACCTGTAGGACATCCAGAATTTTAATTTGGGCCTTGCTGATGCCACAAATGCCAGTTATAATTATAAGGCTTTCTCATAGTCTTGGCAGAAGCATAAGAACATAGAAAACAGATGACTCACATCAGTCTGTGGGGAGTAACTTAAAAGCCTTGCTCATATTGAGCAACATACACTGTTTTAAAGTACCTCAAGTGCACCCAGAAGCAGATATTTTGCTATGGAAATGAAACTTTGTTGGGAGGGGGACTTGTCAGTACAATCTACGTATAGTCCGTCCACCTTAGAGCTGATGCCACTGATGGCAGGGGAGAACTGCCACATCGCCAGCTGCTTCCAATTGAGACAAACATCACCCCCAAATAGATGAAGCTGAGGAAAGTTTCCATTATGGACGCACACCATTGTGTTATGATTTTTTCTTAAATTTTTAGCTATTGACTATGTAACTCAATGCATCACACTGCAGTGACTTGTATTGTGCTGCACTCAGATGGTACCTTGCATCACTGTTGGGGAGCACTCCTATTTCCTTCAGAATACACTAATGAACTTACTTTATGTTGCTTTCTCTTCCTCCCCCTTCCCTTACCAGCAGATTAATTTTCCACTTTTCCAACTCATAGCTAAGGTGATGTCTGTAAAGAATTCTCTCCAATGTATCATTGGAAGACTCGCCATAAGACAGAGGTAAGTAGATGGTACCTTTATTATGAAATTTCCATTAATAATATTGGAAGTGGAAAACACTCATCAGATTAACTCAATACCTCTGCTGTTGCAAACAAACTTAAAAGAGGAGCTATACAACATGTTTGATGGCAGCTTCTGCTTGATGTTCAGCTGTGGTCAAAAATAGAAAATGTTCAGACAAACGAGGAAAGGAATGGTGAATAATATAATGGATTTAAGAATGCTTTTGTTTAAATCAGTGGCAGTTTTGTGGAGAATACTATGTAAAATAACCATCAACAACAAACAATAGAAAGAATTCTGGAAGACTAAATAGCAAAGAGTGGAAAGAATGATGACGAATTGCCAGGGAAAGAAAGCTTTTGTAGTAAGAAGGATTTTAATAAAAACAATGCTTTGTAGCATGGCATAACTGATAAGGGATTCAACATAAATATTTGAAATTATGATTTATGTGGGGAAAACACAACTCTCAGTCATATAAAACAAAAGAGAAAGGAACAAACAATTGAAGGTGATAAACAAAATGGACAGAAGGAAATGAGTTTGAGCACAATATCTGGAACTCACTGAAGCTGTGAACTGAGTCTGGAATTTGGTGAAAAATTTAATATATTACACTGTGAAGCAGAGCAAATAGTGATCTGTTGAGTGCAGAGAGGAGTAAACAAGGCGATTTTCATGAAAATTAGGTTGAAATATACATGTCATATTTCACAGCATAAGAAAGTTATTCTCTGGGTTTTACGAGCTTCTTATAGCCATAACATTGACAGAGAGTAAGAGACCCCCAATAAGCTTTCAAGTAGTGCTGTACATGTACATCACAAGAACAAAAATTTCAGCAGAATAAGTGATGCAAAGAGTTTTTAAAATAGCATGAAATTGTGTAAGTACATGCTGTAGAAATCACTAGGCTTCCACATAGAGACATGGGGGAGGATGAAGTAGAAGAGAGATTTTCAAAAGAACTTTGAAATCTTTGACAGCTTGCCAACATGGCTACGAGGACACAAGAAACCTCAGGGTGAGGAAAACCACAAAACTTTAGGAATTCACAATTGCCATTGTCTGGGAACCTCTTATGAGGAATCAAAGGACTAAGGAAACAATAACCAAAATTGTATGTACCAGGAACATGAGGGCAGCTCTTAGAGATATGAAGAGTATGGCATGGGGAAAGCAGGCAGTTTAAATTATTTTTCATTGTGTTTCTATAGCAGATTTCAAATCTTTTTGATCTGGTCATTGTGCAGGGGAGAATACATCTGCCTGATTGCAAATTCAAAACATAGCTTCTGTATTTTCTCCTTGAGCCTAGCAGCTCACATGAATCAGAAAAAATGACTCAGTTTGCAGCTTATTTGCTGAGAATGGAATCTCATTAGACACTGCAACTTTTTTATTCAAAAATGCTCCGTGTTTGTTCCTTACCAGACTGGAAAGTAAGGTATTTGAGCCACCCTTTGCCTATTCAGCCAAAATAGTAACCACTGACTGTATCAAAAGTTATGAAAAAGGCACTGAAAGCAGATTACTTACCACTTACAAACAAATCCTATTGGTTGCATTACTTCTGCCACAGGCTGAGGAGACCACAAATAGGATGAGATGAGTCTCTGTCAACCAATATGATTCACATTTGCCATACCCATCTGTTACATGCAAACCAGCTGCTGATGGCTCTTAACATTTATGATTGAAAGCAACACTCCCACTAGCATAAAGTTTTCTTTCTAAGTGGTAAAGATGTTCCAGCTTCCTCTGTGAAGCTTCTATTTCAACTTGTTTCACATAATGAAGTTAACTTGCAACTGAAAGCACTAACCAGCCCTTGAACACTCCAACATTGAGAGAATGGTGAGGTTTATACCCATCATATCAGTTTTGTATTTCTACCTTTCTCACATGAAATCAACCTCACAGGACCATTATTTGCAAAATCAAAGGAGATTAAATCAGCTGTGTTTTTACCTCTACCATTTGGATAAATACCAGTGTAGGACTGAGAATAAAATAATGATATACAACAGGGGACTGGCAGCAGTGAATGAGCAGTTGGAGACTCCAGTCCCAGCTCACACTTGACTTTGAACTGACCACTTCCACAGCTTTACTTCCACACTTTTAAAGGAGGCACAGAGTAATTACCTACATGGAGGAACGTTATGAAAAATGACTAATTAATGCCTCTAGAGCATTTGGAGCTTCTGAGATTAAATGCTTCACAGGAGGGCAGTACATTAGCTGTCTTCCTGGTGACAGAATTATCAGGAAAGAAAAGCATCTTTGAAATGCCCAGAAATTTCTAAATGTATTGGAAACAAACAGTTGCCAAAGTTAAACATTATACACTGGGTTTTTTTGCAGCAGTATATTAATCAAGGAGTTTAACTTGTATACACAATCCTAAATCCCATTCTTTGCTTCAAAGATACTTCTTGCACAACCTTATGCCACTACTTCCCTTTCATCTCTGATAAAAACCCATCAACAGTTTCTGTTGTATTAACACTGCTGCTGCTTCTCATGGCTGTAAACATTCAAAATATATTGTTTTGCCAGAGAACTTGCAACACCTTCCCATTGCAAATATTAACAATGAAATTTTCATCATTAATCCTGTGACAGAAACTCAGAGTTCCAGATATACTGGAAGTATGATGAATTTGCATCCTGGGTTGTATTGATACTAGCATAGCCAAGAGATCAAGGGACATAATTATTCCCTTTTGCTTTGTCTGAACCTCATCTAATTACTATATTCAGTTTGGGACCCACTATAAGAAAACTCAACAGGGAACACAAGAATGCTTGGAGCTGGAGCATTTGTGCTGCAATGAGAAGCTGAGGGATGGAGACTTTGTCAGCTTGTAGGAGGGACAACTTCAGGAGCCATCTAGCACAAGCCTTCCACCACCTAAGAATGGATGGAACCAATATCAGAAAGATTATGGAGGAAATCTCTCCTCAGTGGCAAAAGCATGAGACACAAAAGGCAGAGGTCCAGACTGAATATAAAGAAAACCTCTCTCCCCATGAAGACAGTGGGACCACTGACCCAGAGAGGTTGTGCAGTCTCTGTCCTTGGAGAGTTTCAAGACTCAACAAGATAAAGCCCTGAGCGAGTTAGTCTGAGCTCACAGCTGAGCCTGATGTGAGTAGGAGGCTGCACTGAGACCTCTGGAGTTTCCCTCCAGCCTGGGTGGTACAATAAGCCTGTGATTCCCTGTTAGATCCAAACCTACCTCTAACTAGTAGTTTTCAAAAAGCAATATATCTATGAATACAAATAGAAGTGCAGAAGAACCTGGGTATTTACTCAGGTTTGTAAAAATCTGTCCTAGACTTCAACCACAAAATATCACTGCCAGGGATACAGTAATGAACCAACGTTGCACACTTTCAAAAATATGTTCCTTTAGAAGAGAAAAGAAAAAAGATAAAAAAAAAAAAGATAAAAAAAAAGATAAACCAACAAGACACATTTTTTTGTATTCCCTTTCAGCCATATCTATTCTGTTTGAGGTCATTTTGCAAAAGCAAAAATCGAAAAGGAAAAAAACCTAATATATTTCTTCAAAATTAAAAGAATTAAAAGTGACAATGTACTGGGGAAAGAATAAAAAACACAACAACTTTATTTTCACACATTTCAAATTTATTTTGTCAAGTAACTCCAGAGTTGTGCTCTAAGCTTTCTAAACACAGCCCATCTAATTACTTGCAAAAAAACTCAAAAAAAGGGTAAGATGTAAGATAAAAACACAAAAAAGTCAATGCAGTCATTGACTCGTGTCTTCAAATTCAACAATTCATCAATAAAAAATGAAGTGACTGGCAATGTTTCTAACTCAATCATAACTTAGGGTAGTATGCACTGCATTTCACATCAAACACTGTCACAATAAAGCCATCTGAAATACAGAGCCTAATTACTGCCTTCAAAAACCCTTAACTTGCAAAAGGTCAGGTTTTGAAACATAGGTAAGAAAAGGCTGGAAAGGCTGATATACCGTGGTCTTTTTGTTTGCACATCTATTTGTCAAGTAAAGCCTCTTCAAATGATACTATCATTAGGTGTACATGCATCATCTGTATTCATTTGGGTTAACTTAGTTTCCCCAAATCAACTTCGCTGGAAGCCTATTTCCTTCGTGCTGAGGAAAGCTAACTGCTGAGAAGAAAACACACCTCCAAGGAGAGCAAAAGGGGTCATGTCACAACATTAATATCTTCAGAAGAAAGAGCACTAGCCTCGGCTGCTTGTCATTTCTCATCAGTATTTTCTGCTGAGGTTGCAAATCCTCCATGATCTTTACTTCCTCTTTCTCTCTTCCTCCCCTCCCAGCACAGCAGCCAGGATGAGGAAGGTGAAGGATGCTTAGCAATCACTCTTTCTGCCCAGCTATGATTTTTACCCTTCCTTCATGCCCCCAGCCTATTTTCTCCTTCATCAACTGTCAGTCACAACAAAGTGAGAGAAGGGAATTGAAGAATTTTGTGATACATCTCAGGAAACATTTGAGTAATTTTGGTCTAGAGGTTAAAGACCTCTCTTTGAGAGAAAATTTTGAATCAGCTCCTATGCTAGTACCTATGTATTAGGCTTCAAGAAATGTAGTTGAGACTCACTGTTCCTTTTTTACCAAGTCATTTTTCTTTGAGGTTCCTATGTGCCTCAACAGTGCACTTCACCTTAGTAAAAAGTTAACTCTGGAACTCTCCAAACATCTGAAGAAACAGAGCTCATTTAAAGCCATTGTATAAATGCGGAACCTGAAAATGTTAGGGTTAGGTAGTACCTGGATTAAACAAAACCAAATAAAACTCTAGAACAGGTGTGACACTTCTAACTACAGTTTTACATTATGACACCAGTTCTGTTCAAAAGTGTGTAAAATCTCCTATGCAGGCATACTGAGGATGTCATTGCTGATTTCTGCTTTATCATCATGAGCAATTGCTTAACCAGTTTTATGAAAAGCCTTCCAGGTGTTCCTTGATTAAAGAGAAAACGTTATCTATTGTATCACCAACTCAAACTTTCAAGCTCATCACCAACTAGCAGTAATTTATTTTCCATTTCCACCAGAATGGAGCAGTCTTTAGGTAAGCTTCCATGAAAGCAAAGTTTGACCGACTGGAAATGAAGCAAAGGAAAAGCCCTTCTGCTGCTCTCCACCCCACAGGCAGCATGACTCAGTGGTCACACAGTGACACTTCAAAGCAGGGTTCATCCTCTGCTCCACCTGAACTACTCACATCAGGTTTGAAAAATAAATAAAAATTAGTTTGTTTGTTTGTTTGTTTGTTTGTTTTTTAATGCTCTGGACTGGATCAGAGTCAAGGTGATCTCAGACCCTATCTTTGACAATAGCTGAAATACCAAAATGAGATGCAGGAATAGAAACACTGTAAAGGGAGGCATCCATGGGGACCTCTGCCATTCCACAGTCTGGGCACATCCTGAAGGAAGATTGGTGGAGCTTCCATGTATGCAACATCTTCTCCTCCCATAAACTTTTCTTCTTGTTTTTTAAATCCATTTATACTTTCAGTAAAACCAAATACCCACCAACACCCACAGTTTGTGTGGTACAAGAAAAAGTACTTCCTTTTTGCCTAAATTTACAGTCAAGTTTGTTGAGGTCTTTTGGTTGTGTTTTTGTTTGTTTGTTTTTGTGGTTTGGGGGTTTTTTTGTTTGTTTGTTTGGTCTTTTGGTTGGGTTTTGTTTTTTTAAATAAATGGAGCAAATTAGTTTTTCTATGATAAAGTGAGTGTTCATTGCCACCCTGTAACCATCTCTATGCCAGTCATGGAAAAGGTCTCTGGCAGACCTTTACCACATTACCTTTCAATCCTCTTTTGCAAGTTGAGAAACACCCGTGTTCTGAAACCCCTAGTTCTGCTTTTCTGTATATTTTTTCTGACCTTCACTTCCCATCTTTTAATTAGCTGTTAACCCACAGAAGACCTGTAGCTGTCTAGCTGGCACAAGCCTTTGGCAGTAGCCCAGCCAAAAGATTTCTGGAAATCCAAGCCCACTGCACTGATGTGTACTTAAGCAAATAGTGCAATGGGCCAATAACAACAGATTTGTAGAGTAAAAGAGGTGATGCCAACATGCACACAAATACTGCAAGAGAGCAGTCGTAGTCAAGTCTCATGGGCTCATCAGCAGTGCGCTCCAGGAGCATATGTGATTTAATATTATACTAATTTTGTATAATATGAGATCAGACTACTGTGTGTACCACAGCAAGGTACGTGAGGAATAGTCAGGATATCACTTTCAGAAGTGCACTCATGGTCTGAATCAACCCACCTATGGAACCATGTCCTCTATCAACTAGATTCACCTTCAATTTGGGTTTGCTCACTAATCTAAAAAACTCTAGGTTTGTCATCTTTACCCCAAAAACCCCAAAGTTAAGATTACTCTCATTTTGTAGGTGTGAATTCAGCTGGTTATTAATTTTGCAGTTTCTACTAATTTGGTAACTTGTAACTAGTTCAGCCAAAAAATTGCATATCACAGTATATAACTTAGAGCTTTCTTTTCCACTTGCTTTAGAATTCTGCATCAATACTGCCAGAGGCTGGTGGTCTATCAGTCTTTCTTGCTTAAAAAATTTATAAGGTATCCTTGTGACATCTATGTTTGGGACTGTCCTTTGATTTCTTTCACACAAAAAGGCTCTCCTCTAGCAATATTTAGTACAAAGACTCATTTAACACTGTTTATTAGGGTCTTGTCAGATTTTTGTACTTTTTTTACAACTCAGAAAGTATCAAAATCTTTTCCTAGTTTCTGTTTCTAATGATCAGAAAGGATTTTGGTTTGTCCCCCTTTTTTTATTATTTAGGCAACTAATCCAAGTAGACTAACCACTATTTACCAGAAACTAGTCTTTTCCATTTCACTTTATTGGATGAGATTTCTATTAATTTGAAAAATGCCTTTTTATTTTGGATACACTCTCGGAATTCTCTGTTTATATATATTACTACTTTTCAATTTATCATTGGTACATTTTAAATCTTCCTTGGCAGGTGATAAACATTTACTCTTAGTTTCTGGTAATGCCATGTTTAAATAGTCTTGATACCATTTCAAACAACTTCTCATTTTAGCTGGGCCTCTTACTTTTCTCTTAACACACATTTTCATAACATTTAGGTCCACTTCTAAATTACCTTATTTTGTTTCTCAACTACCAGACTGATGCCAAATTTGAAGTCACTATGGTTCCTACTGAAAAGTGGTTCTTAGATCTTATGCCAGACTGCTGTGCATTGCTCAGGCTCATCTGAAGACTCTTGTTTTATGGGTTGGCTTGTTAATTCTTTCAGGAAGGAGTAACTTCTAGTATGAGTAGTAATAGAGTTACACTTGTTTAACCTAATGAAGATAAGAGATGCAATGCTATTCTTGATATTTCTCCTAAGCACTTTGTTACAGACATCTGGAATTAAAAATTTAGCCAGGATGTTTTCTTTCTTCTCATTAAGCACTTCCTACTAAAAAAAAAAAATTCTGTAGATTGCATACTGATGCTTGCTTTCTCAGCAAGCTGGAATATTAATAATAAATAATAATAATAAAAAATAAAAACTTCAACCTTAAACCAGGGCTTGGGACACTGCTCCCTCTGCAGCTCCAGTAAGCCGAGGAGGACTTAGGAGGCTTTTGCTGCTCCCTGCTCTGGCACTGGTGACACCAGGCAGGAAAAGGCAGTGTACCGTGACACCTGGCAGAAGAAGGCTGAGGCCAGGCTCTGCACCATGCCCCAGCCATATGCAGAGCAGTTGCTCACCTCTCTTGCTATGAAAACCTACTTAGTTAGTACCGCATGTGGTTGCACAGGTTAAGCATGCATTTGCACAGCAGTGTATTTACAGAAACCTTCTATCCCATCCCTCAGGCTGTCTGCCAGAAACACTCAACTGCAGCAGTTCAAGACTTCTCTGTAGCCTAACCCTACACCAAAAATTTGAACTGGTGTATGACCCAGCCTCCACCAGCCATGGAGTGTTTAACTATTAACTACTCCTTGGGCCGTGAAAGATCTACAGCAGCAGCAAACTTCCTGGTCTGGCCACTGTGCTGCAGCTGGAAACAGGAGTTTAAAGAGCAGAATGTGAACGCTGGTGGAGTGACCTCCTCCAGCAAAGAGGAAAGCAGGGACTTTGCTTGCAGGAAGGGCTGATGCTTTGGAGAGATCAGATTTCAGTGAGAGACTCTTATGCTCAGAGATAAGGAATCTAAAAAGACATCAAGTTTCTGTCCATGAGTCCATCAGGTCCATCTAATCAAAGGGCAAGAGAAGCTGGTTATGCTGGAGCAACCCTCAGTTTTATAGAATATTAGGTATGACAGGTATACAAAATATTCAATAAAGCACTAGTCATAAATTTTTAATCCCATGAATGGTAGTCACATTAAATACTTACATGTCCTTTCCCAATCTTGCCCTGTCACATTCAGGAAAAACCAAAAAGAACATTATATACACCCAGAAAGCTTTGGGGAAATATGTGGGAAGGTATTTTGAAAGAAGTGCCAGATATGTCAGAGATTCTACCAAAATCTGTAGCAGATAACAGCTTTGTTTTAATTATTACAACCCAGCAGATACTCCTCCTCCTGCAGCTGTCAACTCAACCTTCTGCTATCAAAGGTGACAACAATACATGTATCCTGTCCCCAGTGAGATCAAGCTCTATATGTACACCAATGGAGCAGGCAGAGGAACATTGCAAATCACAGACTCTGAGCCCCTTTTTACACAAGTATTCTGTACCACAGTTCAAACCATTTGCTACCCTCTTCTCCAGCAAGGAGAACTGTAAGCATTCCAGTCCAGGAGAATGAGACAGAAATAAGAGTTTGGCCTTGACCGCTTCTGTTACTGCAAAATGAAAGTGGAATTGCTCCAGATGTTGGAAATCTTAATGGAAAATTGACAGTCATTCTGGACAGAGAAATATCCAATAAATTCTCTACAGCCACAGGAACTCCATCAAGCAGAGGTCATTCTAAGGATTAAATAACTGCTAGGGATCACTACCATGTACTACCAAATGATACACAGACACTGAATAGTTAAGAAATTGCCAGCAGGGAAGAAAGTCCATCTGTAGAATAGCATTAGTTTAAAATTCCAGGGTTTTCCACTCCAACATTTGCTTCGCAGTGCTGGGTAAATTTGGCTTATTTCTGTCTCTGTTCCCCAGGTTACTCCAAGAAAGTGACATCTGGTATTTCCTGAAGGTAGAAGCTTTGTGAAGAGCAGACATCAATCCACTAAACAATAAAGGAACTTCGGCTCCTTAGCTCTGGGGACTGCAGCCACCAGGTACCACCCAAACCGAGTTGTAATTATTATTAGATGCCAATCAAGATCAATTTACCTCATTAACAGAAGCAGTTAACCTTTCAAGTGATGAACTAAAAAGATACAAAGGCTACTAATTGTTGGCCCCACTCTCATGATTTTAAATTAATAAAGCTGGAAACAATGCCATAGCTACACTGACAGTGAAGTAAGCTCTTGGTGTGAGAACAGAAGGTACCATCCCACAGAAACATCCCTGCTCCAGGTGCTACCTGCACTCCAGCTCCCAGGAGCTGCCATGTAACAATGCCAACACATTCTTGACAGGCCCTTTGCTTAGGGTTATATGCAGCATTTGCTATGATCTCTGACAGCAGGGCGTAAGGATAGAACTAAACCTTCTAAACAATCCATTAGCGTCCAGGTGTTTACAAAATAAACTCCTCATATTTCCTTTCCAGAGAACACAAGTGACTGACCTGAACTGTTGGGTTTAATTCTAGTTTCACAACAGGCGGGGAAAAAAACAAAGAAAAAAAAAAAAAAAGTACAAAAAAAACCCACACAGCAAGCAGCTTTCTCCCCTCACCTCCTAAAATTTTCATATATTGCTAGATAAGGGATTTTTGCCAACTTACATAATGGTTTCCCTTCTCCTCCTCTTCCTTTAAATCCTCCAAGCTGGTGAAGCAGAGGATGTGGACAAAGATGCAAGAAGTCTGCATGAGAAAGAGCAGGGATCCTTGCTACATTATTGCCAGTCATGCTACAAACCTCCCAGACCTGACCAGGAGACAAGGTGAGTGCCGGAGTACCTCTGCCATGTGTGGATGATCCACATCAGAGATAATTACACCTCTGCTCAATGATTCTCTTCAGCGAGACAGATGGAAAAGACGAGTTCAGACAAACATGCACGGTTGGTATTCTTTCTATTTCTCTTCAGACCTACTGACATCCCCTTTTCCTGCTCCTCAAAGGACAGTTTTTAACTGGCTGCCCTCCCTCCAGCTACAGGAACACCCAGATCTGGGCAGCTACTTTTTCCAAGCCTCCAGCAGCCCAGCTGCACCCGAGCTTGAGTTGCAAATGTGACAACTAATTGGGGAGAAAAGCTCTGGGAGTTTGCTCTGCTGTAGATTAAGGGTGGGACAACTGGAAGAGGGCTGAGGTACTAAGGCCTTGTGACAACTAGCAGTTGTCTCAGTGGTTTTTACAAGTACCAGTTGTATTTACTCTAACTGAAGTGTTGCTGTCTGCAATAGAAATTCAGGTTTCCCATGGCTGCTTCCCAATTCAACATTCATGAAAGAGCCAACACCCGTGGTCAGGATCAAGGCCTTGTCATGGTAGATAAAGAAGATGACATCATCCCATCCCAAAGACCTGGCAAAGATAAAGAGGAAGTAAAACGATGGCAATGTTCCTGGAAAGGGGAAGGACTAATCCAACTATTCCTCCTCTTTGCTTCTATCAAAATAATTATTATGTGTAAAGCCCTGATTGCATGCATACACGTAAACAAAAATCAAGACTCCAACTCAGAGATGAGAGGCTGTTTAGCTAAAGTCTGCTAGCTCCTGCCTGTAATAATCTTCCTGACTTCTGATTAGAGCCAAGAAAAGGGTTTAGCATTTTTCCTGTTCTCTAATCTAATGCTGTTTGTAAATGCATTTTTCCTTCCTCCTATCTTTCCAGTTGGTTTTATTTATGTAGACATGACAGTGTGGTAAATTTCAGACCTATAATTTGTGGCTTCCTGACTTGGGGATTGCTCTGAAGTAGTTCTCATGTGGCTGTTCCTCCAGCTAAATATTTACACACATATATACCACGTATATCTTTTAACTTACGTGCATGGGCAAGGGCTCTGCATGCTTCACATAATTTTTCAGAGTGTACATGTGTTTCTGATCATGACAACATATTGAAAATATGTGCCTACAAAACACATTTAAAGTGTATTTACACAGAACAGTATGTGCTTACCCTTGTGGTGTTTGCTATACATAGAAAAGCTGAAGAAGAAACTTACTCTGCAAGTTCTTCTCTTATTGATTGCATCCAGGTTTCCACTGCAATTCAGTATATATTATTTTTCACTGGTATGGAATCAGTTCAATTGTGTATTCTGATAATGTACATGATAAAGCACGAGACTGTTCCCTGAAGAGACATCTGGCCTGCAGAGCCCTTGCCATACATCAGTTCAACAGCAATGATGATGCAGGAATAAGCATCATTCTCCTGCTCAGTGTCTACTGAGAGACCACAGCTGACAGATCTTCAGTGTATGAAAAAGGAGAATTATAAACTTCTACCAATGTTCATTGCCATAATATTTAGCATATACATGCTTTGAATCTATTTTCTTAAAAATAAAATTTTAAAACTCCAGTAGATCCAATCTTATCTTCAAGAGTCATATTAAGCAGTCATTTAGATCCAAAGCCCTTTTTCTTTGGTTGTTATATCTTGTGGATGAAGCCAAACAAGTCATTCTAAATTTCCTTCCTGATGGCAAGCCCATAGGTACTTCTTTATAAGGAGTTTCACTCTGAATATATTGAACAATATGCTAGATGCCCCATCAAAAGTCAGTCACCTTGTTGACTTCAAATAAGACATATAAAGAACAATGAGTAGTTTCTGATTGCCTCAGTTTTGAAAGTATTCACTCTTACGAAACTTTGTAATATGAAAGTTAAACATTACTTACGCTACTATAACCTTCCTTTTCCTACTGCCAGGACACAAAACAGAAGGCTGCAGCAGCTCCAGCACCTGTGCTCACAGCTTGCAACTTCCCAGTTAACAGCTACTCACCTCAGGGATAACCCTCCACTGCTTATGAAATACAAAGTATATTCAACCACAGCCCAAAGATGTTAACACGTTCAAATAAAGGATATTTAACAAAAATTACTCTGGCTTTGGTCCATTAAAAACTCAAGCAGTCCTTTAAATGTCCACAGTGCCACATCGATGTACTCACATACTGGTAAAAGCTTTCAGGACCAGGGCCTAAATAAAGTAGCTTTTACAGGCCTTTATAGTATGTAGATCTACAGAAGATGATCTGTTCAACTTATACATGTTCCTTTTCATCATCATTACCTTGAAAGGATTTTTATTTATTTGCATGACTGGACAGTCTGTGCTTTGTATGAATACCCATATTCATCCGTAGAGGACAAATATCTTTCTCGCACCTCAAAAGTTTGTCAGGGAGCAAGCAGAGACAGACAGACCCACATAGCTCCACCATGCAGTCAAATGCCACAAATAAACAGGAAACCATGAAAGCAGTTTCCAAAGGATTGCATATCTGGCTGCCATACACAAGCTTCTTGTCGTAGTTAGAAAAAAGTAAATTTGTACAACTCAGAATCTTTTTGCTACCTATTTGAGACAAAAGAAAGGGATGAACAGACCAGAAAGTCCAACCAATGCTAGTCACCACTGACACCTCCTCAGTAGCCCAGCTAGTTCAGTATTGTTGTGCTCTTCTACAGCAGTCATACAGATAAAAGCCTGCCTGCCCGACCAGTCAGACTGCAAGTGTCATCTGTTCACACAGTGGTATTTGAAAAAAATTATAAATAATACAGAAAAAAAACCCTGTCAGAAATGCCAGGGGAAGGCTAGCCTTTTGCATGGATCCTTTTGAAATAAATCTGTACAAAGCCATAGGACAATATGCTATATAAGTAAGACACATTTTGGTGGTCGCTGTTCTCACACTCACGCAAAAGTTCCCGTCTTGTCCAAGACCGTCATGGGCTGATGTAGGATCTTCCAGGGCTGCCCACTTAAGATGATGCAGTTTGAAGAAAAGCACAGGATCTCTCCAGCTGTCCCTCTAATGTTGTCACATGCTCTGTGAAGGGAGCAAGGTGAGGACGCTCCAGTATGCAAGGAACAGAGTACTGTATCCAAGAGAAAGATCTTCCCCAGCCATAGGCCTTCTGACTAAAACCACAGGCACAAATGCCTCAGGACACCAGTGAGGAGAAGGTGCCAATCTTGGAGGAGTAAGAAGGCATGAGGTTCAGAGGTGCTACCACACTGTGCCTGTTTTTACCTCGCTTGATGACGGTGCTGTGTGGATAGACTCTGCAGACATCATGTTTCACATATGGTGCAGGATCCTCCTCTTTGCTCTAATCTACAATCCTCCTCAGGGATCTTCAGCAACACCCAGTGCTCCTGGCGTAACAAGATAATCAGACAGACACCTTGGCTCCTCCAGCCATGGCTCAGTCTCTACCATGGCACAGAGGAGGACCACTCCTCCTCCACTGTCACAGGTTGGACCTGGTGCTGCCAAAGCCCTTTCCCCCTCAGTGGGAGGAATCCAGTGGAAACCACAGACACCAGGAGGACTATCAGCTCATTTGAGACCTTTCTTACAGCCCGTTGGTCTCAAAAGAAACTCTGGACTCCACCTGCTCTCACCCATCAACTGTCTCTTCCTAAAGAAAATGCTGAGCCCAGGACCACCTGATAGGGTCATTGGGAAGAAGGTACTGAAGAGAAGTTCTTTTGGGCAGTGAGAAGGCACAGGGCACATGATGGAATGTCTTAATAGAACAAATAGACTTTAAAGAAAAAAAAAAAACACAACACCTTTTTTTTTAAAAAAAAAAAAGAAAAAAGGAAAAAAAAAAAAAAAAGGTTAAGTGGCGCCTGATAGTCTACAATCTGTCAAGTTAAGCAAAAGCAAACAAGGTGGGGAAAATCTGCCTTGTAAATAAGGCAATTACAAATGTAGTTTCTACAATCTGGAACAAAGCCAGGATCTAAGTGTGCAGGACTGAGTGGAGAATCTGTTGTAAATTCCTCAAGTGAAAGTTCCTATTTAAAAGGCAGAGAATACCAGTTTTACAAAGGTCATGAAGTCACAGTAGTTTTTTCAAAGCCCAACTCTAAATGTCAATTTGACCTCTTTTTAAGGCAGAGACAAACACAGCTGCACTTGGAGTGTAACCTGTATACTAGAAAGCAAATAGCAATGATTAACAAGATATTTTGCACTGAACTTTGTGTAGACAGTCATAAAAAGACTGAAATACCTATTCAGTAAGCATCACAGCCTCAATTGTAAAAATTTATTGTTGTATATTCTCATTTTAAATGAAAAAAGAAAGTGAGATAAATATACTTCTCACACAGGTGTAAAGTTGCAAGTTACACATGAGGTGCATCATGAAACCTTTCACTTGAGCCTGCTTTTATCCCCTTTATAAGTAAGGGGGCTTGCTGTGGGGACAGGGTCATGACACAACTGGGAGATCTGTGTGCTTTTTCTATAGATTTTAAGTCTAAGTCCTTTGGGGAGGGTTGCAGCAAAGGTGAAAGTGGCTCTGAAATACAGAGCTGACAAGTCTTGCAATTCCACCTCTAAAATGTTATCTATAAGTACCTTAAATTTGGGCAAGATTCAAAAATATGTTTATATATACATACAGATACAAACATATAAATGTACTTATATAAAGCTCAGGCAAGCTCCACTGAAACTATGAAGTCAGACTGGAAGATTCACTTTAATTTATGAATAAAATGTAAAGGCTTAATGCAAACAGACTACGAGTCTTGTGACTGACTGGCAGACAATATACTGAGGCACTACATAGTCTTTATGATGCTTTGCTTCTCCTGATTTTTAGCTGAAGGTTAATTGAACACTGGCACACCCTACTATAAACAAATCCTGTCACAAAACCAAAAAGACAAGGCATAATTTCACAAACATATACCCACAGTCCACTGATATTTGTCACTTATATCACCCAGATATACTCTCAAAGGTGATAAACACATGCATATCAATAATATTAGTCTGACATACTACTCCATTCCCCACCACAGAGATGCCAGATCCTGTTTTTCAGGGGAAGCACAAGCCTAGGGTGCAACCACATGCAAGAACATGAAGGATCTGGCTCTAACTCTTCGAAGCTTTCCTGAACATTTATAGAGCAACACGATACCTTTATCCTGGCCCTCTATTTCTACTCACTTTACATGTAATTGCACACATATGCAAAAATGACTATGAAATAGATATAAAATGACCCTGCAACATTTGACACACATCGCCTCCATAACACCACAAGGCCTTAGGGCCCATGCTCCAGGCACTTACTGTTACTGCCACTCAGAATGCTGGCAGACCAACCAGAAAAAAAGCTTTTTCGAGAAAGGAGGCAGAAAAGTCATGGTAAATCATAGGACAAAACTACTATAAGACTATAGGACATATAGGTAGAGTCAAACAGTAACCAGCTGGCAAAGTTGCCACATTTCAGGCAGCATACATCAGGGCACCCCCACCCTACTCCAGGTTGTACAGTGGCTCAAGCAGAGACGAAAAGACACACATTTCATATGTAGTTTTCTACATATTTTGCAAAACAGAGGCTATTACTTATTGGGTTTTAGTTTATCAGATTATTATTCTCTTGCATTGCTACTTTGCTATGTATATTTTTCCCCACCCCCTTTGCCCCAAAATTAAAACACAACACCCTTAATAATAGGTTGTTCCCACTAATAAACTCCCTACTTAATATGTTTATATAGGTTCTTTTCCACAGTACGAGTCATGTTGAAATTGCCCTAATTAAAACATTTCCATTTGTTTGCATGACTAATTAGTATTTATCAGTAACACAGCACTTCACATCTTCAAAGCAGTTTAATTGCATATAAATGGATTATCTGAAAGCTTGCCCAAGAACATATCTTTGAATCTGAAACACAGACTCATCTCTTGCTTCCAAAAATAACTACTGCCTTTACATGTGCATCAAATTTCAGTGAGGGTTATAGTGACAGGCATGAAGAAGATTATGTGTTACTTGTGGAAAGAATTAATAGTTCATAGAAGAGATAAGACAGCAGGCCAGACCGTGTTCAGTGATGACATGGAAAATCAGAGGGCTCACTCTTTTGAGTGGTAGGGAAGATTGAGTCTGTCTCACTTCCCACCTTGCTTTTTGCTGAAGAGAGATGTAGGACTCGTGTGCAAATGAAGTTCCATATCTCTAAATTGGCTTGCAAGTGACTTGCCACCGTTCTTTCACTTCCTTCTCTTTGGAGTTTCCTACAGACTTGCATCCAAAATACTCAAGGCATCTTGTGCTGCTTTCTGGAGACTGGCCACTGATGACTTGCACTGTGGGAAATTAATTTCTCAGTACAATGCCATCACTGTGTCTCCCCACGAAGCTTCTATCCCTGGGCAACCCATTGGTTGAAAGAAGATGAGGGTGGTTTCTTTGGATTTGCTTCACAGCTTTTTTTAACAAGAATCTTGTACACAGACACAAGCTACTTCCATAAGCACTGGGTTACCATGCCTACCTGCAAATTATTTTCCTTTGTAAAAATTAAGGATTACAAGAGGAATGAGGGCGTGGGAGGGAAGGTCTTTCAACTCTATCACATCAAAGGAAGTGATAGAGAAGAATAGATTCTTGTAGATCTTTTGTTTTGGTTTTCAAAGACTAAAATGCCTTCTAGAGCTACCAATATACTCTCTTTTGAAGACTCAAAACTGTTAGAGCAGACTGTAATAAAACCTTTTCGTTAAGCCAGAAAAAAATGCAGTTCCTCAAATTAAATGACTGTGTTTCCAATGTTCTCCAGGTGTCTTGACTGAAGGAATGACAATGGTAATTGCAGAAGATGATTATTTTATTCTATACAACTGCAAATTTGCAAAGGTATTGATTTCCACTCTACTGACTGTTGTTTTTCCACTGAACTGAATCTTCTCATACATTCACTTGATTGCCTCAGTCTCCTTTAAACCTCAAAACTTCACTATGGTTATCATTATTTGAAGTGCATTTGGTGGTTTTTATCCAGAACAACCTGAAAACACTTAATGACCTCTACCAGGATGCAATTATATAAGACCTACTCATATCTGCAGAGATTCATAAGGTTGGAAAGAGATATCAATAGGTCATTATGTCTCTCCCAGCAGGATCATTATACTTGGGCTATCCCTGACATAGGCTACCTAACCTGTTCTTAAAGACACCACATAATGGAGGTTCCACAGATTTCTTCAGCAGCCTAAACCTGTGCTTAATTCTTCTTGAATTTAAATTGTTCTACCAGCTTCAAGCTTTATGTTGTAATTTAAGCCTACTGTCTCTTGACCTATACATCTCTTACATAAATCTTTATCATGCTTGTTCTTATGACAACAATTCAGTCATATTTTCTTAAGACTATGCAATATAATGTTATTAAATATTTCCTTAAGGTAAATGTTTTCTAAGCAAAGATCCCTAAGCTGTTGCCCCCTCATTAGAAATAGCTGCTGCAGGAGAATACTTTAGGTTATATGACTCGCACTGCCAGCCCTGAAATTGCAGTCACCAAAAGGAATGAAAGTGCCCTCTCCTAGCATAGTCAATGAGAGACTCTTCCCTGAGCCTTTTTTCTGTTCTGTGTTAGAAATATAAGCATTTTACCATAACTTTTGGGGAAGATTATTATTCATACTGACAGTCACAGTGGTTGTTACAGAATCAAAAGAAAATCTGAATACTTCCTGCATCCCTTTTCAGCTTCGGGGGGGGGGGGAAAAAAAAAAAGAAGAAAAATGGAGCCAACAAGGCCTCTGAGCAGAGCTCCTGGAGCTCCTGTATGTTGCTTTTGCCATTCCAGTCCCAGGCTCTTGCTGCTGCTCTTTAGGCCTTTTGAGTTGTATTGTCACTATATAGCATGAAAGTGTGTAGAAGCCAATTAAATCACTGACCCAGCACACTCCGCAAGTTGCAACTGTAAGCTATGGCTTACTACAAAAGCAAAAATTACTATCTAAATAGAGAAGACACGCTGTAATAAAGGGATGGAGTATAAAAAACAGTTAACTTCTTTTCCAAGGTCAACTAAACATAATATTCCACAGAAAACTAGATTACATCCTATGTGAGGAACACTAAAGGAGTTATAGTTGCAGGGAGCAGGTGGGGAGGGGCTGTTGTGGCTGTAAAACAACTGCTCCCCATGTTATCCCTATTATTTATGTGTCCCACTCCTTAACTGGAAGGTTTTTTTGTATTTAAAGAGCTCCCTGTTATCATTGAGTGTACATAGGTAAAAAAGTAAATTAAGTATTAGGTGTTCAACATAGGTAAGTCACAAGAGGTAAGTCGAGTTGCCATTTTACTGCAACGGAGAAGAAACAAATCTCACAGTTCACCTGATTTTGAGAGAAGAGAAGCAGATGCAGAAGACACTCAAAGCATCCCCAGCCCTAGCACAACTCCCATGTCCTCCCCATGAATCACTGCTTGAAATATAACTAAGCAAATAAAACTTGAAAAATATATAAAGCATTACTATTTTATAATAAAAAACGCTTTATAACCTACTTGTAAGAAAGATCACCTTTCCAGTTCTCTGAACAGTTTTAACTTACCACAGACCTCTCAGGAAAACAATGAGCTTTGCACATATGAACCAAGAGGGCTTCCTCCCTGCAGAGGCTTCTCATCTTCCTTTTCTACCTTCCCTTCCCCCCCACTCTGAATACAGGAAGAGAGAGCACCAGCTGCCTGCTGAAGAAAACAACCACCCAATAGTGTGCATCATTCAGATGGTTTGGACGATTCAGCTTTTCCATGTGAACTTTACTGAAGCTGCACACAAATGCTGCTTTGTGCACTTCTGAATCAAATGCATAATTAATAGTCCCAGTACATATCAACACAATTTCTACTTGAAGAACAACTTTTCATCTAAAATACAACACTGTATCCACTACCTTACAACAGCTCCAATTCTTAAACTTATTAATAAATTACCTATACCCATGCTTATGTACTGCAGTATCTCCATCCTTTAAAAATCCATTTTATATTGTTCTCAAAAGTTGTGACAAACAAGGCAGTGAGAAGAGGATCTAGCAATGAGCTCATAATTTTGAAAGTCACCTGAAGTGACGCGCCTTGGTTTTAGGGTGGGAGGGTTGGGAAGGAACAGAAAAGCCAGATGCTGCAAGCAGTCTGCTCCCCCAGATACAACAGCATAATGAGCAGCAGCTTGATGGCAAGTTATGGGAAGCTACTTCTTGAAATTTCAAGACATTCTCACTACCTAGAAACTTGCAGAAAAAGTAATATTAAAAGTATCCAAACAGTAGTCTGAGAATTAAAAAAAAATAAAGCAAAATAAAACAAATGCAAACCATGTACACATATACTTGGTGTATTTTTGTTTTACTACTGCTCTAAGATGAAGAAACAGTGCCTGTTTTTACTTCTCCAGTTTCCCTGGTGTTTTTACATTTGTTCAAATTTTTACTTGAATCCCCTTCATTAACAAGATCCTATTTTTAATTTCATCCCTGAAACCACTAATCATGAGCAGCTCTAATAAACCACAAATTTGACACAAAAAATAAAAAGAAGAATCAGACCTAATGCTGCCTTGGACAGAAGCTCGGGCCAGACAAGCCCTGTTTGCTTAGCAGGAGAAATGTTTATTTATCCTAGAGAACAAAAGCAGCACAAACAGGTCAAACACAACACTGCCTTCTGCAGGGACACAAGTGCAGAACACGTTCAGGGTGCTCTGTGAGGACAGCCAAACTGGAATCATCCAGAGGAACACACAACTGTTGTCCAAGTGCACATGGAGTACCCATGCCACCCCAAGTCACCTTGCTCGAGCACAGGTAGAAGACAACAACACATATAATGGACTGGTCAAATCCTCAAGACCTACAGAAAAACAACAGAAATGTTGCTTTGATCAACAGAAGGAAAGAGGTGCTGCTGGTTTGGCAGTACCTCTTCTTCCACTACTGGCTTTTTTTTGTGCTATTTTATATCTGACTTTCACTTAGTTTTAAGACGCAGACATGTTATATATGTCCACCCCAAAGAGCTTGTATCAAGTTGGTTGGTGCAACTCTCACCTTCTATCTCCTGCCCCAAGTTAACACTGACAGACTCATCCTCCCTCTGTCTGCAATGTCTCCTTGCTCCTTGAGCAGCAAACACCGTGTGACACCAGAGGGTGCCCAAAATCTTCCACATTTTGAAAACGCATCAAATAAATACTTCATTGGAAAGTAGATGAAAAATCCACATTTGCAGGAATGAGCTGTGGGAGGTGCCATGTGCGTCAGTTAACAGAGGTGGTTCATGTTTTCTGAGCTTCAAATTCCTGGTGGTGGTGTTTTCATTCCCTGAAATTTCTTGATAGCAACAGGAGTCCTTCTCATCATGGCTTCCCATTATACTCCCCCTTCTTGGGCCAACCACTTGGAAAATGGGGCACAATACTGAAAACCTGAGCCTCTATCATATCCTGCTAGAGGCCTTATTCCCCAACACACAGACCATATCCATCCCAAGCACAACAGTAAACACCAGTCAGTAGCAAGTTAAATTTCTGGTGGCTGGGCTCACCCATACCTGAGCACCCTCAACTATTTTCCTCAGTGCCTTGCGCTGCAGTCTCCTCTAGACAACTCCACCTTACTTCCCCACTTCTGCATAATAAAGACCTTTCTGTGGAGCACTAGGTGAATCACACTCGTGCCATACAGGGAGCTTCTATATTGCCAGTCCTTTTTTTGCTTCTAAATAATGGCTCCCTCCCATTACCTGTGCATTAACATTGTGCTTTGGGACATACCATCCCTCCAAACTGGATAACAAACTTTGCAAGTCAAAGACCAACTCATGTATCTTATCACACTAGCCTTTCAACCTGGTTTTTATAGTTTTCTAATCCCAGATTCTTTTGCTGTTTACATACACACAAGGGCTTGTTTTGACCTTCAACTCATTGAGACCACTGTCACAGCAACCAAGTGCAGGTTGCTCACCACAGGAGATGGCACCACTGATGTGGACAGGTCTATGCTCACCCCTCTCTCCCTGCAGGGAGGCTCACCTGTCTTCCAGCTCATGAAGAGGAAGGAAACCCTCTACTTGACTACAGGGCAGAAAGAACCTCTCAGTGCGGATGCTGCTAGACCATTCCTTTAAAAAAAGCCTCAGAACAGTCCCTGCATGACAGCAGGAGATAGAGCTCTGGAGCTAACCAGTGAGCTGCTGCCTGAAGGGTTAATGCCCAGCCACATCAGCAGCATCCCAAGAAAACCTTCTGACTAGGAAGCAATTAGCTGCACCTGATCCTAAATTCCTAAACCATTGTACCTACTGTCTTTATTACTTCTAAAAGATACCTGAACAATTACTCATCTCTTCTGCAGCCAAAAACTTTCTATGTTCATATTTTTAGAGACAAACTTTAGCTAAACTTTAAACTTTCACCAATTTTAGCTAAATTTTTAAGCCCATCACTCAGCTTCCAAGAGAAAGAAAGAGAGGGGGACCACTGCTTCAGCCTTCTTCTCTCTTCCAAGCAAAAGCACAAAAAGCAGGGAAAGTCCAGGTGGGAAAAAGGTGGGAGGCTTTTACTTTAGGTCTATACCCATCTCTCCACCCATCCAGCATTGCAAAACTCAAGAATGAAGAGAAAAAGTAGACCTTTCTTCCTCACCAGTTATAAGAAGCTGATGTGTTTGGAGGGCCAAGGATTGCCTGGGGTGGTCTAAGCAGTTTAAAAGCAGAGTCCAAGCCGACAGCTTACTAAGCAGAGAGGAATTCTTATGTGAATAAAAGGCTTAGAAATACTGTCTTGCCTGCAGTGCTATTTTTACTGGAAAGCTCTGGCTAAAATTCTCTTGGACAACAAAACAAACTAAATTATGCTATAAATGTTAAAAGCTTTATAGTTGTTTGTTTGTGCAAGAAAATCCTGGAAAGTCCATTGTCCTTAATGTAGGAAAGAATAGGTCAGAGGGGAAGAATGAAATAGGGAAAGGGAAATAATTAATTTTGGAGATCAGTTATCTTGTACTCATCCCACTCACTTACAGCAACTTATACCAAAATCCCACCACAAGCAGGTGGCCAAGAGCTGTGCCAGGTGTCAGAAATATGAAGATTTCTATGTGTTCATTGAGACATTCAGTGAGCTTGGGGAAGCCAGATGCATCTGGAATTGCATTATGTTTAAGAAAACCTTTGTTTAAGTTCTGTGGAGAGATATTTCACCACCACAGTTGCTCTTCAAGGACCTACAACACCTGAACTACTGTCCTTACCTCCTACTACCATGTAATGACACCAAATAAATCCTCCAAGATGTATCCACTGAAGTGGCTGATAATTTCACCAGGGTAAAAATCCATAGTTTAATTATTATAATTCACTGAGTTTGCATTCATAAGGTAGGGAAAAAACCAAACAAACAAACCAAACATTTCTTCCTGTGCTTTGGGATGTTTGGTTTGGGGTTTTTTGTGGTCAGTTTTTGTGTTAGTGTTTTTTTTGCAGCTTACAGGTCAAATTCTATGGCCCATTTGTCTTCTTGACATTATTAACACTTTCCTTGGAAATATGATTTCCAATTTCATTCGAAGAAATTGCACTGGAAACAACTAAAGGGGTATAGAAGGAGGAAACACATTAATAAGTAGTACTGAGAAGAATGCAGTTACTTGGAAAAGCCATTAAATAAATGTATCAGTTTAGACTGTGGCTCTCAGTATTTCCCAAACAGAAAAGCCTTCAAGCAAAGGTTACAAGGGTCTGAAGCATGTTTACCTGCAAAGGCACTCCTGGAATACTTCCAAATGTGTGGCAGCTGAGTGCCAGCAGCAAGCACAGGCTACTGCTTCATTGGGATCTCACTGGTATGTTCCAACAGTTCCTACTGGGGCTCATTTATACTGAGGAAACACTCAAAAACACACCAACAAAACAAACAAACAAACAAAACCAAAAACCTAACCACAAACCCAAAACCTACCAAAATCTTAAGCAACTAAAGCACTTTGCTGAATGTAGCACTTTAAACGGGATCTGGTCATCCTCCAGCTCTGTGGCTGCTGCGACTGCCCCCGTGCATGGTGAATATTTATCCTCAACAGAACCCAGGAAAGAAACAGAAGTCACAATCACAAGATGATCCCAAGGATTTTTCCCTGCAAATTAGCATTGTCCAGCATCTGCTTTATGGTTAAGTCCTCCATATCTGTACCCACTTAAAAATCACATAATCACCTAAGAAAATATACCTTTGCCCTCTCCCAGAAAAAAAAAAGTATTAGGTGAACTTCATAACTACTTAAGGGGGTAAGTTAGTGGCTTACATCATTCTCAACAACTGAGGTGGCCACACAGGGAGGTTTAAAAAGAAACATTTACATCTATTCTGTGTCAGGCTAAAACAAACACATTTCTCTCACTGGCAGGAACTGGAGGACACCCAAAGGTCTGGGGTTTTTTTTTTTTACTCCACCAAATATGTAAGCCTCATTTTCCTTTCTAATGGCAAAGTATGTGCAACAGACAACTCCTGCCTGTTTCATATTTAGTATATATTAAAAAGTCCCAACTCTAAGTGATATTGACCCAACAATTTTGTTATTAAATTTGACTTTCCACTTCTGGACTGAGTCCAGAGTAACCCAAACTAACAAAGCTTTTGGACCATTGTGTGAGGCTGTGTGGGAATGATACAATCTCACCAGTAGTTAGGACTGTCACAAAAGAAGGCAAAACTGATGGTTGCACACTTGCCAGAGAGCTGGGTTCACATTATGTAGAGGACAGCATAAAGAGGGGTTACTATTTTAAGCTGATAAAGCAGCAGTGTAGGCAGTGGAATTCAGTGAAATTATATATTGACAGCAGCTCTTGACTGGTTTTGTCATGCATCTTACAGCTCAAACACTGTGCCTAGAACTATATATAACTACTTTGGGTGATGGCTCTAGTTTCATATTCCAGCAGCACACAAATGAAGCAGTAGGAAAAAATGGGCATGGAGCACTTGTGTGGGTTGTTTTCTCTGAAGAGTTACTGCTATAAGGCTGAAAGGATGTTTAACACAACACAGACCCATACATAGAGCTTAGCCTAGCCCTTGCTTCATCATTCTCCGTTCTGAGCCTTTTTACATTTTAGTTTAAGTTGTTGACTTTATTGAGAGCTCTTGTCCATTACAAAACCTTACAGGCCACAAGACGAAAAGGTATTTCTATGTGATGGCCACAAAGAGCGTGTGTTTCACAGGCATGTGCAGAGGAAAACTCACACTAGGGAGGAATGAAACCACAGTTGTACAGCAAGACAAAGACAGTTTACTCCCAAGGACCCAATGATTCTTTCCAAGCATTTCTAAGTCCAGCTGTGAGGTGGTGCCCTAGGGTGTATGGTGGAAGTCAGAAGAAGTACTTAGATAAGTACAGAAAACACAAGCACAAGCCAGTACTCACCCTCTTCAGGAGAAGAATCTGGATGCCCTGATCATGCATAAGAATCTCCAAAAATAGTCTAACGAATGCAGAAAGGTTCCTGAGTAAGTAAAATTTGCAGAAAAGGTTTGAGATATTTTTCAAATAACTTAAAATACCACCAACTTTTAATTCAGTCAACTCAGGAGGTGGATGCAGGTATAGAGCAGTTTGTGAAGACTGCCTGTTGGCAATGTAATAAGAACAGGACATAAGATTTAGACCAAAAAATACTTTGCAAAAAAAGAATATTCTTTATTGCCTTCAACCACAAAGCTAGTCTTCAACATCTGTTTCTTGGTTTGGCTAAGTTTTAGATTATTTTTTTTTCCCTTCTTTCTGTTCAATGACCAGCCAGCTTATGGAGTATGTTGTTTTTGAAACAAGCCCTGCTGAGGGGGAAGAAAAGGTTATCAGTTCATTGATTAGTATAACACTAATATAACACCCACAGTAGCCTGTCCACCTCTGTTGGTCATCCAGAATTCAAACACTGATTAATTTCATTATCTGTAATATTAAAGGAACCACATGGCATGAAGAATTCCCCTGAACTCTGTCTCTATAAGCCATTAGTATTCAATTTTGGATCCTACTTCCTCTTGCACACTACAGTCTAAAGTGGTGTTTTCTCACAATGGTTATATAAAGGAATACCCAAGGTATTGACTTGCAAATACTCTACAGACTGAAATAGAATCCTGCTCAATATTTCTGATTTACACATTCCTGAAACATTATTATACATATATGCAAGGAAACAAATTTTTTTTATTTCTCTGTGGTTTCCAATTAACTATATTTTCTGGCCATCAGGACAGAGTATTCAGAGCATTGTGGAACACTGTACCACAGCAGGTTATGTGGATATATATGTTGTCCTCATTAGGAAAGTCAATCTAGGCATAGTTTTTATTATAAAATTTACATGTACCTTCAATGGCAAGAGAGGAGTGAAGTTTGTGTATGATAGCAGTTTCTAACTTGTTATCTACATTTATCTTGGGTTAAGCAAGAAAAATATTGCCTATGTACACACTTAACCTTCTAACAAATGAGATTAAAAAGCAATAGAAGTAATCTGAAAAAAGATGAATTTTTAACATTTTTCCATACACTAAATTCCAATAGAATCTGTTACTGTAAAGAAGAAAAATAACCATACTCAGCAATATTGCAATGTGCACGGCTATGATTCTTTCCTGCATTTTAAGCTGTTCTCCCAAACCAATGGTGGCATTTGCAGCTTTGTGCACTTGCAACCCAGAAAGCCAACCATACCCTAGGCAGCATCAAAAGAAGTGTGGCCAGCCAGTCAAGAAAGGTGATTCTCTCACCTCTACTCCTCTTTTGTGAGATCCCATCTGCAGTACTGTGTTCAGTTTGGAACCCTCAACACAATAATGCCATGGAATTGTTGGAGCAAGCCCAGAGGAGGGCCATGAAGATGAACAGAGGACTGGAGCATCTCTCCTACAAGACAGGCTGAGAGAGTTGGGATTGTTCAGCCTGGAGAAGAGAAGGCTCTAAGGAGACATTATAGGGTCCTTCCAGTGCCTACAAGAAAGCTGGTGAGGAGGACAAGGGGATGGTTTTAAACTGAGAAGATAGATTTAGGTTAGAGATTACAAAAAGAAATTCTTTAGTATGAGGGTGCTGAGAGACTGGAATATGTTGGTCAGAGCTGCTCCATCCCTGGAAGTGCTCAAGGAGAGATGGGATGGGGCTTTGAGCAACCTGGTCTAGTGGGAGGGGTCCCTGCCCATGCAGGAGGGTTGGAACCAGATTATCTCCAAGCTCCCTTCCAACCCAAAACATTCTATGATGTTCCCCAAGTGGTAACAATGAGGGTAAATGATCTGTGCCATGTTGCTATTTGCTAAACATCAGCTGATTAGTATTGCCTAATGTTCACAGACAAACAGAAAGCTGAGATTTTAATCTCTCTTCTTTTCTATGGAAGGGAGGTCATGCAGGGAAGCAAACCAACTAAAGTCTGAGTGCTTTTTATAGAACAGTGTAAAAACTTCTCTTAATGATCTGCTTTCTATCAGTTCCTCACAACTTCCCTTTATTTCTCTTCCTACTCTGGTACTTCTATTTTCCCCTTCATTTGGTGTTCAAGAAGTGAGGGACTTCACTTTGCTTTGAAACAAAATATAGGACTTTATTAGCTGGTGCTGCACATCTGCACCAAGTTGCAAATTCAACCAATTGCACTGTATTATCCAGTGGCAACTGCACACTTGTCCTCTATACAACACCGAGCCCATCTCCAGACCTACTCTATCAGTTCTCTTGGAAGGACCTTTCTAGTATTAACATTTTGTAACAAACACTGAAAAGGAAATAAGAGCTACATGCTTCCTTCTTTGGTAAAGAAATAACTTAGATATTATTTGTGCATACCTGAGCCAAGAAACATTCTTGCTTAGTGGTGACCTCTTAGAACCACATATAACCATTCCACATAGCAAGAGTTAGCTTGTATTTAGGCATCAATTTTCAAAAAAGACAAAAAAAAATTTTGAAAGCATGCCTCTGCCTAAACACTTACAAATTGCTCTTTCCTCATAGCTGCAGTGATTTAAATGTACTTGTTAAATTAGAGCAAGCCTATCTCACTATCTTAGATCTAAATTCAAGACAACCTAACTGGCCAAAGGCAGGAAATTTTTCAGTATCCTTAAAATGTGCCTGGTTACAAGTCAAGGGTATCCATGGGTTCTTCCACATCAATATGCATGAATGCGTATGGCCAAATATATCCTTCCCCATTCGTTTTTAAACCATAGAAAACAGGACATTAAAGACAAGCAACAATTCTGTTTTTAAGCCTTGTTTAGACAACACCTCTAACTTTATATCGAAGTTATTAACATGGATTAAATTAAAACAGTTTAGTCAATTTGGGGCTGGACTACACCACAGTGCCTACAACACTACAGTTTCAGTGCATCGACCAAACTGGTCTAGGATTCAACTGCACTGCAGCTGTGTTTGGCCAGCTCTCTAGGACAAACAGAGTCTGGTTTGATCAAAAAGTTACAAGCCAGTCCCAATCTAAATCACCAGTGAGTCAGAATCAAACATAATTAAGAGCTGAATTTAACATCCTATGTCTCTGCAGGGCTGCAGCACAACTGCATTAACTTGTTGCAGCAGAAAGGACACATCTTCATGGCCAGAATTACAATATGTTTTTAAAATCACTTGTCTTATCACATATGATTCCTGCCCTAGTCCAAAGTGCATCTAGTGTTTAACCTCCCTCTTTACATACCAGTTATTAAATACAAATTATTCTTCTTCAGCAAGACCAAGAGAGTAAAGGCTGTTGGCAATGCATCATGTATGAAAATAGCTAGTCTTGTAATTATCAAGGCAGATAAAAAACTCTTTTTCATTTGACTAATTTGTGCCCGGTACTGCAGACAGGAAGGTACACACTGTATCTGTTTAAGTGTCAAAAATATACACAACTATATTTTACATTTAAATTACTTTAAACACAACAGTTTGCCTACTAACAATCTTATGTACATTCCATTTTAAACAATACCTCTTCAATATCCTCTTAGTTTGTTAAACAAGTTTTATTTTCCTCCCAAAATACCTAAAACTCTACTTTAAAATTCTGGAGGAGGGAAGAGCTATATAGAAAATAGCAAGGTGTCTTATAACTGTAATGTATCATAGCACATATTTTTCATAAAAACAACACATCATTCAAAAAATGAACCACTGTAAAAGTTCTCATAAGTCCAACAGGACTGTCTTTAGAAGTGTACTTTGGTTAACAGCTAATCATTCTTAAACAATTAAGGAAAAAAATATATATATTCTTTACCACCTCTGCAGATGCATTTCCTTGATGTGTTGTAACAATCCATATATACTTGGATATGGATGAGCACTGCAGCTATTCAGCGCTCTTTACTGGTACTGTGATTTCAATAAAATGGATATCAGGTTGGATTGATTTATAATTAAAGTAGTCCAACTTCCTAAGATCTCTGAATAAGAGAACTCTCTTCCTGTAAGACTTCTTAAGATCTCTGGATATCAGAGAAAGATTGGCAACACTAGTACTTCTTCCTCACAAGGTTGATCTCACATAGTACTTGCAACAGAACCCCTAATTTGCATAAAACTGACATTTTCCTACTTTTCTTTCCTGGTGAGCAGAGTAACATAACTTTTCCTGAGCTCTACAAACTCAAGACACCCAGCCAGTCACACCAGCCTCTGAGCATTTAGACACCTGAAGCATCACTGAAGTTTATGGTTATGCATTGATTTACTCTGAGTCATCGTGCATAATTGAGGTCATGTGTGGCTTCTGTATCACTGAAACTTTACACGTTTCCAAGGAAATAAATGCCCTCAGCTTCTGGCCAGGAAGAGGAACTTCATCTTTGTCATTCTTCCCTCCTTGCACTATGAAACCCTCTGATCCATCAAAAATCACAAAAAGGCAACAATGTAAGATTCTCCAGGAAAAGAATGCTGCATTAGTCACTATGCATCAGTTAAGCTGTAAAGTAGTTAAGTCTGACCCATGAGCAAAGGCACTTGGTAACAGTCCTGTGAACAATAGTCAATGAGTCAACAATTTCAGTCTTGTGATCCAACTGACCAGCAGCGAGGGCTCAGCAGAGGAAGATTTTGTGGATGATGTAACAGAGGATTTTTTAGCACCTTCCTCTTGAAAGGGAATTGTTGCACTGTTGTGGAGGTCTGTATTCATAAAACACCTGCTGCCTCGAATATAATCTGTTCCCCTCACTAACTGCTTGTCGGACACTGGCCTTGAGAGGGGGTGTTGTGTGGAGGGACTTTCTTCAATGATAGGGGGTATCCTTTCGTTACTGAAGTACCTGCAGAGGGCATCTTCACCTGCACAAACAGGAGGAAGAAAACCAATTATTGCTGACTTCAACACCCTCCATTGGCATTTTCTTTTTTTATAAAGATGCTGGTTACGTTTCAAATGACGCAGATTTTGGTAGTAAGCAGCTATCAATAGATTTATGGCTTTTTGTGTCTTTAATGTTTTTCACGCAACATATTGAAAAAAACCCAAAAGAATTCACACAGAGGATGCCAACTGACTGTTAAATTCCAGATTCAAACACACTCAGACTTCTGCTACAGGCTGCCTTCATGCGAACCATTATCATGAGTGAGGCCTAACAAACCTCATATCACTTGTCATTCAGGATGCTGATAGACCAGAGCTGAATCTGTGTATCTGAATGTAATCCATGACTAACTTAAAAGCTAAGAATACTACCCTGTACAATAGGAATTAATTTTTCAGATAAAGATGTAAGCACTTCCCTAGTTTTGATCATTGATTAGCAATGCTTTCTCTCTTTTTCCTCTTCCTTAGACATCTGACAGTGGCTGCTTCTAGAGACATCCTACTGGGCTAGACAGGCCCTTGTTTTGACCCAATACAGCTTACATCCAAGCCTGCAGGACTTATGTACATTTCAAGTGTTACAAAAAGCAAACATGAAACCAAAAGCAAAACCAAACAAAAAGCCAGGCACACAAAAACCCAGCCCTGCCACCTGGTGATGACTCTGTTAGACTTGTTACTTAGCCTGATTCTAATATCTCTCCAGGTTGCTGTTTCTTGTTATTAGCTTCTTGCATTATTCTTGCATTAAAATAATAAAATTCAGCTTCTATATTCCCTAAAATTACACACCAGTTTTCATGACTGCTTTCAAAAATAAACTAAATAGCTATCCTTTTTCATTTGCCACTCTAACAGGATTCATAGCCTTACAGATGCAAAAGGGCTAAAGGAGATAAAAGCAAGGAGGGAATGGAAAAAACCCACCCAACATTATCAGCTTCTGTTTCTCCTTCATTTTATTACATCTACAGAGTATATTGTTTTCTAAAATCAGTCACAGCAAAAAAACATCTCCTAAAAGACCCTAAAGTTTACTTTTGAGAACAAGCTTGCTTCTAACATCAGCCTTCACAGTGAGTTAAACAGGAAGACTTATCAAAAAAAAGCAGTTTTATGATCAATATTACATGCAGCGGAAGGGGAAGGGGGACAGAGTAAGAGCAAAAGTACTAAATGCCCTAATCATAATAGCCTACTTTTAACACTCATAAGGCTTCTAAGACAGAACAACAGAAGTTTGTCCCAGCACTGAAGAGACTTCCAAATTTCACAGTTATCAACTAGCATTCCTCCTAAAACCAGCAACTGTCATGTGGGATGAGTTCAACAATATGCAAACGCTTACTCCTTCATTCCTAATTCAGACACTTTCAGCCAGCTTACCCCAAAGAAATTTTGGAAAGTAAGTAAAGAGAAAGAGACAAGACCTAAAACTTCCTTACCTTTTCTCCCTGGTGCTCGTGGTCTGGAGAAGGGCTCTGCAGCTCCTATCCAGCTCCCATCAGCAGGCATTGACAAAGGACGAGGTTTTCCTAGAGGAAAGAGAGAAGGTTATGTGGAATTAAGTTAAGTTTAGGAAACTAATTTTTAAATTTATTCTTTTCACTATTAAGCAAAGGGAGAAGTACAGCAATAAACAGTTAAAATTGCAGGAAAAAATATTTCAAGATACTTTCACCCATGAAATATAAGAAAGCAATGTGCTGAGATTGAACAGCTACACTCGTGCTCATTTACAGCAGCAGTGGCATAATGACCAGAAGTTTTAACCAAAACACACATGGAAATGGCCAGCCATGGCAGTAGAGCCCAGCTGAACAACATGCATTAAAGAAATAATATCATTTAAGTGAAATAATTCAGAAGTGGAATTTCATTTACAGTTTGCACAGACTGACCTTAATATGCACTAATTCTAATGAGCAGTTCTCTAACATAAATTATTTCAAACCAACCAAAGGGTTTATCATATCAGCAATGACAAAAGAGAAATGAACTCACCATAGGACTGTGTTTTTTCCCTCATCTTGGCTGGTAAGATATGTGTTTCCATGGGATACCCAGGCAATTGATCTGAATCAGCAATAGTAAACCTTCGCCTTCGACTCTCCTGATCCAGAAAAGAATTGGGAGACTCGGCACCCTTGGACCCAAGCAGTGGCTGACTGAATTTGTTTCCTCCTCCATATACAAAACTTCCCTTTTCATCTCTGAAAGGACATTTCACTTCAGTTAGTAGCTTAAAGGAATTTGATGCTACAAACATGAGTAGGTTTGAAAGAGAGTTCTAGCTTCCAGTCATGTTCCTGACAACTAGCATTGTACTGCCAACAAGCTGAAAAAACACCCAGTCAGGTGGTGGAGGACTTCATTGTAAACATATTTACCAAGGAAAAAAGCAAGCTGCCTATCTCATGATAATTCACTTTTAATAAGCCATCAATTTAACAAGCAGAGAAGTTTAGAGGTACCATCCCTGAAAAAACTTTTGAGAACTGAGACCTTTCTGCCCTGAGGGAAAAGCTCCTGGTACACTGCCTGTTTCACAGCTGTGAAAGGGGAGTATATTAATAGATTTATCCATCTCTGTGTAATGGAAACACCTAATGCCTCTATCTAAGAAATTATGCTTTTCAGTCATTCTAAGAGCCCAATAACTGCCACTGGTTATTCATCACTTTCTGTTTCCATCTAAAGCTCAGGCCCCCTTGCAAGTTTAAGTCATAAATTCTTAGTGTGTATATTCTTAGGATTTTGACCAGTTTCTGCAGGAACTCCGCAGAGCAATTCTTCATTTTAAAGGCCAAGGACAGCCACTTTCAGAACCAGTCCTTGTCAGTACTTGGAGGAAGAAAAGCTACCCTCCAAAGTCAATATTTTTCAGGAGAAGGTGGGGGTTGTATGTGTGGTTCCATATCCCTGTACATGCTGAAATCTTATTGCCTGGAGCAATCATCAGCCAAGTCAGGCACAAAAGACCACAGCTGACTGTCTAAGCAAAAACACACCAGATACACACACCCCAGTATTTACAAGAGAACCCTGGTCAGCACATGACTTTTTTCCAGCTCTACCAACAACAATGCTAGAGTGCAGTGAATGGAAGAGTTATTTATGGAGATTCAGGGACCAAAAATTGCACAGAAATGTTACACCACAACAGTATGGATGCAGAGAACTTTCCCACAACACCACTATGTGGAGACCATGCCATGGAAAAGAAACCAACCCCTGCTCACTGCCTCCCCAGTGAGGACTGGAGAAGGTCCATGCTAGGAAAGGAAGAGAACAGTGATGAGGGGAGAAAAAAGGAATTACTGCATAAATGCAACACAGCTTTGAGAGACCAAAACATGCAGAGGTGAAATTAAACAGACAGAGGCAAGAGAACTGAACTTTCTCCTCTTTCTGGATTCCGTAGCTTTCCACTTTTGCTTACTTTAAGAATCAAAGTCAAGAAACTTTCCTCTTTCCACAGATCATCCAGGACAAGTTTTACAGCTCTACTTTCTTCCTCATCAACAGGGAATCAGATCTACAAGCATCTCAAGCTAGATATAATTTTGTGACTCTTTAGGAAACTGGTAAACAAACCAAACACACATAATTCACCAACATGCTTGAAATGTAATGAACTGAAGAAAGAATAAAGGCATTCAGACAGTCAGCTGTTAATCTACATACTTGATTTTATGCCAAGAAATTTGATTATTTTTACTTTTTGTTGTTGTTAAGAAGTGAGCAGACATAAACATGAAAAACAGGGAGACAGCAGGTCTAGGTGGGTCCAGCTTCAGTAAAGAGACCCCTGCACTGGAGAAACACTCCCCCCATTGTAGTACTGCCCTGTAGATTGCAGTAATACAAACTCTGTTTCACAATTAGGCCTCACATGACAGGAGGCAAGCTCTCCTCACATGTGTCCTGCAGAAAAGCGTCAGAGTTTCTGTGCTGGGACATCTACACGTCATCTAAAGTGTCAGGGCAGTCCAGAAAGTATGCCATCCCTGAAATCCCCTTTGTCCATTACCTTTTCAGGTCAGCTGGCAGGGTTCTGGCACAAGTCAACATGGACTTGAGAACAAACAAAAGCTAGCCACATCATACTTGCCCCCAACACCTCTTTTGTGTACACATATCTGCATTTTTACAGCCTACACTGCAGGGGGGGAAAAAATTAAGCTGATGAGCTGACTCTTCCTTCCTTTTGTGGCAATATTCCCATTTTATAAAACTCACAAGTTTCACAATTTAGCACCAGATCTTTTCTATCCAATCTCCCACAAAAATCACTTGTTAATAAAAATTATTTTAATTTTAAAAAAACAATGCAACAAAAACCAGTGACCAATGTTACAGAAAAAAAAAAGAATTACTTCTTGCTGTGTGCAGTCAGATTTAAATAAAATAAAATAAAAAAACATACAACAAACCAGAGATGATATCCATTCATCTTTTGGGAAAAATTCTGATCTATGTGATATACAATAATCTTCTAACAATAAAGTCTACTACAATCCTGGTAGTTTATGCATTTAAGCATAAATTACACAACTAGAAAGTCTGTAAGATCTGCAGTTTCCTCAAGCTAATTTGTTCAGAGATTTAACAGCAAGCCAGCTCAAAAGCAAGTGTAATAGAGGAATTATTTTGCTCACTAGTACATACCGAGGAGAATATGGAACAGCTGGTGGAGGTGGTATGTACAGATCCAAAATGGCTGGCTTCTCCTTTTTCAGTGAGGTATCCATGGTGCTTTCTGGTGACTGGGTTGAAGTTGGCAGAGGACTGGTCTGAAATTTTAGACAGGTATGAAACATCTGAGCATTGATTTATCATTCACAGAAAAAGATAATTCAGTGGTGAATAGTACTATTCCATCCCCCAGTGAACTATTTCTATGCTTAAAGAAAGCATTTACATTTTCCTCCACTCCAAGTTTTGGCTAGCTTTACAGTCCCTCCTGCAGAAATTCCATCACACGTAGAAAGCAACAGCAACAAAAACCCTTCTTCTAATTTTAGATCCACTAAAATAATTCAGTGTTAAATACAGATACAATCTGCAACACTTACAAAGCCAGGTCACTCTATCCTGATTCTGTATATCCCAATGCCCTGGGGCATGGGTAGGAACATGGTAAAGTTCACCACAAATTGCATCAAGTGATTCAAATAGGGTAAGGGAAGGAAAAGAAAATTACAATTAGTACTGCTCATTTGAGCAAGTTTGCCATTTTGCCCTTTGCAGCTCACTTCCAGGTTTAGAGCACATTGCCAGGCTCTTGTCTGCCTCTAGGCCAGCTAAGGCTTGAGGACCCTTCCACCTTTGTCAGGCAAGAGGACTGCACTTTATCCTTTTTGTGAAGGGCCTGGCCCAGGCTTTCACTCTGACCGCTCATTTGATGGCACCTCTATGCTGCCTTTTACTTGTCAGTAGGAGGCCAAAACTGCCAATAGGCTTCTCCAATCATCCATTGCCCCAAGAAAAGGATGCTTGCCACAGCCTATTTTCCAGCCCACCTCACCCGTTCACAACAGTAACACAGTTCTCTCTTTGGGGAACCCTGGAAAACTCAGTGCTGCTTCCTTTTATTTGGCTCTGATTAAATATCAGGGACAATGCAACAAAAACAAGGTACAAGCATGAATAGAAGGATGAGAAAGGACCCAAGCACACATCATCTACCCAGTCTGAGAGAAATCTACCTGCCTGAGACTTACAATAGGCACCAGCATTTCACAGATTGATAAACTCTCCTCAATGCTGTAGGGAGACTTGCGTAAGAACAGGAATAGGAATGGGAAATCTCTCTGGTTTTCTTTATTTCTAGTAACCAGAATATTTAATTAGGTTATTTCCTCCTGTAATCATTAAGCCCTAAGCTTCTGAGATACAATATGCCATTCCTCAACATGGCTGTTTAACTTATTAACCTCAATTTGTTTGCTGATTACTCAACCTGTGAATTGCCCATGCAAGTAGCTTAAGTAACTTCTTGACCACTCGCTCTTTCCTACACTTAACCAGACTAAAAAGAGGATAAATATATTGAATAATCTAAGCTATTTCAGCAAAACCTTATTACTCTGATAAATAGAGCAAGCATTTATTACACCATGCTGATGACTTTCATACATGTTGGCAATTTTGCCTCAGTTAAGTTCTCCCTGTGGAATGCTAACCGACTAAAATGCTCAACATACTTACTCCCCAAAAGGTCATTACCAATATTTTTTTTCCTAAATAAATGAATACATTAAAGAAAAAAAACACGCCACCACATTAAAAAAAAAAACAAAAAACCACACACAAAAAAAAAATCAGGAACATTTTCCCTTTTATCTAGGAACCAGAAAAGGACAGCCATTTCACCTAACCTTCCTTCCTTGAACTGTACTTAAACATGTGTACCTCTAACCAAGGCTACAGTTGTATCCTCTCACCTGCACCAAGGGTGGTTTCCAGCGCAGGTTTTTTAGCGGAGCAGGAGTGAAATGGTAAGAGCCAGTGGGACGTTTCTTAAGCAGCAGCCTAACTCCAGCAGGATTCTCACGCAGTTTTGCCACCAGATTTTTTAGTTGCCATCCAACCTGGAAAAAAAAAAAAATAAAAATCTTTTCTTTAGTATCACTTTTCTGAGAGCAAGTAAACAAGAAGAAAAAAAAAATAAATACCCCAAGTCAAACTGTCCATTTTAACTTGATCTTAAAGGGAGAAAACAGATCTAAAATATTCCAGAATGGAGAAAAAAAATTGCAAAGTTCTTTTTTTGGAAGGATATTATTTGATTTGTTTCAAATAAATATTTCTACTTATTAAATTAAACACAGACATACCAAGCAATGCTCTTTGTACTTCAGCTCAGATCTTACAAGGATGTATGAATGTGTTCAAGTTGAGTAACACCAGAATTCACAGTTAACTACTACTGTCGTATTTCTTTCACATATTAGAAAGCATTGCTTAGCTGTGGTTAAGCAAAAATGTAATTTTTAAAAAAATAAGTTTCCAGATGCAAATGATTTGATAAATACTTTGTGGTTTTTTTGAAGCTCTTTGTACCTGTGTTCCAGTAGTTCACATTGATGCATGTTTAAAAGCAGGCCTTCAATACAATACAAAGTATTTTGCTATCATGCATAGGGTATTTAAACACAAAACCCTGCATATTTATTTTATCAAAATTTTGCAAAGAATTAATTATAATTCTAAAATCTACTGGCCCTGTCTATTCAGAACCTGTGGGGAGGGATTTTTGCAGAGCAGTCACAGAATCACAGAATGTTAGGGGTTGGAAGAGACCTCACAGGAATTCACCCAGCTGGGTTTTGAATGTCTCCAGAGGAGACTCCACGACCTCACTGGGCAGCCTGTTCCAGTGCTCAGTCATAAGAAAAGATTGGCAAGGTTTTTACTTACCACAGTTTGGCGATTAACCTGAATCACTTCATCACCAGCATGAATCTTCTGAGATCGATCAGCAGGGGACTACAAAGAGGAAAACAAGAAGCATGTGCTTCAGCAGGTTTTCTTCCCTCCTATAACAACCCCCACCAAGCTAAGTCAAAGATTGTACCAAAAATGAAAAGAACTGCTGAAAAATTTTACACAGCAAAATCACATTACATCCTTTATAACTTGAGAAATGCAAAAGGAATAAGCTATGGGTTTATTTTTTGTTCTGAGGGAACTAGGGGTAAAGGAGGAAGGCACAGCCTACATCTATCACAGACCAAATAGTAGTTAAGTCATGGGACAGTGGAGACTGTCCTTTTACCTCCAGTTTGTACTTTAGTTCCAGACAGCAGTGAGGAAGGACTGAAGAGAAGACTTCTCTCCTAACATAGCAACTATTTTAAACTTAGCTTTAAAGTAAATGTATTAAATAAATGCATAAAACAAATGTATTTAAAAAAACAAAAAACAAAAAAACCCCACCAACACACTAAGATTTTGAATGCACAGAACAAAAACACTTCACTCCACGAAACAGACCCATTTCATTTTCCCTTTTTGTTTCCTAACGTAAATAAGAGCTAAGAGCTTTAATGTGAAATTAACTGCCTGCATCATCAAGGTCAACAGACAAAATATATTCTTGCATATATCAAGTGTGCTTAGATAGCTATATGAAAAATACTTACCTAATAACACACCTTAAATGTATAATTTTCTTGGAACAAAACCCAACCTCTGGGAAGCCATTAGGGAGGAACAGCTAAACGTGTCAATATTTATTTGTATTTATCTGTGACTGGTGCCATGTACCACCTATCACTGCAGGTTTTAATAACTGTTTTGCTGCCATAACACACCAACTCTGACCAGCCTTGACAACACCCAAAGCACAAAAGCATCCTACCTTGTTTTATTGCACCTTGGTCCCAGGAGAAGTTCTCCTCCCACTCCCCCCACCCCATGAGTAACCACCTGGCAACAGGCCAGCTCTTCCTAGTGACTCCAGATCTAAGCACCTGGATTATTAAGGACTCCCTTCTCCTTGTGATCACACCTTCAGAACTTCTTTTATTAGAAGGAACTGTAGAAATAAATAGTGCAATACAGGGGATTTGTGGGAGGCTCCAGCTGTCATGAGTAACCCCATTTCTTCATTGTCATCTTGCTTCCTCTGAGAGGAAATGCCTCTGTGGAAGGCTGCATATGTATGAGTCAACCAAGACCATGGAAAAATGCTGGGCCAAAGTCAAGTTTGTGAAAAACAAAGCTCATTTCAGGCTGTCCTTTGGGCAGTCAACTGCCTGTCTGGAGGAGGGTGGGGGACCCTTGCACAGAGGCCTCCTAAAAGCATCAGCTAGAACAACAGACACTGCAATTGCATTGTGAGAAGGGAGGAAAGAGCAAAGTTTAGATCTAGGCCAATGTGATGTGGGAAGTCAAGTAGCACTGCAGAACTCTGGAATCCTCTTGGCTGACTAGTATCCAACACATGGATTTTCCTAATCCTTCCAATGAACATTACTATTAATTTTGGGATGCAGTTCCACTAAATTACAACACACTGGCTTCTAGGAATAGCTACTAAATTACCATTCCAAATCTAGCAAGAAAATTAAGCTAAAACCCATCCAGGGTCATCTAAATGATCCCATGCCACCAGAAATCCAGGTGTTTGCAGATCTCTCGGTCACTTGTCAAAAGTTGTTTCTTGAAAGGAAAGAGCTTCCCCAAAGGAAGAACCAGTGTTCATAAAAAAGCAGATGTTTATGTCAACATTCAAAGCTACAGAAGCAATACAGCCCCACACCAAGCTTGCAATGAGAGATCTATATGCAGTGTGCTTGATGGCAGCCACCATTACGTTCTTTCACATTTATTGGATGCTGAAATTCCTGTCAAAGTGGACTTTGAATCTGCTGCAGACTCTGTAAAGAGTTATGCCAGGGTAATAGCATAAAGGCTATAGAAAATTTCACTTTTCACTCTGAACTGAAAGCACAGATTTCCACCCACTCCTCTCTGGCCCCCGGACTCGGCAGGGTACAATGAGAACCACTGGTTCTTTCCTATTCACATGCAAACAAAAAAGGCATCGTTGCAAAAGCCAAGTTCCTCCGCCACTTTTTCATTCTTTCTACAGAGAGGCATGTCTGACATCAACAGCACACCATCACCTGCCAGCCTCAGCTGCTGGCCAGAGGTCAACTGCACTGACTGCCCAGGAGCCTTTAATAAATTCTCAGCCAAAGAGAACTCGCAGTGTAAGAAAACAAGCAGCCATCTGCAGCAAAAAATACAGTTGCCCATCATAACAACCATTTCCTTCCACCAGGCTGCTCTGAAAGTCCTTCTTTTTCTAGTCTTTTTGCTTTGCAAGGTAATTTTGTAACTGGACAGCTCATTGATTTCATTACTCATTACTGAATTAAGCACACTACCACCTAAACATTCCCATTAAGGGAGATTACCTTTGCCAGCAGAGTCCAAATACATTCAAGACTTTGTTAAGCAAGATGCCATAAGTACTCAGAAAAGCAGATACAGTAACTTATTAAAGCAATTATTTTAATGCCAAACATTTGAACTAACTCATGTACTTGCAGAAACTGGTTTAATTACACTAACAGTAAAACATGCAGAAACAAAATATTTACAAATTGTGCATACACAAATGATTCATCCCAGAATTTAAAGTAGTAATATAATGAAAGTTGTATGTAAAAGAGCAATAAGAAGTAACAGTCTGAATCAAAGCTACTGTCAGGTAGCCTGAGTTGATATACATTTACTTCACTTACATTTTCTGTAGTTCCAGTAATTACGTGTAATCCATCATAAGTTGATTTGATGTACATTCCCTATATGTAAGTAGAAAATTAAGGACACGTTTAAAGGCACAAAAAAACCCATGAAACTTATCTGATTAAACAACTGTTGGCAACAGAATGAAAGCATTATTAAAAACTCTTAACAGTTCACACATTTTCTCTAGGAAAGTATGCAGTCTAATATTACAATATTATAAACTTCTCCACAGATAATTTTTACTCTAATTAATTAAAATATTTACAATGACCTAAGATGACTAATATATGGAATGTATTTTAGAAGCACTGTCTGCTTGGTAGTACCAAACACCACTAGTTTTGCTGCCCTGTCGGTCTTTGGCCTGGAACAAAACTTTATTTCCTTACTGCCCAGTCTGCACAGGTAGAAAATCCCAGGTCTTACTAGATGGCCACCAGCTCTCCATACCCAAGTACACTTACCCAGTTGGGCTACAAATATTGCCTACATATTCTTTTACAAGTTCTCTTTGCAAGTCCATATACAGACTGCCTTGTAACCACAGCTCTGGCATAAGCAATAAAACCTCTGGCAGAAGTATTTGTGGCTCTGTATGTTAATGTTAACTGTGAAGGAAAGGACAAACTCAGACAAAGTAAGTTGTTGACCATATGAACACCAAATTAAAAACCACCAAAAGGCTATTAACTAAAAATTGCATAGATTTCTCAACTAGAGGTGACCAGTACAGTAGTTTCACTGTTTATAAACAAATGCCACATCTCTCTACTGTTCAGCCTACATCTGTTAGCAGTACTGACATCGAGGTGTTCATCCTGAATAACTGGATGGTTATTCAGAAGCCATGTGCAGTTTATCTTCCCAAAGTTACCACATTTGCTTAGAAGCAAAAAAGACTACAAGATTTTTTTGCCCCTTCCTTTCTAGGCAATTCCCTTCTCTATTTGCTTTTGAGCATCCAGCTGTGTTCATCAACATCCTTGTTTCTTACTTAGTCCAAGCTAGGTTAACTTTGTTCATGCACAAGCTCAAATGAAGGAAAGAGGTCACAGTAATTCCAAGAATGCATGACCAATTCAGTCAAATTCAGTGGCCCAGGTAAAACTATATAGCACAATAAGACCGCAAAGCTTCCTCTAACAGAGTTGATCTCTTCTGCCTTAGGGACCAGGGGGGAATACAAATGCACTTAGAAATTTAAAATCCCTCCAACTCATTCTAACATATCTGTTCCTCAGACAGAAAATCAAAGCAAGATTTCAAACTCTCTTTTTCATAACTACCAGTAAGATAAGCAGTATTCATTGAATTAACTAGATTTGGTAGTTACCTAGCCATTGAATATTTAAAAGGATTGCTCGTGTTCATAATAACAGCAAACTGCAAAAATCTTCAAATTCTTCACAATCTTGCTATAACCACACATAAAAATAAGAAAACACCATTTCTCATCACCTTCTCTCTCCCTCTCCCGAAAACCTGCTGGTTAAATTAACCTGCAAAAATAATGTCTGCCTTCACAAGCATCTGTAAATGCCCAAATACCCTGACTAAGACACAAATTTCCAGCATTTCAACATTAGAAATTGTATTTGGAATCAAACTTATTTACATACATACCCATCTCTGGCAGCCACTCATGCACACCACCTGAAAATTAACCTTCAAGAGTTCCTTCCCACACCTCTTTCTGCCCCCCACAGGATATTGATGGTTTTGAAATATCTTGCTATACATACACACACAGTGGGCTCATAAGATTACCTATAAAACATTATGGACATCGGGACACTCCAGAATCAGTTCTTACCAGGCCTTCTCCAGGTTTAATGTTAGTTAAATGAACTTCCTCCAGACATGCACACTGGCTCATCAATGGATCTGTAGTTGATCGGATGGCTTTATCACATATAACATTTAAAGTCTTGGCCTACAATGAGCACATAGAAAGAAGACTGACAAAATTTCTCTCGTAGCTTCTTCCTCTTTCAGTTTTCAAAAATTGAAAGGAAATTAGTTCTAAGACTTGGGCCACTATTCTATATGATGTTTATCTTCTTACTGTAACCTAGTGCAAACAATGTGTTTCCATCAGTGCCACTGTATCATCATAATAGATGCCAACACATCCTCCGTCTTAAAATAAACACACTAAACATAGCAAAAAAATTTTGTTGGGGTTTACTTGCTTTAGCCAAAATACCTATTAAAATACTGAAACTTTTTGATGATTCCTTGTGGGAACAACTGACAGTTTTTCATATTAGTCTTTGTCTCTGCTATGAGAATAAAATTGATAATGTGTCACAAAAAGTAAGTGCTGGCCACTGACTCAACTGCACAAAGCTTTACAGATTGAGGTAGTACATTTAGCACTTCAGCATTTTAGCATCACTTCTCTCACTGTGCCTCTGAGCTGACCTTTTCTGGAATGCTTACACAAGCAAGGTTCATATTTCCTTTTGACCAAAACATAACTGATCCTAAGCCAACATTGTAACTAAAGGCAAATCCTGACCTTGTGTGTGTGTCAGTTAAGTCAGAATGGCTTTGTCTCATGTACATTTTAACTAGCAGAACAGCTAAGTAATCAGAAGAAAAAAAAAAAAATTAGTTAAAAAATTGTTGGTGTCCCTAAAAAAAATTTGAATAAAGCCCCACAGGGTACCCTGGGTCTTGACATTAACTGAAGCAATGCTGAAATTCAAAGCAGTTTACAAAAGCTTAAAGAAGAAGGGAGGGAGGATTAGTACACAGTAGTTAGTTATATATGCAGTCTGGGAACAAGCAAGGTAATCCACCTTTCACAAGGGGTTTGAATCCTTCAAAGTAGACCTATGTAATTACAGGGCAGGGGGAACTGTCTTCTTGGAAGACATGGGTTTGGACTACAATGGTTCCTGAAAACAATAGTTCCAACATTCTGCTTTGTTTTACGTCAGTTTTATAGAGCAGCAATAAAATAAAACAAAACAATGCTTAAGTGTGAATGTGAGGAAATGCTCAAACAAGGGAACTCCAAACAACAATACCCAGTTCCAGAGTGGGTGTGCACAAATGGAAAAAGATACAGAAAACTCCCTTATACGTGACCTGATTATTTACAGACAAAAATATTTTTAGGTATTGTGCTGCTAAATTCCTAAGCATCTATGAGCTAGCGGAAGGCCTTATCAAAGAGCACAGCCTGGGTCATGTCAAAAGCAGGAAGAGATGATTAAGTGTTACAAAATATAAAAAGCATTCCATTACGCTCCTCATTTGGTCACAAGGCTGTTTCAGACAGCCCAGAGAGCTTGGATCTTTCAAGTTCAAGTACAATCAGAGACGGAATTTGATTTTTGTGGGAGGGCAGTTCTTTTACATGAAGAAGCTTCATAAGGCATAGTCTCTGCTTATTCAGGCACTAAAATACACATTAGTCATAATTGGTTTACTTACCCTACAATTATTCTACAGTACTATCCCTCACTTGAAAATCTGAGCTCTAAATTCTCCTAAGAAGAATAGCTGTGTAATAAAACTTTAAAGAACATGATTCCATGCTATTATACACACCACCTGTCTGTTCAAAAATTTCACTGGCTTTCTCTACAGTAAAGAGTGCTCACAAAATGGCCCATAACAATGTTTACTGTGAGATAAGTCATGTGGGGGATTGGAAAACTGTTGTTAGTACAGTCAGCCCAGAAGCCACCAAAATAAATGTGAATGTGGGAAGCTGAGTTTCAAAAGAAATGAGTACTTACTACAGTCTGAACTTTATCTTCCATTTCAGCTACAGTACAGTCCTATAAACAAAACAAGAACAAAAGTCCTACATTAACCAATAAATATGTAAACACATCCCCTCTAGAAAATCTGCAAAATTGCTACTTTAATCTCAAACTGAAATAAATTATTCATGGTGCAGGGATTATTCAGATTAGTCTCACCCAGCAGGGCTCAAATGTACTGTTAAACATCCATTTTCTGACCCTGGTGGAAAGCAATAATAAACCTTGAGAACTAAGAGAGCATGGGATTCAATTACAGCAGACTTTTCCAGAAAACAGAACCCTGCACAATAAAACTATGCTGTCAGAAGGCCAGGCTCATGAGCTTGTTTTATGCCAATAAATACCAGCTCAGGCACTCCTCTGTCCCAGAGATCGAAAAATGGATGTAAAATATATTGCTAAAAATACAGTGAAAAGTGATTTTTAAAATATGCTATCAATGACATTCCTGAGGGTGAGAGAACTGCACACAAAGCATTATTTACACAGCCCAGGTACAAAAGTCTTTGGACTGAAACAAATTCATGTAACATGCTACAGAATTCATCCTTGTTTTCTGCAACTGCTAAACTACAGAATGGTTTTAGATTCTCAGATTTTAGAAGTTAAGCCAGCAAGTAACTCATGAAACAAGATTCAAAATATTTCTAAGGATAAAACAAAGTGCCAAACCCCATCCATTTAAGCAAGTTTAAACTCCAAGATTTTTGCCATTGACATCTTAACTTGCAAAACAATTGCATACAATGCCCAAGAGATGCATCCAGAAGCAGTGCATTGAAGCTATTCCACATTTTATATTATCCTCCATACTTTTTCTGTTCCTTCCTACTTACATGTGCTTATAAAGACAGAAATCAAAAAAGCATATAGGCCTCCAGATATGGACACAACAGCAATATATGAAAGAGCTGTACTATATTCTCTTCATATTTTCATAACACCACCTTAACACCTTGTCCACTCTTGGAATGCCAGCAGCTGAGGTCACACTTTTTAGAGCCTGTCACCAAAAGCTTGAAGACCTTTCCTGAACGCTGCAACAAAATTTAGGCTCCATTGATGGGCATCAGCATAATTTTGCTCTGCTGAATACATCTGCGTAAATCAATAGTGAATGTCACCTTGCATTATGCATCCCAGTTGCTCACTTTTGCAAGATCCTTCTGCTCCTCTTAATTTTATTTCCATTAATTATTATTTTATCCTTAAAGTTTGCCACAGAACTTAAAGAAACTGCAGAGCAAACTGTTTTGTATCTATATAGCTGTCATTAACGTGAACAGGACTCCTACTGCATTCCAGTCTTATCTTATTATTCATCCATTTTCACACACCATTTATGATTATGCAGAGCAGTGTAAGTTGCATGAGAGCCACACTGGCTTCTTCTCCCCTAGGAGAACTGACCATTTATTCTTACACTGTTTCCCAGTAAGAATGACTTTTCACATCTAAAAACTCAGCAAAAGTTTTTACAGCTGTAACTCTCTCCTACACATCACTGGAGTCCTTCAGATTACTCTAAAGTACCTACAGAGTCCCAGAACAAATGAGTGTTGATTCTTCCCCCATTAATGAGTTTTCTCAGCCAGACCCATTCTTTACTATAGCTCACATCAGATTGGCAGAGAAGTACTCTAACACTTTTTAACAGGATTGGGTTGTATTTGCCAGCTTTCATTTCCCTGCCATCAAAGGCTGAATTAACTAACAGATTAGACACCATTTTTAGCAGTTTTATTAATACAGTTCAGTGATCTCATATCTCAGTTCCTGTAGCACTCTTGGGTGAACACCATCTGCTGCTAGAAGTGGTTACTGTTCTACTTCACAGTCTGCAAATCTGTAGCTGTAAATCACTGACTTGCAATTGTAAACAGCACTCAAGCAAGGGCATTTACCAGCAAGACAAACTTATGTGCCTTTGAACTTCTAATATCCAAACACTGTATTTTCACAACAAACCAGCTGATATAATTGGGTGTCATTATAAGCTGACAACTCACAAGTTGTTTCTGTCCTTTGACAGCATTCCCCCACAATGAGGAGAGAATCAGCCATGTCACAGGACACGACTCTTCAAACAACATATGGCCATGAATTAGTGGCTAGAAGCAAGTTTGGCAGGAGCTGAAGCCTGCATGTCATGCTTCACGGCCAAAGCAGTGGCACACTGTCAGAACAGTTGCAAAGACAGGCAGTATTATTCTGAGAGCTAAATTACATCATTTGACCAAATTGCCACAGTTACATCTTCTTTTAGCTGGTACCAATATGAGCACTCAGCACACAGCTGATAGATTGAAAGTTTTGGAACAAAACACTGCAGTCACATACACTATGGGTGGAAGAAGCCTGGCTGGCAGGATTTGTATCATAAAGGTGGCAGCTCCTTCTATTGCATGCAGCATTGCCCATCTGGTGGCTTAAACACTCTCTATGGGATAAGACTTAACAATTCTGAAGGAAGCATGGGTATACCTACCAATGGAGTCATACTTTTGTTTGGAGTCAGCACGAATAACTGTTTCTCAACATATTGTTTGGAACTTGAAAACCTTCAAATGAAGACCAATTCTTTCAAAAACTAATCCTTGTTCCCTTAAAGCTCAAGGAACTGTGATTAGACTTTAAACTACAGTCACATATGATACAGCCAGCAATAGCAAAAATTGAATATTAGGTCAAGGAAAAAACAATTTAGAAAAATGGTCAACTGAAACTGACCTTCACAGACCTTCAAAGTTTGAAGTAAGAGATCATTTCCAGATCTAACTTCCCATTATCACTCTGCATCCAGCAAGCACATGACTTTCCCAAACAACCCCCTTCCTTCCCTTTTGGAAAGCAAAGAAGAAAGAAATCAGCTGACCTTCTGAACAGTAGTAGTGAGATCCAAGCAGAGCTGAATGATACTGTTCTTCATTGAAGAAAAATCAGCAATACCTGTAAATGGGGTCCTGCAACAAGAGAAAAATCACCTTAGCTCAAAGGGACAATACTTGTCCTGTCCTACCTTATCAGTGACGAATAGCATGTGAGAGCAAGAGGCGTCGCTGACATCCACATGTGAGGACACTGTTCCACAATATAACTATTCCTGACTGCATAGTCCCACTACACCCTTGATCCAAAACTGATGAATATCTAGCCCTGTGGTAAAGCATATTTGGAGAGCAAAACCAGAAGAAGCCATTAATTCTCCAAACTACAGTTCTCTCAGCTGGACAATTGAGTCAGATTACACTGCAGTGTAAAAATCACCCCTGAGTTTGACAGTGAATAGATTTCTAACTTACACATTTTTCATAACTGAATTGAGGCTGGAGAGAAAAACACCCAAAAGTTCTCTGAAAGAAGAAAAGTGGATTTTCACATTTTACACACCAAGGTGCAGTGAGGCCCTGCCTCAGAAAAGGATCATTATAGGTAGAATAGTTTTAGAGCTGTTTAGATCTCTCCTTAGAGCCCTAAGGAGAGGACCAGGGTGCCTCTCACCTTAGACCCTCCAAACAGCTGAAAGAGCTAGAAGTGGTGGTTCAGAAGTTACCCCAGCAGATCTGGAAATGGACAAGCCAGCCACCTTGCTGACAGTGAGCTGCAGAAGAAATTTAGGGCGAGCTGCCAGCAACAGGGCGAGATGAGAGGATCAGGTGAGAGGCACAAGCTGTTAATGTCACTGCTGGGACAACAGAATTGGCTTCCTCCCTGGAGAGGAGGAATACTGAAGGATAAAACCTCTCCTTGCTGCCAGTCCTCATGCTGCTATCTTAACTTTCCTTCTGAGGAAAGTAGACAAGAATCTTGAGAACTTACGTTCATCTGTTATCCTAACCAGCATCCCGGTCAGTGCCCAAATGTCTCTGTTGCCTGTTTGGTTCAGCTGCAGTTGTTACAAAATAACTCCAGTTCTTGTCAACAAAATAATTAAATAAATAAATGCAGAGAGAGTGTCTTTCCCCTACTAAACAGTTTTCACATCAGAGAGCTAAGGCCACAATTTTAGCAAAACATTAAGAATTGTTTTGGAAAGTCACCTGCCAATGACAAGTAATTAGGAAGGTGAGAGAAGGAAGTCACATGTATGAGGAACTGGCCTGAAACCTGGTCACCTCCCTTGAACAGGAAGACTCCTACTTTTATAAATACAAGCTTGGATGCAACGCTAACAGGTTCAGTGGTTTTAGATAGAGTGGAAGTGCAAGAGTAGATACCCTAGATTAAAGTTGTACGCTAGAGGCCTTCTGGCAAGACCAAAAAAGGGTTGAACAAGATCAAGCTCTTTAAACCCAAGCATCTGGAGATTGTCCCAAATGGAGAAACAATTCATTATAGCAGTAAATTAAAATATGAAAATTTTATTCTTACCTGTCTAACCATGCAAGCAAGGCTTTAGCAGCACCAATAAGCTCTACCACAGAAGTAAGGAATTCATTAGGGGGCTTGCGAGAAGTGTTGCCATCATAATTTGAACTTTTCCTACGGCTGCTGATGTAATTTTGCAGATTGTTGGACGATGCTCGCAGTTTGAGAACCAGGTTCTTCATATTATCTGTTTCAAGGCCATAGTTCTGCAAGGAATATTATTAAGTTTGATAAATTACCCGAATGAGTCCTGCTATTTATTATACAAGTTACAAACTCATCTGGGGTGAAAGGTCTGAAGATTTACCCATTCTTTTCTATTGTTTGTTTTTTGAGGTTTTTTTGCTGAATATTTTTGTGAGTGCCAAATCCCCTAAGTTTCTGACACTAATGAGATTTCAGGACACTTTTTCGAGGACACTTTTCAATCAGAATGAGGTCTCTATGTCCTATAAGATTCAACTGAACTTTAAAATGTAGTTGGGGCAACAGGATTGAGTTGTTTTTCTTTTTGTTAAAAGAAAGCAAATGCTGTTTTTTTCTTAAAATGTTTTGTATACATACATACAAACAGTGAAGTAACATTTAATTCACAACTAGAGATAAGTTGGATCTGGCAAGAGATAAAAACATCTACAGGAAGCAAATGTAATTTCACAGTCAAAAGCTGGAATAAATATTTGGATCGCAAGTTTTCAGTAACTGTGCTTCTTGATAACAGCAGTGTAATTATTTGCAAGATTGTAGACTGCGTTAACACTATACATGTTAATTAAAACCATTCTTAGACATATTTTTCATGCAACAGCATCTTTATAAAAAAATTTGCAACCTAATAATCCATAAATCCTGCCTGTAAATTCAGCTTTATAAATTCAACTCAAATAATCTCCCAGACAGAGAAACGTTACATTATTCTGTTCTGAATGCAACTGTTTTTGTAATCGAGATTTTCTTCTTTCTGTTGTCAGTGTTCAAATGTGTGAGTTATGATTATGTAGCAATATGTTGCTAATTATCTTTGCTTTTGAGCAGCTGTGGACATCTTCTAAACCTTAAGACCCAGGCAATGCCTAAAGACAGTAACACAACTGTTTGCCTTTTGGAGTCACAGAGCTATACTATCTATTGTTTCTCCTTTCCCTCTTCAAAAAACTAAAGAAAATCTCAATTTCATGTAATTTCAAGTTTTCAGTGGTTCCCACCACGTACACTTAGGATCACAGCATCACCCAAGCTGGCAGGATGCTCATAAGGTGTCAGTCCAGCCTCCTGCTTGCAGCAGGCTCAGAGATAACTGAGCTCAGAGCAGCTAATTCAGGGCTTTATCCAGTCTGGTCTTGAAAACCTCCAAGGACTGAGACTGCACAGTTTCTCTGGGTGACCTAGTCTTCTGCCTGACTATCCTCAGGTATAATCTCCCCAAATCCATATCTTCACCATGCTAAAGAATTCCCATTCTTTCAGCCTCTCCTCACAGGTGAGTACTGCAGCTCTGACTAACCTTCTGATGCCTTTGTACATGTCTTTCATGTACTTGAGGGTAAAGGGTAATGAGTGTACTAATGAGTAAAGGGTAATAATCACTTCTCTTCCTCTCCTGGCCAAGTTCCCATTAATGCAGTCCAGGGTACTGCTGACTTCTTTGCTGCCAGGGCATGCTGCTGGCTCATGAGTCCATTCCCTTCACATCCAAGTGCCCATAAAACAGGCTGGAATATCTTATATTAAGTAAGTTACAAAATGTTAAATGGAATCTTTGCTCCCTCAAAAACACAGAGAAGCAAGTAGAAGTTTCAGCTGCTCGGCTAACTTTAAAATACCTATTGCATCCCATGGGGAAGATCCCAGAGGGTGTAAGTGCCTCCCCCTGATGGCTGTTGGCAAGGAAATACCCTTAAACTGTAGAGATGAATAGAGGTTGAGAGGATATATCTAATTACAAAAATGCCAGTGTTGCAAGAGCAAAGGACATCCTTAAATTTCCCAGGATCACAGAGAAGATTTAGATTATTAAACAATGCTAAAGTACTTGCACACTGTCACATGTGAACTTGCTACATTTCACTTTAACAGAAACAAAAAACAAAACAAAAAAAACCCCACACACCCTAAAACAAAGAGCATCATATTCCTCACACAATATTGCATATTAGTCCATTTTTGGAGGAATACTTTTTCACCAACAGGCCTGTCTCTGGGTTTTTTTCCTGTGACCACAAGAATTTGAAAGTAGCCATGTGCCAGAAACCTCCTCCTGTAACAGGGGTGGTAGAGGATGCTGACCCCCTCCTTCTGTAAAGGGACAGAAAATACAAGAGAATTTTTTTTCTGTATGATGATATAACCACTTAATCACTCTGGTCAGAACCTGAGAGAGTCTTCATAAATTTAAGTGTCTCCTGGTCTTTCTGTCATTCAGATGCAGAAATTATGCCAAACATTTGTGGGTGCCTGTGATTAGAGCTGGCCCCAGCACTTAAAAGAACACATGATATATTAGGTTAGATTTGGGGTTTTGCCCTAAAACATTCACAAACTTATTACACCTTATTTATACAGTGGGTCACCCCAGTGTGACTCTTCCAGTTCAGCCAGTTTTTAAGTAATTCCCTGAAGTAGTTCTCAGTTGTGAGATGGACTTGAGCAACACAGGTGTTGCCCCTGGACTTAACAGGGCTCCAGTTTATGGCTGCAACTGGTCTTCCCCACAGCCCATCAAGAGCCCATCACAATCAATTTCTCCAGTCACTGCACTAAGCTTTCCGATGACTTGTCCCACAGACTTGATGGAGTGCACCCAAGACATCTAAGCAACTCTACCTATCCAGTACACCAGGGAGCATGTATCTTACCAGACGAGGTTACTACATTCTCCAACTTTGACCTGTTTGGTCTCATACACAGAAAACATTGCTCCCCTCCAGCAGATATAGTAATGCTTCTCTGCAAGCTGACACTGACCACTTCACACATAACCACCCGTTTCTGCTATTTTTCTTCTCCTTCACTTGCAGTGTCCAGTCTGTTGGGAGGGCTGGTTCAGGGAACCAAACCATGCAAAAAAAATCTATTCCCTTTCTTACTGTAGTGAGCTCTCAGCTGTTTTAGCTCCTTGAAGTAGCTCACCTCAGTGTCAGGTGAGTCCAAGTAGAAAAATGACTAATTGGAGGCCAGGAGGGGTGGAGACAGCAGCTGTCTTGGGGCAATTTAACTTGTCATGGAGCAGTAGCTCTAACCTAGGACATACAGGAATGTGGATAACATGGCAGCACACACAACAGCCTTTACAGCAACACACAACTGAAGTCCAAGGCTTAGCAGGCTTTTTTAAAATATTTTTACAGGTGTCCTGGTTTGGGCCAGGGTAAAAGTAATTTTCTTTCTTGTAATTTTGCTTTCAGCTGAGTCTTTTATAAGTATAAAGCAAGGAGAAATTAACAGCAAGTTTCTCAGTCAATGTCTGCTTCTGGGACTGATAATGCTCAATGTTTATAGTTACAGCTGGAGATTGGTATGCAGAGCCAAGGCCACTGCTCAGCTCTGAGGAAGATTTTGCCCTCAGGAAGGAGAAAAGGAGTAAAGATGTCACACCTGCAGCCCTCCTTTGGGGAGGAATGGACAAGACAAATGACCAAAATTAACCAAAGTATTCCATCCCATACACATCATACTCAGTATAAATTCGAGGGATCATGAGGATCAAACCCCTTCCATTCCTTCCCTTCCTCCTCTTCTTTGCCTGTCCCTGTTTGCTTTGGCATCCTGGGAGGATTCTGTCCGTCCGTCTGCCTGTGGTCCTGATCCGTGCCAGCCTGAATCTGTGTGTTCCTGCCTCCAACTCCTGATTGCTGCTGACCCCAGGAGTCCAGCCTGGACTTTCCCAGGGCTGCCCTGCAGCCTCCGTGGTGACGTGAGAGTTATTGGGGGAAAGGAGGGAGGAAAGTGGTATCATTTTCTTGTATATTTGTATATATTTAGTAATTTTTCCTATTTATCGTTACTGTTTCATTAAAGCTGTGTAGTTTAGTTTCCAACCCATAAATGTCTCTCTCCTATCTTTATCAGGGAGGAGAGGGGAATTGATAGAGAGCTGTCATTCAGTTTAACTTCCGGGACAGTGTTAAACCATGACACCAGGACTGAGGCTACAATATTTAACAATCTTATTATTTAAAAAAATCAAAAGGTTTTAGATGTTGCTCATGAATCAAAGAAGACATTACATTTTCCTGTTGCTCCCAATTTAAAAGTAAAAGTTGCTTTCTTCAAAGCAGGCTGAAGCCAGCAATTAAGAGCACCCTATCCCAAACACTCTCAGGTTGTCACTCATTAACCTGAGGAACCACATGCAGGGCAGGAGGCAAGAGACAGCACACACACATGCAGGAGAGCACATGTGCACAAAGGTGAACTCTTTCCAAACTCCATTGCACTTAATGAGAAAAAGTACACTAACCAAATAATTGCTAAAGGCCAGACAACCAACATTAAAAAATAATTATTAAAAAAAATGTTTGGCTAACAGAGCTCAACAGTTGGGTCAGAGCTGACTTGGGCTGATCCAAAGCTCTGCTACTGCCCAGGGGCAGCAGTCTCTTCCCCTTCACACCTGTGCTCATGTACTGGAGCATGATGATCTGGATCTGCTGGCTGATCCAACTGAAAACCAGCTCTGGGAAAAAAAAATAATAAAACTCAATGCCTGGTCAAAAAGTGATCCAGCTTACTGCATATAAAACATTGGAGTTAACACAAGGTACTGTCACAGTCACTCATTCTAGCTCTCTCCCTTTTAAAAATAATTGCACTCTAAATAATCCTCTGGGGTCCCAAAGTTGCTAATAAACAGCACTAAATATGAGACTTCTAGAAAGCTGAAAACTTTTGACAAGAATTAGCCACAAAGAATAAGCCTTTATGTATGCATGTTCTATTTTGTCTTATGAAATTATATTTTGTGCCACTGCAAATGTGCTGGCAGAATATTATTACCAGTGAAATTATCAAAGGCACAACTCTAGAAATTATATTCTTTTTGTTTTGTGGTTTGTTGTTTGGATTTTTTTGTAGGTTGCTTAAAACTGGTATCTCTTCATTCTAACCTCAGGAAAAATCAGCTGTATTTTTGCTTCCAAACTCTAGCATCCTATAACACATGTAAAGATTGAAAAATATAATCCAAAGAACATATTAAAAGTGAATACATTTGCATAGTTTCCTGTTAATGCTTGCTTTGTTCTGTATTTATTAAACCCAAACAAGCAAATCAGCTCATCAGGGTGTGATGAGTACGTATTCCATTTTCACTGCCACTCTATATGCTTTTTGTCCCAATTACTTAGTTGATAAAGCTTATTTTCTGGATCCCTGCCCCTGCTTTTGTGGTTTTGCATGAGTTTAAAAAGAATATTTATGTATCTCTGTTCCCTCCTCCCCCAAATACCTCAGTCAACTCAGAAATATCTTTCTGCTAACCCTTTTCTACCTCAAGCAAAATTACCATTGACAAAAAGATAGAGGCACTGAAGTTGATGTTTCCCTCTGCCCCATCCAGGGAATTCAGTTTCTTTGATATGTTGTCTAAATTCCTTAAATAAGCTTTCAACACTTGTTCAGAAAAGTGTGTTAGGCCAGCTTGAGAGCAACAGAAATGTGTGTTCACACCGGAAACAAAGCAGTAGAGAAAAATCTATTAATGTCTCTTTCAGATGTACTGGTTCCAGAGTTCACTTTCTGTGGCAGCAAACCCCATAACTTGCAGATATATTTTTCAGCTTGGCAGTGTAGTTGCCAAAAAGGGATCTACCTATACAAAAACTGAAAAGGGGAGTGGGGGAGAGTATTTGATGTCCTTTCTCAAATAGAGGACTACCTTCACACTGAAATTTTTAGCCTGATTTACTGAGGCTAGGAAAAGAAAAAAAAAAAAAAAAAAAAAAAATACGTATCATCAATGTTTGAAGAGAGTGCAGAAGAAAGAAGGTCTAAAGACAGCTGCTCTGCTGTCTTTAGAGCTGGAAGTGTTTTGTGGCTTGATGGAACCTGAGCAACAAATTGAAGGAAGCTCAGGTGGAAAACTGCCAAGGCAAAACTAGACAAAAAAGGGAAATTCCTCTTGAGAACTCCAGGCCTGAGGAGCCACCAAAACTCCCTCTCAGCCCCTCTCCCACAAACTCCCACCACCACCAAGAGGGAACCCAGGCTGGCCCAGACAATGCAACATTTTCACAGTGTGAGCTGAAAGCATTGGGGGATGGGGAAGACTGAAAAAAAAAAAAATATCCCCAAAATAGTTTTTTAGCTTTTTTAATTCAAGACTTCAACAATTAGGGAACCATCACTGTAAATACACACACAAAAGCATTCATTAAATTATATCAGCAAGCAGACCCACTTTTTAAGACCTAATACAGACGGAACCTTAATTTTATCCCACAAAAAGAATAGAACAAAATGAAAAATTGGCTGTAACAAGAACTTAAACATCTCATGCCCTGAGGAACAAAAAATCAATGGTGATTTTACGCAACAATTCCAAAAACTCAAGGGAAGGGGCATCAAGGTGACAAAGGGCATAAGCAAAACACAGGAATTTTTCCTCCACCTTTTAAAAGGAAACAAGGACATTTTAGCTGCACTTTATGAATGCTGTCTAGTGCACTAACTTGAGCTGCATTTCACAAAGGATTTCTAGAAATGAGTCTGAGGTCAAAACTTTTGTCTAGAAAGGAAATTAGAAGGAAATTGTAGGAGATAAAACACAGCTTTAGGTTCTGGTAATTGTCCAGCTTTGTTCATTTTATTCTACTATTTTAAAAAGTAAGAAGAAAGAAGTGCCTCTAGGGGCTGCCACATCTATTACTTCAGTCAGGACTGTATACAGAACATAGTACATTCACTAACTCAAACCTCTTCACTCACCTAATAAATTATTCCTTCCCTCAAAATGAGCTGCATTTCAGGCTAATTTCTCTTCTATTAGATTTTCAAGTTAAGTGTTAAAAAATTGATAGATCAAGCACTGAAGAGAAATAAAATGGTTTTCAACTATCAGAGTCACTCTTTGGGAAACATTTCAGATTGCATGAAGTTATTGCACTAAATACACTTCCTGGTTTATCCAATTTGTTTCTGCTTGTGGAGTACGAATGATCCCTGCAGCACCTCTCTGAAGCAAATAAAGTGTGTATCCTGCAGGCAATAAAGACTCTCCATTTTAAGAAGAGTATGCTTGGTGCTGCAAGCTTTGCCTAATGAAGGGAAGGCAGGAATCATCAAGCAGCCTTTCCCACCCTTCTCCCTGATGTAATCATATACTCCTCTGGAACTCATTCGCTGCAGTACAATAAACACATCTTCAAGAGTTTTAACATAATACCTGCACTAGCAAAACAATCCAAAATATAGTTCTTCTTTTCGGAGTGGTTGTTTTAAAAGTATGTATGTAGTTATACACCAGGAGTAAGACACAATAACAGCTTCAGTTCCCAATCCATTGAAAGCTGAACTCCACTGTAACTGAGTTAGCAAAACATCCCTCATTTCAATAACATTTTCTTCTCTTTGTATACTACAAAATTGACCTAGACCTGTTTCAACTAGCATGAGAAAACATTAGCAGCTGTCATTTCAGTCTGTTTTCTGTCTTCTACAACAAATTGACTCTACTCAGTGAACAGTGATTAAAATTGTTACCAGCAGGAGCCACAGGATCTAACAATGCCATGCAAACAACTTCTTTCTTTAGGAGTGCAACCAAAGGAATTACCTTTGCATCTTATCAAGAAAAAGTTAGAGCTATTTAATGCAAAGCTTGCAAGGATTAAACAAATTTTTATTGTTTTCATTTACCACGATGTGTAGCAGAAAGCAAGAGACACATATTTTGGTCTTATTAAACATGCCTTAGTTATTCACCCAAAAGAACACTTTAAGAAACTTTGTGCATGCTTGTTCACAACTTAGCTTACCAGTGCACATAAGAGATCCACAGCCTCTAGAACCAGTTCTTGATGTCCAATCCGTGAGATACCCAACTCTTCAAGGTCCTGGTGAGAAATCTGCAACAGCTGTTCTCCATTTATTTTCTCTCTTTCAAATTTATGGACATACTGCTGTAGGCAATCATCCAGGCCTATCAAAGTACAAAAGGGAGGGAAAGAGAGAGAGAAAAAAAGAAGAGATGTAATCACAAAATTGCCTTTTCCTCCTCCTCCTCCCCCCTCCA
>JAAWXA010000001.1:36786207-36862086 GCA_038090715.1 Florisuga fusca
CCCCCCCCCCAAATTAAAAAAATAAACAAAATAAGTGAAAGACAGAAAAGACAAATTCATACACTCTATGGTGTCAAATTATTAAAGAAACCTACAGTGAGATTGAAGACTGGAATTTGTACCTCAGGGACAGAGAGAGGCACACAGGTTTTGTGGGTTGCCTGTCAGTGAACAACTGACCTGCTCCTTGTGGATCAAGCTCAGCAGGTGAGAACATCACTTTGGTGCCTGCATAGTCAAAGCTACCAGGAAGCATGCACAGACTCAGCAGTGATAGTAACCCAAACCCCAAACAACAAGAAAAAAAAAAAGGAAAAAAAAAATTCAACAAGGCAAGGCAAGCAGAAAGATTTTGCCCAAAGTCTAGTTAAACAAGCAAACAAACAAAAGCACAAAACCTCACAGTTCCCCATCCACTTAGATGTAAAATGGCTGAATGATGAGAAAAATGCAACAACCAAAGTAAGCAAAATTGTGTTTAGCTCCTCTCATTATTCCTTTGATTTAAGAGACCCTGCAGCTTCCTGAATCAGACATTTCTTCTCCCTTGCTGAGCATTAACAGCACACATCTATAAGAAACCTAATTCACATTTGTATCTATGATGTATTTTTAAAACAGTTTAGAGTATTTTGTCACAGCAATATCCACAAAATCCTCATTTTAAATTGTGATTCTGTGACTGTTGCTCACTGTATATTTTCCCTAGTGATTAGGGAAAGGACTTACGGTTTTCATTTTAGTTAACCAAACTTCATGTGTTAATCCTGTTTAAGAATCTGTCATCTGCTCATTTCTTCTGTTCTTAAAGATTCAGTGCACAGCAACAGTCTGGGGAAAACAGCCGAATGGATGTTTTCCTTTAAAGGTGATGCGGTGCTCTTAATGCCCTATTCCACTTCAACATATTAGCCAGCACAAAAGGAACAGATCTAATTAGCTCTGTTTTGTAGAAATACATCACATCTACTGAAAATAGCTGACAAAAGGAAAAAAAAAAATTGGATTACAAATCTGACATCTACTTTGTAACATCCACAATAGCTACATTGTTTGACCGATAAGTTTTATAAAATTGAAGCTTCAGCTGTATAAAGGATGTTTATCCACTGTGCTGGCTCAAAAGGAAGCCATTGAGATGGACAGGATGTTGAATGCTGCAGATGAGAAACACGAACAGCATCCTGAAATGCAAGAAAATGAGAGCCAGAAGACCAGCACTCATTTCCACTCACGGAGCCACAGTATCAGCCAAGCACTGCCAAGAAAACATTTGGGAGAAATCACAAGGGGGGTTTCTAAGAGTCACATGAAACACTGTCTTTTCATAAGAGCAGCATGAGCAGTCACTGGTGTTTTGCAGTGTCTGGTCACAGCAGATCTGTAGGTTATGGACTCTCATGGGTTCAGGCTTACTTAACAGCCATCACTTGCCTTCAGGACATCACTCACTTAGAAGATAATGACAGACACCCTGGCACTTAAGTCACCCCTTTACATGACCTGGGCAAGCTTAATTATTGTAGTACATTAAAATCTGGCTGAACAAGCTTGATTCCTCCACGTGCAGAGCTACCAGTGACTACAGCTTGATTTTTAAGCATAATTATGAATGGGAAAAGCCACATGCGAGACGAGCAGTCTCCCAGGGCTACAGTTGTTTGGGGTCCACTCTTGTTTCTTCCCATCTGTCTTGGCAAGGCCACAAATTTTGAAAATTGACCCCAGTGTTCTCTTTCCCACAGGCACCAAATTCTCCCTTAGGCTATGCAAACTCTTTTCCCAAGAAAAATAATAAAGAGATCTGGACTTCATTGTTTAACAATTTTTTTTAAAAACAAATTCTCAACCAAGGCTGACATACAGTGCACATATTTGGCATTCCCAATTTTTAATGCCATCTTGCAGACACTTTTTCCCATCATTTGCCATCGCAAGCCCATAGTTTCCATTACAAATTTCACAAACTAAAATAAAATACTTTATTCAGCATGCAAAGTTCTTATTTTTAAAGTTTCTTGGACACAGCATTACTTTTGCCTATCTTTTCTAGGTGTTTACTCAACATTGTAGATCCTCATTCTATGCTAAAATTAGAGTCCCAAATGTATATATCCCTCCTAAGAAACACAATTTTGGCTTTCAGCTTGCCTGTGTTGTTTTGTTCCATTTTGTTTTCATTTATGCTTGTCTGTTCTTGAAGGTCTATTAAACAGCTGCCTCTGAAAGGTACTTTTTTTAATGAGTCCTTAAAAACAATACTTCCAAGATCACATTATAAGAATAATTTGCAAATCAAAGTATTACCAAAAAAAAAAAAAAATTAAAATCATGCAAATGTTAATTCAAAACAGTCAGAGGAGCAGCCACTCAGCAAGAAATGTACTTAGGATTAAGTGACCAAAACTATGCAAAGCAAGAAGTGAAGACAGACCCACACACTCATGGCAAACATTCACTAATGTTTTAAGATGAGATGACTAACATAAGTGTTATTATTTTTACTAAGAAACATATGGGAAAATCTTAAACATTTTAATTGAGATTACAACCACGTTTATAGCCTATTGTTTAATTTTATACCATATAAAATGTTTAATCATATGCAAACCAAAAAGATTCCAATTTCTCCCAAGAGGGAAAGAAGAAGCAAGGAAAAAAAGGACTCATAAATCAGATTACTTAAGAATTATGAAATGTATTTCATCAAAGTTCAAAAAGTCAGCATTTGAAGGTCATTCGTAATGTCTAAATGAACTGCTCATTTTTTCCTTCTTCCAAGATCTCATTTATTTCCATGCATTTTCTCTGTGAACTTCAGACACTCGTATAGACTTGGTACTGTTCATTGGCAGTCTGGATATTGTTGAGTCATTTATTTTGAGATAGAATTATTGAGACATGAATTAAAAACAATAAAAAGTAGTCTACATTACTCAGTGACACTTTCTTACATGTGTTGTTTTCAACAATGTTACCAGGTTCAAGAAAGAAAATAATTAAAAAAAAAAAAAAATAATAATCAAGACTGACACTGGAAAAGAAAGTTAGGTATCTCCTTTACCCATTGAAGACCCCTTGTAAAGTCTCCTCTGATCATTTTATGCTCAAAGTGTGTTTGAAAAGCACTTGCATCAACTGCATGTGAGTCATCTTTGTATTATTACTTAACACATAACACTCAAAACCATGCACAAAAGATAACATCCTTCCTAATTACATATTTTTTAGAGAACGATGAAAGATGAAAATAGGATTAGCAATTGTAGAATGTTACACAAGTTTTAAAACAATAATAGCAGTGATTTTGAGGAAGAGAGAGAGAGGCTATTCTAGGTAGCATTATTCCTATTGTGAAAACCCTTCTGAGAAACTGCAGTGTAACTTGAACAAAGCTCCCTCACAAATTTTGGCAGGTGTAGAGATGTGCAAGAGATCCTAAGAGCTGTCTAGACTTTTCTGTCTAAAATAACCTTCCACCACCAGGAAAAGCACCCCAGAAGACATTTAATACCTTGCATTCATGCAAAAACATTAGGACAGGTCTTGTACCTACAGATTTGCACCGATACCAATCTCAGTCTGTTTCCAAGATTAAGAAAGTTATTTTGAATAAGAATTAAGTGGGAAAAAAAAACTTTATGGGAGAAGCTTGGGTCTAAGCCATAACTATCAGTTTACTATTCAGATAGAATTAACATTTCTACTGTTGATAGATGTCAGTCTTTGAGCAGCAACATATCTGACTCCCAAACCGCGAGAGATGCATTTTAAAAGTAAAGTCAGTAAGTGGTATCACGTTTTTTTTCCTTCTTTTGTGCTAGACAAAAATCAAACAATTTACCTTCTGTAAAGCCATAAAAACAGTTCACTAATATGTTATAGCCACAGGTCCAAAACCAGCTGACTTCCCACCTCTTCTTCCCTCCCTCTTTCTCCCTCTTTCTCTTGTGAGACCACAACAACAGGGTGGGGAAGAGGGCAGGGAACAGGAAGGGGAGAATATCAGGACAAGGAACTGAGGAAGGACTAGGGAGAGGAAGAACTAGAAGGTAACAAAGATTATTTCTGTTGAACCCTTGAATACATTCTCAGGGTAGCTCATAAATTGCCAAATCTGACACAAGACAGTGGGAGTAGCAGAAGCCTCTTGAACAAAGCAAGAGCTTATAAGTACAAGCCCCACTTCTTCATGAAGCACCACCATTGGGATCAGTGCTCACTGTCTCAAGGAAGATTTACTTTCTCTCTTCTGTTAGGTGACTTGTTAATAAACTGACAGCACCTGGTGGCTCAGGGTAACACAACCCTTAGACTATCAAGGTGCTTCCTTGGACTTTGGATAGGTGGCTAGGTGGGCCGCCAAAGTCTTTTTTTGCCTTGCCATCTTAAGAAACACACATTCAAATGTTGTAAGAATCTGAAATTCTGAACTAAGTCACTCTTATTCTCTTCAGAGTCTATTAATTTGCCACTATTAGTCTCCAAAGATTCCTCATACACACCTACTTCAGTCCAAGCTTTGAAAGATCATCAGTTCTAGGAGAATCTTTGACACATCTCCTGTTACATGCCATTACACCATTGTGCACATTCGACACCATTTTCTAACTGTTATTGTGATAGCTTCCTGCCTTTTTCCTCCATCTATTTCCAGGACTAGAAGAAATTAATAAAAGTAGTATTAAGGGGAAACCAAAGCAGCAAAGGAACACTAGAAGGATAAAAGAGCTACTTCGTAAGGAGGTGAGCCAGCACTTGAGAAAGCTGATGACAGTAAGGGAAAAAGCTCTGCAAGACAGCTGTGAAAAGCTGAAACAGCTCAATAGGTAAAAGGTGAAGAGGAACAAACTGAAAAGTTCAAGGAGAAAAGAAAACTAACACATTTTTCTTTAGCACGGAGTTCTTCAGCACAGTGGGGAGGCTGTTCCACTCTAACACCATGTATGCCATTCTCCTCCTGCAATATTGCAGACAAACTGAGGCAGGAATGACTTTAACAAAGGAATTCAAGACACTTTAAAAGGACGTTAAAAATAAAGCCAGAACTTCCAGTAGAAAGTTAAATCAGTAACAATCTGAGCCAGGTAAAAAATTACTTGCTACGTGCCTGATTATTTTAGCATTTATCATTTCAACATTTTTCAAAACATAAGTTTAATTAACAGTCGGTGTAAGCCACTTGTAGTGTCCAGAAGAGATCAAAGGCCTTAGTTTGCCAAGGGAAAAAAAAAAAAAAAGCCTTCAAGCATTTTTTTTATTACTGTCAAGTGGAGAGAGGTAAAACAACTTGTGCGATTACTTTAAACCAACTAGTTTCACAATCCCTCATAACACTGCCACCATCTGAGGTATCCATCACTTAAAAGAAAACACAAAAAAAACACAAAAATCAACAACAACAACAAAAACCACCAAAAACTCTAAACCCCCAAAAAAGCAAAGAAACAAAAAAAAACAAAGAAACAAAAAAAAACAAAGAAACAAAAAAAAAAACACAAGAAACACACACACAAAGAAAAAAAGAAAAATAAACGAAAGAAAACCCCCAGAATTGAAGAGATGTTTATTATCAGCTTTTTTAAAACGTCTCCTGCATAAACCAGCTTGTCATCAAAATAGTTGCTCCACACATAGCCAACTGTAAGCAAACCTTCCACATTTGTTCCATAGTTTGCCCCCTACCCATGCAGGCAGGCTTGTCACCTCCCAGGCACTAGGTCTAGCTTTGCTGAGGAGAGGCATTGCCTAGAACAACCAGAACAGAACAGAAGCTTCTTGTCTGTCCCCCCACTTCACACAGGGATGGAATCAGACAAATATCTGGCCTCTGTCTGCCAGCAGGGATGCAAAGGGCAGCTCTCTCACGGAGGTCACAGCAGGACAGAGGGAAAGGGTGAAGCCTTCAACTTTGGTAATCAATGCTTTACTGTCCCCTCTGTAATCCCCTCTGACTGACAGTTGCACAGAAGGCCTTTTGCAACACGTTCCTATTTTCAGTATCTGCAACTAGCATATTTAGCCTGGAAAAACAGACTATATACACGTGTTTATACTACCCCAAAATAAATCCACTCATTCCATTCAAATCCACCCATAAATCCCTTAGCTGCTTTTGAATGCAAAACTGAAAGCTTTGCTTTGTAATAAAAGAACTTGGTGAGTAAACTTGGGTTGTAATCCATCCTGACCAGAAGGGCTATGGAGACTGTATTTAACCTTTAGTTGTTCCATGTACAGCTACTATCTCAGATTGACAGGCCTTCCACTCCTCCCTACAAAACCATAAAATGAGACCATTCCAGCAGTTCCCAGTACCGTGCTCCAGACAGGAAATCTGAGGACGGGTTTAAATTTCAACACTTTGCGGGGAAATGTCCCAAAAGTATGTTAAGGAAGAGTTAAAATAACTTTTGTCCACACACTTGCCAAACCCTTCCAAGAGCTCCAGCAGGTTTGCAAAGCCAGACCTCACTCTACAAAGCCAGAAAAACCCACTCAGATTTACCTCACAGAATATTTTCAGGAAACTAACCAGACACAGAGTAAGAAAGAGTGGAGTGTGGAGTCTTTACAGAAGAAAATATTATAGGGAGGAGAAGGACATGATAGAGGCCCATAAAGCCAGAAGTGGCATAGAAAAACAAAGAGCACCTATTACGTATTATCTCTTCTTATACAGGAATTAGGGAGAGCCAATAAAGGTAGAATATAACAAGCAATAACAAGCAATATAACAAGCAATAAGAGAGTGATTCTTCACACAGCAGTATGAAATGACTGATCAAAACCTATATGGTTTCAGGGAAAGGTGAACAGATTCATCCAAGCAGGTGTTGCTGAAACCATGTTTAACTCCATAAGACTCAAACATAAATATTTAAAGGCTTGAGGGAACCTAGAGAAGGAAACATATAATATGTCATCTTTTCTATCAATCTCCTTAACACATCCTTTTTTTTTTGGCAAGCATTCAGGATGAAACAAAGCTAGACAGCACTGGACACAGGACTTCCACAGCTGTGCCATACACAGCACCAAAATGTAGATGGACATTTTTATTTACTATTATCTTAAGACTTCAGAAAATAGTTGTCTTTTCACTAGTGAAAGCTACTACTGCTCTTAGCAATTACAATAGGTGACATAAGATTTTCTCAAAAATTTAAAAAACCTATATAGAAAAATAGAAGGTGAGGAGAGTAAATGGAAGAAAAGGCTAAATACTGAATTACAATATCAGTTTAACCCAAACATACAACCAGAGCTTGTACAGACTGGTAAAAGAAATAGCAAAAAATAGAACCTAATAATACCAGCAGTTAATCTCTGTGAATCAGATAGCTCCTCTGGTGGGTTGTAAGGCAGCTATAGATATTAACAGCAAGTAGGAAATCGCAAGAGCAAGTTAATTTAGAAATTGTACCTGCAGTTGACAATGAGTGGACCTGCATACAATCAACTCAAATAAAGGTAAATATATAATAAATAAGAAATTAAAGGTATTTAATTCCAAAAGCATTTCAGCTAAAACTCAAAATAGTTTTCTTTCCTTTTCATAGCTCTTTCTCAAGGAATTAATGGAAAAATAAAATAAAAAAAAGGTTGAGGGAAGAGACACCTATGTCTACTATTTTCCATAGGAGTTTTATATTATGATGTACCCTTAAGGTTTCAAATTAAAGGCAAAATTAACATGTAATATTATAGATATTGAAAAGTGAATTGTGCTGGCATGCCACATTTCTAAAAAAACAGGGAAAAAAGGGGAGGAAACAACCAGGACACAGCACATGACATACAGGTTAAAACAGAAAGATGTCTCTTTATGAAAAGATAAACCAATCATACTTTACCACACAGAAAAAAAAAAAAAAAAATAGATCACCATGCCACAGGGGGATGGAAATTAAAACCTTTTTAAATTTGACAGGGCTTTTCCTCTAGACAAAGGGAAGAGAAAAAGAGTATACCAGGAAACAAACAAACAAGCAAACTATTGTATTACATTCCCACCAATTTGAAGGCAGATGGATCAGACAGACATTCAGTCATGCTTTTCACCAGCAGAAAGCTGGACTGGACACATGCACACAGCTGTGGGCCCTGCTGTATGTAAGTGGCCATACCCAAGTGGGCCTTTGCAGTCATCACACTCCCTGAAGTCTTCAGGGACACTGCTGGCCATATAGCCCCTGACTTCACAGTAAAAACTATCCTACTCATGGCATGATGAAGCTTGCATTCATACCCTGGGTATGCTACAGCATGAGCAAGGCAACATCAAATAAAATGGCAGTATACTGTAGCTGTAGGGAGGCATTTCTATTTAATTAACAATTATTGTTCAAGTAGCACCCAAGAACTACCATAACCTCCAAAATGAAAGAAGAAAATATCTCCTTGCCAAATATAATAATATAGACAAATAGGTAAATTATATCATGCTGGCAGCCTCTAAAATAGCTAAAATAAATGCGTGTAGAAAGGATCTCCACTGATAAAGAAGTACTTCTAGCCAGTATGACTCAGATCTTGTTATTCTGTTTCACCCTGGTTTTACCATCATATCTAGCAGTCAACTTACCCCCACACACACCAAATATTATTTTCAACCCACGGAGATAAACATTGCATGCTGTACTGCAAGGGCAGAAAAACTCACATTTGTTGCTACAAAAGATTTTCCTTTAACTAATTCTTTCAAACTCTTTTGACAGCCATTTTATCCAACGAACATAAACTAGTGTTTGTCACAGCCATTTTTCTCATGAAGACATGACTATGTCAACAAATACAGAGCTTTTAGCATGGTAAAAAAAAAAGTCACTCAATGTGAATTTAAAATTATACACATGCATTAGGGAAGGCAAGAAAGACAAGTAAATGGCTGTGGTGAGAGACAGATGCAAGAGAATCTAAAAAGGTCTAAAAACACTGCTGGCATCTTCCCACAACCTAGAAAATGCTCTTTTGTCTATTTTTGCTGCTTCCAACTGATGTCCATAACTAGTTGCTTTAAGAGAGCACCAACAGAAGTCAGTTATTTTATTACACCAGTGTGTATTACACCATGGCCTCATTAACTCCACTCAAGGGGTGAGTGAAGAGCAGTTCCACATACACCAGGATGAATTAATGCATATTACAGGCTGTTAGTGACAAAAAGCATCTTCCCTACATACTGTCTCAAAACTCTGACACTTAAAGTTTCACTAAAGCTTAAATGTGGACACTGTTCCACCCTTAGCTTGAAAATCCTCTTAGATGCTCAGAAGTGGTTTCCCAATGCATATGGGCTCAAAGGACCACAATGTCTTTCTCCAGCAGGAAAAAAAAAAAGACAAGTGGCAAAATCAAAAGTGGAAAAAACCCAGATTGTTCCTATGTTCTTTTTTCTCACCCCACCAAGGCTTTTTTTCCATACTAAATACGCTTTAAACACATGCAGGCCAGCACATTTTGAATTACACTTTAACAGCAATTTGCAACTTCTGTAGTCAAGGTATGTCTGCTTTTTCTTCTCACTGAAAAATTAGTTCTTTCTTCCATTGATGAAAATTACAGCTTTGCTTATGCACAAGGAGGGTTTTGGCTGGAATGCCAAAACTGAAAGCCACAGTTGAGAAGAATCTACAGACAAGACCTTTGTCCCTCCCTCGACACTGTGCTTGTTCTTGTGGGAAATCAGTTCACTTTACCACATTCCTTCTGCTGTGCAGAGCATATCAGATGACCACCTCAGAAACAAGCCAGCCATAGGTGTATAACAGTATTTGTCTCTTCTGCAGGTAGGTGGCAATAAGACCTGAGGTAGTAGACCATATGCCATTTCATCTTCAGGCTGGTCCAGTGACATCAGGAGGACAACATGACCTCAGAACATTGACTTCACTGGATGCCAGCTGGCACAGTGCTATGCATAGTTGGTTAGTGACAACTCACTTTGACCCAAAATTGAGGGCTAAGTTCCCCCACGCCATCAGAGATGGATTTGTCCCAGCACTTAACATCAACACCTTAAGAGGGGAAGGCAAGCTGCACAGATGCTCTATGCCTCAACCACTGCAATAAGACCTTTGTAAGCTCAGTATCAGCAGCAGCTTCATCCAGTACACTGGGCTGTAAAGTGGGAGAAGATGTAGAACACAACCCAGTGTGACTTCTTTGCTGTGGAATTACTGCAGAGGATGAGAGCAGAAAGTTGTTGGGTGGTGGGGGATGGACAGCAGAAAGTGGCATAAATATGCCCAGCAGAGGTCATCTGTCAGAAACCTGATTTGAGATCCTCCCCCCAGCAGTGGCACTCACTGGACAGACTGCTGACCCCCTCTTACAGAGAGGCCACACCCATTAATTAACAACTACAAAGAAAAGCCCAAAAGGAATATTTCTGCTAACAGATACAGATGTTTTCACTAAATCAGGGCAACCACAGAGAAATACATTTCCCAGAATTTCCCAACTCACAGAACCATGCTGGATTTGTTGGGCAGTTTATTTTCTTTACCACTACTCTAACAAACTCTTTAGAGAAGAACTTCTTACGCAAAGCCAACTTTTAAAACACTTTACCATTTCAGTTACAGAAGTATAATAACAATGAATCTAAGTAGTCCCAATGTTAGCTGTGGAATCATCCACAAGATTACTGGAACCAGATTATTTTTTAGTGGAAACAATTTAACTCCACGTTATTGTTCTAGTGGAATACATACTGTAGCTTAATCCACAGCAGGAATATGGAATCATTTCAGTCCCTAGAGGCAAAAACTCTAGAAGCTGTGGAAATTAGAGAATTAGGATATAGTCTGTAAGTCATGTTATATGGCTGACCACCTTTCTAGTCTCATTCTTGTCATCATCCATCCCACTCTTCTAACATCCCTGATCCCTTTCTCACTCTGAGTATCTTCCTGGAGACAAGGCGGTGCACCAGAGAAATGCTGCAGATAGTAGACTAGATAAGTTCTAACATACACCAGCTCTGAGACACTAGTGTACAGCCAAGAAGCAAATGAGACCATGTAAGGCATAGGTTTTAGGAAATACACTATACAGGTGTCACATAGGAATAACCAGAGAGATTCCATAGGGATGTATTCAGTGCAATGGACTTGATTTTAAAAGGCACTTTAATGACTGAAGGAACAATAAACAATGAATGCCACAAAATATAGGGGAGAGTGAGGAGTATGGTGTGGGACAGAGGGTTGCACAGCTAGCATGTTAGCACGTGAAGTCCTACAAGGTAAACCCAACAATCTCACTTGCCCCACTATGTATTTTGGTTGGGGCAGGGAGTGTGTGGTTAGGAGAGGGTCTTGATACTATTGGTACTTGGCAGGACAACGATGAAGTCCCTCCTGTATGGCACTGTTCTCAGCATATCACCAAATACAAAATATTCAAGGAATATCAAGTGCATTTACTGCTTAAACAGGATATGCTTTGTCACATCAGTGTCCCAGATTCCTGGTGAGACTCATCTTCTGGGATCCCAGTGTTACCAGTCATTTCTATAATATTGCTTACCGTGAAGCAATATTTCACATCTTACTGAGGGTTATGTCCTTTGGCAGGTTTCACCCCATCCTTCAAGACATCTCCTTGCCCCAGTTTTCCAAGAAGCATACGCATGAAAGTGAACTTACTAAGAGGTAGTTCCTTACCACTGTACTTCTCTAGCTCACCTAACTTCAACCAAATTAGAACTATTTTCACAACAGCAAACAGCACCAGGCAATAGAGCACTCCTGAACCATTTAATTAGCCATTCCCCCATAAAGTCTTGTAATTTCAATTATAATATTAATGCATTCGAAGTAACAAACAGTTTACATCAGCACCAATGCAAGATGAAACTTCAAGGTGTCAAGAACTCAAAGCTGTCTGAAAGAGGGTATGTGTTTTCTTCACAGGCAGTTCACCTCAGTAAAACGCAACCACTTACATTTCCACCTGTATCACCTTTTGCCTACTGACACGTCAAAGCAGTGCTTCTTTGTTTCATTATTTCCATGCATTTAACAATTCTCTTTTTTCCACATGGCATCAGTTTTCTTATGTACAGTAAGTGTCTCCTCATACTGCATTTTTTCTATGCCACTTGACAGTCTTTTCAAAAAGAGAACAATGTGTGTTACCTTTTTAAATCAGGATTGACTTTCATACAGAAAAAAATTAATCAATAATCAAGTTAAAGGAAGAAAAAATACCATTTTCATGCAATCCTCTGGAAGGACAGGAACTGTTAGAAAAGAGCAAGCTTTTCAAGAGACAAGAACAGGAAGATACCTCCTAAAAGATGACAAGCCACCTGGGTAGAAAACATACTAACCCAGTGGCTGATACACTTTGTAAGGACCATGTTTGTCCCTCATTCCAAATACTACTACTCCCAATTTCAGTTACATCAAGCTTGAGATGATCCATGTCTACAGCTGTACACTAACAGAGGGAAAGATTTCTCTGAACTGGGTCTTAAAGAATTATAAATAATTAACATTTGTGGAAGTGATAAACTAACAATAGAACAGCCCTGTTTCAAACAGAGTAGCAAGTGGACCATCTCCTCTTAAGGCTTTGAGTTCTGTATTTGCAAAACAGATGCATGAAGGGACGAAAATCCCATAAATGGTTTGCATTCTTGATGTCTGACACAATTTAGTCCTTAGGGAGCACACTACTTGGGTATGTGTGTGTGAGATTGTATGCAATCTTTTATAATGAGGCCCTGATCCTGATACCTGTAGCATTATTTAAGCACCAAAAATAGCCTACAGTTCTGCTTCTGTATTAACAGCATTGAGCAAAATGTCTCCTACTAACATCTTCATTGTTGTGACAGGTTCCTGCTTCAGATCAAACCCAGTTGCTCTTCCTCACTTCTTGGTTGCTCTTTTTGGTAACGAAATAACCCCCTTCATATGCTTCTTGAACACATATGTTGATGGTTCTGAGCATATTGCAGTTTCCTAAATGTAAGCCCTGATTTAACTACACACCAAGTGCATCATCACAAGGATATGGCTATTTAGTTGGGCACTGACATCACGAGACACCTGTGAACAATTAAATTTGAGAAAATTTTCAGTGTCATGTCCCTTGCCCAGGTTTTTAAGATATGCAAGAGAAATTTCAAGAGCAGAGGAGGGAAGAAAGCATTTATTCTTAACACAGTAGCTAATCACAAAGAGAAGACTCAATCCACAGGTCTTTGTAAAAGGTGAAAAACAAGCTAGAAACAAAGCAATGGAAATATTGTCCTAAAAACTGTAAATGCAATAACTTTTGCACCTGTTTTTTAAATCCAATATGTCCTTCCTTTATTTCTATTTATAGTGCCTCCTAGGCATCTTTTTTTTTTCTACTTAGTGTTTCGCTATTTACCTTTCAAATAGGATTAATTTTTTTTCAAAATCAAGCATCCCACTACCAGCTATTCCTAATTCTGGAGGTTTTTGCCTAGTAGTACAAAGAGCAGAAATTATGAGAAGTAGTGAATGGAAAGCCTCAGGTGAAACCAAGTGCTTCATGTAGCTCTGTGACCAACATTATACTTGAAGACCAGAATGGGGTAGAAAGAAACAGCAAATTATGCTTCATGAGCACTGTAAAATCCTCAAAGCTTTGCTGGTTCTTGAAATACAGCTTTGGAAGAAACCTGGCCTCTTCATTCTAAAAATCCTTATCTTGTCCTCAACTTGCCAGAATAAATATGGTCTATTCTTCTGATCTTTCAAAGGAGTTAGGAGTACCTTAATCACAGATGAATTTAGCACAGCCATTCATTTGAAACACGTAAAAGGATAAAAAACATCCCTCAACCATTTTTTTTCTCTCACCCCCCTTCCCTTTCCCATTTTTAAAAGTTAATCTTTTTTTTTTTTTTTTTTTTTTTTTTTTTTTTTTTTTTTTTTTTTTAGAAGTTTGCCTACTAGTAAAAAAGATATTACATTTAATCTAGAAATGTCATGTTTTATTAAAATAAGGTTTAGGATTTTTGGAGAGCAACCCCTCTCAAGTATTACAGAGCATTATTCAGTTAACTGAAATGATAAAATGCCCTCTCCAAGCTAGCATGCAGTTCCACAGCTTGGACTTCTGCAAATTAATCCACCACTTGGTTAGGACTGAGCAGCAACCTCCAGTTAGTCTTTAAATTTTCAAACTTCCAGATCATAAGAAATTCCTCACTGTGTTCAGAAGCTGCCCAGAGGAAAAGGGCCTCGGGGTGCTGGGCAACAGCCAGATGAACGTAAGCCATCAGTGTGCCCAGGTGGCCAGAAAGGCCAACAGCATCTTGGCTTGCAACAGAAATAGTGCCGTCATCCCCTCCCATACTCAGCACAGGTGAGGATGCTCCTTGCTGGGAGCATCTCTCCTCACAGAGATTATTTCACTGACTTTTAAGAAATTATACTATTTCAACTACAGTAAACATTTTTTTTAATTATTTTCCCTTCTTAGTGTTTATTTCGAATTGTCAGAACTAGCAAAAAACTTGTCAAAAGCAAGAAACCCACAAAAGAGCATTGTGACCACATATGAAAAGGGGTAACACAGAAGTCACCAGGTTACTCTCTCTAGATGTCCCATCCTGATCACTTGTAATAATACAGACATTTATTTTACCCACAGTGTTTTTTATTCTTATAGATATAAAACAGTCATCAACCTCTTGGTCTGCAGACACTTCAACTACTCTTTCCACCTCTCCCACACACACACTAATCCTGGTGAAAGATGCTGGAATACAAGCCATAGCCACCAAAACCACACCCTTACTTGCAGACCAGACCTGACAGTAGCAACTCACACCCTGTTTCCACATGGGGAACTGGCTGGGCCTAGGAAATTCAGGGACAAGGCGGATCCCAAGCCAGCCTCACTCTCTATCTCCACACCAAAACCTGCATCAAAGAGAGACTATAGAGTCAATTACATTGCAATACTCTTCAGCAAAGCAATAGCCTAACTTAAAAAACAAACAAAAAACTCATTCCACTCAGAGGAAAAAAAAAAAAAAAAAAAAAAAAAAGGAGAGAAAATGAAAATTAAAACTTCTGCCCATTTTATCCAGAGCTGGACTTTCATCAGCTCATATATCTCATCACCAAGCCTCTACTCATCTGATTTACTGTGGCTAACAATTTCATCACAACAGAATGGATACTCTTCCAAAGGAATAAAATAGATGGAAGCAAGCATAAGCACAGAATTCAGTCGCTAGCAATATTAATATTAATCACAATAATGGACATGGATTGTCCATGTTATCCATGGACAACAAGGCAACACAAAAGCACTGTGCCCTTTGAAGCACAGTTCCTGAAGTGGCTGCTTTCTTGGCTTGTCAGCTTTAATAGATTTGGCCCTTTCTGCAGGGAAAGTAGGTCAACACCTTTCCATCAAGAGTCACTATTATACTCCATAGAAAGTAAAAAAAAAGGCCTTTGCTGACCCTAAAAACATACATACTACCCTTCTAGAGGTCAAGTCCAGAGTCATTCCAATTTCTAAATGCAGTAACAGGACACTGTACATGTTTGTATCTAGCCCATGACACTTGTGTGACTGATAATTCTGTGTGGTTACCACAGACCAACAACCCCCCGCACCCTAGGGCCTTCACTTCAAGCATGTAATTAAGAGCTTGGCATTGAAAAGTTTCAAGGTCTTTGTGGCTGAAGGGGTAGTTCATTAGTCACAAGAGCTCCTTTTCTTGAACTCTAGTAGTAACACTCTGATGCCTGTTCCCACAGTGGAAACAAAAGGTAACATTGCAAAACGGCCGGCCTGCCTTTTAGGTCCCCAGAAGAAATGAGGTGATCCCTTTAATTTGGTTTGGCTGCCTCCTTGCACCACCATGTGGAACTGTTTTGGCTGATTGCAGCAAGGTCCATTACTCACATCTGCATCTCCTTTGGGTAGGAACCCTTGTGAAGGCTGTGATTACTGTTACACCCATGAGCGAGTCAGGGAGCAGCTTGCTGATGCAGTTGCCAGATAGCCAGTCTTGTAGATGACAACCTCCTACTCTGTTATGAAACATTTGTGACTAGGACCTTACCATCTCATGGTCACCAAGGAGGCACAAGCACAGACACATGAGAAGCGTCAGCCATCATCACCTGCTAATCATATTAATATGTCATAGCAACCTGAATGACATTAACAAAAGAAAGCTGATGGTGCATATCTCTGTCCATCATGGACAGAGCTCCAGCAGTCACTACTGGATTCTCCTAGGAAACAAAATCATTACTTGGATGCACATATTACTTCATGTTAAAAATCCCCACATTTACATCAGGAACCTTGGTTTCTTAAAAATTATTGTTTGCATTATTTTACATAGTGCACTGGAGTCTCTCCCATGAGCCAGGACATGCAAAGAGACCCAAGAACAAAAACCCAGTTCCTGTTCAAAGGGAACTTGAAACTGAGACAGAGGAACATAAGCTAAGGAATAATACTCCACGTGGTTGGACAGGTGACTATTTCACTGCACTAACCAAGGGCTGAAAAGGTTGATGCCATCACAGCTGACAACTTTAAGGAAGACAACTAATATGGTTAGGACGCCTAGCTTGGAAAGAAAACAAATGAAGAAAAACATCCCACAAAACAAAAAACTTCAGAGCAGTACAACAAGCTGATAAAATTGTCCCCATGTGCCAGAAGAGACCTGCCTTGAGGCACCCAATTCAATAGACATTTTAGAGCATATCACTGAAGCGCCTCAACTTCCTTTGAACAGACTCTGTCAAGAAGAAAGTTTATCAGTTAAGCAGTCATTCAAATCTCTCATCTTCCCCTTATTTTTATAATTGTTTTAAACATATAAAGTAGTAGCTTTGAACAATTAGCTGCCTGACACATTTTCATTATTCCATGTTGTCTTACAGCCCTGGTTAGGTGTGCAGTGATGATGCTCCTTCCTAAAATAGCAGAGACCTCACCAGAGTTCAAGTTCACATCCTCAACTGTAAGAAAGCCAAAGGCTTTCAACAGCAGCAAAGCTGACTGGGGGCTCTGTCTGAATCATACACAAGTCCAAAGTTACACCAGCTTTACCAGGAGTCCTACCTTCCTCTCAGATGTAAAGTGGAGCAGAGGAAGGCAAGAAGGAGCCCTACATCTATCTCAGCCACTCCATCTGACATCCTCATAGAGTATTTCCTGTGATTATGAAGATGTAAGACCATGAGCAGATATTCCACCCCTCTTAGTAGTCGGAAGCTTCAGACAAGTCTTCTTGTCTGAAGACAAGACATTTTTAAGGCACAGTAAAGCACAATCAAGGATGAGAAAGCAAGCCAGCCAATTTGATTTGCTTCTTTTTCACTGTATTTTAGCTGAATTGGGGATTTTTTTCTTGTTGAGTTTTGGTTGGATTTTTTGTTGTAGGGCTTGGGGTTTTGTTGGGGTTTTTTTTGTCTTTTTGTTTCGTTTGGAGTTGGGGTTTTTTTTTTGTTTGTTTTTTGGGGCTTTGGGGGGGGTGGTTTGTTGTTTTGTTTTGGGTTTTTTTGGGGGGTGGCAGGTTGGGGTTTTTGAGTGTTTTGTGTACAATTCCTAAATACCAGACACATATGTAGGAAGGGCTCTTAAATATATGTGGCTAACAAAGCTGCTAGGGTGATGCCACAGGCAGGATGAAAAGAGTTTAAATCTTAATTGAAAACTAGTTTTCAAAAGTTAACAGATTTTTTGAAAGTACACAGTGACAGTGGGGAATATCAAAGAAGAAAATATATCTCAGTAAAGTCACAAGAGATAATTCACTAAGTTTCCAACTACCATTTCAACATATTGTTAATCCCTAGAGAACTGAGGGTGATACTGGACAATAGAATTACATGCATCATGCTCAATTATCCATGGGGTAGAAACCACACAGTCTATTCAGTATTCTGCAGCAACCAAGCCAAGTTGATTTCAGCAAAGCTATAAACATATGTACAAGCTGACAGTCTGGGAAATGGGTCCTTCTGTTAACAGCAGCTCAACAGAAGTCTCCAAGCAGGCCTAGTTCAGGACTGACTACTGGAAGCTGGAATTACTCTCCAGATATGTTGCCCTGAGAAGCCAGTACTAATCTTCCTACAGTAAAAGCTGACATACAGTGTTGCTCATGGTACCATGGCCACACAGCACTGTCCCGCTGTCAATTGGCTTATTTCAAGAGGCAATTTTATACACTAAAGATGCTCACTAGCTTAGACCCCAGGCACTGTGATGTGGTCTAAGATGACAAAATATTAAACAGTCTCCCAGAACAGCCAAGACTAGCTGCTTCAAAGGTTTGGTTCCAACAGCGTCAATGGAAAATTTTCCTACAGGTTTTTGCCATTAGGACTAGCACAACAAGATAGGAGGGTTTGTGCTGCAAAAAAGAATCCAAAACAGCACTAGAAGGCTCCGCTAAGTGTTTCTAGTTATAGGAGAAAGATCTAAAAAGTATCAACTACACATGATCCAATTACACTTGTCAGATGCTACCTTTTCATGCAGTAACACAAGGTGTTGCTCATCCTGTGCAGCATTACAAAGTAGCTCACAAGGACACTTGCACTGCACTGAGGCTAGATAAAGTAGGAAGGTCAGTTACTACTACTACTACACATGCATCTGTTATTATTGCACACGCAATAGTTCGAGAACTGTGTTTAAAAATACAAAATTTTTCATCAAATGCCAAGTAGCATGAGGTGTAATTACAGCCCTCCCACATAGAGATCACACTCACTGCATTCAACAGTTCTTTGGTACATCACATGCCTGTTGATCAGTAGTACTTCAATAACCCTAGGGTACATCGATGCTCCATTTTCTTAAGCAAGCACACATGTAATTTTTAAACAGACAAGTCCCCTCTCATTTGCTGCAACTTGCTGCACTGCAACCCTTCACAGGTGATCAGTAGAGAAAGGAGGATCCTGTAACTACAAGACTGAACCAGGGCCTACCAGTTACCTTCATCCACTCCAGGCCTGATGGAATGGACACAGTTAGAGACTGACATACTTAAACTCATAGACCTACTCCACAGGGCCCAAAGCATGATTCAACTGACCCCAAAATAGACACAGAACACAAGAGCTGCTGAGACACTCTTTCTAGGCTCTCGTGACTGTAACAGCAATGTCAGCATCTACGTAAGTCACATCTTAGTCCCAATTTGAATGCCACCCACTGTACAACAGAAGCAAATCACTTTCTCTCACCATGAGCTCCACAAAACAAGACCCATAAAGGGACACCTGGAGTAGCCCAGATGTTTCACTTTATAAGCAATGTAACTGCACTAGAAGATGAAAATATCCAAGACAGTCATGTGAACACTATTTCCACTGCACAGATAATCTGATTCAGGTTAGGTGGATCTGCGCTGTGTAAGATAGGCACCCCCAAATTCCTCACAGTGTTAAGTCCCTATCTTTAAAATGAAAGTAACAGCAAATTCCTACTGAGAAGGATGCTGAAAGAATAAAGATTGCACAGAACCAGGGACACTGTAATAATCATGTGTTAAGGTTTAATCAAGATGAGAATTGCACAAGGCACAAAGTGGACAATTTGTCAGCCCCTAGAGACTTTGTTTCTCAAGGCTCTACTGTAGTCATCTTCTCTTGATACTTTTAAAATCTGAATAAAATACCACAACTAGCCAGAATCCTACCAGTCAGCATCACTCCAGAGCACATACTCTAATAAAATAGTTAGCAGCAAAGCATTTAAGAAGCATTAAACTATTATAAAAGCAACCACAAAAATAAGATCCCCCTGCCAGTGAGTACCTGCTATGGAACATCCATTTAAGTCCATTTTAATGCTCCTTCTTTAGCACTGCTGCATCAAACCCACACCTACCCTCCCAAACAGGCAGTGAATCTCATTCTCAGTCAAATGACAACATTACATGTTTTTCCAGGATTACTATTAAATCCTAATCATAACTGAGAGAAAATCATGTTCTCAAATTATTTTTTTTTTTTTTTTTCTTTTCTTAAACACAGTAATGTCCCTCGTGTTATTGTGAAATACCACCAAAACCAGCAAAAAATAAAAAGGTTTCTTGGCAGGCTTGGTCTCCAAGTTTTTACTTCAATCACATATGGATTTACTCATCTAGTATTATTGTCTGAAATAGTGTGAAGGATTCACAGTTAAAGATGATAATTTTTAATATGGCCTAAGTCCAAATAATTCATGGAATACTACAAATACAACACGCACACAGAATTTATAGCATATTTATCTTTTCTCTCCTCTTTCTTCCAAAGATTCCATTACAGCTTGTATTAGGAATGCCAAAAACTAAACTCTATATTTTGCCATAATCCTTTTAAAATTCTGTTTGGGAAAGCTAACAGAATACAAAATTTAAGAATCCACACTCATGTCAGAGTAGGTATCTACATTTTACTAGGTTCTCACTTTTACTCTACAGTACCCTCCAGGCACAGCTCCATCCTCTGTTCCCTGCACATTCTTTTGAGTCCACATTCTTCAGACATGTCTGAACTTGTTCTTGTAGCCCTCCTTCCTCATGGGAAGTTGTAAGTAGGAGAGGGTGGTGGGGAAAGTCTCCAACCCTTATTGTTTCCTTCCCCACTCCCACAGCCAAGCACACTCACTCTCAGCAGTGCAGTGCTAAGATACCACAGGTATCTTACAGGTACTGTACCACAGGTACAGTATTCTGCCTGCTGAACAGTGAGATAGCTGCCAACACAAAACTAAATTTTCAAGGCACTGAAAAGGCAGTTGAAGATATCGCTGTCCAGATGAAAGAAACTGGGAGATTTTCATTTTTCTATTTACATGTCCACCTGTCACCAGAGGGTTGACTTTTGCTCATCTCAGCAAAGACAAAGCTTTCATAATGCTACTTTAGGAGGAGAAAAAATGTACTGCCAAGACTTGCAGTGCAGAACAAAGCATCTTTGGAACTGATGATAGCAGTAATACTACAACAGAGGGCAAAAATCCTTTTATTTGATAAGGGTCTTTTACAAGCTAGTAAAGATGGAAAGCCCAACCATTCTGAATCCCTGGCTCAGTAGACTTCCAATATAACCAAGGGGGGCAATACCTTGAGCCCTTCCTTTTGTTACAGCTAGAAAACCATCTGTATCAGACAAGATGCCTTTTATTTGATGACACTATTGGCATTTTGCAAAGATTTTTCATAAAGCATTCATCTAGAAAATTTCATTTCGGTAATACAAGACTGAGAGAAGGAAAGATATTAATGATAAAAGTATAGCAACCTAAGCAACATTCATTTTGCATACACAAGACAGAGACATCAGATCATTAGTCTAGAAGCATGTACCAACACTTGCTTTAGCAGAAGCCTTAGCCCTTGATGAGCACCAATTAAGTTTTAAATTGAGTTCTTTCCTTTGATCAAGGAGCAAGATAAGATCACATTTATGCCACAGAGCTTTGATTGCAACAGCACAACAGATGCTTTCCTTGCGAAGAAAGCAAAAAAAAAATTAGATTGTCATTGCAGTGACAGAGAACTGTCTTCATGTAAAAGGATATCAGAGCAGTATGTAAAAAACCTACCTTAACTCAGCACTGATACAACATTATAATTCAGACAGACACTGATTGCATGCGTGTAGACCCAAGTTAGAGGTCAGCGATTTGATCTCACCAAATCAAACACGGATGCTTGGTTTTGTCCAGTATGTGTCATGTTAGCTGAAAATTATTTACATCTCATAAAATAAAAAACTTATATCTTAATAGATAATGAATGTTTAAAGCCAGTGAAACATGTCGGGCTTATTTTGTGTACCTGATGCAGGCCCTCCTAACCATGATACGTTACTGCTTGTACCCTGCAAAGACAGGAGCAGGCATACAGAAAACTGTAGGCAATTTCCTTGTTAGGAAGAAAAAAAAAGAAAAAAATTTAAAAAAATAAAAATAAAAAATAATAATAAAAATAAAAATAATAATAAAAAATAAAAATTAAAAATAAAAAATAAAAATTAAAAATTAATAAGTAAATATAAAAATTAAAAATTAAAAATAAAAAAAAAGGACCCAATCAAGAGCCTCAGACTCAGAAGTCATCTCACTCTGGTAACTCACTGTACACCCTAACATCAGAAAGAGACCCAGTCAAACAGCATTTTTATTTTAATTTTCTCTCTCTTCCTGCAGTCCTGTGGACAAACACACTAAGATCTATGAGCAATCCTATGACCACAAGAAGCTGTGTCCTGAAGAACTACCATAAATATCTGAAAGGTTACTGTAATGGCCTCAGCTCCATTAACTCATGTTCACCTTTTTTTTCCTCTCCCCAAACTAGCTTTGAAAACACCAGTACCTCCCTACCTCCTCCTCTTGGCAGGACTTACATATTTGGGTATACACAAGACAGAGCAAGGAGACACTGCAGAAATACCAACCCTTTCTGGAGACCAGACCTGACTGTAAAGTTGTTAGGGAAATGCAAGGTACAAATTAAGACCAATGTCATCACTTTTATGGAAAACAGACTACTGTAATCAACTTTTTCCACTTAATTTGCAAAGGCACTGTTTGAACTAAATCACCTAAATCACTAACATACCTTCTGTGTGAAGCTTTCCTGTAAGTGAAAATCTTATCCTAAGACAATGCAGCAAACTGAAAACTGAGCAGTCTCGATGGCTCTTCTGCAGTCTCTAGGTCACTGGTCATCATCTGTTTGACTGGCCTAGAAGGAGCTCACCTGCCAGACCATGGCTGAATCCAGGCAATCCAGATTTAGATTTAAGAAATCAAAAGGGAAGAACAAACACCACCAACACAACCCCAATCCCCCCCCCCAGCAAAAAAAATCACCAAACACTACTTTTTAATACTTGCTGACAAGCTGTACACAAGCATCACTCAAAACTGCAACTCATCTAATAGCATCTGTTGGACAACAGCCTTTTGCCAGGTTCTTTTACTTAATAAAAGATCATGACAAATTTCAAGATGCATTTGATCCAATGCTCTGTACTTTGTCTTCATCTCGTGCTAGACAGTATACAGAGAGGCATGATCCTCAGCAGAGAGATCTCTAGTGCTGAAAACATGGAATCCCAGGAAGAAGCAGAAGGAATGAGGACACAAGAATTATCCAAGTCTGACATAACTTTCCATCTAAAACAAGGCTTTTCCTATACAGATATGCAAAAGACCACTGGTAACTCCAAGAAAAAGCTTTAAAGAATTAAAGGAAAAAAGCAACTGACCCACTGGCCAATATCTACCCCTTCCACTGAGTTAGAATAAATTTCTCTTAATAAAAAACCTTACATCTCTAGTTGTTTAATTCTGTGCCAGTACCTCGGTGCTTAACACTAGTAGCAATCTCTAGGTACACGCTACATAGATTTACCTTGTATCACCTACTACCCTGTAACCTAAAATGTTACAATCAACCTTGTACTGAGGTCTACGATTTTAACATTTACCAGTGTTGCTTTCCAAGACATTATGCAGACAACATTTAGCTTTTTTACTTCCTGATGTTTGGTTAAGAAAGACCAAACAGCAACTTAATGATGAATAAACAGAGCTGACTGTGTGAACATGAAAAGACCGGGTGGAGTTCGTGGGAGGAGGAAGGAGGGACAAAAAAACACCACCAACAAAACCAACAACAATAGCAACAAAACCAAAACAAAACAGCAAAAACAAACAAACAAAAAACACAAACAAACAAACAACAACAAAAACCAGAACAAATAATCAGCTCTAAGAAAGTGCAACACAGGATAAAAAAACCCATGAAAATGTGATCTAAACACATGAACAGAGATGCCAGCTCCACTGCTTCACTTTTTTACTCATACATTAAATGATCTTGGCAATAATGAATAACGAATTTTAAGACTGCAGTAGTACAACCAAAAGTTGTGCAACTTTTTACTGTGCTTCTACCCACAAATAGATATATTTAGTATAGTCACCTTTTGCTAATAAAGCATTATGGGCCAGCTTTAGTAAAAATTTTGACTAAACTCTGAAGACAGTGGTAATTCAAAGTAATTTTCTGAGCTACTTACAAATATTTTTGAAATACCATATTTTTTTTTTTGAAAAAAAAAAAAGTTTATTCATGCTATACTGACCCAAACCTATTGTATCTATTGAACAGAATTCCATCCATTTGAGAGTACTTAAAAAGAGAGTAAGTATTTATAAATAAATAAATAAATAAATGTTACCAAACCCCAAACCTTTAGTGCTCTGTTACCCATAATCGTCTGTAAAATCCAGCCGTGGTTTCCAGCTCCCAGCACACACAGTTAACATGACTGACTGACCTTGTCAAAATCTCCCTAGGTAAGCAAGATAGCTCTAAAAAAAGAACACCAGGCCCCCACAATTAATTGCTAACTATTAATAAATTAGTATACTTCTCCCTCCTTCTCCCAACCATTCTTCTAAGTAAATATAATAAATAAGCCCAAAAGCTTTACTAGGAATGTAAATCAGAGTATTTTGTTATATAACAGGAGCCAGAATAAGTGATATCCATGAGCTACTGAGGAAGGGAATAACCGAACCTGGAGTGCAATAAAGACACTGAAGCAGCTGAGTGATCCCCAGCTAGCCGGGTCTACAGCTACAAAAGCCTAATTGTAATGGAGCCTCACAACAACAGAGGCATCTAACTGCAAACACGTCAAACTGTCTTTACCGTGTAAAATTTGGCTTGAAGTCACAACTCGCATAAGTATGTGAGGCCTGGGGGCAGGGGGAAGAGACAGATCAGGCTACAGCAAACAAAGAGGAGGCACAGCAATGTTCTCCAAGAAGAGAGTGACATTTCTCACACAGGAGGCTCTGTCCCATACACTGCTCTCCTTCCCTCATCTTCTGAGGGATGACCTTAGCTGCAAGGCTCTCAGTAGCCAGGGGCTTCTATGACCAGAGGAAGTTTCTCCACCTGACCAGATCATTGTTTCCTTCACATTGTTCCTATGCCAGTAAAATTAGGCCACTTTTATGCTGAAAATTCCTCCATGCACATCGCCATCTGGAAACAAATGGCAATGCAGAAAACTGCAAGCGCACAATCAAACAAATACATTTAGCACTGCAGATGGCCTACAACTTCCATGGCCACCCACCTGTCCCACAATAACCTGAATAACTCCATGAATCTCTCCTGAGGAGCTCTGGGTGCATTCACTCTTGCAGGGACACAAGGGAGAACTGTGAAATACAGGTGAGGACTCTGAGACCAGAAGTATCTTAACCTGCACAGAAGCCATATGGCAGGTCAAGCGTAACACCATCCAGATATCTGGTTATACCCCACTGAGTATCAACCCAAAAATAACACCCCGAAACACCATCTTCTCAGTATGGTCAGGAAAACAGTAGAGGCTACATGAAAGAGCACATAGTCCATGTTAACCCATCCATAAGTGAAATCAATACAGCACCTTACCCAAAGAAATACCTCTTCATTGCTGAACATGTCCCTCAAATACTATTTGAATTTATATCAGATTATAAGAGAAAGCTCTAACTGCATCATCATTTCTTCCAGACAAAAAATTGAGGAGGTGCTTACAAGAATACAAGAAAACTTACAAATTTTCAAACATTGATGCTGTAGCTAAGAAGTTCTCACAGCCTTGGTCAAAGCTTGAGAAACACTTCACCTATACAGAAAACTGCTAGCAAGTAGAAGCTTAACTCTTCCTCAGCAGCTTCAATTTAACTAGATCCAGTCTTATTAGCTACATAGCCTGCTAGTGCCAGCTCAGCACAGCCTGACAGAAAAAAAAAAAAAAAAAAAACAAAAAAAAAAACTCTTGTTCACAAAAATGTATCAGCATTCTAGAAATAATTAGCAAGAAAAGACAAGTAACCGCATTTTGTATCAACCATTGTTGGTTTTTATTTAAAAACCTTTTTATTTAAAAACACTTTATTTAAAACCTGACTACAAAAAGTTTAAAAATGTTTGGCTTACTAATCCTACATACATTCTATTTTAAAATCTAGATAAATGCTGTATAAAAATCATAGAAAACAAGCTTCTCAGGATACAAGTTACCTTGTTAAAAATAAGTTAGTTCAATTGCTAATAAAGAAAGAAAAAAAAAAAAAAAAAAAAAAAAAAAAAAAAAAAAAAAAAAAAAAAGCACGTTCATCAACAGCAAAGCAGCAGTCATACAGCTTATTGTAGAAGTTTGCTTTTTTGAGGTTTGTTTTATGGAACAAGGGAAAGTTTCCACACTTCTTTTGAATTGGAAAATTTATTTTTAAAAAAATAATTTGTAAGTGTTTGACTATTGGAAATATTTGGAAGGGGAAAAAAACCCACCACCACAGTTCCTGAAGAAATATTCTCAGTTTTGTATTGAACATTAAAATGGCCTATGACAGACCATTTATTTCCTCTACTCTCTACATTTTTCTAAGATGATTTTATCATGATATGATAGGCATGCATCACTATCTGCAAAGCCAATCTCCCCACTGAGAGCTGGCATCTCCCACCACAGCTATTTATGTCATTCTTCTAGAATACATCTCCATGGCACCACAGGCAGTGGGTATCACCAGACAAATACTTTCTCCAGAGCTTGACCAGTTCAGTGAAGATGATGGCATGTATAGGAAAACAAATGGCATAAGGTCCCCTCCAATCACTTGTTCTACAAAACTGACCTTAAGAAGTAAATATAATATTCATAATTCAGTATTAATACTAAAGCAAGATACAGAATCTTGGACCTTGGTCAAACTAAATCCAGTGGTTGAACTACAGAGTAAATAACCATTTGAGATTAAAAATAAACTATGAAACACTGTGTTAATAAGGCTGTTAGTTAGCTATTAAAGTGTCAGGTTTGATGTGCAAAGATGAAAGCGTAACCATAGAAAATATTTTCCACATCTCATTTCTTTACTGCAGCATTGTCATACAGGGAGTGACATAAAATGATGCTGTGCACAAAAGAGGTTGAAAGCATACCTAGAAACTGAAAAAAACCCAACGGCAGAAACAAAAGTCATCAGCAGCCTTTAATTTATTCCTTTGCATTTCATAGGACACGTGTTTGCATTAGTCAGAAGATCCACCTCCCAAGGACAGCCAGCCCTCAAATTAGTGCTATGTAGAATAATTGACAGTCCAACCAAAGAGTTACCTGTTCAAGGAACCTGAGAGTAAAATAAATTATGCAAGAAAGCAAGCCAAGCGTGCTCAAGTATAATAAAGTCTTTTAAAATGATTAGCAGCTTTACTCTTTAATCTGGAAAGGCAACACATTTTCAGCCCCAAGAGAAAAAACAGAAAGAAGTAAAAGCGTTATAGAAATACTCCACATGCCAAAGAAAAAGGCTTATTTCATTGGAACAATGCACTCCTGTTTAAGTCAATACCAATCACGGAAAAAAAAAAAAAAAAAAAAGGCTGCTTGGAAGGTCCCTTTCTGGCACCGGCCCTTTCATGCACATGTTCACGCTCAGGATGGCTGGGAGTATCTATCTCACCCTGTGTGAAAACATGAGTCTGCTTTCCAAATCTCCCCGAGCCTTGGGCCGAACTACTGCCAAGTGCTGACCACAGGCACGCAGGCTAATCAGCATTATGGTCCTGAGACGGAGGAGTAATGGCTGCTATAAGTAAATGCCAATTGTAACCCAGGGGAACTTTCACTTCTGAAAGCGTTCCTAACTACACATCAAACTCTACCAAAGCATGTGAAAAATACTTTGTGTGACAACGGACGATCATGCTTAAATGTAGTCCTACAAGAAAAGAGAAGTACATTTCCTAAATCATAAACTCCTCCCCTAATTCATAGCGACTTCCCTTTCGATTTATTCCCTGCAGGGCAGGAACTGCGACACCAATATCCCCATCGGCATTCAGAAAGCACTCGGAATCCAAATTCATTTGACAAAACTAAGTTTCAACTTGGCTTCGAAGGCAAATCCGAAGATACCCACCACGGCCACGGCTCACCAGTCTCTCACGGGTGCAGCCCACCCCCCAGAGCCCGCTTTGTCCCCACCTCTGCTCTCCCAATCCATGAGCTCCCCGGAGCTGAAAGCGGGGGACAGGCTTCCCAAACTCACAGTCTTCCTGATGTCAGCATCATGAAGACTCTTCGAAGCGGAGCAGGAAGTTTTGGTGGGCGGGAGTGGGAGCGAAACAAGTACACACAGCAGAGATGAAAGGTGGGAGGGAGGGATGGATGGAGAGACAGACCAAAGGGCCCGCTATTCAACTCTCTGAGCGGGAGTCCAGCGTTTAGATCCCATCACCGCTAAGCGGGATTGAGAGTTCTTGCTTATTTGAGATAGTTTACAAAGTTTTCGCTTAATTTACAAAAATGAAGTTTTTCGACAAGTCGGCGGCTTTTGCTTGAAAACTTGGAAGTTAACTTAGTAACTATTCTCCTTCAGGCAGAGATAGCACCTCTGTGCAAGCGGACTGGCCAGCACGACCACGGAAGAAGAGGCTCCAGTCCCGGGGAGACCCCACTGCCAATACACGCACGCCGAGGCAGCCACCCTCACGCAGCCCAGCGGGAAGTTGACCTCCTCCCTTTCCCACTTCCAGGTTAAAAAAAAAAAAAAAATAACGATTATAATAATAATACAACGCCAACTCCCCACAAGTGCACTCTTAAGGAGAGAAGGCAGGAAGGAGCAGTAAACCACCAGCTCCCAAGCAGCACGTCCGGGGAGTCCCCGGGGCTCAGCCGGCGGGGCGGCCGCGGAGTTGGGGCCGGGGCTGGCACCGCCGCGGCGCTGGCAAAGGCCTCATCGGCCATGCGGCCGCCCGGCTCCGGGAAGAGAAGCCGCAGCGGCCAGAGGTACCCTGCGGAGCAGTGGGTCACCTCTGAGCCCGACACTGGAAAGTCCCTTCAGTGCAAACCCAGGCGAGACGGCGCCTTCTTACCCTTAGTCCAGTCCACCACCTGCTTCGGGCTCCACCTGGTCACCGGCTCCATGGTGCGGGTTCAACCCCGCCAACACTAGCCCTCACGGGAGACCGTCCCCGCTCTCCTCCGGACGCGGACTCGTCCCCTCTCAAAGTCCCATCCCGGCAGCACCGCTCCGGGCCGCCCCCAACCCGGGACTGACTCCTCCCGCCGGACGCGGCCGGGCCCGCCCCGTTGCCGCTCCGCCCCCAGGTGCTGGGTCCCCTCCCGCCCGGGCCGAGCGCCGCTGTTAATGGCCGGTTCGGTTGGGCCCAACCCGGCCCGGCCCGCCTCGTCCCTTCCCGCCCCATCCCGGCCCGTCTGGGTCCGGTCCTGGGTTTCTGTGTTTGCCAAAGTGCTGAGGAGAAACAGTGAGAAAGAGTAACCCGTGCCACAGAATCAAGAAGCAAGAACGCTTCTCGAGTTCTAGTTTGGGAATTAGTAGTTAAAAAAATATGGGCTTTTTAGCATGTTTACCTAAAGAAAAAAGAACAAAACAAAACAAAAACAAAAAAGAAACCACAAAACCCAAACAAAAAATAACCTAGTAATTTGCTCATTCTTTTTTGTTACAATCTTTTTTTTTTGGCTGAAGGCAAGCCTTTAGGTCTTGATTATTAGGTCAATTCGTTATAGCAAATTTATTGGTTATAGTAAATTTGTATGTTTCCTTATTAGTTTGTGAAATAATTAAGCCTGTCAGTTAAAACGCTGTTTGCCAAGGCTTTAACATTGGTGAAACAACCAAAAGTTTGATTCCTCGTGGAACCATGGGTCACTCAGACTCAAAGAGTAACAAAAGGTTTCTACACACACCACCACCCCCCAACTGAGTGAACAGCTGGGCTTGGCCATGCACCCTGCAAACGGTTTCACAGGGGTTAATGTCCCAACTTTTCTGCTTTAACCACACAGATGCTTCCCAAGGTTGCAGGCAGGAAAGCAAATGTGTCTCGCTGTTGGTGTTTGGAGCGTTCACCTGCTGTAGTCCATCTCTGTCACAGGTCTTGTGTTTGGTTTGAATAAGATATGAGCACCCTATTTTGTGAGTAAGGCATACAGATCTGGTCACTTGCTAGAAGATTGCCAATCTGATAATTCCATTGTTCCTTGATTGCACTTTTTTGTAATTTGCAAAATCAAAAATCTCTTAAATTTTTATGAAACAGGATGATATTGTAGTTACTCGCAGTTCTTTTATTACATTATGTCCCCTGGAACCAGATGCTTTACAGCCTGCTCTGGACAAATGAAATGGGGTTAACAGGGAAAGACAGCATGTCTCCAGTACCTGTGTTAATCTTTCCAAACCCAAACTGCAACTGTTCTTTTGTATTGATTTCTCTCATGATTGTGTCTTGTCTTTATCTGAAATGAGATTAACTAGTAGCCAATTTGCATGATGCTATTAGAAGTTCTGTTAGTAGAAGGTATTTTTGTTCAAAAATACTCATTGCCAAAATGCATTATAAAAAAAACCCAAACAAACAAGCAAACAAAAAAAAACCCCTGTCTGATTTTCTGTAATGACAAAACAAAAAATAACGCTGCCCTGTGCATGTCCTCAGATTCTCTGGGTTAATTTATGAGTTTTGTGCCATTGTGGTGCACCAGCAAAGGTTCCCTTCCCCTGCTTCCAGCCTTGTGTGAAGTTTGTTACTGTGGCAAGGACCAGCTTTCCAGAAATGAGCATTTTTTCATCTGCTAGAATTTTGCAATGATAAAAGTGATTTGTTATGTGAAAAAGATTCAGACCAATCATTCACTGACTCCCCATTTTCATTGTTTTCTTCCATTTAGTTTCGCTTGCAGTCCAGGGTTTCAGAGGAACATCAGGTTAGTGTGTAAGTGTGTAGAGTCTGGCAACACGTAACTCAGTGGGGACCAGGATCATGGTTCCGCAGCCATGGATGCAGCACCGTGCACTCTCCTATAACTCTGGAGCAAAGACTTACAGAAGAATCACAAACTCCCAGCCGAACCCCAGTCAGGTTGGCAAAGGAAGTTACACGGTGTTTGTCAGCTTCAGGTTTCTATCATGGCATCTGGTCAGCAAAAGGAGGGCAGGTGATTCATTGTAAAAGAAATGGGAAAAACTCTTACTTGACTCACTGGAAAGACTCAGCAGCATCATTTCAGCATTGATGTTGACTCTAGTCTGGCTTAATACTAGAGTTATCATTTTATCTAAGCACAGTCTGATTGACCCTGCCTCTCAGGCCATAGTTTTCCATACCAACTCTGTGTGCTCCCAGGACACCAGCTTGGATCTGGTGATAGCTGGATGATTGCATTTCTGACAAAGTAGCTGAAGTGTACAACAAGGATCATATTCAATTTTTAAGCTGACATCAGAGGCACAGGCAATAGTTGATCGAGCACAAGGAACACAACAAAAGTAATGGACTTTAATGAATTTGGACCAGGTTATCACTTTACATCACTTGGTTGCTCGTGTCCTCTGACCTCTGCATGGTAGTCTTCCAGTCACCAGGCTTGTTACCAGCTACCAGAGCTGTGCAGCCGGTCCCTGTGGGCTGTGCAGATTTACACCGGCAGCAGCCGCTCTGCACAGCTGCAGAGCTCTCCGCCTGCGGGGATGCCGGCTTGAGCCTTAAGCCCCTTTCTCCAAGAGAGTTAACTGCTTTTACTTATCTCTAGAGAGGTGAATAAACAAGCGTTTAGCCAAAGTTCACATACCAAGTTTTAAAAATGTGTTTTCTGTTCAGGGTCACAAGTTGCTTTTCTTAGTGAATCAAATTTTTTAGAGGGATCAGCATATTGAAATTTATATCTTTGAGTGGAAGGGATGTTTATCCTGTTTGGCAAAGCATTGCCCAAGGAAGTTTCACTGCATTTTAGTACATCATTCTTTAAAGGCTTATAGATTATTTAATATTCACTGTTGAAAACCGACACATTTAAAGTATTAGGAACAAAAGGCAGCACATGAACAGAAAATCCACTCCTTGCCTTTATGGACAAACCACAGACGTTCATTAGGGAATAGTCATTCCCGACCTTTTGTCACATCTAATGCTTCAGAGTCCCTCACTGCTACTGTCACTACAAAAGTATTAGGATTTACATAGGATTTTCCAAACAGTACCTTACTCACACATGCAATTCACAGAAGTTTGTAAGACTTTTTGCACAATAGCAAGAAAGTTTTACCCTCCCTAGGTAGAACAGAGAGCTTCCCAGTAAGGTCAGTGAGTATTTAAAGTTCATTTAGAAATTGCAACAGGTAAATTAACTGAGTCAGAATGAGTCAAGTACAGAGCTGGGTTTGGTTCTTTAAGCATATAATTAAAAAATTCACATTAATGGGAAGCTGTTGTTGTACAGGAATCAACATCCTACTTCTCACCTTGGAACTGGAACTGTAAGTGATGGATCTCTTCTACACATGACAATGTGGGGGATTTTGGTGCAACCCATTGAGAGGAACAGGTCTGCCTAGTCCTTTTATGAACACAATGTATCCAGAATCTTTTTCGGCTGAATGGGATAAGGATGATGGCCTCTGGGTCTTCCTGGCTCGATCACACTTCGGAAAAACAATGTCCTAGCCATGCCCTCCCTGTGTCCAGAGAGAGAAAAATGACTTAGGTGTAAATTCATATAATACTCTCATGAACTCAGAATTATTTAAATAAAGCAACTAAATTTCAGTGAAACAAAAATAGTTATTTCAGATTGGACCAATTACATAAAAAGTTCTTCTTAATTATAATACTGATTGCTGAGAAAGGAAAATATTAGAAAGATATGAATTCTGCCCAGTGCTGGCACCAGTTCTCCTCGTGACCTGGACCAAATTATTTTTTTTTCTCTCTTCAGACTATTTCCTTTCTAAATAAGTGAAATATCTCCAGAAATAAAATACATTTCTAGCTCCAGTAAATGGGAGCGTTTCTAAGTCTTGAAATGTTTCTAAGTACAAAGGCATAAGAAATAAATAGTTAGATGAAGAGACAACGTGGTTGTAATGAATTTGCTAAATTAATTCAGCTTTGTATCTACCTACAGTTGGCCATACTGCAACAGATATTGTGTAAAAGAGGCCTATGACTGGTTTATCAGTAACCAAAGTAAAGTTAGGAATACCTACATATGTCAATTGCTCTATCAGACTCACTGTAGATTTTTTTACCCTCATGGTAACCTTCCTGCAGTATTTATTTCCTAAGAATAGGGCTGTATTAAATCCCATACTTGGATTGTTCCTTTTTTCTTTCATTCAGGTTTGAAACAACCTACTAAGTGTATAAATATAAATATATGTCTACATATAAAAATACGTGTGTAAATATGTACACTGATGATACTGTTCTAACTGAGCTAAGCACACGTAGAAAGTGAGTAGAAAGGGCTGCTCTCAAACTTTTACTAAAAGAAAAATCCTCTAAACTTCATAGAGGATTTTTTTTATCATTCAAGTGTACAGAATTGCCATATCTTTACATTTTTAATCCACTATGCTTTTTTATTAAGCAAGACTCAAGCCACTGCACAGAAATAATTTACTCCACTGCACCTTGTGATGAGGTAACATCTATTAGAAGTGGATTACAAACCTGTTTTGTGAAATATAAATTTATTAGAAATCAATTTTATAGTTAATAGAAATAGGATCATAAATGTATTTAGGCCTACCTTGAGTCTCTTTACCTGGCTATGAAACTGGTGACTCTCAGGTAAACAGAGAACAATAGTGACATGTTTAAAATTAGAAAACTCACCAATATCAATGCTTAAAGTCCTATGGCAAGATTTTTCTATGAAGAAATAGAGAGACAATTTTACCTCATCCTCATTCCCCTGCCTAAATGGCACACAAGAAGAAAGATTTATCTTGAGTGTACCCCATCAGTCAGTTTGATCAGATACAGAAGAATTATGTTCCCAAATGGAAAATAACTGCTGAAAGTTTAATGCTACCAAAGAGAAAGTTATACTGGTGGAGCCGGGAAAGCACTTTGCAAAATTATCAGGAGCAACATCTGCCCCGTTTGTTGCTGATGTTTGTCCAGCAGTCAAAGGCACACAGAAGTGGACTCAAACCCAATCCAGACTGATGCCTGAAGGGGCAGAGGGAGTGGGAAGTGTCACGGTGTTGTACACTGGCAGGTGAAGCAGACCCTGCACATCTGAGACCCCCAGTGCAAGAGCAGAGGAGAAGGCAGAGGCACTTTTCAGCCCTTTTCAAGCACCGTGCTGCTCCAGGCTGGGGAAGTGGGAGGAGAGAGACTGCAGCGGCAGGCAGTGTGAAGGAGAATGGTCACCAGAGCAGACGTGATGTCCCCACCAGCCCTGAAGCCACGTACAGATGGTGGAAGCATCCTCACCCACATGCTGAATGAGCACATGATAGCCTAAGCAGGGAAAGACCATTTCTCATACAGCAGAGATAGTGCAAACACCCCATCTCATGATTGTCTGGAAACTTACTCAAAATAAGATCTAAGGGATACAAAATTACTGGAAAAACGTAGCTATTCCTGCACAGAGGGAGCATGCTGATAGCCCTCTGCTTATTGTATATAAAGACCCTGATTCAAGAAGCCTGTGTTCTGCCTAAATCACTCTAACTCCTCCTCCTTCTCTTATTTAAGTCTTAGGACACCAGGAAACAACAGCCAAAGGGTTTCAAAGCCAGGATGAATGAGTGCATGCAGCAGTGGAACCACAAGGTTTTTTAAAAGCTATGTGACCTTACAAGGAAGACACGATTTCTTGCCCTCTTTGGCAGTGTTCCTCTAGCTTCTTTTAAAGAATGTTAGATATGCAAGAATTTTAATTCAGCCTTTTTTTTTTTTTAAGTATCCTAAGCTTATCTGTAGACTCTGAAATGTAAGAAATCTGCACTAACTCTACCTGCTAGAGCTTTATTTACAAGCAGAAATCATTTTTTGGAAAGAGAAAAGTAATGTATTTAAACTTTTTAAGTAGAAGTGTCATCAGTGCCACAGTACTACAACTCCTTACTGCAGCTAGGAAATCAACCTAATCAGGAATTAAAGACCCCAATAACTTTAGCAACAGTTTCTCTAGAAAGCTGGAAAGTGAGCTACTGCTGTAATATCTTCTATAGCGTTCTCAAATCTTCAGATCCTAAAGCATGCTGCAAACATTAATGAGCAGGCTCACAAAATACCTGTGGTCTTGTGGTTAAGACAAACCAACTCAATTTCAAAAGAAAGAAGTTCAAAGCCTTGCTGTCACAGCCAGCTCATGCAAGACTACAAGGCTCTGGTCCCAAAGTGCTTTAAATTTAGGCACGAGAGCAATGCTGCTAAATTCAGAGGGAAGAATGTGCTGAAATGTTTTCAGATTAAGGGGATTTAAGGGTACCTTTGGGTTCAAAGACCAAACAACCCTCTTGCAGCTGCTCAGAGCCTCATCTCTGACTGTCCATTAGAGTACCTGAGGAGCTTCCAAAAATAATTCCAGGTACTCCCCTGAAGAAGGATGATCTGTGGCAGGGGCTTTGCTGGAAGAAGCAGAACAGGGATAGGAGTGAGAGCAATAATATCTTAGAACAGGGCAATTTAACTGCTCCTGCAAGTGTCTTGGCGTGTGTCTGCCCAGGCCCTCAATCCAGGTTTGGCCAAGTTCTAGACCAATGACTATCTACTGACCAGACCTTTTTCTGGGTTCACTTGCTAATTTTGTTCACTTTCCTGTGGCACATGGGGATCTTAAATTAATAGGCATATTCAGAATAAGTCTGATCAAACCAGTTGGGCGAAAATGCTGGAGCTCCATCTGCGAGCTGGGTGAGCCGCAGCCTCACCCAGGCTGTAAGGCACCTCAGTTCAGCTCCCCCCTCTGCCCCACAGGATTTTTGTTTGCTTCCCCAGGGCCATTTCTAGCTACAGTTTTACCTCCCCAGTCTAGCCCTATCAGTGTTTTTTAGTGGACTGGTTCAGCTAGTTCTTTCAAAGCTTTTTTTGATTTCATGGCTTATACCCTTTACACAGCCATCTCTCTTCACATGGTGCCTGTGAAATCTGAGGAGAAAGCAAATGCTTTGGCTCTGTGGCACTTGCCTTTGTGACAAGTGCTGTTGGTGCTGGCAAAACACCACTTTTACAAAAGCTTGCTAGAAAATTAAATACCAGTCATGCTCAAAAGTTTGCTTGGTACGTTACAAGTTTTTTATTATCACTGCTGAGAAGTTTATACCTGTCATTCCTTCATCAAGGAGCAGCATTGAAATCTTTCCTGTCCATATATCACAAGCTTTTTCCTTTGATAAATTGCTGCACTATGTGTAGTGCTTCCTTAGTCTATATTACTCTTGCTTCTGCAACAAGCTTACTCATTGGCTGTGTTGAGGCTGGGATACAAAGTGAAGCCCTGGGGGAGAAGAGTTCAGAGGAATTAAGAGGAAGAAGGGGTCATTTAACCCTCTGAAAATACAGCTTTGCAAACACCAAAGAGTAGGTCTGTCTTTTGAATCAGCGACCGCTCTGAGAGCAATAAAAGTCAAAAACAAATGTTGGTACCACAAGTGTTGGAAGACCTTATAAATCATTTGAGAAAGGGTAAAGTAATTATCTGAAGTACAACAGTCCTTCTTGAATCATAATGATCTTCAAAAATAAGTTTGCAGTTTCCCTTCTGGACAATAATTTTCATACCAGAAGTCTGGCAAAAAACTTTGGAAATCACATTTACTAAGTGTTGTTTCCACTGCAAGGGTGATTATTTTTCCTTTTCCCTGCTTTCAAGACTTTTATCCCAAAATTTGATAATATAATTAGAAAGTGTAGTGGCAGGTCAGGAGTTCACCAAACTAGAATAACAAATTTCTGCAAGAATTAAGTTTCAGTGGTCTTTTAGTGAAAAAGAGCACACTGATCACTCATTCCTCAGTAACAGCATCCTAAACATGTATCTCAAAGACTTGAGAAAAGTACAAAGAAAGATTGCAGGGCATATAAAGACTTGAACATAACAACAAAAAGAAGCGTGGAAACAGCTTTAAGACAGCAGATTCAGTCAACAAAAATTAGGCCAACACATAAAATATACATTGTTTATTGTTGATGCCTTAGGCCACAAAATTATTTGGAGTCTTTGGCTTTCTGTGTGTACAAGATGACTGCAGAAGCCAGACAATGGCCTGATGTTTGTTCTTTCAAACCCAGCCACAAGACGAGTGGGGTTGTTGTCTTTTAATATTTAGTGTTTTGTTGGATGTCTGGCACCTCTCACATGCTCCTTGAAAGAGAAACAGCACCACAAGAATCTGGTGCGAGTTCAAAATCCTCTTTCGTCCCTCAATTACCAGTCCTTCCCACACAGATTGTATTTGCAGCTTACTAGTTTGGGGCCTACTTTTTTATTGTGGTTTCGGTTTAGTTTACGGCACTATGTATTTTTGGCATTTGTTTTTGATTTTAAAGTTATTTTTGTGGTCAGGGGAAGGCATAAAGACCAAAAGCTCCAACAGAGCAACACATAAAAGGTGAGGTGTGCTGATCAAGTCAGCAGCAGTGGCCTTTGTATCAGGGTCACTGCAAAACCCATTTTCCCTGCAGAGCCTTTCCTAAGCACTGCAGCCCTGCAATGTAAGGACTTCTGCTTGTGTTTTCACAAAATGACTTATCTTGTGAAGAACACACAGCTGAACTGAACCATCCTCTGACAGATTCTCCTCCTAGTATCGGGACCTTATGACCATCCAAGTAGCAGTATTCAAAACAAGTCCAAGAGAAAGCTCAAAGTCAGCTTTGTCTAGTGGCTCCCATCCCTTTCTGTAGCCACAGGTCACAATCACCACAAGGCAAATGTCTTTGATTGGGAAGAAGGTTGGATGAACTCCTCCTCCACTGATTTACATGCAAAGCTTCCATCAATAAGCAAGATTTTATCAACAATCAGCAAGATTTGATCACTTAAGTACTTCTAGTTATCTTGAAATACCTCTTGATTTGGGACATTTTCTGATGGTTTCAAAGGAGGCCCAAGGAAGCCTTGCTCAAATTTGTTCAAGAAAGAAAAACAGGAGGTTCTCTAAGATTGTATTGTTTATTTTGCCCACAGCAGCTGCAAATGGAAAGGGTGGACCAGTTTCACAAAACTGAGCACCTTCAGCTCCCATGGGACCAAATTGGAGGTAATTTAACCGTGACTGAAAAATATGCTACAGGATTTTAACATCAGAAGTGTAAAAGGCATTCTTTTGTGTAGGACTCACAGATCTCTAGGGTGAATGCTGGTTCTGGAGGCCAAGACCAGCTTCTCCATTCACTGAACTTAACGTGGTCAGGAGTTGCCCTATAAAAATCTATTCAACATTAAAGTGAATGAGATTCTTCATTTACTGCCTACAGCAGTTTTGTATGAAACCTTCATTTTCTGGACCCCTGGCAATTTCTTCTGCAGTGTTTGTGTCAAAAGACAAACCTCTTAATGAAAAAAGGGAACATGTATACTGCAGAGGAAAGAGATCAACAGAAACCTATATTTTCTGAAGAAGTAAAAAGAGCCAGACAGCACTGTGCACCCTTTGTTTATGCTCTGACAGGAGGAAAATTCAATGGCAAAATAAAATACATATCCCAAAGGCTTCCTGACTCCCTTTTCATTTCATGTCACTGTACTGGAAAATCCTTTTATATAGCAATATTTTACTATCTTTTGAAAAATTCTACCTTTATTGGGATCAGTTGCTGGAGTTATATTGCTCTACTGTATATTTGGTGACTCAGTTTATAGTTAAATGCTTGTATATGTTTAAACAACATAGGTCTAGAACTGGACTACTTACCTGGAGACATATGGGCCTTTTTCTGGTTTTGTGTGTACTTGTCTAGTAGAAGGTATAGTACTGCATATCTTACTATTATCACTGCTTACTCTCAGTTGAATGTTAGGACTTTTCCCTGCTTGTTTTCTTGTTTTGTAGACCTATGCTTAAAAACAAACAAACAAACACAAAAAAGCAAGAAAATGTGATACAGAGGTATACAGCTTTACCAATTTTGCTGCAGATGCTGATTCAACAAGGTCTTTCAGTATTTGTATATTGAGGGCATGTGTAGTGGGGCTAGTTTTGAACCAGTAGCACTAGTCATATTTAAAATTACACTTACGTTTAAGTACTTTGTGTCATCAAACCTTAATGCTTTGGGCTGAGGTGACTCATTTGAGGGAAAAATCATATACGTGAAAAAATCATTCCACTTCCTAATAAGTCATGCTTTTATTAAAATTCCAAAGATTAGCTTCAATTAAGGTTGACTGTACCATTGTAAGTAAGGAAGTACAAACATCAGTATTATCGTTACAGGATTTAACCCCATGAGTAGCAATAAAACAATAGTCTATATAAATAAGAGATACTTTCTAAGCTTCTTAAGGAAAAGCCATGGTGTGCAAAACATAGCTGATCAATGTATTTAGCTGACTTCAAGTGAAGAACCAATTTCGTAAATTTAGGTTCATGGTTTTAAGCAATGCAAAAGGCCAAGCAGAGAGTACTGGTGCCAGGAAGTTTCGCCATAAGTCCATAAATTCTGCCAGCATAGTGTAGTGTTGGGTGTTAAATGTTAAACATCCTGAAACCTTATCAGCAGTTTGTCCATGGGTAGGCAAATTTTCCAGATGGTCTTTGGATGATCAATCACTTTGCTCCTAATTGCAAGTTCCAAATCTATGTGTCTCCTTCCCTGCTGCTTCAATGTGAAGAAAGGCAAAGTCTTTAACCACTTAACAGCTGGCACAACTTCTGTAAACAATCCTTAGCATTGCATTTGAGAATGTTTACAAAATTGGTAAGCTTCAAGTGCGCATTTTACTTTCAGTATTTGTTTTTCTACACAAAATATCTCAGAAACAAAAACAGGTAGTGCATTCTTAACCTTCCCTAGTTTTATGGTTTTTTCATTAATACGATTTACAACAGGTAGCTCTTCCAAACTTAGCTGCAGGAACAAAAAGTGCAGAGGAACAACAGCAATAACAACAACATAACAAAAAACAAATTAGCAAACAAAAAGTTCCATGTTAAAATAACATTTTCTTCCTCTGCTAAGTAAAACAAATTTTTCAATGGCGGCATTTTGAGGTTATTTTTCACAGATTTACATTTAAAAAAAGAAAAGAAAGTACAGAAAAGCATTCATGGACCTAGTGGGATTTTGTATTTCATTTATGTATTTTTCATGGCAGTACAACAATAACATTTTAGGCCCCTTTTGCTATCACAAGTTATTTACTTTTTTTACTGTTTAAAATAATGCTTCAGAAGATTTGCTCATAAATTTAAAAATGAGGCCTTTAGGATTTTAAGAACCTTTAAATGACTTCTTGTTGGCATGTTTTACTGTCCAATCCAACAGAAATAAGGTCAGGCCACAGGTGAATTTTCATCTGGATACATACCGCTACTCAGTTTTCCCATAGTCTCTTATAGCATGTAATGTTCTTGTCCTTACACATTTTTGAGATTTCACATGTGTGGTTTATGGCAAGCTCTGTCTAAACTCTTCTGAGTGTATAGGCTCCTGTTAAGACTCTTCTGGGTATAGTGACTGTTGTTAAAACACTAAGCAATAACTGTTTCTAAAGACTGTTGGTCTCATTTAGATCTCTTTGAATGAATTAAACCACGTTTAGTGGTAATCTCAGCTATCACATGTTGGTCTTGTTCTTTGCCACAGTCTGCTGAAACTTGGTCAAAGTTGCAACTACTGACTGGCATTTGCTGCCACAATTTATGACGTTGTTCACATCTCCATTTTTCAAATGCTGAAATAAGGATATTTCATTGTAGTCTCTGTTGGCACAGAATATTTTGTACAGAAAATCAGTGAATGAGCTCTCACCGACTTCAGTACAAACAAAACAAGATTCAGAATTCTGCACTTCAAGAGGTAGTGATAGATAAATAATGAAGTTATTAAGCATTTATCATTTGAACAAAATGGAGCCTCAGGATCTTTTGTGGAACATCCCTCTTTAGTTGTCATTGATTATTATCTCTGTGGATTTCTCACCTAGTTATTTTCACCATTTAGCTCCTTAGTCTTTTGATAACTGGCTAATAGCTGGTATCAAAACCTTCACATCAATTGAGATTTTTATTTCATTTTACAAGTGATGTACTGATTTTGTGATTTTAATTGTGCTACAGAGTTTGCTTGAAACAATTGATTCTTCTTAGTGGTGTAAGAAGTGACTCAGAGGATCTTTTTTACAACGTTTCTGTAACTGACAGCATCTCTAACCAAACAGTTCTTGTGTAGTCCTGTTAAGTTCTACTTGTCCAGAAGTCTGCTAAAGGATTATTCTGGTTTTATTTGACCAAATATCTATCTATTTACACACTCATGGGAAAAAAAAAGAAAGAACTTGAAGCAGATAGAGTGTTTGGCAGTCCATCAGGACAAGCAATGTGTATTTAATCTGTACTCAGCTTTGAGGAGCCGGATGAGCTTACTTTAATTTTGAAAATATTTTCTCTCCACACATTAATAAGCTTTTAAACTTATTCTTCTTGATTCAGTATGATTCACAATTCCTTAAGCACTTTGCTTTTGAAACCTGCAGTTTGCAAAGATTTTAACAACATAACAGTTCCTGATTTTTGTGGGCAAGTGTTACATTTATTGCTCAGAGCTATGTGTCAGTGGTGTACTTGGGCTGATACAGACAATAGCCTAAGGTTAACCTGTGCCTCAGGGAGCTTTTCCGCTCACCAGACCAAGATAATCACCTAACTGCAGGTATTGTGATGGAGAATTCACGTTTTCCCAAGGGTAGAGGCATCCAAAGAGTAAATATTGTCTGCTTCTGGAGCTGTTACTGGCCTTGAAACATTCATGAGTTTCAGAGGAGGAACAGAAGGCTTGAGGAGGCAGCACTGGCTGTAGGAGGTCTTCTGACTGCCAGGGATACCGTGATGGAGGAATGGAGAAACTCTAGGGAAAGGACCTGGGAGGCCCAACACATCAAAGAGCAGAGAAGGAAAGAGAAGAGATAAAACCACAGATACTGCAGAGGAAAGTAATGATACATAACTTCCCAGCAGTACCCAGGCAGTTAGCCTGTAATATTTACTTCTTAGCAACTTAAAGTTCTGTGTCTCCCAATAGTTGCCCTTTGTCCCTTAAATCTCAAGGAATGAGATAATGTAAAAATGAGTCCCCAGAAAGACTCCACTCATATATATAAGACCCATCTATATAAGGAGTGAGCACGACAGCCATTTGGATTATATCCCATATTTCTGGAAATGTGTGGAAAAAATCATTCTACAGAGAAAGTAGAAGAATAAAAAGAAGAATTTGATTTTTGGTAGGGTGGATAATACAAAATAGACGTTTGTCATGGTCTTTGGTCATTTGTGTATACTCAGTCCTTTCTCAAAAGTTATTTTGTCATACTGGGCTGAGAAATCTCAAGAAATATAATTAACTCTGTCATTTGATTTAAGACAGAATGTAGCCCAAGTTCAAATAGAAAGATAATGGCTTTTATCCATTTTTTTCTCCTAAAAGGCTTCAGCAGTGTTGTCATAGATCAAAATCTGTGCTGCCAAATATATATAAGGAATTCCTTATGCTACTGGAAACTGAGCAGCCAAATTCTCATGCAACAAGTTAGATGGCCATCTGCATCACATATATATTCATGGAGAAGAAAGACTCATGTATATCACAAAGTCACATGTATTGTAGTGTAGTGGACAAGAAAGAAGACCTTGTTCATCTATTTATCCTGATGTTAAAAACATGAGGAACATCTGTTGAAACTAATCCTTTTAGCAGAACAGCAACTTTATTTTTTTACTAGAAGATGTTTCAAAAACAGTATTGCAAAAGGCACTTTGAGGTCTCACTGACATGAAGTCTGGTTTCAAAAGGAAAGGAAAAAAAATATAATGCTGACCTTAGCAGGCAAAGCTAAGCAGAAGGAACATTTTCCTTTCACCAAATTATGTCATGATACTGTATTTTGATTTGCCCTTGCATAGACTTTCACCCAAGGAGCTCAAGGAAGTTCACATATAACTGCATCTCAGTAGAGATAACAACAACCATTGATTAGCACACAGTCATTCAAAATTCAGTAGCAGAGAAAAGGCCCAGAAAAGCAACATCTGGAGTAAATTAACGCAACTCTCTGCTGCTATGACCTTATAATACCACACTATAATGCTAATAAAACAGACTTTAAAAAAAATTCTCTGCCTTCTTTTAAGCACTGCTAATTTGAGCTTATTTTAAAACTTAGCTAGTTACACATATCGGTTTGCACCCTTTTACACCAAAACATAATTGAAAAATATAATCAGAAAATTTGCACCAAATTAGTAAACCTTAGATACAAGGGAAAAGAGTGATAATGAAAGCAAGTAATATTATAGATTACACTGAGCCAGATTTATTTCCAGTCTGCTTCCAGATATGCAGGTTGAGGGGAAAATAAATGGCTCCTTTATTTAATAATTAGTTAATTCCCATTTAGTTTCAGAGGTTTAGGGAAAGGAGGAACCCAAAATCCTAGTTACAGATTAAATTATGTAGACATTGTCTCTAAGGTTACTAACCTGCATTACAGGGATAGATCCATTTGTTTGATGTAGGTGGAAGTCACAGGAAAAGTACTAAATACTCAAGAAAGTTCCCTTTCCTATCTGCAATCATCATAGCTATAGTAATGCTATTGCTGCTGCTCCTACACTAACAAACAGTGCTGGCAATACATTGTGTTATACTTTGAAAATGTAATTATTATGCTTACCTGGAAAAGACTCTTTTGCACCCTGTAGCAAGGAATTCAGATTATACCCCAACATATTGAAAAAAGAATCAAGGAATAGAAAGCAAGGCAAATGTGTCCTTCTTTTAACTAACCTGAAGACAGTGATAACAAAATATGTACTGATTTACCTTGGGGTCTGCTATGTTCATACATTGATTAGGCTGGCATAAAGAATTAGGAGAAAGAGTAGTTCTCTCTTGACTCTCTTCACAGCTGGGAAGGGAAAGCCAAGTTGACATAGTAGCTTAGTGAAGTAAAGCTTTAGCCCATTAGACCCTGGTGGTACAGCCTGGTCAGCATTTTTTTTACTGTCAAGCCAAATCATGCCCACATACCTTCTCTTTCTGGGAAGGAATAAATATTTGCGTTTCTTTATCATTGCACCAAGAGGCGAAATTTCCCATGAAAGCCAGGAAAGAATTGCTGACTGGGTGCAACATCAAGAATGCCTACCTGTGAAGTTAAATGCATTGCACAGATATGCTTATTCTTCCAGGTCCATCCTGATTTCGTTCTGCAACATTCCCTCAGGTGGACAAAACTCTAAAGCTTGACAGTAAAATTAGAGTCAGAGTAGTATACAGTCATTCCCATATGGATCCAAGTTTCACAGCATGGAAATCCCAGATGGCTAGAAACCAAGCTGGAAATAATATGAGAACAGATTATTTTCTGACTGCTGGGTGTGTTTGTTTTATCTCCCTGGGGAAAATGTGGGTTCCTCCAGCCACACTCTGCATTTAGACTCTCTACCGGGAAACCCTAGAGAGGAAATTTTAAATCATAGGTTTCCAACTACTGTATTTGACAGCTGTATCTTGGAAGTTAGCAGTGTCTGCTGCTCTACTAACTGAAGCCAAAAGAATTTCTAGAAAGGATTCAACAGATTTCCCACTAGGGGACAATGAAAATGTTATTAATATCAGTTATGACGGAGGATTCTTATTCTAAGCACTCTCCTTTGTTTCTCTTTTACAAACAGGGCAAAAAAAAAACAGCCAACAAACAAAACCTCCAACTTACTTCATTTTAGGAAGAAAGAGCATAATAACATTCATACAGGTTAACGTATACCTAACCAGACCTGGTGTAAAGATTAAAGGCTTTAGATAGATACTATTATATCCCTAAGTGATTTTGCATCCCTTCTTGATGTTCTTCACTAAATACAATAAAACCTGGCAATATTTTGTTTGACACCTTCCCTTCAGCAGTTTTAAAGAAGCAAGGTTGTGAATTCCTTTCTTTCTGATTTTAAAGGGACCTTGGGTGAATAAAAAGAAAATCCTATTAATTTAGAAGTGGTCTGACGTGCCATCCCATCTTTCAATATGTTTAGAGAGAAGGCTCAACGTCCTCTGGCCACCTCAACAAACTACTGCCTTGTAGTCTATTTTGTTATGTGATTTGATCTCTGAAAACTCAGATCTTTAGCCAGCGTGCCTAAAATTTGCTTCATAAGATGTGTATACCAAGAGGCTCTGCCATCCTCTAAGGCTGTGTAATTTTCTGAATTTCTTTTGAGAAAACAGGGCCCTGACTTATCCATTTGCTGGAGAATACAGAGCAATAACAAAATCATCAAGCAACATCACCTGTTTCAAATATAAGCTAAGCTTACTCAAGGCCAGACACTAGACATAGCAAAGCTAGAAGTTGGAGCTAGGAAAGAATATTGAGGGGTGCAAATTTGCTTCACCTGAGCTTGTTTCTCCCCCTTACCCAAGACTGGCATATAGAGGGGGCTGTCACTCTGGTTATATTTAGTGTTCTTCAGCTCCACAGGATGACTTGCTTCAGCTGAGCGTCCTGCAGAGCCACAGAAGCTCTCCTGCAGATCATCACCCACTGTGTCCATCCCCAGTGAGATGCAGGATGGATGTTTCTGTATGATGATTTCTTTCTGTGGGAAACAAAGGTCTGTGGGTCCTATTTTTGGCAGAAATCTCATTAATTTGAGCACAGATGAAAAGCTGAATGGAGCAAAGCAGTGTTTAGTAACACTAGTAAAACATGAAAATCAATCAATGAAACCATAAAGGAGTCAAGTTTTACTTAGGCTAGTTTGAAGTTAGTGAATAGATCAATGAAGTTAAAAGAAAAATAATGACTTACGAAGACTAATGATGGAGAATAAGAACCTGTACAATAACCAAACAAAACACCTGCCTGAACTTGAGGGTGGCAAGGGAATTACCCACAATGAAACATATTTCCTGAAACATGTTTACATGAAAGTTGCTTGGGGGTTGGGAGCACAAAGTAATTAGCTGGAAAATGACTAGATGGGTGAGGTTAGATGATTTGCTTGTCTAACCAGTGTTTTATGACCAATGCAGTGGAAGCAGAGAAAGGGAAAGGAGGGCACTACAGGTAAACAAAAAGGAGCAAAGGTCAGATCTTCTTATTTGCCAGTCAATAATAATACCTCATAAAGCTATAGTGCTTAAATCATTAGACCTGATCAAAGATCTCTTTCTGTAATGCCTTTCCCATAAAATGCAGCTCCCATAAACCTGTTGCTTTCCAGGGGAGAATGGTATTTAAATACCATTTTCTGGGAAAATAATAGTAATTTCAGTTGATTATTTGACTCAAGATACTTTATTTTAAGTCAACAAAGTTGTTTTTCTTTCCTATGGCTGATTGCCTTGTAGGAACTCAAAACAAAGCACCTTGCTGTCTTAGGGTTTGGTTGGGCATTGTGATTTTAGAACATCTCCAGTGAGATCACACTGGAGCCATCACCTGACTGTGCAATGTGGTACATCATAGGATTCACTTAAACACAGTTTGTAACAAGAGCTAGAACTTAATCAGAAAGCTTGGGTCTTAAAATGGAATGAATATTAAGTACCAAGAGGAGAACACAAGGTTCAGCTGCAGGCTAGTATATTACAGGAATAATAACCAGAGTACCTGCAGCACTCAGAAAAAATCCACATAAAATTTCTGAGATTCAAATGCAGGCTCTCACATATGACTGTAAGGTTCATGTAAGAGTCTGACTTTCAAGGCTGGACTGAAATTTATCCTTTGCAAGTTTTCCTAGTAGTCAAGCACACACAAGAAAGTTTTATTTGAAAAGAAGCAGTTAATTGCTTATTTGTGGTCCCAATAAAAACCATTGGTGGCATTTCAGTGAACATCAGCTGCAGCCCTTGGCATCCCAGGCAACTGTCACACCTTGTTCTGGGCTATGCTGGGTTCTAGAAGTGCTGCTGTATGCACCCAAGTCTCCTGGAAGGTCATAAGCTGCAAACACTGGGGCAATTTCAGGCACTGTCATAAGATAAATAACATGCAGATGGTGTGATACAGATGACATTTCCTCTCTTCCAGATACTGCTTCTAAGGCCCAGATTTATGATCTTTACTGACACTGAGAATTTCCTTTGCATATCATGCCCTGCCTACAAGTAATCCAATCTCTATTACAAGAACACATTCATTACTTTTATATTCTATTTATTATACAGTACCTCTGCTCTTACATTGAAGTAAATGTACAGCAGCACACCATGAGACTACAGCAAGTCTTCTTCATTCATTGGTGACAACACTGTCAGCATTTGTCCCAGCACCCACTCTGCAAACAGGACCCTTTTCCCCCCTGTACTGGGACATTTCCAAATACAATTGCAATCTGTTGGGTAACACGGTGGTTCTGGGGGCAAGAGCTAGTCTCAGTGAAAAGGTACTTTCTGGTTGCATTTTCCTTCTGAAAAATAGGTAGCAATGCTGCATCTTAGCTAGAAAAAAATGGAACTTAGCAAAGTCCTACTTCAGGAAACAAGCACATTCTTAAATCCCACTGACTTAAACTCAAAGCCTCCATATTATCCTTGCAGGGAAACCTTCCCTGAGCAGGGGTTTGATACTTCCCCCAACGTACATTGTTGAAGTGGTTTAATAGGCTGCACGGAGTCCATGCAGATGACTGGAGGCTGTGAGTTCAACATCCTTTCCCTACAACGGAGGTCTTAGAAACTGATCTCCTTCATCAATATGCATGCATATTTGCCCCTATTATCATAATGCCATGTGTAGGCAGTGTGTGTAATTAATGAAAAATAAACAAATGAAATTGCCAACCCCTGGCAAATGCCCAAAGCCATGCCACCATCTGCCCACCCCACCCACTGATAGATTCCTGGCATTTTGCCTAGATTCAGGAATGCTAAATATAAGTGTTACTGGTTGTGCACACTGAAAAAAAAAAAAAAAAAAAAAAAAAGAGGAAATGAATCAACATCCTGGGGTCTTTCCACTAAAAACCTTCCGTTGCCAGCACCTGGAAATTCAAAACTAGGGAGTAAGTCATCCCAGGAAATATTGCTGGTGAGTCCAGGCCATATGAAAAGACGAGAGCCCTGAGTCGTTGCAACTGAATACAAAAAAAGTTGGAATACCTTCCATAAGTTCTGAGAGGAAATCATTAAATGCAGAGGCATTCAGTAGTGCCATCAGTCAGAGCCTCTGGGGACTGAGGCACATTAAAAGCCCACTCTAGGAACTGATGATGGACAAGATCATCTGTTTTTCCTTTCACCTTTGGGATACAGTCTGTCCACAGTCTGTCTGGCAGAACAGAGCACAGGTTCCAGGTGTACCTCAATCTGCAAGGGCAATAACTCTGCCAAAGGGGAGACAGGACCTGTAACTCCTGTGTCAGTCTGCACGGACAGTGGTAGGAGGCCTTTCTTACATCCCCAAGTCTTTCATCTCCAAGTAGGTCAAGGCTAAACCTCTTACCTCAATGCACTGCAATGTCAGATCTACCTCTTTTGAAAGAGGAAAGCTGTGAATGACCTTGTGCATTGTTTTTCCTTACAAGCAGACTTCCCATGAGCAGGGATGGGGATCATCCAGAGCTGACAAAGGCACAAGCAGTCCCTCTCTCTGCATCACTTTCTTCTTTTGACAGCCAAGCATCAAACATTAATAGATTCCCAATATCGTTTTCCCAACCATCTTTCACCTCATCTGTGCTGGTTTACACCACTGTAAGTAAAAGAGTGATCAAACCTTACATTTCTGTACCATGTATGGTAATCATCTAAACAAAAAGCATATTTGATACATAAACTTTGTACTAAGAAGAGCTGCTTTTAATTGTTACCAGGAATGTGTGTCAAAGGCAAAGGAACCAAAAATAGCTCTGCCTGAAAAAAAAAAAAAAAAAAAGCACTATAGCTGCTATTCTAACAGCACACGTATGCACGTATATCTGTGAACCGTAAGGATTTGCCAACGCTAAGGGTATATGTTTTAACTTGCTAGAAAATGAATGTGCCTATGGGTCAGATTTGTATCTTAGTTATAACTATGTAAAGCAGAACTAAACTTCTTTGAAGTTGTTAGACTTATTTTGGATTTATAGTACTCTGAGATCAAAATCGGAACTACATGTTAATTTGAGATGAGCAGAACAATGAAAGAGGCAAAAGATTCATATTGCAATGAATACATCAAGATCTAACATAAAGCTCATATTTTTTTTGTGCAATGAAGCAGAGGAGCATTGCTGCCTAGATGGTTAGTATTACTAACCATAATGAAGTTAGTATGTAAATTATTGCATGCAAACATATAGACACACTCTATATTTCTCTGTCTTGACTTTCATTAGTTTCTTTGCCTTCTTTGTTATGGGAAGCAAGTAATAAAACAAAATGCAGAAGTGAATATAATCTATCCAAATGATTGCATATTAATTGTGTTTGGAAGAATAATGCTTATTTTTAAATTCTGTTTTCCTGAAGTGCTGCTTAGAAAAAAAGAAAAAAAAAAAAAAGACGACAAAGAAATAAATCTTTTACTTCTGAAAAAAACACATTTTTGAAGACTCTCTGTTCTAAGCAGAACCCAATGAAATGTGTAAGGTTCTGGTATTAAGTAAGGGAATGCTTTCAGACAGCATTTTATAACATTATAGTACCAACATAGTCTATGCCTTCTCCTCTTTCCCATAAGAAAAAATATTAATGAATAACAGAAAAATACTGATGATCAGTGGACCATCCTATGTAATATACTGACCTTGGTAATCTTCTGTGATAAATACAGAAGTAAAGACAACAACATGAAGGCGACAATAAATGATGGGTGAAATGGATTTTAAAGTTATTTTCTGTAATAATAATACACATATATGCCTAAAAGCACTGAAACACAAATTGTTAAAAAAATATACTTCTTAAACATAAATTGCTACTTCTTTTTAAAAAGAAGTAGCAATTTATCTGAGATGCTGAATAAGAATATTTACAATTGATTTAATAGGATCTGAATACATACAGTCCTCCAAAGTTAGGCTTATTCTGCTAAGGAAGTATAGACTTTAAAAAGTATTGTTCTTTCTGGATAAATCTGCCTGACTCCTAGACAAGTAACTTTTCACTCATCTTCCCAAACAAGAAAATTGTCATACAGAATTAATGACACCACAAACACAATGATGTCCCATACCTGATGCATATGAGGGATCTTTTTCTGCATGTTACTTTGTGAATTCCCAGTGCAAATCTGGGTGGTTTTAAAAAAATATATATTCTGAGTACATAAAGAACCACCCCAGCAACAGGGCTGGTTTGTTGTTTTGTTGTTTTTTTTTTTCTCAGACAGCTGCTGTACTCTTATGTTCTGCCAGGAAACTGCTTTTGGTGGGGACACTCACTAGTCTAGAGAAACCCAACCACAAAGTGTGTATTGTTTTGAAAAGTTTGTATTTTTGCTGTTCACATGCGACTGGCCATGGCACACACTGTTCACTAGGAAACATCTGTCTATAGATGGATATTTGTTCCAAGCATTTTAAAACATAATAATGATTCTGAAAGTAGATAACTTTGAAACAGTTATATACAGGCAGATTTTAAAAACTAAGCAAAATTCACATGGAAAATTCATGTCACTGATGAAATGCCAACATGCTGACGAACAGGAAGACAGAAAGCAACATCAAGTCCAGTAATTACAAATTCTGTGTAGCAGAGAGTCTCTGTATCTATTTTTTGACGAGAAAACATAAGGAACAATAAACTCTTCCCTTAGAAAAGCCAAATAATTTGCAGCAAGGTGTTTTCTCTAAACATTGGCCTAGACCAGTTTGATTCACACAGGATATGGAAAGAATAGTAATTATACAGTTCAAATATTTGTGCATCAGTTGTACAGCATTTAGACATACTGTGAACATTTGAGTCAGTGGAAGCTCACTTTTGAGTAATAGTGTTCTAGTTGCATTTTAGTGGTTAAACATCTTAAGTTCCCAAGACTGTATTTGAAGGGAAAACACTCATCCCAGCTTTTGACACACACAAAAAAATAGGTTTGGGGACAAATGTTTATTGGGCTCTAGACATGAAAGACCCTGAAGAAGTCAGTGGAAAAGGAATTCTTTTCATTCAGTGTAACTCACACAGAAGAGCAGAAATTCAGCTTCAGCTATTGTCTAGTATTCAGCTACTGAAATTAGCCATCCAGCCAGCAGAGTCCTCAGTTTTTAACACTACCGTTTACTTTTCAGCCCACAACACCATTAAGGGAAACATAGTTCATTTTTAAAAAGTGCTAAACATTCTTTTTCAATGCTCAAATTGTCTCTGGAGTCTGAGGCATACAACACTTGACAGGACTGAAGTGTACACAAAGCTTCCTCCAGTCTGTTAAGTAGAAGTCATGCATCTATTACTATGATGAATTATATTTTCACCTGGAAGAAGTCATCATAGAAGAGCTAGGTAATTGATAAGAGTAATATCTCTGTTGTAAAAAAGATTATCTATTTTATGCAAAGGAAATCCAGCACAAACAGTCTGTGTTTCTTATATTAGATATATGCAGTGGACCTACAAGATAATTAAATATGTCAAAGAAAATATTTATTTCTTCATCCTCAAAGTTCACGTTTCTGCAATATCTTCTATCGCAGAATCAGACTAAGTTACAACATTCTGCTGCCCTATCATGCCTTTATAGGTTCTTGGAGATTTGCAATGGTGTCTGTACAGAACATTAAAGCAATATTATTTATCAAAGATAATTTGACGTTGCAGTAGTATTTCCACATGGAGGATCAGCTAATCTGTTTGCAGGAGGAGCGATACAGCTGCACAGCAGCAACTGCACAGGAGATGCACAAGCACAGCCAAAGGAGCGACTGTATCCCTCTGGAGCCATCTGATAAAGAGATGTCTGTGTGCAGGGTGTGAATACAAATTTTATTTCAATGGCATATTTCACCATACTTAGCAACTGAACTGTGCCTGTAGGCACTCCTATTCAGTGCCAAAACAGAGCAATGGACAATCCAAGCAGGTTTTGAATGTCTTCAGAGAGGGGGACTCCACAGCCTTCCTGGGCAGCCTGTTCCAGCGCCTTGTTACCCTCACAGTAAAAATTTTTTCTTATCTTTAGATGGAACTTCCTATGTTCCAGCTTGTGCCTATTGCCCCTCATCTTCTCACTGGGAGCTACTGAGAAAACTCCAGCTCCATCTTCCTTGAACCCATCCTTTAGATACTTGTAGACATTAACAAGATCTTCCCTCAGCCTTCTTTTCTCCAGGATAAAGAGTCTCAGCTCTCTCAACCCTTTCTCATAAGAGAGATGCTTCAATACCCCAATGATCTTTGTACCCTTCACTACTCTCTCCAGTAGCTCCCTGTCTCTCTTGAACTGGGTAGCCCAGAACTGGATGCAGGATTCCAGCTGTGGCCTCACCAGGGCAAAGCAGAGGGGAGAATGACCTCCCCTGACCTACTGGCCACACTCTTCTTTGTGCAACCCAGGATTCGATTGGTCTTCCAGGCAACAAGGGCACACTGCTGGCTCATGGATAATTTACTATCTATCAGGACCTCCAAATCCTTCTCCTCCAAACTGCTTTTTAGCAGGTCATCTGGAAAAGTTTTGAACCTCAGAAAACTGTCAAAGTGCAAGTATCTTGTTGAAGTACTTCAGTGTTGACATTTAAAGTATCTTCAATAGCCAGAACCACCACACTGACACATCAATCACTGCCAAACGTTTACCTCCTGCTACCTCTTTGCCAAGTAAAACATATCAAGAGAACTGTAAGAACCCCTGGAAGGTGAAAAGACAGTTCATGGGACACAAATTGTTTTCAGAAACACCCATCAATGTTGTAATGTCTGCCCTGACAAAAGGTGGCTCTTGCAGTAATTGCTAAGTGCTGAATATCTGATTCCTTATGCCACCAATGCTTACAGCCTTGCAGGGGTATAAAGAAAATTCAGTTCTGCTCTTTACCTCAGCGCTGTTAAGGATTATACCCACAAAGAGGATTTAGACTTACATGAAAATTTTAAGAACTCAAATAAGCTGCAGCATCAACATACTTAACTGAAAGCTCACCAGCTTGAGATATTTCAGTGTGAATTATTTCCCTGTCAAGTCAGAGTGCTTGCAGACAAGCTCCCATTTGAAACATCATAGGTACCTGTTGCATATCTAGAGGGGTTTGCAATCTCTAAGCCATTTAATGCTGCAATGGAGGAGGACCTCTGCTACAGATACACTGACAGTCTAGGCACAACCAGAACTTCCCATGTCTACATTTCTTTCTCTGTTGGCTTCTGAGTGATTTCTTAACATATTAGATTTTCTTGAAACTCAAGTGCCAGATGACAATAAAATACAGATAATGTAGATGCAGTATTTAGACAGTAGTCCCAGCTACAACATCTTATCATGCGTTGGAAGACCTAGCAAGTACTGGCATTCTTTCTCATTTAGCAGAAAGGACACATAATTAGTAACAATTAAGGAGAATCACTCTTTTCAGCCCCAAAGGGTTCCAAAACAGACAAAACACAATGGAAATGTAGTTGCCCTGAGGCTGTAAGGCAGCATCAGCTCATAACAAACAAAAGGAGAAAAGGTGGGGAGGAATAGAAGACACTGTTCTAGTCCTTTCTCCTAAAGTTATTTATTTAGTCATTATATATAAATCAAATGGCATTTCAAACCCAAATCTTACCTGGAAGATTCCCAGCCATTACATCTTTATCAGAAGACTAAAAGTCAAAGTCAGCCACACTGAAGGAAATATAAAGCAAATACATGCTAGTATAAAGTTCAACCCCCAAAAGTTTAGCTGTTTTTAAAAATTATTCTGACATGTAGGAAGCTTCATCAATGTATACCTTTGATGTAGACATACAGTAGCACATGCTGGTGTTTGCCTAGTGCAAATGAGCTCTTTGTAAACCCTGGAAAACTTTGGCACCTGTTTGGTACTGAGTTAATTCAGTTCAATGATCACAACGCAATATCCTGTCCCCCTCGAATGCACACAGTTTACTTCCCTGGTATTTGTTAAGAGCTCATAGGAAAAGAAGACTCTTGAGTGTACAATGAATTATAATAATGCAAGAACATAAAGAGAACTTATAATAAGATTATTTTAAAGATAATCCACCATCTGTTTTTTAAGTTTACAGCATGTGAATTCAGGGAAAATGCATTTTCATTGTTTTTAGATGCAAGTGGTCAAATGAGTAAGTATCTGAAATTCACCAGGAATTTTTTTGAAATATGTTTATATTTCATTATAATGACATGCGATTCTGCTTTTATACATTTTCCTGTCCTTACTGATGATATTCTAATTTGGTGACTTTTCTATCAGCTATGATGTTGCTCCAAACCAAAACCAAACTTCTCCAGTCCTTTTGCTGGGATTTAATGATTAGAAATTAAGTTCTTAATCCTTAAGGATTTGTAGAACAAGCTGTCATTTTAATCCACTGCGATGCAACTTGCTTAATATCTGAAAAAACTTCAGCCATTTCTTTCTAGGTGAAAACAAAATGTGGCAACTGTTACGTGGGAATGGAGTCACTGATTATTTCTGCTGCAAGAAAATTCAGGCATAGATGAGCCAACCATCTCTTCCTGTCTTTTCCTACATACAGCAAAAAGGATACTGCCAGTCCAAGTAGGTTTTCAGTAGCCAAACCCTGAACAGAGACTTCTTTTTGAGACTTTTCCAACAATTGTAAGGATCAAGCAATAGCTAGAATTGTGCATCCTTGCACAGATAAGCACTGGCTTTCACCAGAAGATCAACAGAGGACACAGAAACAGAAGCTCAGTGTCTCATTGGCCTCAATAACACAGGGACACTGCACTCACATCACCATTGTATCTGCTGTGACTTCTCTGAAGCATTCTCATAAAATTCGTACTGGGAAAAAAAAACAAACAAAAAAACCCCCACATTATCTGTGTCACCACATAGATTAAATTGATTTTTATGTACCTCCTTATTACACTAATCTGTTTTGTTAGTGAAATTAAATGGATTGAGCAGCTGCTACATTTTATTTATTTGTGCCACAGGGAGCTGTATGCTGTTCCTAGCTCTGTCACTTGACTTTGAGCGACACACATAGTGTCTGTCCCAGTTCTTGCAGAGATCAAATGGTGACGACAATATTTACCTGCCTGACAATAAGGTTGTGAAATGCTTTTCATTAATATTTGTAAGAAGGTTTGAGAATTTCATACAGAAGGTCTACAGACCAATTTTCCATGCCAGTATTATTGCAGCATCAGAGTTGTTCTCCTTTGCAGAACCTGTCTAATCAGCAGATGGGGAAAAAAACAACAGCCAGATGTTTACAGTCACAACAGAGTGGCAAGACAGCAAGATATAAACATTTGTCCTTGCCCTTTCAAATTATGATACTACAACATTGCTTCTTGTCTCATTCACTGAGGGAGAGCCTGTGTATGGGAGCAAGTGAAGGAATAAGAAAGAGTAAATTCCTGCCTTGGCTTTATTTGTGACAACATTTGAGTGTCCTCTTGATATGCAACAACAACTATTCACCCAGAGGACTCAGGAAGAAAGCCCTGAAAAGTCTAGATTAAAAAGCAATAATAGTCTATGATACCTTGTTCTTTTTCCACTTTCAAACACTGCCTGAATTATATATCCCTTCATGGGAGGAGCAGGGAGGTTGTAGTTAATCCCAGTACAACTTTTCTGTGTTGATACTTGAGTTCTTTGCATGGCAAAGGTTCTCTATGTTGAGGTCACACATTCTTCACATGCTTGATCCATGGCCAAGCCAAATCTTTGCGTTCAGTGACTGTAGAGGACTATAACCCTTTTGAAGCAATGAGTAATTTCTAGATTAAAAAACAAAGGAGCAGCATAACTTTAGAGTGTTATGCTCAAACCCAAGGTCTCTCTGCACCCTGCTCAGTCTTCTGTCCCACTCCGTGTTCTGCTTCATCAACAAGCAAGAAAACATGAGTCCATTCACAACCTGGCAATCAAGGCCTATTTCCTCAGCCTACCCAAAATCCTCAGCTGAATTTAATTACTGGGATTTGTCTCTCTATATTAATTAATTTTTCTTGTCTTTTAACCCGGCAAGCATCACAGGACAATTAGAAGGATGAGCTGGGAAAATGCTATTATGGACTTCTTCTTAAGTGCAATTTCCATCTGTCTCTCTCCTTTTTTTTTTGTTGGTTGGTTTTTTTTTTTTTAAGGGATTTATAAACCATGTCATCTGTCAATGGTAACGAGCCAGTGGAAAAAGCCAGGAACTGAGTTTTGGACTGTCATGTTTTTTCTCTTCAGAAATGCCAACCACAGCTCATGTCTGACTCAGCAGTGCCCTTCAGCTCCTTGCTTTTCTGTTTGATTTGGCTACTCAAGTGGCAAGTTTGTTGGAGATACTGCATGTGTGAACACTGTTGAACACAACAGCATCTGCACGAGTGTCTTCAGGAAATACTGAATAATAACTAGTAATTGTTTTGATAGTAGTTCCCAAATTCCACCTACAGAAATAAACAATGACCCACTATTAGATATACCACTTCAATTAGAAAAAAATGAGAGAGTATGCTTTTTGCTTTCCTTTTCCAGGGATCCATCAAGGAAAAAGGGGAGTTATTAGATAGCTGGTGGGTAGGAATAAACAAAAATTTTCTTCTTCCATGTAGAGATATAATATCAAAAATAGCACATCCTTGAATCCTGTTTTCCATCCTCTGTCACTCAGAGAGTTGTCTAGACCCACACAGGGTACTGCCACCAGATAGGAAGTAAATTTTAGCCTCCCACAAGTGACCTGATATTACCTAAATATGAAGCAACTACCTCAGCTTTTTCATGTTCTGACACTTTAAGCTGCATTAATTAAGAAAATCAGAGTCAATAGAGGTGGCTAGATTCTCAAAGGTGAATAAACAATAAGTCAGCCATTTCATTGCACTCAATTTCCTCCTCATCTGTCAGTGAAAGGACAGGACATCACTAGTGCCTGTAGCTTCCATGACTACTTGTGCAAGCACAGGCTCTACAGACTGTGGGAGCAGAAACACAAAGAACCTGCAACAGCCAAGATGGAAACAAGTCATAGTATGAATCAGATTGGCACTGTGGAAATGGATTTTGGGGCTTCTATGAAGCTATGTGACTTGGCAGGAACCCAGGTGGGGTGAGTGAGGAACAGAGATATAGAAGACTTGGTTGAGGAAGACACCAGTGACATGTCTAGAATTATATATGACAGTGGGAGAGGTTGGAAAGAGATGTTTAGAGTCACAAAGGTGGCAGCTAAATCTATGGAAATAACTGAAGTAATCTCACTTATTCATTTATCTTCCCACACATGTACACACCCTTGCTGACTTCCTCATTGACATTGTGGCCAGAGAAGAAACACTGAATTCAAAGAGAAACTATTTCTGATCCAGCTAGACCTAAGAGGTGCCAGGGATCTTGCGAGAAAGGCTCCTTTCAAAAAGAAATTGAGCTGTGTTTCAGACAGTATGAATTATGGTTCTCTGGAACTGACAGTCATTTAAAAATACTTTTTTTGCTCACTAAGGCAGCATGGTAACTTAGCATGGTAGTGTGCTACAGTATCAGAATTTTTAAAAAATTCTGTACACTTATGTATAAAACAAACAAGCAAACAAAAAAAAAAACCCCAAACACAAACCAAAAAAACCAAAAGAAAACTGGTGAATCGTTTTTTTCTTTTGCATTTGCCTTTTTTTGCAGGCATCTTTTTACAGCTTACCTTTTACATGAACATTTAACTTCCCCCCATCTCAAAAAAACCCCTGTGGTTCCATGCTGTGCTCCCTCACTAATAGCTGTGGAGGGGCAGAAGGTACTGTGGCTGCCTCTGAGCTACCTCTGTGCTGGCCAGACAGCTGCTACTCACGTTGCCTTCAGTCAATGAACACCCTTACACTGCAGCCTTTTTCTCAGCAGAGACACCATTCCGCTCTCCAGGCACTAATTTTCCTCAAATATGAAGGAGCTTCACATCACTAAGCTTTTTTTTTAAAAAAATAAAAAAGACAATAGAAGTATTGAATTTGGAACCTTGAGTTTAAACTTGCCACTTGGCTCACGTCCCTAGTTTAAAAAATGTATTAACACATAGTTCTTAACAAAAAACAAGTTCAGTTACATCATCTTCTTTTACTGAAATGTAGTTCACGCTCTTAATGTGTCCCAGGCAGCTACACCATAATGCAATGCCTATGCCATCACTTCAGGAACTATAGCCAAGCAATAGTGCTGTTTGATTTAAATCTTCATATAGCTGATATAGTATATTTTTATGAAGCTCTTCTACCCTGCCAATACCAGTGATGTGTGTAAGGAGTACTCATTCCTCGTCCATCACTTACAACTGATTTGGGATTCCAAAGGGTCAGCTCAAGCATTTCATTTACTCAAGGTCTGATAAAGGTAACTGAATAAAGTGTTGGGGTTTATTTTTGTACCTCCTTAAGCATTATATTTTAAGACTTCCACATTCAGCACTAAGGGGTAATAGGAAGCATCTGATACAGTGTTGTTGTCACCCCTGGAGCGGGGAATGGCTGTTAAGCCAATAGGAAAGATTGCTGTGTATCTGTCATGAGGCTGGGAGACCTCCAGGTTTTATATCTCAACACAGAATCATAGAATGGCTTGGGTTGGAAGGGACCTTAAAGGTCATCTGGTTCCAAGCCCCCTGCATGGGCAGGGACATCTCCCACGAGACCAGGTTGCTCAAAGCTCCACCCAATCTGGCCTGGAACACCTCCAGGGTACCCACAACTCCTCTAAGCAACCAGTTCCAGTGTCTCACCAGCCTGACACTAAAGAATTTCTTCCTAATATCTAATCTAAATCTACCCTCTTTCCATTTCACACCTTTCCACTTCTTCCTACTACTACATGACAAAAAGTCCCCTCCCTAGATTTCCTGTAGGCCCCTCAGGTACTGGGAGGCTGCTATAATGCAATTGCAATATTGGTAACTATCCCAAATGATTTCATGTACAAACTGTTTTGTATATCATTTTTTTATATTTTGCACCTTGCAAATGGTGGATGAGAGTGCACAGAAATACATTTTTCTGCTTTTACAAGTTCACTGTATTTGTCCATTTGAAAATGCAATGTCCTGTAGCATTCACCACATAAAACCTCCAGCTTCTCACCACTGTGTGAGGTTTCCAAAGATGTTTCTTTACAAGGAGGTATCCATGATTGATTAGTTGGGGCCTTTACCAAGCTTACAACACCCAGTTTTTTGACATTATTCTGTCCAGAAATTTCCCCCAGATTTGCTCCATTTAGAGGAACAGAAGATCTAATTAAAAACAAGCCTTATCAAATTATTCAGCTGGGCATTTTGATTCACAGTAATCATCACTATGTATTTGCATGTATCTTAAACCATCAAAATGTAGAGGGATTTCCACATAGAAAAAAGGTCTAAACTGTTTCTGCCCTGCTAATCTCTGCTATTGAGTATATACCAAGAAAAGTAAATTACTTCACTAATTAGTCCTGACTTACAGGGTTAACATAGCCTGTGTCAGTATATTCTGATCCAAAGATACTATCCTTGTTCTTAGATGTCCTGCAGCTGCTATCATTAAAATTCTCAGTATTTATGCTCTGGAAGGTGGCAAAGTCAGGTCTTGCTTAAAAGCAGAAATGTAAACAGCATTATACTCCCTTCACCAGGAGCTATTCACACACCTGTCTTTTTTGGAAGAGTTTCAGTTTGCTATTTTTATTTCCCTGTGCTTGTGAACTCAGTAGGTTAAGGACTATCTTTTTTTTTTCCTTTTTGATACATGTGCCAGCTACACCTTTCCTCTAATCCCTACTTGATCTGAGGATGGGCATATCTAACAACAGGAGTGTTTGAGGACCTCAGGGTGTAATGAATATTTTGCATGCCCAACCTACTTCTACTCTGCTAGCTGCTGTTATCTCAGACATAACTATTACCTCAGACTTGCCAACTATTAGGTATGTGACATGACACATTTTCCCACAATGTCTTGCTCTTCCCCACAGAACTTAATATCTCACTCAACCGTGGGAAATATTTCTCTGTGCACTGGCACAAGGCAGTCAGCAGTGGATATCATAAAACTGGCAATTCCCATTGCCTGGAGTCTCCACATTTCACTATAGCACAAGTACGGACTGTGACTGACTACAGTTTGCATTGTCTCTCTAGGATTTGCAGGTGTCAAAATGTGCTCCCTAATATGTCTTTGGAAGTGAAGATAGAGAACAAATTGTGGAGTGAGGCTGGTGGTCCATTCCACCATCCCTGAATTGGCAGTTCTCTCCATGGTAAAACAGGGGGTCATAAATTACAATAGATTTTCTTGGGGAAAAAAAAATGCTTTCAGCCACAGATCTTCTGGCAACACAGTTAAGTCCTACAGTCAGCACAAAACCAGGATCCTTCCTTCAAGAGGTCTGCTTGGAGCCCTCTAAGTCTTCTCAGGCTTTTGGCACTTCCCACTGTCACAAGTGTTGGTGCAGTTCAAGTCCAGACAGGGACAGTGCTAGTGCAACAATGGTACACTTGAGTATTTCATAAAGATTGAGAAATGTCTTTTGTAATATATTTTTCAGCTCCCATAAAGACAGCAGGGCATAAAAATGCTTTGCCATTAACATTGAACCCTAAAAACAAAACAATTATAGAACAAACAGTTCTGTAGCACATGGCTAGATCCCACCTATGCCACATCTGTTGACAGAACGAAAGGGACATGTCAGTTCCCTTGAAATGGAAATCTTTCCTCTGTGGTATGAGAGATGCTTGAAGACCAGAAGTGCCTTCACGTCTTAGAGCTGAAGCTGTAGGAAGACAATTTCATTAGAGCCTCCCAGAGACAGCCCAGCCCCTCTCCCTGTCCTGCAAACGCTTTCCTACATCTTCATTAGTTACCTAATATTATGTTATAACATTATTGCAGCTAATATTAAGTAATCTCATTAATCTAAATTTAAAAACACTACTGGATCAATGGTTTAACATATTGCAATGTTTGTAGCATGCCCTGAATTCTTCCCCTACTTGTCAAAATGCACACATTTACAAGTGACATTAGCAGGGCTTTGGAAAGCATCCATATGAATGATGTACAGGCCAGGCACAAACTAAAGATGTAAAATTTCATTGCAGGGTATTGTTTTCTAACTGGGTTGGTTCACTCTCTAAAGTGGCCTAAAATCTGCCATTGAATGTGTCACATGGTTACACTTACAACATGCAGTTCTGTTACTTAGCAAACATGAAAGAAGAGCTGTTTTCAAATGGTGACCTGCCCATATAAAATATTGCCAGTATGTTTTCTAAGTCAGCCAAGCACTGAAAACCATGTGACCTTCATCTATGTTACTGACTCCAGTGTTAACACCACTGGAATATTAGTTGGCATTATGACAGGGAACTTTCAGGGAGAAAAAAAAACCAAACTATTGCTAGTATAATCTTTAGTGTAGGATGTGGATTTTGATTTTCTAGAAAAATAATGTTTCTCATAAGCTTTGTGAGACAATGAACAGTAGCTCTTATGTGCCAGTTCTGACATGCCATTATGGAAAGACCAGTAAACCTAACCAGTTCTCTAGCATCTTTCTGACAGAGACCAACTGAGTCTTGAAGATTTATCTTTTGATTACCAGTATACCTTATAAATAATAATGAATAAATAAATTCTTTTAAAGTCTGAAGTGATAAGGAAATGTATATATATATATATATATATATAGGTATTCACTTTAAATTACATTCCTGCAAAACAGATTCCACTGTATTTTTTCTGTTCATAGAAAGGAAATAAATAAATAAATAGCAATCCAAATGAAGATCTGAAATGTCACTGAGCTGATTACCCCAGTGATATCTAAATGGAGGAGAATTTGGAATTGGCAAACAGATAAGTTTCAACACAAACATCTGTTCAGGTGAACTGTTAAGTCTACTGTTGCCATCATAATGTTTTATTTACACTTTATTTCTGAAATGATTTTAAGTGGTTTGCAGAAAAGTTTCCTGACACAATTAAGAAAAGAAACCTTTTAAAAATTGCTACTGTCTGCCACAGAATATTAAGTATTTCACTTAGCTATCAGGACATAATCACAAAAACTTTAAACCACTCCAATATGTGCCGGTCATCTATGAAGAATGGGAGAATGGCATCTTGTTCAAATAATGGTTTCAGAAACCAATAATGGTTTCAGAACATCAGTCAATTCTGAAAGGAAAGTTCTGTATTGCATTGATTTGAGATGCACATTATAGTAATGTGAGAAATATTTAATATGTAAATAATATCTAATGCATATATATGTACAGATATGTGAACATACATGCACATTCTCATCACCAATAGTTGCAAAGAATTGCAGAATCACAGAATTGTAATGCTTAGAAAAGACCTTTGGGATCACCTGTAACCCTCCTTTAGAGAGGTACAGACCAGAGAGGTGACCAACAGTGAACAAACTGAGTACTCCACCCTAGACACATCATATTTGGTATAAATCTGAGGTATGGGTCAAGCCTCTCTTCATCCATATCTGGCATCCTGGGAGAATTTGATCCATTCACTGTGTTTTCAGATCTTGATTCACTACTGCATGTCTCCCATCTTGTGTCACATGAGGTTCTCTAAAAGAGTGGGGCCCCCATGTTAAGGTAGAATTGCATAGAAGAAATTCATCCAAAGTAACTTAGTCAAAGTGACAAAGTCCCACTTTTTTGTGTTTGGGCGATCAGGAAGGCTAATTGATCATGCAGTTGCCCAGAAGCAGGGAAGCAAAAAAAGGAGATCAGAATATCTCATCTCTTAAAGAAATTAATTCCTTAATTTACTTTTAGAGGCTTTTTAAATATAGGAAGTCTGTCATCTTACCTGAATCTGAGATGCATGCTGAATGTAATACATAAGTTGTATGCTAACCTGCAGAGGGAAGCTGTCCTGACATAAAACATGCATGATACAAGATACCAAGGATGGGCATTATTTTTCTCAATCTGAATTTTTATAATTAGAAGATAAAATGTTAGTTAATAACATTAAATAAATTCCTGTTCTGCTTTTTTCTTGTTTTGAGTCCTTTAAGAATAAGACTTTCCAAATCATCACACAGAGTAGCTTCCAGTTGTGTGTTCAGTTTCTGGAAAAGCTATTCTTAGAATCTATAAATAATGTTTTTATTTGTTATTTCTATCATTATTTTCTTCTATATATTTCTTTTAAATCAACATGAAAAGGCAATTCATACATAAAAAGTGGGTTTCCAGGACCAGCACTTTCCTTGTCACATTACAAGGTAAGAATAATTTTCTTCTCAGAAAAATTACATTGCCTAACAAAGGATTCAAAATGCTCAGAACTTTCCTGAGCAACAGGAAAAAATAGTAATATAAAAAAAAAAAAAAAACACCAACCAACCAAACAAACAAAAAAAAAACCACAAACAAACCCAACAAACACCAAAACCCTTAGAAGGCGTTTCTTTAGAATCAGAGGGCAACCAAGAAGTATTTAACAGTGTTACCTTAGGGTACAACTTTCAGTTACATTTAAGTAGGAAAGCAATCTCTAAAAATAGATTAAAACATCATATTCCAACACCTACAAACCTTAGCTCAAAAAAAGGCTTGAAGCCTTGCTTCAGAAACTGATTGTGAAATAGGCCCATGGTCCTGAAACATCCTTCATTCTCCTATGCCCAAACACTGCTCTGAGACTCCAATCAGGCACAGTAACATTTGCATCGAACAGTGGCAATCTGCAAGGTAATGCAGCCTCTTCCACAGCAAAAAAATTATTTTGTTGTTATTTTCTTCTTGAATTTATCTGTTCTTAGAGTGTTACCATGCCCCTAATTGGTCTTCCTTGCCATAGAGTCTCAAGGGTATTCTGAGCATCCAACGACACCTCGTTAAGGTAGGAGTTTTCAGACTTTCAAAAGACCAGGGATGGAAGTATGACAAAAAAAAAAAAAAAAAATCATGATTCATGCATTCCCAACATTCAAAACTTGAGGAGAGGGGTGACAGTGAACATCACAAAACCAGTGTTTTAATAGTATGCATAAAGAATTAGCAGCTTAGAGCAAACACAAAAATGCCTGAGAGACCCAAATAAGTTTTCATCTACTCTGCCCAAAACTGAACAAGAAAAAAATAATAATGAAAAGAGACTGTGACAGGTAGCAAGTAAACTGCATTTAATAACTACTGCAATAGAGAAGGAATATTTGGTTTCACAACTTGGCATTAATGTTTGAAAACCAAAACTGTAAGCAAAGAAAATACTCCAAGAACAATAAAAAAAGAATGGAAAAGCAAATGTTGAAAAAAATTAACCCTCTTTTTCCTTTTAATCACCAAAGAAAGGTTTTTAATATATGAAGCATTCTCCCCCACAAATTTATAAGGCAAGTATAAAGAAATATGTAGAAGGATCAAGAAAACAGATCCTTAATAGTTTATTATTTATTTGACATGCAGAAATCATCTCTTAAGCATAAAACTAGTGTTGCTATCCAAAATGTAGTATCCTCAGTAAAATGCTATGTATCTATCATGTTTTCTGCTCGGTGACCAGAAATATCTTGGTTTAGTTGTTCTCTCTCTCCAGTTCTTTCAGACATGATGTTCAGTTATCATACTGAATAAACAGGCCAGAAAACAAGTCTTATTGTTACTTTCTATAAATTTAGAAATATTTCTAAAATTTGATCCTCCAGATTCTTATCCCAAAGCTCCACAAGACTGGGTAGGTATTGCAAGAGGAACTTAATGAACCTTTCTTTTCTTCAGTTCAGGACTGCTTATTTTAAGCCACAGACTCTGACCTGCTTGCTTTGCAATGTGTGGAAGTTAAAATCAGCAAAGCAATTTCAGCAATACCTGCATGTGTTTCCAGACCTAAGTTCTTCATGGGGAGGAAGTAGTATGTTTTCTTTTAATAACTAAGTTCTTCATACTATGATTATTTTTATTTGTGCAGCGGTTAGGGGTGGCACCATATCTTCCTAATCTAAACAAGGATATTTCTTTTCAGTTCCTGTGCTTACCACCAGTGATGGGCAACAGTGTGGTAGTCAAATATCCACAATCAGGGGCTAGGCCTATCACTAATGTGAATGTCTTTAGAGAAACCCTAGATACAGAAGGCTGATTTTTATCTTGTAAACACCCATGAGTCATTCTGTGCTCCTTGGTGACTGTGATCCAGTTCTGCTTTCTTGCTGTGGTCCCACCAGTATCGGAGCTGTGTGAGTGGAAGTGCAGCTCACTGCAGATTTCACAGGCTGTGGTAGCAAACTTGCACAGACCTTTCACAGATCTAAAGGACCTTAAAAAGACAGAGTTCATTTGGCTCCATGGCATTTAAGTGTATATAAGTTGAAGGAGACATAGATTCAAGAGTTTTTGCTGTTTACACTAAGATAAGCTTTCCCACCTACTCAAGAGTCAGAAGAGAAGCTTCCTAACATAGCTGGGTTGAATAAGAAAAATGTGCAGGCTCTTTCACAGCCTGTATGATACAGGTCTCATTTTGTCTGCTATGGCTTTTTCTTGCTGTGCACTAGAACCTAAAATGAGATAAAACTGTCAATTGGAAGTGGGCAAGAAATGAGAGGAGAGGCAGTATGAGTGGCTCTGAAGAAAAGAGGTCTACTCCAGGCTTGCTCCCCTTGGGCAAGCAGCACTCATTCTTCCTCATGCCAAAAGCTGAGGTCAAGATAGATTTTAATGGATTTTACACGTTAAAGGTACTGGCTTGGTAAAAAGGAGGGATGCCATTAATAGTGAGCAGAAAGGAGATTTGGACAGTCAGGCAGCATGGCACGTAGCAGGCCTCCCTACCAAGCTGGGGCAGAGCCAGACTCATCATCGGGTCAAGCAAAGCTATGGCTCCTTGTTGTTTAGGTCACTTCTTTGGATGCTCCTTTGCAAAATAAACATGACTTTGTTTTGGAGAAGCTGTTTTTTGAGTCACTTTAATTAACTGCTGTCACAACAGAGATAAAGGGTGTGTATGAGCCAAATCCAGTTAGGCCTGTCGAGTTAACCCTGCTGGCAAACAAGTGAGTTGAAGGCTGGAGATGTAATCTGAAAGTGGGAGCAGGCATGATTCCCCTGAGAGAGGGGCAAGGTAGACAAATGCATGTCTCCCAAAGGGTGCAGTAAAGGGAGACAAAAAAAGTCGCCTTGCTAGATGACCACAACTGCACTAGGGAAGTGAGGAGTCCTCTCGCTGTCTCCTTTGAGCAGGAAAAGAGGAGAATGTTTCCTCTTCCTAAAGGGTGAGAAGTTGAAGAGAAGGTTACATCTTCTCCTGTTGGCTAGAAAAGGAAGGCACGAAGAGGTGTTTCTACTCATCTGTCACCCAGTTATTAAAATGGCAATCCCTTGTGATTACATCATAAATACTGTCCTAGAAACTAAGGTTTTGCAGGTGTCAGCAACACAGGGAGGGTGAAGAGGAATCAGCCTGCTGTGAAGCAACAAATTACACAATGGGCAGGGTCAGGTGACACAAGAAGGCAGGAAACCTCTGGTTGGCTCCACTGCTACCACCTTTTAGAATTTGCTGGATTTGCCTTGAAATTAAAACATGGTCTCACAAAGATGAAGACTACGCCAGAGAGCTGACCATGGTTGAGTGTGCTACTGCAAGGACAAGCTACATTATTTCTCTCTTCATTTTACACAGGTACCTTCCTCTGTCCCACTAGTGACATGTACTTGGGTTTCACAACTTGAGAACTCTTTACAGGATATTTGGACCAAAGCCTTCTAAAGAAGTTTCTCGGTTCTGCAAAGGGCATCACTGCTCAGCCCCATGAGAAAGTTAGTCTCATCTGGGACAAAAACTGTGAAGCTTTTCAGTTGTGTACGCAAAATTCAATTTTGCAACCCAGGTGGAAGGGACCAAAGCTATTTTTATGGAAAGAGAAGAGGGGTGGGAAAAGCCACAGGAAACGTAGAGGGAAACTGGGAAATGGAAACTAGGGGAGAACCTCAGAAAGTCAGTATTACTCCACCTGCTGTCAGTGAAGGTTTGGAGGGGCTGGAGAGGGATTAGCACTTTTGGCATTATTGCTTCCCTAGACACCTGGTGTTTTGCCTGGGCAGTGGCCATGCCAGCCTGGCTTTCAGGGCTGTGTGCCAGTCACAGTCCCCCACAACATGTAAATGCAGCTGCTTCATTTGCCTTCTCCTCAAACCAGTTTCATCCCCTTTTACCCTAGCACCTGCCAGTACACTCCTTGCTGCTTTTTTTCTCCTTCATTTCAAGGAAAATGTGATTCTCCCGTAATAACTAGATTCCAGAAACTGGGGCTTTTAGGAGAAGCTAATAGCATGACATTTACAACAAAGCCTACTGGGTTGGCAATTTCTCTTAGACCATAGACTTAATCCTATGCAGATGATTCCCAGTAGGCCCAACAAAAGATTTTCTTTGATCCGGCTTTTGGAAAGGGTTAAAACTTTTTGTTTGCAAAATGACATTAATTAATTATAAATGTTGATTAGTGCTGCAAATTGTCACTGAAATGCCACATGTAACTGTATCCAGATATTAGTCTCTAATTGTCTAACCTCGTGCTTCCACAAATTTGCGTCGTTTTGCTAACCGAGCTTTGTCTTTATTTGGCTGAAACTTGTTGTGACTGGAACTGTTACTCTGTGGCTGTACAGAAGCCAAAAGTATGGAGGCTTGATTCCAGCTGGAAACTATAATTGATGCTATTATCTACTATGCAAATAATTATAACTCAGTGTACTTCCTCTTCAGTAGGCTTTTCTTGGCAGGAAAATTTGACCCTCGCTGTTGAATTAATAATTTTCTCCCCACTTAAAATATATGGCCCATTTTTTAATGCCATTAACACGGCAGTATGTTTGAGAGCTTAGCCAAACAAGGCCCAGCCCATGTACATTTTGAACCTGCACAAAGCTCCTCTCCTCTTTGTTGGGACCTGTATAATATAAAAAAACAAATGCCTCTGTCAAATTTTGTAAATAGATAGCAAACAATGTATTAACAAATCAGTTAATTGTATGAAGACTGCAAACTGGGTATAATTTGCCAGTGAACCTACAGTAATCTGGATTCAAACAAACTGTAAGCAAAGTACACACAAGTAACAAACCTACTTGTTAGGTATAAACAAACTCGAAGTGAAGAGACTACAAATTAGGCAAAAAAAAGAGAAGCACACACTGTTTACAGGCTGATTACCAACAATAATACAATGCTCTCTCCTACACATTCACCAGAGCATTCGTCTCGAGAGTTCACCACCACCACCAGGAGACTTCAGACACTGGTTACAGACATCTCTTTCAGGGTGAGCTTAATTCTTCCCAGAAGGGAGAGACAACATTGCTGCTTTTGTACTAAGACAGGATATCAGTCTTTGGGAAAGGAAATGTTTCAAAGAAAAATGGTAATTAACAGTGCTACAAATATTTATTTTCTAAGAAACACTGGCTTCCTCAAAAAATTGCTGAAAACTAACCAGGCTTCCTACTAACTGACATTATTTTCTCAGGTAGTGCTGTGGACTAGTAGCTCCCCTCTCCACAGGGGAGGAGGTGACCTTAATACAGTGTTGTGAATGCCTGTAAAATGAACTTTCTGCTCCCAGAGCAAATTTCTTCATTGGTCTTTATTCAGAACCTCCCAGTATTTCCCAAGCTGAATATACAGCCTCCCACACCTTTTCCTCCACTAAACAACCTTCCCACCCCCAAACCCCTTTGTTTCTCTTAACTCCCTGCTCCAATGCATCCAACCCTAAGCTCACTATATATCCCATACATTCTATTTCAAGTCCTCATTCTCTATGCTGCTCTAATGCCTTCCCACATTTCAACATCCCAACTCTTGCTTTAGTTCTGCTTTTAATATGAACTGACATCCTCAATCCTGCCTCAAGGCACCTGCCATTCACAAACTCTTCTCCACCCCCAACCTGGACCTCTCTCATTCATATTTCTCTCATTCCCTGGATCCTCTGTCCTGTTGTAAGGCTCACAGTTGGAGCATCTGCATCTGCTGTACATAAATGAGGCTTTCACCTTCAGCCTTTTATATTACCCTTAGCCACCGATCCTTGCCTCCTATCTTCCTTAAACAGTGTGATACTCAAATATTAATTATTTACCCCAATAGGACATAAAGGATAGAAAAGGTGGATCTGAGAAAGAAGGTTGTATAGTAGCCACAAGAATAGTGTCTCACTTCATCACCTATAGTCTGCATGTTGACAGAAAGTAGGGCCCCCTGAGGTATACACTTCAGGGAAGGAAAACAGTTGAGGAAGAATAGCTTCTGGTTATATTCCAGCATATACTAGCTTATAGTATGCTGGCAAATCAGAAGGTGCACTCAGCTTTAGGCAAAACCAGCTGTGAAAGGATTGATGTACAGGCAAATGTTTGCTTTTACCTTTCTTTTCTTGTGACACTAAGACATCCTTCCCCTCAAAAGCCACCTCCTGTGATGATCAACAGGAGATAAATGTGAGGCTAGAATGGGAAAGACTCTGGGACTCTCTTCCCCCTGCCATTCCAGTCATTAGAGCAGTGCTTTCCTTGATCCCTTCTGATTTCACAGGTGTCCTGGTTTGGGCCAGGATAAAGGTAATTTTCTGTCTTGTACTTTTGTTTTCAGCTAAGTCTCTTGTAAGTAGCTGCACCCTCTGAAATTAACAGCAAGTTTCTCAGTCAGTGTCTGCTTCTAGGACTGATAAGGCTCAATGTTTGTAGTTACAGCTAGAGACTGGAGTGCAGAGCCAAGGCCACTGCTCAGTTCTGAGGAAGATTTTGCCCTCCAGAAGGAGAAAAGGAGTAAAGAGGTCACACCTGAAACCATCCTTTGGGGAGGAATGGACAAGATAGATGGCCAAAACTGACCAAACAGAGTATTCCATCCCATACACATCATACTCAGTATAAATTTGAGGGATCACGAGGGTCAAACCCTTTCCTGCTTCCCCTTCTTCACCTGTCCCTGTTTGCTTCGGCATCCTGGGAGGATTCTGTCCGTTCATCTGCCTGTGGTCCTGATCCATGCCAGCCTGACTCTGTGTGTTCCTGCCTCCAGCTCCCGACTGCTCCTGACCCCAGGAGTCCAGCCTGGACTTTCCCAGGGCTGCCCTGCAGCCTCCGTGGTGACGCGAGAGCTAACAGGGGGGGAGGGAAGGGGGAGGAACGTGGGATCAATTTTCCTGTATATTTGTATATATTTAGTATTTTTTCCTTTTTATCATTACTGTTTCATTAAAGCTCTGTAGTTTAGTTTCCAACCCATAAGTCTCTGTCCCTTATTCTCTCTCCTATCTTTATCAGGGAGGAGAGGGGGATTAAATAGAGAGCATCTGTCATTTGGTTTAATTGCTGGGCCAGTGTTAAGCCATGACAACAGGAAAGCCCAAAGAAGTAATATTCAAGTTACCCTTTTGTGACTTGAAGCTTCCATTTGCAGGTTTCCCTGTTTTCTTGACCAGAATGGATTTCCTCATTTCTTTTTCTTTATTAACTTCCCTGCCCTGCCAAATGCAGGATGGGCAAAGAAAGTTTATATCCCTGACAGCAGCACACCTGGAATATCTTCTGGATGTTGCTGGTGTTACCGAGCTGTTGGTAAATATCACCTATGCATATTGCAAATTTCTTGCCAAGCTAGAACTTTTCCACTCAATAACAACAAAGAAAGGGAAGCAATTAGCTTTGCAGTGGGCTTTTAGAGCCACATGCTAAGCCGAACATGTGCACACCCCGTTAGGTTTTAAGTCTTATTGGATCATAAAGCACAGCTACTGGATCATCTAATACCACTGATTATGCAACAGAAAGGAATTGTTATTGTTGCTAGAATATTTCTCCTGCAAGGACACTATCTGGATCTCCTCCTCTGCAGCAGTGTGAGTGTTGATCAGGCTTGCAGCAGTGGTAGAAAGAAACAGGCAAACGTTTTGGCAACTTGCAGGTGATACAAGTGTTCAGAAGGTCTTTCTGGGAAGCATAAAGAAAGTGAATAAATGCAAATCCTCAATTTCCACATCTGTCTCATGAAATTCCATAGCTTTCCCACAGATCCACCATCACTGCTGACAATTTTTAGTTAATTATTCTTTTAAAATAAAGAAGTTCAATGATTAATGGGGTGGTGATGCTACTGAAAAATACAAAAGCACCTGGATCTGGCAGGATGTTTTAAAGCAGATTTTTGTATTTATAGAGCATATTAGACAGGAAGAAATATTTCAAAGACCCAACACATATAACATAAGAATGTTATGCTCTATCCCAGTTTTATTTCATCTTACTCCTGAATAAATATTTTGAGATTGAGGAAAAGGCATTAGAAGTTTAGGAGTGGTTTGTGATACCACAATACTTACATACACAGGGACTGAACAGCTCTCTTGAATACAAGTGCCACACTTCCCTCATAATAATTTCATTCAATCTGTGTTTAAGCACCGTTGGACTGTGAAGATATCATACCTTTCATGCCCACAACAATCTGTATTAACAACCTAAGAACACATTTCATTCCAGTTGTACATAGACACTAAATGAAAATACACAAGAGAAGCATTTCAAGCAAACTGAAAAATAGTTTAGGGTGAGAACTACTCAGCTCCCAGGAATGAGAGCCAGGAACAAGAAGCACTTTGGAACAGAAAGGTTTTAACTGCAAAGTCAAAAGCAGAGAGCATTCTTCCTCTAGTAGTCATTTCAGCTCTAGTCTTTCAACCTTGACCACAGAAGGAAGAGCAAGGGGAGAAAAATCAAGCCAATCTATTTCTCCATTGGTAAATGACTTACACATTGATGTTATAGTGGAAATATCAGATTGTTTACAAAGCTCAGGCACTACAGGTTGGAGTTAAAAAAACCAAAAGAAAACACAAAACCAAAACAAAAAACCCCAAAAAGCCCAAAAAACAAAGCAGGTTCCTTTTTCTAGAGAAAGCAGAGTTTCGTGGCATTTTGCCAGCATCTTCAAGATTAAGTGCCTGAAGGTAAATACAGAGAATACTGGAAATACCAGGGTCCTGGTTTTCAGAGTTACTGATTGTCACACCTGCATCTGTAGCTTGCTGTGCTGTTACCTTTCTCCTCCATGGGTATGTTCATTTCCTGTCCTTCCTAGTTTAGTCCCCAAGCTTGTTGAAAATGGACCTGCAGTTCTATAATTAGTGAAAAGTTAAGAAGGTGCCACATATCTACCAAGGGCTTCAGCCATCCAAAGCACATGCAATGTGGCTTGAATATTCTGAGCTGCTTTGCAAAAAACAACAGTCATTAACCATGGAGATACCAGCTGTGACTCTCAGGCTTCGAGAGCAGCTGGGCCCCAGAGCTGTTGAACTCCATAAGCCATTTAAATGAGCAGAGAAACATTTCCTTTACAGCTACTGTATATAGAAGAAACCCATGCCTTCAGCGTATGAATGCAACTGTCATCTCCTGTATCCGTAGTATCATCTCTGTTGTATACTACATTTGTCCAACTGCTTGAAAAGTCCCCATTCTGCTCAAAGTTTTTCATTATGACTGAACTCTCTTTTCCTTGAATATTCATAGTACATATTTATGAAAACATCTATCTTCTTCTGCATCTTTTCAGCCCCTTGACCTATGGAATTTTGTTCAGTGTAATATCAATAATCAGCATTACTTTCAGAGCCTTGCAGGGAACACAGCCTGGCCATGTAGACAAGTAGGTTCCAGGGAATCACCCTGTATGAACTCTTGAATTGACTGCAGCTAGTAGTCTCATACTGTAATGATGATTAACACATGGGCTTTTTTCTCTCAAAACAAGCACAGCAATGTCTGCAGTCAGTAAAAACTACTAGCAGCTACTTTTACTCTATTTTCATACAAAAAAGCTTGGATGCTCTGAAACATCTGTTGCAAAGTACTCTTGAGACTTCATGCCACAGAAGATGTCACCAAGTTAGTATGAATTAAAATGGCAGAGACGTAGAAGGCATACATAAGGAATATTTCTTAGTCAAATAAATATTTTCTTAACTAAGTAGTTTACAAATAATGTGTTCATAAGACAGCTCTCCCACACTTTCCCAAATCCCTGAGATTTGAATCTTTTTCAATACTGAATACCCACAAGATAGAATGGGATGGGATAGAATAGAATATTTCAGTTGGAAGGGACTAAAACAATTATCTAGTCTAACTGAACTGATATTAAGACATCTATAACTGGTTAGAACTTTTGTGGAGCATCATGTCCTATTTATGTACATGTGAAGTTTTTTTTAAGAAACTGATCCAGATGAGAAAAGTTCGATGTTATTACAGTGGTCTAAAAGACTAGCTCAAAATTAATAAACACTTAGGAAAGATAAAATGATGCAAGTACAAAACACTCTGTAAACATCTTTTAATCCTCAGATGTTACTGTGCCAGTTTCCCCTCCCTGCTTTATAAACCAGGCTGTCCAAGGCCACACAACAAGACAATAGCTGAGCCAAGATTGACTTCCAAAGCTTGAATTCCAGTTCTCAAGTCCCAATGTTTCTCTCCTTTTTTTGTAATTCCTTTCTTTCCACACTGTGACTGCTACTCAAAGCCCTCCTTTTGCTGAAGAAAATGAAAGAAAAGGTGAAACCTTTCAACATCTGAGCTTTGCAAGTGCAGTTCTGAGCTGCCAAAGAGCTATTCAGAACACAGAGCTTTACAGTTTTGCAGTCACCATAGTTCAAAGCAACTTAATCCCAGCAGACATCAGATGTTAGTTTCTATTGCTATATCCATCCCAGTATCTGAATTCATAGAATTTCTATACCCATAACAACAATTTTGTGTTGTCTGGAGACCTGCGGGAGACAAGCAATGGTAGGAAGAACAGACTTCCAAGAACAGAAGTAAGCAGTAAAACTAATAAAACAGCCAGAGGGAGAACTACAGTATTTCCCAGGTTGGAGGGATGTCTAGGTTCACAGTCATGCTGTTATCTTCAAAGTGACTTGATTGTTTGTGTTCCTTCCTCGTAGCAACAGCTTCCTTTTCTCCCAGCCCAGCAATGATATCTATCATCCTCCCTGTCTGTAAAACACATCCCTGCTTCTAGCATTCTGCTGGTAAAGAATTCTGCTTTCCTGTTGGATTGCCAAACAAGACTGCTCAGATACAAGTGAGGGTGATTCAAGCTGTTGGATAAACAGTCTTAAGTTCCTGCATACCTGAAACTGAGCCAGATTCCTGCAGTAGCATTGCTCACTAGAGCTAGCTACCATCTCTAGATACCAAACAGCATTTGAACCAAGCTTTCTTGAAAGAATGTCAGTGTTGACATACACCATTAACCCAAGTAGTTGGTAATGATCTCCAGCTTTGAGTCTTTGGTAACAGATAATAAAACTACACATTTCTTGTCTGTATTTATAATATAGACTTTGCTTAATATACTTTGTCTTACTCCATGTATCAATGGCAGATATTTTGATAAACAACAAGCATTAACATATTGCCTTTTGATGAAGTACCTGTTTGTTTTACTAAGTGATCTGCCTAGTTTCAGTTGAGCCTGAAAGACTAAAGCCTAAAGACTCCTTTAATTCTAGCTACAGAAGGACAGAAATAAAAGATGATTGCTTTTGTTACTCTTGGAAGAGATCATAAGCTTTATCAAGTTCCCAGAATATTTGCTGCATTTCCTTCCTTCTCTGTTCTTTTTCCTCAAAGTCTATCTAAAGTACACTTATTGCACATGTCAGATAGCTGTGGGAAATCCATTTCACTCCTTCTATGACCCCAAACTAGAAAGAAACTTTTCAACCTGAAGAAGTGGAAACACTTCTTCAGGGCAGAGAACACACCATGCTTGGTGTGATCATTGTTGCACAAGCACAACACAAGCAAACTGTGCTGAGGCTGGAAGCAGGAATTCAGCCAGAGCTGGGCTTGGCCAAAGCCTTCTAGAAGACCTTCAAATGAAAGGCAATGTAAGGCAAGGCCAAGTATGCTGACAGGAGCTTCTTAGATGGTATTTGCCCTAATTGGACAATTAGGGATTTTGCTTTATGCTTCAAAATAGGCTGTTCAGAGCTGGAAGTTTCAAAACTAGTTTTGAAATTAGGGCTGGCAGTCAAAAGTCAGTAAAATGAAGATTTTATGTTATCAGAGGTGTAGGATCTCCTGATATTCTCCTGAGGATTTTTTTAGCTCACTTTAAAAATTCACCACCTTTAAGGCAATGTACTGTGGCAGTTGATTGAGTGCGATATGAAAACAGTGCCTGAGTTTGCTCAGGTCCCAACAAACTGTGAGGTTTTTAAAAACATTGTGTTTCTTTTCCCCATTTCTATTTGCTTGTGAGTAAATGTCCTGGTTTGAGCCAGGATAAAGGTGATTTTCTGGTTTGTACTTTTGCTTTCAGCTAAGTTTCTTGTAAGTAGCTGCACTTGCTGAAATTAACAGAAGTTTCTCAGACAGTGTCTGCTTCTAGGACTGATAACACTTGATGTTTATAGTTACTGCCAGAGACTGGTGTGCAGACTCAAGGACAGTTCTCAGCTCTGAGGAAAACATTTTACCCTGCAGAAGGAGTAAAGAGGTCCCACCTGAACCCCTCCTTTGGGAGGCCCGAGACAAGATAGATGCCAGAACTGACCAAACAGAGTATTCCATCCCATACACGTCATACTCAGTATAAATTTGAGGGATCACGAGTGTTGACACCTTCCTTTTCCCTTTCTTTCCCTTCCTGCTTCTCGTCCTGCCTTCCTTCA
>JAAWXA010000001.1:36863722-36888077 GCA_038090715.1 Florisuga fusca
TTTTAAAAAAAAAAAAAAAAAAAAATGCCATCAGCAAATCTTCAGCATTCCTTGCAGTAGGTATGTCTCAGGTGATATCAAAGTAATTCAAACTAATATTAAAATAATACAGGATGTAACATCTAAATTTTATTTCAACTTTGACATAGCCTTTTCTTGTACCTCCTGAAAGTCCAGATTTGCATTGAATTCAGTCGAAATGCAAGATGCTCTGATCATACACAGAAGTGCAGCATAGGCACCTGAGTTGTGTGAAAGGCACTGGGAGCCAAAACAAGCCCAGGAGACAGTTGGCAAGGAACCAAAAATACTCAAGTGTCCAGGGCCCTCCCTGCCTGCCCTAGAGAAACCGTGTCAATGTTCTGCCAGCCCATCTGAAGGCCACCTTAGGCCCATGGATGGAAGAGCTCCCATGTGTCACTTGGGGAAGCAGAATCCACCTATTCACCACTGGGTTTTAAAGGGGTAGAAATGGATTAACATTAAAAGGTGATTAATTGTAGCATAAGCATACTCAGACACCGGCTGAGTGCAACCACCTGCACACAGGCTGACACCAGCTGCTCCCACAGGCTGCTCTGTCAGAACATGCAGAGGAGCTTGAACAAATCAGGGGTGTAGTCTGAAGTTCTTCTTTCCTTTGCTATTGCTCTACAGGGACATAGAAATATATTGGACTTTTGAAGGGAAGGAAGGACACCAAATATCTCACACTCAGACNGTTGGAATGGTCTTTGGGCATCCTGGTGATTCATGATTCTACAGACACAAAAGGTGAAGGTTATGGGCTGTGTAAAATACTCCCATGAGTCTCAAAGGGGGGGGATTTGTTATTGAAAGAAAAGGCTTAACAGCCACAAAGGGTATTCCAGGCTTAAAACCTGAAGGGCTGGTTTAATGGGGGTGGGGAGGAGGGAATGGGAGGACACACTTCCTGATCTGATCACAAAACAAAGACCTCAGGAGCCTGGAGATAAGAAGCTGTTGAATCAGTGCTTTCAGGTGTAAATCAGGACGACAATGACCAAGGCAGCCTTTACTGCCCTGGAGGTTCTTCTTTGTCTTGGTCTGCAGAGCAAACCCTAATGTCTTCTCCAAAGACCTCAGGCTTTGGGGAAATGTTTCCTGGCATCTTTTCTGGGCAGAACTTAATAAACCAAATATCTCTGCTCTGGGTGGGGATTGGTTTTTTAACAGAGGGTGAAGAACCAGGATTTGGGGATCCCAAGGAACATGGAGGAAATATTTGGAGTGAATCTGAGGCTTCTGAGACTGTATTTGAATTTGATCTGGAATTAAAGGGTGGTGGAAGCACAAACCCCCCACACTGGTGACAGGGCAGCAGGAACCTGTGGACAGGGGAGCAGAGATCATACAGTCCTGATGTCATTTATTAACTGAAAGAAGTGAAAGTTATGCAAAAAGTCACATTTGGTGAAAAATCACACAAAAGTGAAGAAGGGAGAGATGAAAATAAAAAAAAACCTTGCAGAGCCCTGGCAGGCACAGCCGGTCCCTGCACACCCCGGCACACATCGGGCCTTTGCCTGCAGCTGCGTGCCTCTTGCACGCCTCGTCTCTGGCACACGTGGCCCTGGTGCACAGCCATGCACACCTGAGCTGTGCACTGCCCCTGGGCTTTGCACACAGGGCCTCTGCACACCCCTCTGCACAGGCAAAGCCTTGCACACCCCTGCCCTGCTGCAGACGTGGCCTTTGCAGGGGGCTTTGTGTGCACGGCCTTGTACGCCCCTTGGCCCTTGCACGCCCCTGGGCCCTTGCACAGCCTTTCCCCTTTCTGCACACAGTTCCCACACCCCCCTTGGCAGGTGCTGAGGTGGCACTTTTGCACATGGGAATGTTGAAAGGATCCGGAATGGCTGGACCCTGGCAGGGAGCTCTGGTACCGGCAGCGGGCGGCCGGGCTGCTGCAGGACATGGGGCAGCGGCTCAGCCTGTACCCGGCCACCCTTGGGCTTGGCCTGGCCAAGGAGCGGGGAGAGGTGGCCCCTTTGGGGAGCAGGGAGAGCTGCAGGGGGGTGCAGGGAGGCCTGGAGCCCAGGCAGGAGCAGGAAGAGCCGAGCCCAGCCTGGGAGCATGGAGAGCCCAGCCCAGGAGCAGGGAGAGCCGGGCCCATGTTGGGAGGGAGGGAGGGAGGAAGGGAGGGAGGAGAGCTCTGCCAGCATGCAGGGGAGAGCCAAGCCCAGCCTGGCAGCCAGGAGAGCCCAGCTCAGGGACAGGAGAGCCAGGCACCTCTGGGCAGCAGGCAGAGCGAGGCCAGCCCGGTGCCAGGGGGACAGAGGGGAGGCGAGGATCCCCCCCATACAAGTGACAGGGCAGCAGGAGCCAGTGGAGAGGGGAGCACAGACCACACAGCCCTGATGGCAGTTAGTAATGGAAAGAAATAAAAAAATTGGGTAAAATCACATAAGAAAGAACAAGAGAGAGACACAGAAGAATAATAGGGCTCACATAGCAGTGAAAGAGTAAGAAGTAAAAAAAACCAAGTCCTAATTCTTGGGAAAAAATATCCCAAGTAGGATCCAGCCTGGCCTTGAGACAGGCCTGCAAGATACCTGCAAGAGAGATGGGAGTGATGGGAAGGAGCACTCCCCACAGCTCCCCACAACTTATCTTGATCACAGCATTGAGCACTGGGTAGAAAAACACTGAGTAGTGATATTCATTGTATTAACATATTAATGAGCTATTACCATACTGAAATACAGACCCATAGAGGGACAGCTGCAAACAAAAAGCCCCTGACCCTTTGAGTGACGTTTTTGAGCATTGCCACTTTAAACAGGAGTGAGGAACCAGTTACCAATCATAGAATCATAGAATGATTTGGGTTGGAAGGGGCCTTAAAGATCCTCTAATTGCAATCCCCTTGCATGGGCAGGAGCACCTCCCACTAGATCAGATTGATCAGGCCCCCTCCAACCTGGCCCCGATCACTTCCAGGGAAAGGGCATCCACAGCTCCTGTGGACAACCTGTTCCTGTGACTCACAGCCCTCATGGTAAAGAATTTCCTCCTAATATCTAATCTAGAAACTCACTGTTCAAGTTTTAAACTGTCTTGGTTCAGTGCAGTGGTGTTTTGGAAGCAGGGGGGCCTCAGGGGTGTCTCCTGTGAGAAGCTTCTGGAAGCTGCCAGAGTCCCAGTCCTGGCACCACAACCCAATGCCTCTGATCTCTCTTGTTCTATCAGAGCTGGACTCTGCAGCCTCCCAAAACTCGAGGTGCTCTGAAGAGAAGAAATTTTTTCAGATTAATTCTGTTCCCTGAGCAGAAACAAGGTGAGTGTGAAATGAAAATGAAAGAGAAATAAAGAACCCTCAGGGCAGTACCCACTGGGTTGGTCATTGTCCCCCTGTCTCTCACTCGGTTAATTGCCGGCCCAGCATTAAATCCTGACAGATTTATTGGCACCCAAAGTGGGGCTTATGCTAATTATCTCAAGCCCTGTTGAAATTTCAACTCATTTAGATGAATAATTTGAATTTTTACTTCAGTGGGAGGATACCCAGATGCCTCTGCTGAGTGGGAATCAAACTATTTTCTTCGGAAATTTCACAGGGTTGGAAATTAAACCAACCATGCTGTACCTTTGGTACTCAGGGTATGTGATCTGTGGCTTTTTATCTGGGATTAGTGTTGCTCTGTGGTTCATTCTTGGTAAGAGCTGCTTACAAACTGTAGTTGTGGTATGGTCTTAAAGAGTGTGGTACATGATACAGTGTTTTTCACACCCCTGGGAGATACACATAGGATACACATTTCATACACATAGGAAATATCCCTATAAAGAGGAAATAGACTGCCCAGAGGACAAAAAGTACCCACACTTGGAAAACCTATCAGGGATCTGAAAGAATTGCCTGTACGAGACGTGATCTATACCAGGGATGAGACTGTAGATTCTTATCACATGTGTCCTGGGGTTTGAGCCAGGATAAAGGTGATTTTCTGGTTTGTACTTTTGCTTTCAGCTAAGTTTCTTGTAAGTAGCTGCACTTGCTGAAATTAACAGAAGTTTCTCAGACAGTGTCTGCTTCTAGGACTGATAACACTGGATGTTTATAGTTACTGCTAGAAGTTGGTATGCAGACTCAAGGACAGTTCTCAGCTCTGAGGAAAACATTTTACCCTGCAGAAGGAGTAAAGAGGTCCCACCTGAACCCCTCCTTTGGGAGGCCCGAGACAAGATAGATGCCAGAACTGACCAAACAGAGTATTCCATCCCATACACGTCATACTCAGTATAAATTTGAGGGATCACGAGAGTCGACACCTTCCTTTTCCCTTTCTTTCCCTTCCTGCTTCTCGTCCTGCCTTCCTTCACCGGGTTTCCCTGTGTGCTTCGGCATCCTGGGAGGATTCCATCCGTTCGTCTGCCTGTGGTCCTGATCCGTGCCAGCCTGAATCTGTGTGTTCCTGCCTCCAGCTCCCGACTGCTCCTGACCCCAGGGTCCAGCCTGGACTTTCCCAGGGCTGCCCTGCAGCCTCGGTGGTGACGTGAGAGTTATTGGGGAAAGGGGGGAGGACGTGGGATCAATCTTTTCCTGTATATTTGTATATATTTAGTAATTTTTCCTATTTATCATTCCTGTTTCATTAAAGTTGTGTAGTTTAGTTTCCAACCCATAAGTCTCTTTCCCTTATTCTCTCTCCTTTCCTTATCAGGGAGGAGAGGGGGATTAATATAAAAATCTGTTATTCGGTTTAATTGCCGGGCCAGTGTCAAACCGTGACAGTAAAGTACATGAAGATAAGTAACTGAAGAATGAATTTATCTCGAGGGGGAGAGTAAGGTTTTCAAAGATATTGCTGTGACCCTCCCTACAGGCACACAAACCAGATTTAGTATAGAATCTAAAATTTATTATTTGAATGAAAAACTCTTCAAGAGTGGCACGAGAGGGGAGTCACTGTCAGAGTTAATACTGAAGGAGCGCTGGCAACCAGATGCCCGGTTACTGAAAAATGGAAACTTCACTCAGTTTGAGATATCTTCTTCTCTTTTGCTGTTGAATGACCAGCACAAACAAGGGAAGTGACTCAGTATCACTGAAACTAAGCTGAGGATTCATACACGTATTAACACTCTATTCAGCTATGAGAAATGTTTAGATATAAACTATTCAGGAAATATAGTTTCCTAACAAAGAATTTGGCCTTTTGTTTTCAGAATGTCCTAACAATCCTGATACCACCTGTATGCAGAAGAAGGAACTGACATCCATTGCTGAAAATTTCATTTGTTGCTATCAATCTGCTGAACAATATTGTTCAAAATTACAGTTCTGAAGGTGAAAGAAAATGCCATAAAATCCCAGCAGTTTCGGTGCCTATGCTGTGCACAAGTACAATTCTTCAAAAGATCATATTCAAACCTTACAGAACACACAAATGTTAAACATTTTCTCAGTGACTGTGAGGACTAAAAAAAAAGAAAGTAATTCAAACTAATATTAAAATAATACAGGATGTAACATCTAAATTTTATTTCAACTTTGACATAGCCTTTTCTTGTACCTCCTGAAAGTCCAGATTTGCATTGAATTCAGTCAAAATGCAAGATGTTCTGATCATATGCAGAAGTGCAGCATAGGCACCTGAGTTGTGTGAAAGGCACTGCTAGCCAAAACAAGCCCAGGAGACAGTTGGCAAGGAACCAAAAATACTCAAGTGTCCAGGGCCCTCCCTGCCTGCCCTAGAGAAACCGTGTCAATGTTCTGCCAGCCCATCTGAAGGCCACCTTAGGCCCATGGATGGAAGAGCTCCCATGTGTCACTTGGGGAAGCAGAATCCACCTATTCACCACTGGGTTTTAAAGGGGTAGAAATGGATTAACATTAGAAGGTGATTAATTGTAGCATAAGCATACTCAGACACCGGCTGAGTGCAACCACCTGCACACAGGCTGACACCAGCTGCTCCCACAGGCTGCTCTGTCAGAACATGCAGAGGAGCTTGAACAAATCAGGGGTGTAGTCTGAAGTTCTTCTTTCCTTTGCTATTGCTCTACAGGGACATAGAAATATATTGGACTTTTGAAGGGAAGGAAGGACACCAAATATCTCACACTCAGACTGTGTGAGATTAAAAAAGAAAAGGAGGGGAGGGGGGGGAAAGCTGTACTTTATAAAACCACTTGACATGTAACAGAGGAAGAAATTAGAGATCCCATGGGTTACTCCTGGAAAGGCTTTTGTTGGCTCACATCCATCTCCCAAATAACTCAGATTTACTGACCATAAACATGAGGACATTTTTGGTTGTTGTTCTGTCAAACGTAAAAATCACATATCAGGATTTAGTAAGGACTTTGCATAACTCTTCAGGATTTTAGTCAGTGTCTCCTCTCTCTGATGAAATCACAACATCTGTGGTTTGGTTTTTTTTTGGTTGGTTGGTTGGTTTTGTTGGTTGGTTTTTTCCAAGTGAATTCATTTGAATGAACCTTTGAGCACAGCATCTTGTAGACCTGACTTCATTTCCATCTAAGTACCTCCACAAACTCCATGGACTTTGGTCTTGATCATATTCTTACCTAATATGGGCTAGAGTGAGTTTTATTCCTTGTTTCCAGTAAGAGCTATTTAATTCTTCAACAATATGTAAAAAAAAATCCTCCAATTATGTAAAAAAAACTTCCAATTTAGTATATTTCTTTGTCCTCACATATTTAATAACACCATAATTTTATCCGGGTAAGTAAGGTATGTTTTCAAGTACATGGATTAAATATTCCAATGAGAGCAGGTCAGTAAGTTTTCCAAAAAGCCTTCCCCTTCTTGTTGAGGCTACAGAATCTTCTTGTGTTTTTACAGATTAAAAAAAAAACAAAGGTCATCATCTTCTCCCCCATCACCTTGCCTCTCTGCAGATAAAGATTACTGACACATAATTGTATACTGAGTGCGTGTTTGCTATGAGACAGTGTTGAACTGGGGAGGATCAGAGATCGCTTTCAAGTTTAAGATTTGGTGGGTTTGCAGTATTAATTTAATCTGTCCCTCAAGTGTGCCTTTTACAGCTATGACAGCTGCCCATCATGCTGAAAGCCTCGTGCAACTATCATGCTTAGAGACAGGTGAAAACTCATACCAGTCTAGAGACAGCGAGATGAGAACTCCCTTTCTTCCAAATTCTGCTTTTAAGATGTTTTGTCCTCCTGAAGAAAAAGAAGATACACTGGAAGCGAGACAAAATTCTTCCTAACCTCTTTCTGTTCTAACTTCCCAAGCAACTTTCTGAGAGGACATATGGTGATACGCTTTCTCACTTGGAAATTTCTTTGCATCATTCTCCCTAAGCAGTGCTCCTGCATGTACCTGCCAATGCATCTTCCTTTCTTTTCAGCTGAAAACCCCAAATATTCTAGATTATGTGAGAGAAAATAAGCCATCAAATCAGGAGTCTGACAAGTGAGCAGTAGTTCTCTTTTCTTCAAATGTTTTTCTGTTCTTGTTCAGACGTGTCTGGGCAGACCCCACATGGCAAGCATCCCCCAGCACTGATCTACTCTCAAACAAGAAAGATCATCTGTTTTACACAGCATTTACATTTGTTAACTACCCTCTATAGTTTTTGTTTTTAAATAAAGTTTTAAATACCTTTCAAAAATCTTTCTTTTACATCCTTTGATAATCATGTTCCATGAACAAAATTCTTCACAGGAGTGAGCTGTCCTACAGAGACAATGTTTTATAAAGTGGAAAACACAAATTAATATTTTAATTTACAGCAAGACCCTGAACCAAATCATCATGCTTTCTGAAGAACTCACAGAACGCTAACTCTTTTCTAGCTGAAATTTACTTTGGATTAAAAGCAGTTAAAAATGCAATCAGAATAATAATATTAAAAAAATAATAATTAAAAAAAAACATATGGAAAGGGGAAAAAACAAAAATAATAGTCTCTTCTCATACGAGGAAATGTCCTTGGAAGTATTTTTCTCATTGAAGAAAGGGGAGAGAGATTAGCAGTAGAGGATGCTGGTAGCATATTTAGTACAAACCAGTGCCACAGCATGTTGCTGGCCTTCTCCTCCCTCCAGCCTGATTCAACAAGGGCAGCTGCTTATCCTTCCATTTTTAGCACAATGGAAACCTTTCTCTGTTCACTAATCCATCACCACATCAGCAGCATCAGCTGATACGTGGCCCCTTCTTCCTGCAACAGCAAACCCCAGTAGTATCTGCCAGCATGCCTAATCCTGTATATATCTCCTGTCCAACATCCACACAGCCATGAAAATTTTGTGGGGTGAACAAAATACTGCCCCTTGAACGGTGCCTCAGGAGAACTTAAGAGTTCTAGTTTGTTTTCTTTAAAAGGCAGTTTAGTAGAATAGAAATGAGATTTACAGGACAAAGGGGGAGAAAAACCTCTACTAACACTGTCATTAATCTCCCTGAAAATGGTGGAAATAAATTCCATTTGTTTTCCTAGGGAGGGTCTTTGCTTTATGATCCAAAGGCTGGATGCTACAAGGCTGTTTAAACTTGTGCCAGATACAATAGAGACCAACATCAGTGGAAAACAAAGTCATTTAATTCTACAAGTAACTAAACTTCTGCTATAGAAGGATAAGGATATACACTACAATTAAATCCACAGTTTTGGCACTTAAGACTCCATATGAATCCGAGTCCACCTAATTTTTTTTATAATCAATGGTCACATGCAAAGCAGGAAAAACTTTACAGTCCATCCAGAATAGACTTTCTTGAGCCTTCTTAAGACTCTTGTGCACCAAGTTGGTAATGTAGAGAGCTGAATACTGATATAAATTATGCAAAGAAGGATATCTTACTGAATGTGAAGAAGGTACAGAGCACCAGCTGCATGCAAGAGTTTAATATAAAATGATCAGATCCTCTAATATTTTAAAAAAAACCAAACAACAACAAAAATAGAAAAAACAAACCCAAATGAACCCCAACACTGCAGCTGGTGTAAGGAGATTTATATACAAGGCCTCACATCCATTTGCTTGGTTCTGAGAAATTGTGGGATACATTGAATTAGGTGTTGTTGGCATAAAGCACAGCACATAACTCACTCACACAGAAGATGAAAACCAGTAAAATCTAGAAATCCTGTGAGATATCAGTAGTGTGTAAGAGGTATTTAACCTTTACAAGGAATTAAATCTACTATAGTTTGAAATTAAATTTACTATAGTCAGGAATAATAGCCTCCACCCTACATCCAGAAAATGGATTGTTCCTACCTCACCTGCCATGTTTTCCCCCAAGGAGAAGGTGGGCAGCTCTCCAGGCAGAAAATCTCTTGTGTTTGCCAACAGCTTGCTGAGAAGCAGCAGGACTAGCACTGCTGCTGCAGATATGTAGGGACATGGGCTGTAGGCACATCACTGGACATGCACAAAGTAATGTGAAAGAATTGGAGTTCTGCATCTTCTGCAACTCCTAGAGGAGATGGTCTCAAAACTAGGACTCAACCTTTTCTACTGATGGGCATGAATCAACTGGGGAGGACTGATTACTCAGCTTCAGGGACAGCATACTGCCTATTACTCCAGGTCACCTTGCACTGTGGTTTGTACCATATTAGTTTTGTTATTAAAGGGAAAAAACCCAACCAATCAAAAAAAAAACCCACCACCACAACCAAAAACAAAACAAAAAAACCCACCACCACAAAACACTACAATCAAGAAAATGTGCAGCAGTGCCTGAGAAATGAGTTATCATCTCATGGGTGTGACACAGTAGTCAGGAACAAAACAATCCTGAGGAAGCAACTTAGTCACAGAATTGTCTTCTGTATTAGGTCAGAATTGCTACAAACTTCACCATCCTTGAGGCAGAGTCAGATTTTCTACATTAATGCAGCACTATTCAGTAAGCCAAAGGAATGAGGAGTACAGACGATGCAGATGTAAAAAAATCCTGGCTCTTGCTCTTGAAGAAACGGGAAACAAAATTACATTATCCGAGGAACTTCCTACGGCTCGAATTTTGCAAAGCAGTCAGATTCAGCTATCAGCTGCACAGCTACACCATCACCTTAGAGCAAAAACAGTCTTGAGACAATTTCACCTTCACAGTCCTGCTCGCTGTGCTAGCAACTGAAAAGTAAGACCTTACTCATTGAGAAAGCTCCATAAAAGCTCATATCATAATTTAAAGGGTGGTGTACTACAGTAGGTGTCTGCAAATGTAGAATTATATTTACAAGCATAACATTATTAATGAAGAAGTTTGTAGAGTTTGCCCTAATACCTTTGGGCAACTGTACGGTGGGACCTCAGGCTGCAGGTATGACAGAAAACACCATGCTGTCCCCCCAGGCTGCAGAGCCAGGGACTGTCCCCATGGAGGGGGAGGGTACCCACCAGGCCTTGTGCTGTCACTGCAGGGAGAGAGAGGTGTGTAGGGCGGGCACACGGACTCCCGAGCAGACCCGAGGCTCAGAGGCTGAGGATGGAATTAAAATCTGAGTGGCTGTTAAAAGCCCGTTCAGATAATCTTGCAGAGAGCCTGGTATTCAAGGGCAGAAGGGAGAGAACTCCTTTGCTTCCTATACAAGGACATCCATCCCTGGCACAAGAAAATGACCCCATCACTATATATGCTATGAGGGGCAAGTGAAGGCAGACCTGGACTGAGATACACATTAAATGCAGAAGGGCTTTCTCCCTCTTTTTTAAAAAAAGAGTTTAATTGCTCTTTGTAAAAAGGAAAACTAAAATAAATTAAATTAAATTAAAAATCTGTTTTCTGTTCCTTATGGAGCGCACCTGCCCAGTAACATGAGAAGCTTTGCCCACTGGTGTCTGGCTGCACTGACCCGGCAACTCTGCATCTGAAAAGCCTCCTGCTGCTACTGGCAAATGCAGAGCAGTGGAGGCATTTCCCAGATAAAGACAGGAGAAATCTGTCTCTCTTAGCCTACAAGGAGCTGAAATATCCATGTGTTTGGGACTTAGAGCTGATCAGCATTTTTTTTCAGAGAAAGTGTTTAACATACGGTCTTCATTTAAGTAAGAAACAAAAGCAAGATTAAAAATGAAATTAAATTAATGACAGTGACACAAAAGAGCTGAGCCTGGGCTGTGATTCAAAAATATAAACAATGCAATTCTTTACCAAAACACTGCTTCATATTTCCTTTCCTGAAGCATCTTTACTTTCTTTTTTTAAAATCAGTATTGGTAGGAACATATTGTGTCAGTAAATAACATTTGTTACTTTTTTCTTTCCCCTAGTCCTTTCCCACCCAGATATATGCTTATAAAGTGAAAGTGATTACAACAAATTCAGTGTCCAGACATGTGAGAAGATGTTACAGTGAATGCAGACCACCCACGGGCTTCATCTTCTTTGTTTTTCAAGTCCCAAATTTTTGCAAATTTTCCACTGTCCTTGATAATGAAGAACATAAGCTTTTGCCTTTTTTTATTTTATTTTTTTTAATTTAAGAACAAAAAGGCAACATGGAGGTGCAGGTCAAGGTGAATTTTTTAGATGCTGGAATATCCAGGGCATCATGTTGCCTTTCCCCTCAATTCATGTGCCATCAGTATGAGCATACTCCTTGCTTTTGCACTCAGGCTGTATCTTCAAAATCCAAACTCATTTCCCTCTTAGTTTGCCCTTACAAAACCCTGAGACAATGGTGGCTGTAATTTGGCTTTCCCATAACTAAGTCACCTCTATTAAAAGTAAACTACCAAATTAAAACAGAAGTTAAATCAGCCCAGAAACACAACAGTTTTGTCATGGTTACATGTGTCAAAGCATTTATAGAACTTTCTCCCCAGGGTCCACAAATTTTTTTGTTTCCTGATTTGACACAACAGCTTACATAGCATAGTTTGGCTTGCTTGCTATCACACAGGACTATGTTCCTGGGGAGGGAGGTAAATGAGCATACTATTGACAGGAAAAAAAAAAGAAAAAAAAAAATTAAACTATATTTCACTGTTGAAAAAAATAATGATCTAGCTAGATGGCTTCTGAGTGTCTGCAGAGTTAACATACTAGATTCACTGTTCATTTCCAAAGGTCACCTTCTTCCCCCTGAGAAGCTTTCTGCCACCTTTCTGTCCAGTCTGGCTGTTTTTGCCAGATAGTTTTTGTCAGATTAGGTTAATTATTAATCCAAATCACAAAAACAACCCCATCACAAAATCCTTTTATTTAATTGCAAACAGGGTGCTTTACTGACAAATGCTGAACAAGCTTAATCTACCATAAACAGTAGTCATGAGTTACATCTACATAGCTTTTGTCAGCAGTACCTCAGAAAAACACACACTAATGGGGATCACTTCATCCTTCACTAAACTTAATAAATTTGAAATTGTTAAGTGTTACATGGTGATGGTGTGTAAACCAAGAGGCTCAACACTTCAGTTAAGTACAGAAACCAGGGGAAAAAAAAATATAATTTAAGAGTTTCAAGCATAAATACAAACTGAAATGTGTCCAGAACTACAGAAAAGACCCCTTATAAACAGGGCCTTGTAAGTTTTACTGGCTGCAAATTGTCAGGAAAAAAGGAAAAAAACCCACAAAAAACAAAAAACAACCAAACAGAAAAGCCCAAACATCAACACAAAGAATCAATTCTCAGTACAAAATTAAAGAAGAAAGCATTCTGAAAATTGCATTACTGGAACCTACAGCAGCTAGGTTTAAGAACCAGAGATGGATGAGTAATTATATTTCTGTACTAAGACTGGGTTTGGGTGTTTAGTTTTTTCTTTTCCAATAAGAAGTTTCTCATTATTCTTCCTGGTGTGTTCCCCAGAAGTTAAATGTAGACAGGATTTAGCTTAGTTGTTGTCAACAGCACCAGAGAGATATGAATGTGGTGGAAGGTTTCAGTGGAACACCAGCAGTCAGGACACATTCTCAGGATGTGATTTCTAGCTGAAGCTTGCTCTGGGCAGATGGGGCCTCTTCTTGGGGCACTAGGGAGTATCTCAATTATCTGAGACAGTAGGTATCACAAAAAGAACTAAAAGATATTGGTCAAAACCAAACCAACCCTGAAGGATAGACACCAAGTCATAATTTAATGGCAGACAATTCAACATTCTGGACTCCTGACAAGAAGATACTTTCTCAGTGTCAGTAATAGCTCACTTAGCACCACACCATGGCCTTGTCTAACTACAAAATACAGACAATCAGAAAGTTTAAATTAGCTTCCTTACAACTCCTGGATAAACCCTGCCTGCACCCCTGTGAAAACACACTACTCTCCTCCTCTGTGATCACAAGCAGTCCCTCACCATAGATATTTCCCCTGCAGCTCTTCACAGTGCCATGCACATCATCATATTGTACAGACACGCTAAATGATTGTAGGCAAAATAAAATGAAAGTGTCAGACTGTGTCTCCTGGCAATCTGGAGAAAGCTGTCAGCCCTGCCTCAGCACTCCCACTCCCCCCTCCTCTCCTCTCCTCCTTGCTCCAAAAAGTAGACCAAAAAGGAAGAAACATTTCCAGGGTCCAACTTGAGCTTCTGCTTGTTGTGACTCTGCCTGGTCAGCCCCTAATCACACTAGTTACTCACATTCATGTCAGGGACATGTTGCAATGCCTGGAGCCCTATCTTTCCAGGGAGGCCACAAACCAAAGCTACTGTGGGAGTTTAGCAGCTGCCCAAAGGACAGATAACAACAGGATGTCATTTATCCTCAGCAGCAGGGTCAGAGGTCTTGCCAAAGCAGTTAGAGGCCAAAACTAGTTACCAGGCAATGGCTGCTTAGTGATTCATATGAAATTAGTTGGGGCCTCAGCCAAAGTGACTGTGGAGAAGTGTTCACATGGCACTAAGGCACTAATTAGCACTGCCACTGGATTGCTCCATGCAGGGCTGGATCACGCAGTGAATTACCCCTTTCCACTAATGATGCCAGTGTTAATGAAGTGAAAGTTTGCTCCCCTCAGAAATTACTGCCTTATCTGATGCAAATACAACAGGGGAATGGAGGGAGGCTCTCCCCCTTCCATTAGTGTCAGCCAGTGCATACTCAGACAGGGAAAGCAGGAGCCATCCCAGAAGCTGGATCCTCTACTCCTCAGGCCCCTATCCCAATTGCTTTTGAAATGAGTCCTTCCTGATGTGTACCCTAGGCATCCTAATGTGTATCCAAAAAGGCATAATTTTTATCCTAGTTTAGGCTATCAAGAAGGTAACAAACAGCATGTGGGAGTAGTAGTCTTATGCATAGCAAAGGCATAAGATTTGGTTCCACTGTCAAAACACGTGCACACATTGAGCTTCCTCACGTGCTTTACTGCAGTGTTGCTGACTGCAGACAAGAGCACGGTTGGGACTGTTCATCACCACATTAGAAGGGCTGCAGAGAAAAATCCTCTTTTGACAATAAAATTTCCTGAAACCAACTTACATTATTCTGTCGGATGCTTATAAACATAAGAAAAAAATACTCATACCACTGCTTCCATTCTACAGTAAGCTTAATTACGATCTCATTTAGGGGTCTTCAAAAATTTAAGCTTATTTGATTTCTCAAGAAACCAAAATCCCCACCTACCCCAATCACTTCAAAACATTAAAGCTCATGGGTGTCCAGGTGTACCCACAGTAGCTATGTGGATGTTAACATGTTCTTGTCTGATGTCCTGGGAAAAAGGCAGAAAAGAGAAGAAAAAGTCTAGAAGAATTCCCAGTGTTTAGAGAAAGTGAAAATCTGGAGCAGCTAGGCAGGCAACTAGAGCAGCTGAAGTCCAAGACTAGATTAGGCAGTGGGGAGTGGCAGCTGTGGACACCACGGCTTGTGGCAGCACTCCTGGTGGTGGGCAGGCAGGATGCTAATGAATCCTGGCCAGAAGACTGCTGTACACTTTGCACTGTTCCAGAGGATCATGTTTGTTTCAGTCTAGTAGAAGCCTTGGCTTTCTTCAGACTTTTAAAATTTATTTATTAAACTTCCTAAGAATTTCCTTGGCAGAAGGAAAAAGGGTCTTCAACATTTCCCAGTAGGGTAATTTTAAGCCAGCCAGTGAAATTTGATGTCTTTTCTTAATCTTCAAGACTTCTGTTGACATTACAAGCTGGGAAAGTGAAGCCAACAGTCAGTGGAGCTGAAGTTTGGATTATACAGAGTGTTTCCTCCGCCCCCCCTTTTTTTCCTAAGCTATCACTGCTTTTTGTTCAAAACTAAAGAATGAAAAGAATTTTAAGGGGATGGGGAGTTACATCTCTAAATAAAAGCCAATGTCTAGATTTCTAAAAGCAAAGACAGAGTTAACAAGGATGCCAGAGGCACAGAGCTGGACCAGGAAGACTGTAAGCCACAGGTAACAGTACCTGGGCCAAATAAGAGGGATGAGACCCTGCAAAGGTTGAGACAGCCTAAGCAAAGCCATTCCTTCTCATGACTCCAGAGGAGAGGGAAGTACATGAAATGGGGAAAAGGACCCTGCTTTAAGTGCAGAAGTGCTTCTACAATGTGACACTACTGCCCACAGTGGCACCAGCTCCCGTAGTGCAGCAGTCTGGACAGTCACAGCCTCCTGCATGCTTTCAAGAACTCCAGCCCCAGCAGCTCATTGTAAGAAGGACTGGGGCTGGAGATGACCTCCTGCCCCATGCAGTCCTGTGGCTATTGTCCTGGCTGCAGCTCTGGGAATTACTCTCTGCCTAAGCTTGGGCTCTGGAAACTCCAATTTCTGCGCTGAGACAGGGTGTCCATTGCCTTTTGGGATTTATCCTAGTTGGACCAACCACTTAAAAAGCTGAGGCACCTGCTGTTCACTGAAAGTAAGCAAGAGAGCACTGGGAGTCCAGTCCTGTTATTACTGACAGCAAACTAGGGCTTTATTCTCGATTGCAATGGTGTTAGGATGGCATCCTCACAGCCGGGCAGAGGAAACAAGACAAAAAGGCAAGCCTGGCAAGCCTAAATAAAACAGTAGGTGTCAGATCATACATCTCCAAACCAAAGGCACTGAAATCAAGAGTTTGAAATATTAATTGCCAATTTTGGATAGAGCTCTTGGCAGCTGCTCACTTGGACACAGCAGCTTCCAGTGAGGTTATAGATCCCTGAATCTATAAGGGATAGATCCTTAATCTATGCCCTGAAATAGGTTGGAGAAAGTTACCACCTTCATGTTGCTTGTTCTCAAAGAGGCTTATTAAGCCACTTCTATTCTGGATGGCAGGAAGGGGAAAGAATACAACTTAACACTAGGAATAGCTTTCCATATTTTCAGTTTACCACCAACCTTAAACACACACAAGTTACATTTCTTCCTGGAAGCTTTTAGAGCAAATGCATAATCCATAACCGGAAATGCACCTTCTGCTTACAGGCCAAGCACGTTCTGTTCACTCGCAGTAATTGGTGTCCTCACTGTTTAGGTTTTGAGGAGATTTGGACAGAGGATAGAAATCAGTAAATTCCAGAAAAAACAAAGCTCAGTTTTATAGGCCTTATTTCAATGTATTGACATGCTACTTCATCTCTCTCTCGGAAGAGCTCAAATATTTTAAAGAGAGCACAAATTCTTTTACAAAGTTAAACCTATCTACCCTATCTGTGTGGAAGAGGACAGGCTTGTGCCATTAAATGTTTATACTCTGCTAAACATCCCATTCTTGATACATTTGTCACTTACCCAGACAACACTGTGTGCAAACTTTAACCAAGGGGTAAAACAACTGTATCCAATCCCAGGTAACTGAAGATTTTTATGACTGCTCAAGTAAAACTTGGGGCAAAAGCCTATTATGGCTGTCCTCAGTGGTGGCAAGACAGAGAAATGTAGAAAGTAAACAAAACTCCCCAAATCCAGTAACATCTACTAAGAAAAAGTTTCTCCCATTACAGAGGTGACCAAGCTTAACTTTTCCTCACTGTTAAGTCTGAAAATGACTGTTCTCCTTTTTACGCAATCATATGTGGTCAAACGGGGGTAGGAAAGGCTGAAAGCAGGAGCTAATGTTAGCACTGCGTATTTTTATGACCTTTGGTGTGTTTACAGAATACAGAAGCTATTGTCTGGATGACTTTCACATCTCTCTCTGCTGAGGGGGAGGGAGCTGGGGAAAAGAATTATGCAATGCTCTGCTGGAACATTCAAACCAGACCCAGTATCCCAGCAATGGCAGATTGCTGACCCCCACCCCAACATTTCACCCCAAGCCAAGTTAAGAGCAGACAAGAATTGTAAAATACACACCAGCGAGTGACAATGAACAGGAAAGCGATTTTCTACAAAAAAGGCAACAAAATGATTCTTAGCCTTCTGCTGAAATTTTGTACATAGCTTTGGAGCCCACGCAATTCCATCATTTCATATTCTGGACAAGTCCTGGGTAAATACAAGATAACACATACTACAGTGCTTCTGTTGCAGCAACCCAGCTTTATACCTGCCCTTCCTTTCCCACAAAAACAAAAAAAACCAAACATTCCTATGGAGGAACTTTTCCTTGTCTGAAGAGGTTCCTCACCACTTAAATTGCCGTCAGCCACATTCAGTGCTAACTGAATGAGAACAAGATATTTTTACAAGCTTTTTGGACACAGGTATTATCATTGGATGCTCACCCTCATGCAGTGTATTTTGAAAGAAGAGTATTCTCTGGTCATGGAGAGGACCATCTAAGAGATAGGTATACAGCTTAAGAAAACTCTCTTCCTCCTCCTACATACAGCAATCCCAAGGCACTTCAATGACTGTCTTATTTTCTGTCTTAGCTACTTGGACTAGAAACTCCTGAAAGCAGGGAGGCTTTTTTGTTTTTCTTTGGGTGGTTTGTTTTTTTTTGCAGGGTGTTTCTACAGCAGATTTCCCAGCCCTGGACATGAAACTTCCAGATAACATCACTGCATTATGACTACTGTAGCTGCTATCCAAAAACCCCTTCATTTCTCCACATGCCCCAGTACTCTGGTCAAAAACATGAACCAGATCCTCTTAGAACACAGAAAATCTACCGATCACCAAGCCAAAACCATCTTTTCACTAGAAGTCTTCCTATTTTTTCTGCTGTGCACAAGCAGAGAACACTGGCTCAAGGACATCAAAACTAGAAATAAACTAATAGAAAAGAGCAACATATTAACTTCCATTGTATAAATTAGGAGTGATCAACACATTAAGAAAAAAAGGACAAAAGTCAAATCCGCTGCTGATTTATCTTGCAGGTGAATGTCATTGATCAGTCATGCCCCTCCAACTTCAGAACAGTTACTGCTTGCTGGAACAGTGCATCCACAGGCTCTAAAAGCAGAGTGTCCCAGATACAGAACCCCACAAGGGTCCTTACAACTCCACACCAGAGAAAACCAGTACATCCAGCTTCCCACAGAACAAGGGGAAGCTATTTTCACCCATCTCTTTCCTCCAGCACCTTCAGCTTTCTATTTTCCAGAAAAGGGTTTGTCTTTGGTGGGGTTTCCTACCCCTAGCTCCCCTCCATTCTATAATTCCTTCTCCAGTTCTGTACAAAAAATAATATGCTCTAGAAAATTATATGCTTGCTCTGAGCTTGCTCACAAGATAGGCACATGTGGACAGGAGTTCTTACGCTAGAAACAGAAGGCTACTGGTGACCATGAACAAGTTGCACTGATAAAACTTGGTCAAAGAAACTGTCGAAGCCTTTGGCCCCTCTACCAAGGCACTATTTCAAAAGTAGATTTAAAAAAACAAACAAAAAAAAAGTCTCACTGCAACCTGTGCTGCTTCGCTTCTGATTATACTCCTATTATATTCCTTTTAATAGATGCTAAGAAGCACCTATCACAAGGGAAGAAACAAACAAACAAAAAACAAAAGCAAAAAAAACCAAAACAAAACCAGGAAAAACAGGTCAGATTTTTCTACTCCTTAGAGAGCAAATTTCCTGCAAACTCCTGACTTCTGGCTTGCATCTCAGATGCTGCAAAGCTGCAATTCATTCTGTGAATATTAGATCCCTCTTAAATTTTAGGTATTGAAAATAGCAACTTCCCTTTGCGTTGTTTCAGACCATACTCATACCAGGGAAAAGAACAACACTTCAAACAAAAAGAGTAGTGTTGCAGACAAACCTTTCTTGGGCCACAGCACTTCGGGGTCCAGCAGGTGTTCTTGCCAAGGTGTATAAGCAGTACTCCGAGCGTCGCCTTTGGATTCAGTTATCCCAGCTCAGTGCTAACACGCCGTACTCAACCAGCCTCCTCCTCAGACTGCCCAGGAGTCAGCCCCTTGCCTCTGGCAGCCCACCTTTTATTGGTCCCCCAGTTCTGCTCATGTGCAGTTGGGCTCAGCCCTAATTGGGCACAGGTGGGCTTGACAGGAGCTCACGCCTCCCACCTGGGAATTGGCAACACCTGATGATTGCCTCTACAGAGTAGATATTAGGTTTGGAAAGGTCTGGCTGAAAGAAGGGGAATTGAAAGATTTTTCCTGCGGAGCTCATTATTCTCAGAGTTCACCTGTGGGTCATTAGTAGGCAGAAGGAGCTAAGGCATCCCACCAAATATTCCTCAACTGGTTGGTTGCTTGAACAAGGAGCCTGTTTTTTTCTGTCCTCTGAATGAGGTCTACTTCTCAGTGTCATTTAGAAAGAAGCATCCTTGGGGTGGAGAATGGAGTTATTACTCCAGCACCCTGGGAAAGTCAGCTCAAAAAAGGGCACCAGAACATGTCCAGGCTTTGCTACTAGCTCACCATGCTCTTTAACAATTCACATGGCAAAGGCTGCTCTAAAGCTTCTGGAAGCAAAGGCATGAGGATATAAACCACCATCAACCAGAGTTACTGACATTAATGCAAGCATACCACAACTCTCCATAGTTTGATCTTTAGCACAGACCATGATCCAGCAGTTTTGATGTCCTGGGATCTGACTCCTACATGCTCTGGTTTTAGCAGCATCCTGGCCTGTCAGATGTGTGGTTGCATAGTTCTTGTCTGAGAAGCTAAAAGAGCAGCCAGACTGACAAAATCAGCTCACATTTCATTGTTACTTAAAGTCTAGTAAATCCAGCTTTAAGAACAAGGAAAGCCTGGATGAAATCCAGTAGATTCTTTGGTGTGGCTGAAGGGTGTTGTACTGAAAGATGAGACATGGAGTAAAAACTTAAAACTATACTTGCATCCTGCCCGTCCTCAGGGTGACCCAGTGTGGCTGTAGGACTGAGACACAAATGACCTGAGCTCAAAGGCCTGATTTCAAAGGCAGCATTGGAGTGCTCCTATCATGACACTCTTCACAATCTGTCCATGTACAGCTTTGCAGCTATGCATGAACCTCAGCACTTCTTGTGTGCCACCTGGGGGCTCACCCTGTTGGTGCACCTGCACACAGAGTGAGCCTTTGAGCGCCTTCCTTCCTCAGCAGGAATGTCAAAGTCCTTGCAGACTTCTGCCAGGCACATCTCCTCTCCCTGCAAAGCTTCCTCATAGAATCATAGAATTGTCTGGGTTGGAAGGGACCTCAGAGATCATCAAGTCCAACCCTTGATCCACTACCGCTGCGGTTACCAGACCATGGCATTGAGTGCCACATCCAGTCTCTTTTTAAATATCTCCAGGGATGGAGAAAAACTTAGTTTATTTAGTATTGCTTGTTTTGCACATTTTGTACATACATTGTTTCATTAAAAAAGGTACTCTTATTTACACTGGTTTATATTTAAAAGGAAAAAAAAAATTAAAAAAAAAACCCACTCAAGATGCTAACAGCCTGTCTGTCAAACCTTAACCCACTTATCCTTAACTGTATCTTTAAGGACTTGACAATTTTTCCTATGTAGTAGTGGTTCTTCAAAATATTTAGAAATATAAAATATATTTAAAGGTTTTGATCAGAGACTAATAGTATTTGAATCACTGGAAAACAAAAGATTTGTGACTTTTTTAACTCCAAAACCCAAACCAGACATTTAAAAAAATTACTACGTTACTACTCCAACTGCATTTTTATAGTCAAAATAAAGGCTTATAGGAAATACAACACTGACATTGCAACGAATAAATTACTCCTAAAATCACCATTACAGCAATCCTCTTACATTCTTAAATAATAATGCATTGCCAACAAAATCATGCGATCACCAGAAATAATTATAATAGGTCTCTAACTCAATTTGACATGGAAAGCTGCACATACCTCTCCAATCAGTAACTCATGGATGTCACTCATCATTTCCACTGTGCAAGACCACACAGCAGCCTTTCTCTCCATTTCTTATGTCTAAGGCACACTGGTGTTAACCCAGCACACCCTGTGGTTACCTGAGCACAGCCAGCCAACCAGCTGGGTTCCAGGCTGTGTCCATTTGAAACTGTTTGTCTTTAATTTTGCCAGTTTCACACATGGGCCATAACTGCATACACAAGACCTGCTACACAAGGAAATTGTTTTAGAAATGGCACTATTTTGCCTTCAGTGTTTTACATGAGCGTTTGAGCATTATCTTGCAACTTTCTGGAATACTGGAGAGTTTCCACTTACCAAAACCTTCTTTACCCCATGACCCATTGAAGTAAAGGATTGAAGGCCCCTAACACGACAGATGATCTCTTCCAACTGTGTGTAATCACAGCAGTGAGGAGGAGATAAGATTTCAGCTTTTCTTTTAACATATTTTCTCTGTGAACAGGTATCACATGTTCTGCAAGATGATGGGGGTTAACTGATTGCCTGTTGAATCCCACAAGGGTTGACGTATATTTTCACTTTCTGAATAAATGTGAGACAAAAGTACCAATATTTCCTAGTAGTCTCAGAGAAATTTTCAACCTTTGTTGCCTGAAAATGAATGCTTCTTTAGAGTTGCATTTGTTTCTCAAAAGAAGCAGGCTTTTTCTCAAACCATAGTATAAAATTTTTGCAAGCTCTTTGCAGATCCTTAATAATCTTTTGGTCAGATTGCCCACATTCAAATACCAGCCCACAGACAGGTAGAAATTCCATTTGCTGGAAGCAGTACAAGGGTAGCAGGCTGCTCAGACCAACTACTTCATGATGTACATGACTTTCCTTTGTATACAAAACAGCAGATTAGCCTGGCCCAAGCTATCATAAGCATAAAGTATTACAGGGAACGCCAGCCCCTGAAAAAAGGAGGACAATAAAAGTGAGGCACATCAGTACCATAATGACAAGTCCCCTTGCTGTGACCTACTGGCACAACATCAGAGAAGCAGATGATGGAAGAAGAGGGATTTCTATTCTCAGTCCAACAGAGTAAGTCTGTTTTCTTATGTCCAAAGTGGGAGGTTTGATGTTTTGTAAAAAACAGCTTCAACATCACAAGGCACATTCTCCAGCTTGTAGTTTCAAAGGAAAAATGTGACCAGCCAGGATCAAAAGCTTTATTCAGTCATGGCTGATAAGCGTGTGCTTTATGGCACCTGTCCTGTAAACAGGGTCCCTCACTTTTCAGAGACTACAGCTACCACATACAGCAGAGAGAGGTTGGACAGCCCACCTCCCTGTTTATTAAGGAAATAAAGAATAATGAGAATCTGTAACTGCAAGTACAGATTTTAGCCCGAACTTTGCATTCTTTCAATAGGCCAAGGAAATCTTGTCAAGTTATTTGTATAAAATTTACAAACCCTTAGAAGGAGTTTAGTAATTACAGCAATGCAGTAACAGGAATTTCACTTTTTTACAGACACTTCTATGTGTCAGTCCCTTAACTTCTCATCTTCTAGTCCTTCTTTCTCTCCATTCCATCAAATTATTTTTTGGTAAAATATTTAAGGTTATTTATGTTTCAAAAAGCACATATTGTTGCTTTCTTTTTTTTCAGCCAGTTAGAACTACATCAGAGTTTAAATGCCTCTCACACAATTCTTTACCTCCTCATTCCCAAGAAAAGAAAATCCTTCCAGTTTTACTGAAGGAGAACCATTGTGCACAAAGCATATGACTGTTACTGAGAATACTTGATTGTTTTCCAGCTTCTGCCATGTGCTTCTGGGTGTTTTCCAGGAATTCATTTTACCTAGCTGTGCCTCAGTTCCCCTTGTATGAAATAGAAATAACATTATCTAAAACCATAGTATCTAATCAGGTACTATGAGTGTTGCTAAACCAAAGAAGACATTAGCAGTTTGATTTTGTGGTTCTAACACCTAAAAATAGAAAAGGAATATATACCTCTTCCAACAGAAAATAAAACAGGTAAATGCACTTCACCCACAGCACTTTTATACATGGTAATAGGAACTGCAGTTATCAACTGAGAGACATGTTATTTGTGACAGCATAAGAAATCTCATCAGAGGTGGCTTGACCACAGCAATTCTTAGCACCTTAAGCAATCTACATACACAAATGAAGTCTGTAACTAATCCCTGTGGTTTGTTACATGAATAGGGGCTCGAGGAACTTGCTCCCCCAGGGAACCCTAGACCAAGTGTCAACAGTAGCTGAGGAAAACCCATTATTTCCCAGTGACACAAACAAAAGTTGCTAAAAATAAATCAAACAAACAACAAACAAAAATCCAGTTGTGAAAACAACAGATAAGTCACTTAACTAATATGATAAAAAGAAAATAAAAATAAATAGAAAATTGCTTTCTCAGAGCCAGAAAAAAAAGCTGGATAGCGTATGCAGTTTTACAGAAAATATCTACCACTACTTACTATCCTTTTTTCTCAGGGCAGCTAAAAGGTTCATGTTAGGAGCAGCATTCAATGAATATTTAGCTTTTTTTAGAATGGGCTTTCAGTGATAAAGAATTTCCTTTATATGGGTTACTTCTATCACATTGGCTAATACTTCACATACTCAGAGAATAGCTATGTTTCAAGTTACTTTGAATTCATGGGGAAAATATCAGCATAATGTGGGGGAAAGGGTAAGTTTTCCACAAAAAAAGCATAACGTACAACTTCCTGCAAGAGATTTTTCTTTGAAAGGTAACAGAAGAGAGTGGCTCTCCCCAGCATTCACTGTGGTGCTAGAAATGCAAAGATGAAGTATGCAGAAGGACATTTATCATTGTAATAATAGATTTTCTTATAAAATACTGGACATGAACAAAGCTTGTGCCACCTGAGGCAGACAGATCAGTCTCCTGGCTTCTCCTTTGTGCGGTGCCGGTGCCACCCGCACTCTCCAGACCTTCTAGGGAGCTGAGGGACCGAACCTCTGTGCCACCACGGGTCCTGTCATCCGCTGGCAGAGGCACACACCTCTGCAGAGACGGACTGTGAGGAGAGTTCAGCACATTTAACATTGCCAGCTCCCTCCCCTCCTCCAACAGCTTAGCGAGAGTTGTAACAGCAAGTAGGATTTCTTGTTGAATAATTACACACCAAGGGAAAAGAAGGAGAGGAGAGGAGAGGAGAGGAGAGGAGAGGAGAGGAGA
>JAAWXA010000001.1:36894462-37033539 GCA_038090715.1 Florisuga fusca
TTTTTTTTTTTTTTTTCTCCAAGTTTTCTTCTAAGGAATAGCATAAGACAAATTATGTGTAAATTATGTCACATGAAAAAATTTTTGTAGTTATTCTTATGGCAATTCAGGTAGAGTACAAGCAGCTCCTCTGTATCACAAGACTAGTGAAGCAGTGATTAACTTCTTTTTCTTATTCTGCATTTTAGTAAGCAAGGTAATGTGCCACTGTTACAGACTATGAAGAGAGAGATGTATGTGAAGCAGTATGGAAGAGTTAGAAAAGGGCCCTTGCTACGGGTATCCAAACCAAAGCATCTGAATAGAAAAGCAGTTCTGGGAGAGCTTTTCTACATGTTACTTGTTTTTTTTTAATGCAAGATATATTTATGATTATGTGATTGTGTTGCAATTTTTCTGATGACTGCCTATTTAGAACCAGAGCACTGCAGTTCCACTGCTCTGGATTAAACAATCCTCCCTTGGTTTCCTATACTTCATGGTAAATATCAATGTGTTCATGGCAGAGGGAAATGCTATGTCACAGGATAGATACCACCCCTCATAGTTCATCTGCTGGTACTGTTTATCAAGTGTCTTACTTATTCTATGAAAGAGTTTTCTTTCAGGTAAGTGCTCAGCCTTTTTGACAACTGCTAGAGAAGATAATGCTTTTTTCTTAAAGCATCTGTTTACTCTAAGCCTCAATTTTAAACCACACCTCTTGCTCAGGAGGAAAAATTCTTCCTTGCAAATGAAAAGATTAAATCCATCTCTTTTCATTCTCTGTATAATTATCATACGTACCTCCATGGAAAAAATTATGCTTTCTCTTCCCCTCAAAAACAAATTCCAAGTCTAGTATTGACAGTACAGTTTGAAGTGCAATTAGGGCTAGCCTGGAAATGAAAGGTGCTACATTGTGGTTTTGGGAGTTGTGCTGTGAGAGAGGAACTGAATAGCTGGTAATAATGTTTAAAATAAATGTGTAGGAGTCTTGAAAGAGTATGCAATTTAGTCATGTTGATAATAATTGTAAATTGAATGCCAGCCATCTTTATTCCCTTACTTAGTGCAGTAAAGTTTAGACAGAAGAGGGCACTGGAGGGAAACTGTGTAGAACCAGGGATCTGAAGATCCTGATTTTGCATAGGCTTGGTTTGCTTGCTTTTAACTATGTCTAATTAGTATTGACCTGCTTTCTGAAGCTGCTGTTCTACTGTAACATTTTTTTTAATATTGCATTCTTCTCTAGGCCTCCCTCAAATCTGAAAGTCCACATCTAGTTCAGGTATTACAGAAAGAATGATGTGTAGTAAGTCACAGCAGATGAAAACTCAGCCCTAATTTCTTGGTACATAGACTTTGTGTGAAGGACTGCACTGGCAACTTGCCAAAATTTTAAGGACTACATCTTAACTTGTGATAAAGAACTGTGTACAATAGCATTTATTGTACCTTCCTTGTTAGAGGAACAGTCATTACTTGTTTCAGTCTTGCTAGCAACACAAGCATGAAATTTAGCTTTGCCCGTGACTGATTCCTTGTGCTCTAAGTCCATCCAACCTTTTTCTCAAATAGATTTGAAGAGAAGTCCTGGGGAATTGTCAACATCAGTTACAGTCATGCAGAGTCTGATCCTATAATTGGATGCCACTTTATTCCTTTATGTAAAACTTCAGAAGATTGCTCTGGTCCACAAACTCAAGCAGGCAATTTGATGTTAGATTTGAGAAGAATTACTGAATTACTAGGACCAAATTTTGTATTATGTGCTTTCCTTTTTATTTTTGTCTTTGACCATTCTAAAATAAGACAAGCATGTTGAGTTGGAGACCTATTGTAGTTCCTTTTCTCTTTCAAAAATTTATTCAATTGGAGATTACGAAATCAGGTTGATAGTATTTGTAAATTATAGTTACTGCAACAGATCTGATCATTGCCATACCTTACCTTTTTAGTAGTTGATAAATATGTAATGTGAATTTAATTTGGGGGAATATTTTTGGACAGTAACATAGCCTCATTTCCTTTTTATGGCTGCCTACCATAACATTTGTTATTATTTACACTCCTTTTGGTCTTTTTTTTAATTACCATTGCAGGTTTTCTTGCACCAAGTAAAATTTGGGCGGTTTTAACATATGTGAACATGGCATTTTCTGTTTTTTATTGTACTCATAATTGTTTGCCACACTGCCATGTGATTACCATTAGGCAGAAATGGCTACTGCCTGAATTCCCTTAATTAGAATAAGTGCTTTAATTACAGGATTGTTGGACCATATTAAGAAAACACAGGTGCTGCCACTGACAGACTTTATCCATGCATAGGCTCAGCCTGGTTACATTACATTACAGATTTAGCCCTGCCTGATGCTAAATCAGGGAGTGCAGAGTTGTATGAAGAAGCCTGAAAATTCACCCATCTAATGACTAGGAGCTTTGAGGGGCCAAAATTAAGACTAGAATCTTGTCTCTGTATGCAGAGTTAGAAGCAGTCATTACCTTAGTCCTTCTATGGTGACTGAACCAGAGAGCTCAGAATGATAGAAAAACTAAAAAGGAGGAAACGGGCATTAAAATTAAGAAAGAATGGGTTTATAAAGGCTCTAGTGGAGTGTTAGGTTCCCATTCTGTATCTACATCTAATTTGTATAATTCCTCCATAAACGACTAGGAAGAGATAATCCAGGATACCCCCAGCAGAGGTGCTTCACACTTGAATTCATTTCACCAGAGCTCTGTATGAACACAGTGACTGACAGCCAAAAACTGAGTTCAAGTTCTGGTTCTCAGCATGCAAAGTACACTGGGTGTAATCTTGTTACTAAGCAAATGCATTTAGACTTCAGCTGAGTTAGAATACTAAACCAAGTAAAAATAAGTTTAAAAATGTAGTGGAAGTGCAAATCTCTTGCTAATTAATAAGATAGCTTTTGTTTTGAGGTGGCACAGTTAGCATAACTTTTTTTTTTTTTTTTTTTTTTTTTTTCTTTTTTTTAAAATCACTTCTACCTGTGGAAAGGGGAGATGGAAGGGATTTCTGAAAAATAAACATGCTTAGCTGGCCTGCCAATGCTGAACCAACCACATCTTTCCAGCTGCATTGTTAAAGCTGTCCTATTAGAGAGGATGTACTGATTTTTGGGACAGCCGAGAGTGAATGATGGTCAACACCTCGGGTCAAGGAGGGAGGTGCAGTCTTTCAGACTTCTATTGCTATCTAGGGTTAGTTGTTGTTATCTTCAGGGTTGTTGTACAACAACAAGGTTAGTTGTGCAACTTGAGGGTCAAGAAGAACGTTTACAGGCTGACATTCCTGTTCTAACAGTCACAGGCTTTTCCTAAGACATTTCTAAGTTGTCTGAGATCTTGGAAATTCTGCAGATTAACTATGGCTGGGTTGGGATGCTTTGCGGGAGCTCTTTGTCCCCTTCTGCTGATGAGGAATGCTCCCAGGCATGAGCATGTGTGATGGGGAAGTGGGTGTTTCATAAATTCACAGTGTGGAGCATCCTTTGAATGAAGACATGTGTGATTTGGGTTGAAAGAGCCTAACGCATTATATGTGCTAATGTAGAACATACATATATGATACAGGATATATGTTTGTTTATTGAAAGTACTTGGGCAAGCGTCGTGGGGAGCTGCAGGCGAAACTGCGGTCAGAGACCTACGTGTGGAGGAGTTTCTTTGGGCAGGGAAAGCTGGAATACCAAGGGCAGGAAAAAAAAGAAAAAAAAAAAAAAAAAAAAAAAAAAAAAAGTGAAGAAATCGGCTGCCCGCCGGAGTGCTTATTCCCCTTTTCCAGTGCCAGAGACAGCACACCCCCTCTTTCGGCAGGGGGATCCCGCTCCGAGCCCGCTCCGAGCCAGCCAGCCCCCGCGCCTGTTACCCCGTTGCGCCACCAGGTGGTGCCATTGCCCCGACGCCGGCCCGCTAGCGCGGTGGGCGAGTCCGGCGCCAGAACCAGGACCGGGCCCTCTCTGGGTTTCCTCCCGGCGCTCTCTGGGCCGAAGTGCAGCTGGCACCCCCGGGGCTGGAAAGGGATGTACTTCCCCCTGAGGAAAGCGTGCAGAAATGCCGCGTCTCCGAGGGGATGAGCAGGGCTTAGGCAGCCGGCTCTCGGCAGCGCCCTGAGCGATGGGCAGCGGGATGGCTCAACAACACAAGGTTGCCTTTTGCCGGCACCTTTCCCACTTTTAAAACGGGCATCAGAGTTAAGTGGCTCTTGGCCTGTGGATGGATGTACAAGGCTGGGGATGGGCTGAGTTATCTGCTCCGCTAGCTTACCGATCCCTCGCAACATTTTGATCAAGCTCCGCAGAACTCTATCTCCCTACCAAAGCTTTCTTTTTTTTTTTCTTTTTCTTTTTTTTTTTTTTTTTTTTTTTTTTTTTTTTTTTTTTTTTTTTTAGGGAGCGAGGGGGGAATGGGAAAGATTTGATGGTAAATAGTCATGATAGGGAGCTTAGAAGATAATATGGACCAAAAAAAGCCAGGCACCAGGGCTCAGGGTTTCATAATTCTCCTTTGGAGATGCTGTTGTAATTCATTAAGTAAACAGCATCAATATACTAAGAAAACTGAGGTTCAGGAAAGCTTTCATCTGAAACACCTGCCTTGGTATCTCTACTCTGAAGGACATAAAAATCTTTGTATTTCTCTGTACGTGAGAACAGCACAAACTGTTCAACACACCATGAACAGGCAAGACTGTATTTGAGAACTTTTTAAAACTTGGGCAAAAATAATACAGTGTCCTTTTTGAATTATTTATCCTGTTTGTCAACTTCTTGCATTTCACTTATCTCTGCACGATCACCAGAGTGGTTTTAGATCAGACATTCATGCAATTGATCTGTCTGTAGATTCTAGGTGAGCTTCTTGTGAGTTTAATCAGGTAGAAAGTTGAAATGCTAAATATGGTGGTAAGTGTAGGGGTTTCAGCTAGTAGGGCACATACTGTGCTTCTTGTTGTGTAAGAGTTTTTAAATGATACAATCTCATTTTGTGAATTTTGCAAAACAAATGTAAGACTGAGAAGTATCACCTGGCTCATAACACTTCACATCACCAGTGGCTGGGTTCTGGAGAGAGAAGCTTTATTTTTCTTTTTTCACATCCTGTTGTGGGGGGATGTGGGGAGGTGTCTAAAGCACTTCTGTAACATTGCTTTGCTGATAAGCTGAAGAACTTCAGGAGCATATGGAAACCTTGCCCCCGCTATGCCCTACTGTGCTGCTGAATGCATCATTTAGCAACTTCTGAGTGATTTGAGTGAGCTCCATCACTGCTTAATGAGAGCTATTCTTCAACTAATGTATTTGCATCAAGAATAGATCTGATAATACAAAATGTTCATGTTTTTATAGTACTACTATTACCCAGGGGAAAAAAAAATAATCATTTAAGACATGAAGAGTATACCAGTGCTAGTTCTTAAAGGCTTGCCCTTAAAGAGAGTGAACACTATCAAATACATGAAGCTTGTCAAGATGATTTCTGATGAGTTGCTTTTCAAAAACTTTTGAGCATCAACAGTCTGGATCTTACAGCTACAAAGCCTCAAAGAGAGCTGACAAAGAGATTTTGAATACCTTATTCTGTAAGTTCTGACCAATGTAAGATCTACATGTTATTACTTACCAAGAAACCCACAATCATTTGATTACACTAAGAAACTACACTAAGTTATTATAAAGCCCTTCAGTGTTTGCGTGCTTGTAGCAGTAATACTTTTCACCAGTGCATCTGTAGCTTTATATGGAATTGAAAGGCTATACAGGCCATATACCTCTCATTGTTTTACATTAAGGCTATAAACGTCCTTAAGATGAGAAGTTAAGAGCCTGAGAGTTGAAGGTGGAGCATACTTAGCGATATCATGCCTGGCAAAGTAAACCTTTTTAGCAAAATATATTTACTTAAAAAGGTTCAGTGGATTATAACTTGTCCTGTATCAAAGCTAAAGAAAACAGCGTGGATTAGACACTATAGTGAAGTAGGTATCAGTGTTCCTACAGAGGCAGTATGAACTTGTGCTTACCTGATTGTGCCACCTGATGTACCAGATTCTACTAGTTCAGGTACCACCTGTGAATGTGCTGTTCCCAATATTATTTCATAGGTTTAATGCTCAGGAGACAGTGGTTGTTTCATTTAACTGGAAGGGTTTTTTCTGTGCATCTTGTGTTTGGGCAAGCACAGTCTTGGACTGGCAAACTGAAGGAATTGCAAAGTTTTTTGTTTCTTAAAGTGAATTCTTTTCAAAATGAGGCAAGTATTATGTTGGAGATTTTTTTTCCTCCAAGTGATACATTATGGGAAAATGCAACTTTGTACCCATTTCAGTGCATCAATAACAAAACAGTTTCTCCTGCATTTTGGCTTTCAAACTAAATAATAAAGACTTCCCTGAACTTCTCAAAATACCTCGCAGCCTCTTCCCTGGTATGAGATCAGAGCCTCAAGTGAAACAGAGAAGGAAATAAACTGAAGTATCATGCTGGTTTAACTAGACTGTTCTGGGGACGACTCAGATCTAGAAGGCATCTTCTTGCTTTTGAGCTTGACAGATTTAGGCACAACTGGGAATATTACTGCTAAGCTCTGCTGGACCTGAGCTAGCAAGTTCCCAAATCTGTCTTCCTCCTGAGCTCAACTCTGAATCCAGGAATCTGCATCTCGTGAGCTGAGTAGTTTAGATGCAAGGGAGAAGCTAAGTTATCCCTGGTGGCTGCAAGAGTTTGGGAAGTGCAGTGTTGACACACATAAGTAACTCTCTGAGTGTTGGCTCAACCCAGCAGACTTTAGTGGCTCTGACTGAGCACTGCCTGTGCTAAAGCTTAGGTGGTGTTTAGCAGAGCTTCACAGTACTTGTAGTTTGCCCAGGTTCTCATTATCCTTCATAATGAAGAGCTATAACTATATTGAAACACATATATATGTAGAGAGTAAGAGCCAAATAAGTATCAAACTTGGAGTGAAAAAAGTTACCATGCTCATGTGGCAAGAATTTCCTTCCCTGGAAGGAGTTTACAAATAATTTTTGTTAGTTGCTGTCTTGTGTTAATTATTGGCTAAGAGATAACAAAGGTGTGCAAGGAATGTGTACCTGTGTCTTCTTGAATCTTTCAGGTAGGTGAAGGATTAATAGGTCTGTCTAGACATTATTAACCACTTGATGTAAGTGGCCAAAGATTTCTACACACATCAGAGGTGTCCGTATTTCTTCTCATCAAGTTTATACATATACCATATTATCACCTTTTGCTATATCAGGGAATTCTGCTTACTTTCTTCTGCCTACACTTGAAAAGAGGACACCTAGTTGAACTATATACTCTGCATTTTTTTTAAGTATTTGCTGTGCAATGTTCTTTACTATATGCTTGTATTGTCTTTTAATGTGAACAGGTAAGTCTTAATCTTGGAGGTTCAAGAAAGGGATTTGCTGACACTCCTTTGGTTTCTGTTCCGATCTACTGGTCTTGCAGATAGTCTAATGGCAAAAACTAGTAAGCATGTGCTTGTGCCTTGCTTGAAGCATATTGATACTGTTTCTTGATACTATTGTCAAGTAACATTCAAGAAGGATGATCACTTCTTCATGCAGAGCTTGAGCATTACTCTCAAGGGTTCCCATTTTTTTGTTTGTTTTATCTCAACCGTACATGCTTTAATTGAATGAAGTAATTTTTACTGGAGCATCTGGAGAGAAATCTGAACACTGACACAAAAAGATAACTGCTATGCCAGGAACACATGCTATTTTAAAACACAGTTAATTGTGTAAATAGAAATATTGTCATTCTAGTATACGTTTTCAGTAAATACAATAGAATGGCAATATATACATATTTAAAAAGAAAAAGAAAAAAGATAAAGTATAGCTTTCTAAGTTTCTTCAGAAAAATTGTAAGTAGCCAGTGGTGGTTTTTTTCAGGATTTTCTTTATCACCCCAGGTAAGGTGGTGGCTACTTAAAATTCTTTGGTCTTTTACAAGGTGTTTACACCACCTTGTATTGTAATAATGTAATTATCTCTGTTTTGCTTGTTTCCATTTAGTTTTTCCAGTGCAAGGCTTTCATTCATACTGACTTGTTCTTTTGCAAAGTACAAACATGTTTTGGGAAGAAGAAGGTTTTCTGTATAGTCTGTGCCAACTTGGACTTCTGGTGTCTCTCTTACTGCTATGTGATTTGCAAATGAGCTGAGCATCCCTGTCTGAGATCTCACAGAGAGAGTAATTGAAAGGAAATTATTTACTTTGCTAACTGGAATTACTATTTCCTGAAAGGTAGTGGAAGAGATAAGAATTCTATCTTTTTAGACAAAAGAAGTACAACTGATATGAATTTATGAGGCCATAACTTGCCAGAAAATAAGTTCTGAAACTGAAAAACCAAGCTTAACTGCTGAACATGATGAGAATCTGTCAATGTGATAAAAAGACATATTTTACTTCTGGAGACTTTCTTCCTCTTTTTCTTTTTTGTTTTTTTTCTTTTTTGTTTTTTTTCAGTACTTGATTAGATCAGACAGTCAGCATTAATTGGTATGAAAAACAAACCTTGTCATTTCCTTCACTTCTGGTCTTCTACAGATTGTGACTTTGATAACTATCAGAATATAGATGTATGTGATGACTCTGGACCAACCACTGCAGAAAAGCTTGCTTAGTCCCATATGTGTATGTGGCAAATACCTACACCTTGACAATCTGCCTACTGATGTTATTCTCTTTATTGTGGTATATAGCATTCTTACTTTTGATAGAAAAAGTGCACCTAAGTGTTGGCTAAAATTTTGATTTTATATCTATGTAGAATTTTTTTTAATGAATGTGATAGTATAGATCTCATTTCATAGAATCATTGAATGACAGGGGTTGGCAGGGACCTCTGGATATCGAGTCCAACCTGCCTGCTATAGCATGTTTGCCTAGAGCAGGTTGCACAGGATTGCAACCAGGTGGGTTTTGAATATCTCCAGAGAAGGAGACTCCACAAGCTCTCAGGGCAGCCTCTTCCAGTGGCCTGGTCACCTTCAAAGTAAAGAGTTTTTTCCTCATGTTTAGATGGAACTTCCTGTGTTCCAATTTGTGCCTGTTGCTCCTTGTCCTGTTGCTGGGCACCACTGAAAAGAGTTTGGCTCCATCTTCTTGGCACCTGCCCTTTAGATGTTTACAAGTATTGATAAGATCCTCTCTGTCTTCTCTTCTTCAGGCTGAACAGACCAAGGTCTCTCAGTTTTTATAATAAAGGTTAAAGTAAATAATAAAAAAGCCAGAGCCAAAATTGTTCATTTCCCTATGTTATTTGCTCAAGACAGTAAAAAAAGTATGGAAATTACTGTTAGTGTATTGTGCTCACTTCTGCTATGCTCTGCAATGAGATTATCTTAGGAGATTGGGAGAAAAAAAATCTGTTTTTGCAGCCTTAGCATTGCAAGTTGGAGCCTTGGTATCTATGGGCAGGGTATGCAAAGCAACATAATGTGAAGGGATGCTCCAAATGGGTGATAGAGGTCTGCTCTCCTTACTGTCAGCCTGTATGTCAAAAGGAGCGTGAGTCAGCTGGTAAAAACAGATTTTTTTTTTCTTCTTTAGTTAAAAAGTGTTATCAGCTCATCATCTCTAATGTTCCTATTTCGACCTTTTTGACTCTAGATTTGGTTGCTGCTCTACAAATAGCACCACTAGAAACAAGCAGCCTTTTGTTGTTTGTAAGGTCTGAAATTTATCAATTAATCCTCCTTGAATTTTCCTTGAAATACATAAACATATTTTTTAAAGTTTTTCTTTTTAGTAGCGAATTGAGTTTTTCCAGAAGATTTTAGTACATGTATTTCATATATGTATCTACTGAAAAACTAATTACAACTTTGTTTGTTTGAGCTTGCCTCAAGCTGAAAGTGGATATGTGTTTGTAGATAGAACTAGCTAGAAAATATTTATCCTCTATAGTATTTGCATGCTGAAATCACAGGGATGCTCCAGCCTTGTAGTTCTGTTGTTACATTAAAATGAGGGAACCATGCTATAATTACTGCTGCAAAACCAGTGTCTAACCCTTATTTTAACAGAACTGTCTTGTTATGAGCAGAACTAAATATGACTATGCCACCCTAGGAAACTATGGTCATGCTACATTCTAACTGTACATTTTAAATCAGGAACAGTACAGCAAGCACAAAACTCAATCTTTGAGATTAGAACCCCTGAATGAATAAGAATGCATTAGGAAATGCTTCCTGTCTGAGCTTATTTTATGGATGTTGGAAATTACCCAATAGGTGTGCCAACACAGGTGCATCAGGTTATCCAAACCTCTTGCAAGCAAGTCTGTGAAATGCTACCTGAAGATAATTCCTCTCTCTTCTGTTCTCCTGAAAAAAGCAGTTCCCTTTGAAATCAATACAGGCTTAGAGCGTGCTTCTGAGAGCAGAACTGGCCTGTAAATTAAAACTTCAATTGCCTTTGAACATTTTTCCGATAAAGTAGTCCTGGTAATTTCTGTTGCTTTGAGATGAGGGAGTCTGACACCATCACGTTAAGGCAAGTGCAAGATATTCAGAGTGAGTTGAGCCTGTCTGTGAGGAAAGGGGTAGTAAACTGACTGGGGCTTCCAATTATTAGGCTATCACAAAAAACATGTGTTTGCATGTAAAATGGTTCAGAATGTCTCTTTGATCTCTGAAATTCACAAGTACTTGAGAAAAAAAGCACTCCTCATGAGAACATTTGTCTGTAACAAATTCAAGAAAAGTTCAATAGAAAATGGGTTTCTTTTAGTTACAAAACAAGAGCTTTAAAAATTCTTATGGTGAAAGAGGAGTGGCAAATAAAAATGCAAATGAGAAAGGAAGATGAGGTAAAGTGAGTGGAGGACAACAGAGGAATGTGCCAAAGTTCATCGAAGAATATAAGCAGCTCTTTGAAAACATACTGACAAATCAAGTAAAGAATGAGTGTGCATGCAGGATGACTTGTAGCCATGCATTCAAATAGTGTGGACAGAGCTATTGTGAATAAAACTTAGAGACATCTCACCTGAAGCTAGAAGTGGCTAATAACAGGTCTAGTTCCCCCTTTTCTCTGTGCCTGCCTGGAACACCAGCTTTTCCCTCCTGACACTCTCATGGGTTATGTTTCCTTTGCTGAGAGCAAATAACAGGGTATTGCTCACTTGGATGGAGGACTTCTTAAAGGCATTTGCCAATATGACACTTGTTTGATGCAAAAATCTTAATAAAAATCTTAGTCAGTCTTGCTTTCCTCTGAGAAAAGCAAAGTTTGGTGTTTACATCCACACAGGAAGTGTGCCCCCATCATTGCAAATCCCACATGAAGTTCACTGGCATTTTGGAAAGCGAGTGGGACTTTATTTGCTAAATTTAAATTTCTGGTATGAGTTTTGCTGCTGTACAGCACTGGAACTGCAGAAAGCTCATTCTGCTCCACAACACAATGAGAAATCTCTCAGCTTTGGTATGCTGTGAGTAATAGTGCGAATCCGTGGCTTAGGAAGTCTCCTGGGGCAAGGTGGCCTTGCCCCAGAATGAACCTGTGTTTCTGCATTAACACTGTTTTGATACTGCTTCATTTGTATGCTTGCTTAATTTAGAACATTTAGTTATAATCAGAGATGCATTACCGTATTCATTCTTCAGCCTATTTCTTACTCTTGGATGACAGCTAGTTCCTTATCAGATCAAGGATATACTGTGCTCCTCTGATTTTTTCCTATTGTGGTAATTTAACAGGGTTGTTAAAATGTTTTGTTACTTAAATTTCTTTAAGTGGTAAATATATATGCTTAAATGTTTTTTACAGACCTACAGCAAACAGGCTTTAAAAGTGGGGGGAGGGGAACCACTTAGTTTCAAATTTAACTTCTGTGCTTTTGAGATCAAGACTTTGTGCATTTATCTCAAAGCGTGAATCCTTCCCCTCCCTCTCTCATTTCTCCTTTATTTACCCTTTTTCCCTTTCCTTCAGTGAAATAAATTATGCTTCTGAAATACATATTCTGGAAAAGCAACTGTGTGGGAGTTTTGTGGTATACTTCGAGGCCAATTTCAAAGTATTTTTGCAAAGCTTTTTCTTCTGCACTGTGGTATTCCATCCATTTCAAGAAGGAAAACTAGACTTCCTTCAGTTTCACCTAAAAGGAAAGCTGCCAGGTCCTGGATGATTTTTTGTAATATAGTGCTTCCAAACACAGGTAAAGACAATAGTTTTACCAGTTACTCTTGTAAAACAATGTATCTCATGTAAAGCCCCCACAACAATTCAAACAAGTTCTCTTCACGTTTTACTTACTCTTGATTCCCACAGGAAAATGAAGAACAAAAGTGAAACAGAGGCCTTGTCCTGCCTGGTAAGCATGGTGTGGTTCTCTTAAATTATCTGTGAAGGGGAGGGGGGGGAGCGATTTTGGCAGACAAGTGCCAGAAGGCTGCACTGAGCTCTGCAGTTCATGCAGTAACAGTGTTGCTCAGCTTGGAAAGGACCTCAGGAACTCTAGTCCGACCTCTGTCTCTAAGCAAGGGGCAGCTTTGAGTTCTGAGTGGGTTATTCCAGTCCTTACCCCATGGGACTCTGGAAAGAGATGGAGACTGCACACCTTCCCTGGGGAATTTGCTTCACTGCTTGGCCATCTTCACAACGAACAGGTTTTCCTTCAGTTGTGTCAGAACCTCTTCTGCTTTAATTTAAACTCACTGCCTCTCAGCCTCCTGTTGTGTACTTCTGTTAAAGAGCCTTATTCAATTGTTTGAGAGATAAAATATGTTAAGGACCCTTATTATTGTTATATACCTCCTCTGCAAGTATTTGCTGCTACTAAGGTCCCTCCCTACCCCACAGACATCTTTTTTTCCCACTCTGAATAGACTCGGTCCTCTCATCCTGTCCTAGCAGGGCATTTCCTCTAGCCTCCTGACCTTCTTGGTGGCCTGATACTGCAACAACCATTGGAGACCAGCTTTTTCTCCACGTAAGCCTGCTGGAGTGGAAAAACTTGCAATTCTTCTCAAAACAAGACAGAATAGTCTTTCTTGTGTTTCCGTAAGAATGGAGCTGTAGGATTCCGGCTCCACATCAGATGAATAATCCCAGCTCTGCTGGTTTTATCTTAACTTATAAATTACCTACCTTGTTGAGTAAAACCTGCTTCAGGTTGGAAGTCCCTGACTCTGGCCCATAGTGGGAGCATTCACTGTCCATGCGGCCATGTGAAGCTCTTGTGGCTCCAGTATGAGGGGTATTTGTGAGGGCAGGGGAGCACAGGTACAGTTTACCCAGAGCGTCTTGGTTGGAAAATAATGAAATGCTATTCAGACTGGAGCCTAATTAATGCTGTCATTGCTGTTGTGTCAGTTCAAAGAACTTGACCTTGCTCTGGAAGAACAGCAGCTCAAGACAAACCTAAGGTTTGATCCTCAGCGCTTCTGAGCTCAGTGAGGCTGAAGCACTCACCTGACGAAGGCTCAGTCACATGGCAGCCTTTGTGTTTGAGGGAACAAAAAGCAATGCCCTGGAAGCATCCTCCTCGATGCAGCCGCTGCTGCTGGGATGTCTCAGCTGAGAGAGGTGTGGATGCTCCAGGGAGCAGCAGGTGCCTGCCCAGGCTGCCATGGCCGCGGGGGCACCAGGGAAGTGCATCCCGTCAGGAACTTCACCCAGGAACATGCCCAGGGTATTGAAACAGTGATGCCTGAATGCCTGGTGCTGGATTCGGAGGCTTTTTGGTGTCAGATTGTCAAATTGTGACACTCATGAAGTAAGTGCGCTCAATGGGACCTGCAATCGATTTGCAATTTAATTTCGTTGGGTTTTCTCCTCTTGATAATAATATCGTTACTTGCTTGTGATTTTTTTTTTTTTTATGTTTTGTTTTGTTGGGAATTTTGTGTGTTTTGTTGTTTGGGTGTCTTTTTTTTTTTCCCTTCTATGTCCCACTGACTTTTTTTTTTTTTTTTTTNCTCTGTCTCCTAGCGGGAGCGGGTCGTTGTCGCCGTCCCTGAGAAGCGTGGGGGGTGGGGGAGGAGGAGGAGAGGGTAATGGAGACACCACCGCCCCCCAGTCTTCTTTCCGCCGTGGGGTTGGGGAAGACTGAGCGGAGAAGAATAGAGGTGGTGGCGGGCTGAGGGGAGAGAAGGGAGCCGGGAGGAGGCCGAGGTGGAGAAGGCCTCTTCCCTGCGCCTGGCTTGCGGTGGGGCGGGTGATGCCCAGCCAGCTCCACGCAGCGGCCGGAGGAGGCTGCACGGAGCGACCTGGGGGTTTCCACCATCACCAGGCCCCGGGGGCTGTGCCTTTCCCTGTGTCCCTCGCCTCCTCTGACACCCGCTTCTTCCTCGCTTGTGAAATGGGTGCCCGCACCCCGCCAGCGCGCACTTTTAACACATAGAGCTGCGTTTTAAACCTGAGGATGGGCGTACAAAGGCCTGTAAACTCGTCCCCGTTTTTGGAAATATTATGTTCACTGTGGTCAGGATGGAAGCAGGGCTGTGGGCTGCACAGAGCTCAGGTCCTGTACCAAAGCACTGTGCTGAGCGAGCTACGGCACCCACAAACGCATGCTTACGGGCTTGGAAGCGCTTGGCTTCTCTTTTATGCCGGTAGTTAATGCTTATTTTATAGCAGGTCGTTCTTGTGGCAACTCTGCTTTGTTATTCTTTGTTGGGAGAGTTTGTACCGTTTATATTTTGAAGTTAATTTAAGAGCAAGGGAAATAAATACGTGTTTTCTTTGTAGGAAGTAATACGTCTTAAAATAGATTTTGTTAACCGTCAAAAGTATCAGCTCTGGTTACAATATATGCTTCTACGGACTGCTCATGTACTGCTGGTTCAGGTTGCCCTCTTGCTACTCCCACTGGGGATGTAGTAGGTTTTTAATGATTGTAAATCATACAGTGCTGATTAAAATGTTAATGTGATTTGCAGTGGAACAATGTGACAACCAGGTTGTTTCTACAAGCCACAATAAGTTCTTAAAATGGGCAGGTACTTTCTGCTAATTCAGGAGCAGTTGAATGCTGTAACTGAATAATTCTAGGTGTTGCATTTTACGTGATTTGAATTCTTAAGTAAAAGAAATCACATTTGTGGCCACTAGAGGAAAAATAAATACTATTAACTCTTCCCCCCCCCATCTGTATTACTTACTGGCTTATGTGCAATATTGTGAAGTGGGGAAAAGGAAGAGTCTAGTCACAAGAACAAAAAAATGTAAGTAGATTAGAACCTTTTTCTCATATATACTAACTAGTGTGAGCAGAAGTCTTCATTGAAAAACAGCTTCTGGCTGACTTGCTGAGCACTCAGGTATAAATACTATAAAATAATAAGCTCTGAAGACTTCAGGTGAGAACTATATTAAAGAGAACTTTAGAAGGTGCCTTAATTCTTCTAAGTTTTTGAAAAATTGTTATCTTTGGATTGTTAGAAAAGAAAATGCAGATGATCAGGTAATGACATTTTAACCAAATGATCTCCTATGGTATTAATAGCATCTATGAATAGACTTGTTTGTATAACATACATCTTTCAATTCTTTTTTTAACCTGTGACTCTGTATTTGAATGCTGGGCTACCCTGATCAGCAAGATTTACTTCCCTGATCCTGGAAGTAAATGGAATGAGGCTTGTTACATTTGGGGAATCCTGAGTGTCACTGGTAGCCACTCAATACCTCTGTATGCAGTGCAGAACTTGACTCACTTAACTTTGCATCATTGTCTCTGGTCTAACTGACCTATATACGTTTTGCATTTTAGAACTTTGAAACTATTAATAAATATTTAAAATAGCTGAAGTGTGTGAGTCTGTAGATTGTAGTTTGTGCTGTACCTAAGTGCTTTTGAGTAATTTAAAAAATACTTATAGTTGGCTTATAAAAATCCTTTTTATTTGTTTTAATTATGTTTTAAAGTCATATTTTACTCCAGAAATTACATTGGGAGTTCTGTTCCAGAGTTTTTTGGCTCAAAATAGATACAAATCAAATTTAGCAGCAGATGGGATAGACTGAATTGTACAGAACTTAAACCATACTTTCTCTAATACAGTTTGCATTCAGTTAATAATTTTATAGCAGTTTATGGAACTTGCTGGTGAGATCCAGATGACGCTTTAGAAAGAACATTCGAAATACATTTAAACGCTAAAGTCTGCAGGTCGGGTACTTCTGGGTTTGTTTTTTTTTGTTTGTTTGTTTGTTTTTGAAGGAAGTGTTGTGTTTGGATTCTGTAATGAAGCTCAAACAAAGGCATCTGTCCATCTAGGTAGTATAGCTTATTCCAAATGTCAGTGTGAGCTGAACAGGATAGCTTTACTTGTATGACAGCCAAAACAGAAGTGGTCAACATAGGCTTTTCATTAATTTGATTAGAAAGAAATATCTCAGATTAATTTGAACTCCAACTGCTGGAAATACTGTCAGCTGTTGTGGAAGGGTGGTCAGTGTCTAATGATAGTATGTGGCACTGTCATATATATAAAATAAGCCCTTACATTCAAAGTCTTGGGAAAGATAAGTTTAAAGAAGAGACGTAATCATACTCCTAAATGAAATATTCTTAGTATTGTTTTCATTTCATGGTTTTTGTTTTACTATTTAATTAAAAGTACATGGCAACTGAAAAACAGAGTATAACGCAATGAACTCTAATATACCAGTGATGTAACTTGCAGTGTTTTGCACCACACAATTTATCATTTGCTACAATTAACATAATGAAGGCTAATCACAACACGCATTTTCCTCCATATCTCAGTTCAGGTCCTATGTGTTTTCTAAACAGCACAACATCAAAGTCAAGAACAGGTCTTGACAGAAGAAGATAACTGAATTGTTTCTAATTCTTTATACATTTTATGAAAAGTATTTTTTAAACAAAAGGAATTGAAATGGACTAGAGACAAGCAGGTGCTGTGACAGTTTCAGCACTCAGATGATAATGTTGTAATCACAGACATAAAACTCATTATTTGTTACGTGGTCAGCTCAGTGATAAAGTTTTGCTGTCAGCTTCAACTCTAGCCATTCTCACATTGGTCTCGGGTGTCATAGAATGTCATAAGAGTGTTGGGTTGGAAGGGACCTCAAGGATCATTTCCTCCAACACTTCTAATATTAATGTTTAGATGAGATGTCTCAGCATTCTGTTGAGCCAAGACTTAAAACTGTCTGAAGTGGGGATATCCACCACTTCCCTGGGAGACCATTCCAATATCCAACTGTCCTCACAGTGAAAAATTTTCCACTTTTTTTTGACTGGAATCTCCCCAGGAGCAACTTGAGCCCATTGTCCCCCATCTTGTCCGTGTGACTCTCCATCGTCTTTGTAGCCTCCCTTTTAAGTACTGGAACATCATAATAAGGTCTCTCCTAATCCTTCTTTTCTCAAGGTTGAACAGACCCAGTTTTCTCAGCCTCTCCTCATACAGCAGGTGCTCCAGTCCTCTGGTCATCCTCATGACTTCCTCTCTGGACCCTTTCCAGCCTGTCTGCGTCTTTTTTTGTACAGCAGGGACCAAAACTGAACACAATACTGCAGGTGTGGTCTGATAAGCACTGAGTAGAGCAGGATGATGACTTCTTTCTCTGCTGATGAAGCCCTTGTTGATGCAGCCCAGCACACTGTTGGCTTTCTTTGCTGCTGCAGCACACTGTTCACTCATATTGAGCCTGTTACTCACCAAGACTCCCTGTCTGAACTGTACTCCTGGGTTATGTGTTCCCAGGTGCAAGACCTTACAGATACTGTAAGGGACTGTACCCAAAGCTGGGTTTGAGTGCTATACTCTTGCAATTCTTGTCCTTTTTGCTTTATATTTTGAAATTATTTTTCAGTTTATCATGTAAAGACTGTGTGCAGACAAGTGCAGGAGATCAATGGATGCTTTAATTCTGAAGCCCATTTAATTATTATAACATTTATTTCGGCAAATTAATCTGTCCCCATGAGAAGTCCACTTCTCAAGCCTGTCAGGGTCCCTTCCCTGCAGCATGTTGACTTCACCACACAGTTTGGTGTCATCTGCAAACTTGCTGAGGGTGCATTCGATTCCCCTGCCCATGTCACTGGCAAAGGTGTCAAACAGCTCTGGTCTGAGCACTGACCCTTGAGGAACACCACTCGTCACACATCTCTGTTTGGGCACTGAGCCACTGGTCACAACTCTTTGGGTTTGACCCGCCAGCCAGTTCCTTATCCGAGTGGTCCATCCATGGGATCTGTATGTTTCCAGTCTGGAGATCAGCATGTCGTGCGGGACAGTGTTGAATGCTTTGCACAGGTCCAGGTAGATGATGTCTGTTCCTCTGCCTTTATCCCCTGAGACTGTGACCCCACCATAAAAGGCCATCAAATTAGTCAGGCAGGACTTGCCCTTACTGAAGCTGTGTTGGCTGTCACCAATCACCCTTTTGTTATCTGCTTGCCTTAGCAGAGCCTTCAGGAGGATCTGCTCCATGATCTTGCCAGGCACAGAGGTGATACTGACTGGCCTGTAGTTCCCTGGGTCTTCTTCCACTTTTGAAAATGGGGGTGATGTATATGTTTCCCCTTTTCCAGTCAGTGGGAACTTCACAAGACTGCTATGACTTTTCAGCTATGACTGCTATGTTGGACAGTGGCTTTGCAACTTCATTTGCCAGCTCTTTCAGGAGCTGTTGGAGAATCCCATCCCCTTACTTGTGAAGAGAGAGGCAAACTATTAATTGAGTATCTTTGCCTTCTCTACTTGAGTGACCAGCTCTCCCATTTCCTTCTGGAGTGGGCCCACATTTTCCTTAGTCATCTTCTTAGCATTGACATACTTTTAGAAATTTTTCCTGTTGTCCTTAACCCCCCCTTGCCAGATCCAGTTCTCTCCGCGTTTTTGCTTTCCTAACCTCATCTCTTGCTTCTCTGACTACTTCTCTGTACTTCTCCCAGATTATGTCTTTGCTTTCATCCTCTATAAACTTTGTTATCATAGAGACATGTAATATGCTTCATCTTAAAGTGTTTGAAGATGAGAATAAAGTGCTGCAAGATTGAAGTAGTGATTACAGTTCCCTCAGAGTGATGTGGGTTCCTTTAGCCTTTCATAGCACTGATAGGCACTGCTGGGCTGGGGTTCACCTGTTACTAGCAATGAAAAGGGTTGTCTTCACAGAGCTCATCATGAAGTGGAGTCACAGCAAGCTTTTGCTGTGCAGAATGGTTGAGAAAGCCATGAAAGATCTTAAGAAGTGATGCATGAAGTGATCATTGCTCCTTTTGGGTTACCTGGTTCTTCTGAAATTTGTCAGTGGGAGGGACATAACAGTCACCGTTTGCTCACAATACTGTTGTCTGTATAGTCTATTTGCACTGCATTGTCTGTTGGTCAGCTTTATCATGATGTTTCTTTAGAAGCTCTGGTTTAAATGGCAGTGGGGAGCAGTTTCATCAACTACAGTTTCAGAAACGTGACCCTTGGAACAACCCACGTTTTAATTACTGAGCATTCGAGAATAGGTGCACAAAAATATGAAAGTGTAAACAATTTTATTTTAGTCTACTTTATTGAAATAGCATATTCTAAGTCACTTAGATGGCTTTTTTCACAAAAGTGAAAAAAAAGCACTGAATGATATGCCTTGTGAAGATGGTAAATAGAAACTGAAGCTGAATATCTGGGGAGGGTGGAGAAAAAAAGATTCTCTTTGGAATAAGAAGTTAGGGCTTTGATTAGTGTAAGTTGTGATGCTAGCAGTTACATACAAGGAACAGTGAAAGAACATGCAAGCTTCTCCCCAGCAAGATACTTTTCTTAGATTCTGCTGCACATTTCGTGTTGGCTGAAGCACTTGAAACATCTCCAGAGCTTTTTTCCTAGCTGCTAAGAAAATAAGAAAAACTTGTATATGGTTCCTCTTTTCTCTTTTCTCTCTCTAATATTTTACCAGTCATAAAAAAATAGCGCAGCCTTCTTTCATATCCTCTGCTGTTATGATATATTTCAAGTTTTCTTCTTTTTTAATTGATGTTGCACTTATCATTTGATATTTATAAATATAGTAAAAATTGTAAATTGGAATGAAAACTTTTGGTTTACCTCTGTTCTTACTTTTCAGAAGTTAAATGTATGTGTGTACGTGGACATACATATATTTGAAAACTTCTCTCTCCTTTTCATTCGTAGCCTGTGGAGTGCATGTGGTAAGGGTCATCAGTTATATTTTGCTTTATAATCCCTTAGTGCTCCTCAGAGAGGAAACATTCAATCTTTGTAAACTGTATGAAGTCCTTTGAGATACAGCTGACTATGTAAGATTTGTTAATATCACTTTTGCTGTCAAGAACATTAGGAGCAGTATCAGTGAAATGTAAGTATTTCACTCTGTTGGGTCCCATCAAGTGTTGAACTTTGCTGATTCTCAACCATTTGCTTTATATTAAAAGGACATAGAGAAAGAAAGACCTTTTCTCTTCAAGATACAATAAATATTAACTTGATGTTCACCTGATAATATGGCTCCACATGTGCTGAGTAAATATTACAGTTTTAATACTTCATTTTCAGTGACCGATCTGACCTCAGACTTTTGTCAGCCACAGTCTTGCCTTACGGCCTTGTAGAGACATGACCATGCAATACTATGTTAAATACCCAAAGTACTCTGGGTGTTTTTGTGTATATTTTGCTCAAGGACCACGTTTCTTTCATGAAGTAGTATAGGACACATTGAGTATTTTTCTGTATTCAGTATTTGAAATTTCTTCTTAAACTGTGGTCTTGATTAGGTGCCTGCGAGCCAAGAAGGGTAATGTAGCTCTCTGGATTCTGGTAACACTCTTGAGTTGTAACTGAATAGTATGAGTATCAGTCCTGCTTGCTACTCATTTACAGAGCATCAAACCATATCGTACTTTCAAAAACATTCACTTCTTAACTCTTACGACTTCAGATCCTTTGATTTTCACCTGCTTCCTAAGACCGTGCCTGAGGCTACAAACTTTGACATAGTACTTGAAATGATCTGAACAAGTCGTATTTGAGTTTGCCATCAACAATCTCTTTTCCCATGGCAGTTGTAAAAGTGGAGTCCAGTAATCCAAATGGTTTTCTTACTTTTGTTCTGAATGTGTTTTTTATCTGTATTTGTTAAAGCAGATCTTAAAATGTAATCTAAACACCTGATTACTTCCATGGGGATATATTTTACTTAGGAAGAGACCCACATATTTCTTGTCTGTGAAACTGGTCCATTGTTCTACCTTCAGATATCCACCAAGAAATTTATCCCTAGTGGCTGATTCAGCCTCAGAGCCTCTCCTGTTCCTTGTCTCATCAGCCACTGTTGTGAGGCCTGGGACAGTGTTTCATAATTTTATGTTCTCATGAGTATCTAGAGTTCAGCCATCTTGGCTTTGAACTCAGTAAACAATATTCTTGTTCCTATATCAGAAATTTTCGTGAATTGCATGTGCATTTTTTTTCCTTCCATTTCTTTGCTCCTTTGGAGATAGTTCTTTGTAGTATTTAGCTGTGACAGCAGCAGCAATCACCAGTCACCTAGGTAAACTTTTTGCTCTTTTTCAGCAGCTACTTCTACACTTAGCTGTACATGTTCTTTAAGACAAAAGGAGGATCTTCAGTGACTTCAGGACGAGCTTTTGTCTTCACCTGTCAAATTTATTTCCAGCGTATATGTGTATTTTTGGTAATAGCCTGCTTGTCCTGCTTGTTGTGTTATGCTTTTGGCAAGTGAGCTACCATTTGTGCAAAAATGGTAACTATAGATATGCAACAGTTTACATTTTTTTTCCACTTTTTTTCAAGAGTTTGCCTACAGAGTTTACATTGTTTTACTAGGTACAGTTTTTGATTCTATGAGACTATTTTTATTTATTTATTTTTTTAAAGTTCCAAATGAATAATACTGCATTCCCATCTTTTCTTCTATCTTTGTGATTATACAAAAAGGTAGCTGATGGGCATTTTTTTGATGCTTTGACACTGACAAATACAATGATCGTGTTTAAAATACAGCTGTGGAAGGCAAGGCTTGGCACCCTTGTTACTAAGTTTGCTGTTGATCTAAAAAAATCTTGTCCTCATGGCATGACTTTATGGCGCTCCCTTGATAATTTAGAAATCAGTATGATAGATAAAAAACTGCAATTCTAATGTTTTGATATTGATGTAATTGCAATTTTAAAAAGAAATAATCATACTTTAAATGTTTTTCTTTTTTCTTCAGAGGTTGAGTCCAAAGAGCTTAGAATGTCTTAAACAGAATTCTTGGAAACCTATAGAAAGATCTGATTTTGCTGAAGTTTTTCAGAATACCATGTCTTCTATATATATTAGCAAAACAAAGCTAGTTCAAGAGGAAAGGAAAAGGTTATTTTCTGAATCTGCTCTACATTATACCTTCAGATAACATGTTGATCTTCATAGCTTAGTTACCAGATATGCAGTAGTAGCCACTACTTAATTTTCAGGGAAGTAAAGTGGATCACTCCCTGGGAAAGAAGGAACATTTATCTAGCAAATATATTAGTTGGAGAAGTCTAGCCCCCTACAAACCATGATTTTCTTTAAAAATAAATAAATAAAGTTTCATTGTAAATGCAGAGGATTTGAAGCCGTATCTAAGGAGAAAGCATTTCAAAATCAAAATGACAGGACAGCTTTTATTTTGAGTCCTAGAAACAGTTGGCAGACAAAATGTGTGAGTCTTTGATTTTCATAATGTTTAGGATATGTCTCTGTGTTTCATAGCTCATATTTGTAGAGATGTGATTGTATTTAAAATTCTCTTTTCTCCATACTGTGCCACACTGTACTAAGCCTGTGTGTTGCAACAAGAACAAAAGGCACTTTCCCAGAATGGGCATCTTACAAGCTCACCTCTGGAAATCTACAGAGACTTACACTGTGCCTGTAGCTGATCAGTTGTCTTGTTGGTTATCTGGAATTAGCTATTAAATAATGATAAAAATTCAGTTTGGAAGTTGCCCATAACCAAAGAGAAAGCTGCAGAAAGTTAAATACATCTATTGTATTCCTTGTTTTCTATGTAATATGCTTTAAAAAATCATCTGGACTTTTTGTTCCATCCTTCTCCTCTGTTGTTGGGAGTTAGGCAACTGGTAAAGCCCTCGGTCTTGCTGAGCTATTTTATGTGGTCCATTTACATTTTTCGTAGCTTCTTGTTCACCCGCAGTAAACATCCTAAGTCATTGTGAAGAGAAAAAGGGAAATTGTATTTTATGGCTTATAAGGGTCTAGGAACAAATTAAGTATATTCTAGAGGCTATTCTGAGTTAAACATCTGTTCTGTAGTTGCATGCAATTCAGGAGATGTGAGTTGAATCCAGGTATTTCTTTAAATCCCAATTTTACATTTTTAGTCTATTTGTCTAAAGCAGACTGTGTCACCAACATTTTCTTTGAAAGCAGTAATGAAGAGGGTTTAGAGGAAATTGTAAATAGGCCTGTAATGTGCCTTTTGGCTTAAGCATATGAAAGTTTTGTCGTTCCATCTCAAATTGTTCAGGCTTAGTAAATTTGAAAGTCATAATTGGTCTTCCTCAAAATGAAGAGGGTATGAGAAGGGTAGAAAGAAGCAAAGGCAGTGATGGCAACACCTGACTTCATTCACTGAAGTGTCATGGGCTGGAGAGACTGCTGTATTACTGTTGCATCTTATTTCATGTAATTACTTGTACGCTCAGGATGAGTATTTAGATGCCCTCTTTAAATATAAACATATATGAATGGTGGTGTATAATGCAACTGGTGTGTAGGGGGTAGGCTTTTTTTCAGTGTCGTTGTTTGCTTTTATATTTTTTTATAAGTTAATTAGGTGCAACAGTAAAAGGAAGATATGCTGAAATATCAAGCACGTTGACTATTCTGTAATTTTTTTAATTTAAATTACATAATGAACTTAAGTGTCTGAGAACAGTTGTATTAAGATGGTTGCAGTCTGGTTCTGTGTTTTGGTTTTGTTTTAATTTTGTCAAATCATATTGTCTAGGTTGATTAGTGGAAGAACTTTTCACTGTTTTTTTCTCCAAACTGAAATACCTGATACAGGAGGAGCATTTTCTGTTCTGGTCATTCTGCATGCACATTTTTGGTGTATATTTTAATGTTTCCATGTACTTCAGCGAGTAACAAGATGCTGACTGGGTTTAAATAGCAGTTCTCACTGATAGATTCTAGATAGCATCAAGGAAAAATCCTATTCACAGAAGGATGGGCTAATGTAATTTAGATAACTTTTCCTAAAGATTAAGTTTGAGGAAACTGTGTAAAATGCAACATAATAGAAATTTGTTGATTCTCTCCTTTTTTTAAAAAGTAATAACTGACAATACTCTTTTCTTGTTCTTTGCAGTGTGGGCATATAAATATTTGGTAAGCGATTCAGTGACTATTTAATGTGTATATGATTGGATTTGATTTATCCCAATGCTGTTGTAGTGTGAAAGAAATTACTAAGTGAGAATTGTAAATATATATTTTGTCTCTTGCACATCAAAATTGCAGACATTTATTGTTACATATGATGTCCAGTTAGTGGGTGTGTGTGTTCTGGCAGCATCCAGAGAAAACTGTGAAAATATCGCAGTACAAATATGTGTAATTAATACTGCTGTCACCGCTTCTGGTCATAGTCTCATACTCAGAGATTGGTCTGAATACTAGAGTATCAATATCAAAATGTTTATTACTTCAGTTGCTGTAACCTATATTACTCTATATGAATGTCTGCTTCTCTGGATCACGAGACCAGAGGTGTTCATAGCTTTCCAGCCTTCTAGGGGCAAAATTAGTCTTATATGAAAAATTATTTCCTAGCCACTTTCCTCTTGCCTTCGTCAGATGTGGCCAGATATGTGAAAAAGGATATAATGCTTCTGGAGCTATATCTTTAATGAAGTTAGTACTCTGTTCTAATATTTATGCAAAATTTTGGTAGGGAAACAGCTGTGTGGTTCTCTGGACTGTTGAGTAAAGGTGGTGAAAGATCTTGGAATTCATTGTTGGGCTTTGTCGGAGTGTAGTGTGCCATTGCCTTCCATGGAGATCCAGTAATTTGTTCTGTAAGTGGCTGACTATCCGCAGAGGATGTAGTTCATGTGCATTCTGCCAGGTCTTCACCTGAGAAACATTAAACCATAGCTTGGCATTGTGTGGAATAGTGCCTTGTAAATTACAGCTGTTAGTAATGGAGTTCGCTTTTTTATTCAAATTCTGTAAATTCTATTTACAATAGAATTAACATTTTAAGCACTTTTTGAGTTACAGTTCTAATAAAATACATACTGTTTGCGTTACTGAAGAATCAAAATTTGAAACACACTGTTGAATTCTTAAATTTTCAGTAATTCTCTTGAAGACCATTTCTCTTAACAAAATTAAAGAAAATTACAGAGCAGAAATTCAATACTTCACCTGTATCATCAACCTGATCTTCTGTCTTTCTCCCCATTCCCAATGTATAATTTATATAGATCATTAAATCTTTGAGCAAGTTCTTATCTTCCCCCCAAAGTTTGAAAATAGGATAGTTTATTTAAAATGATGCTAGGGAGGAGGAGTATTAATAATGCTGTTAAGCCTAACTTATATGTACACTGGAATACTGCCTTTTATGTAGTTTCTTAACTTTCAATATCATTGCTTTTTGCTGTACAAATCATGACATTGTCTTAATCAGATAGAGGAAAATACAAAATTGTCAATGTAACTGGCTTTATTTGCCAGCCTGATCTTCACTTGGGTATGATACTTATATGTACATTTATGTAGTAAATCATAAATTGTATTAACCTGTTGCATTTGGAACTTGTTAATTCTGAAGGAGGTGCAAGGGCAAATGGCAGGTTTTTCTGTTGTCCAACAAATGCATACAGAATCACTGAGGACAATTTGCCATCTCTTTTCAGATAATATTGATTGACTGCAATGGGGAGAGTGGTATTGAAGAAATGCTTGTTTTGGGATATAATACTAAAAACTGAGTCCTAAGACTGTTGTTTTTCTAACCACTGTAAGAATGGAAATGAGGTTATCTCAATCGGACGTGATGAGAAATAAGTAGAATTTGAATTTGTTTCAAACAATGCACAGTTGAATGTGATAAAATGAGGAAGAATTAGCATGACTTTTATGGAAGAAAATAATTTATGTATGTACGAGAGTTCTGTGAGAGAATTAGAAGGCATGTGGACAGGGAAGAACCAGGTGATGTTACTTAAATTTTAAAAAAATAATTGAGAAGATCCATGCCAGAAAGTTTGAAAAAAAGTTGAGTTGCTATGGAGAGTGCCTCCTTACATTGATGGATGACTGCTAAAAGGGAAATTGAGGGGAAAGCTGATGTGTAGAAATAAATTGCCTTTTTTTCTTGGTAGATTCTTACAGGGGTTTCTGTTGGAAGCCCATGGTTTCAATGTATTTGTAAATGCTGTGGAAAATGGGTAGAATAATGAAGAAAAAAAAAAAAAGTTTTTTAATGTATTAAGTATATTCAGGATGTTAGTCCTGAAGGGCTTGCTACGAAGGATTGCAAAAGGATGTTGCTGTTAGATGTTAGAATGTTAGATGGCATCCTGCAGTTTCATCAAGCTAAATGTGGCAGTGCAGGCTGAGAGGTAGTATGAAAAGGTCACCCTGACTTTATGTACATAGTGATGGACACTGAAATTAAATAATTTGGTAATTAATAAGATCTTTAAGCCAAAATGGAAATTCCTCATCAAAATAGCAATAGTTGAAATCCTGGAAATTATTAGGAAGTAGAGACTAATTATAATGCCAATATGTATCTATCCTGTGCCACATGCAGTGCTGATTGTACCTCACAAGACCATATTGGCAGAACTGTATGTACAGAGAAGGGCAGAAAGGACAGTTGAAAGAATGGAACAGGTCTGTATGATAAATTACTAAATATTCATACTCTCTTGAGTCTAAAATAGAGATAACTGGAAGATGATGAGATAAAGGTCTATGGTACTGGGGATACAAGAGAGGTAAATCACTGTTTGCAGAAGTTAGGTAAATCCTGTGTCTCAAATAAACACGGGTTCAAATCAAGAAAAGAATTTGTTCATACAGGTTTTGGTTAAAGATAGGCATGCTAAAGACTAACATGTATTGAATTTCCTGCGTGGGGGGAATTCAGGGATTTTATGAAAAAGATCAGTTCATGCTGGCTTAGGAATTTCTGAGTTGTGGGTTGCTGGTGGCTAAAATAATATTCAGAGAAAGTATCACTAAAAGGTCAAATGTGTATTGTTATCTGTGAACATCTTTTGAATCATCTGTTGAATGCTGTTTCAGCTAGTTTTTCTCTGAACTAGGAGCATGCATCAGTAAATAGCATATTTTTTACCATGCACTTGCTTAAAAATAAGAAAAGGTAAGGAGATGGGAAAAAAAAACACCAAATCAAATACACAAAAAACAGGAAAGAAAGAGAAGGTGAAAATAAACTATTACAAGAAGCTAAAAAAGTGTTAAGAGTAAAGCCAGTTTTAAAAGAGGGAAGCAGAAAGGGACAGAGAAAAGCAGTCCTTATAGCAACCATCACTTCTTGGTAGGGTCCAAGTGAGAGTGGCTGCTGCTTGGTGATTCTCAGCCTAGAGGCATGATCAAGACAGAGAGCTTGAAACAGTTGTCAAACATCCTGTTCTTCCTGGCACTTGGAATGGTCAAGCTGAGTAAGGCTCAGTGACGTTCATCAAGAACATCCTAAGACTTCGTGAGGCCTTGGTTAAGGAGGGTAAATAAAAAGGGAGTACATTTGCAATTTCAGGTCATTCTGGAAGAATAAGAAAAGGAATGCAGTACGTTTTGTATCAACATGGGATTATGCCAGGAAATGGGCATGAGTCCGTATTACATGAGCACACCTGAGCCTCTGTGTCTCAAGCCCTTCACTGAGGATTTTCCAATTTATGTTCCTGTTAAGTGATGGATGAGTTTACAATATAAGCTACCATACTGGGTTTTCCACCTTCCTGTGGTAGTGAGTCATGCTACTGAATGATTTGGTCTGACAGAAGGCTGAGTTGGAGGAGTGAAGCACAGTTGGGTAAGGATGTTTTTTGAGATGTGATTTCAAGGTGAGTTGCTTGGCTGCTATGCACAAAAAAAAAATGAAAAAAAGATACATGGAGAGGAATTACTGATTGTTTGGAGACGGCATGCAAGTTTGACCCTCTATGTTTCTGTTACATTTTTGTACAGTTACATTAGGATAAGAACTTAGAAATTAGCAAAATTTCTTCTTACAATTCAGACAGTAACATATTTACCGTCACAAAATCCAAACAAAAATCCACCCTTAAAACTACCTGTTACATTATAATCTTGAAGATTTTTAGTTCTTTTTGCCTAATAAGTGGTACATGGCCATTTGGCTTGCATCTTACTCTTATGTTGCAAGATCATTTACCCTGGGAATTGCTTTCATTGAGACAGATTAGGATTTGGTGGTGAATGTACCTTTGTGGACTCATTTTGTTCCTGAAGTGCCATTCAGATTCCAGCCTTCCATTTAAGGCTTTTCTGTTATTTATATGCAGAATTTAATCAAACATACATATTATATCAAAGGTTTATTGATTTTTTTCCAGCCATCTAATAATCAAAATGGCAGTGTGCATAGGGTGTGGCTGGATGGAACTGTTATACAGGGAAACAGGAAAACTACTCTTCCTCCCCCCCCTCGAATTTACGGCAAATTGATTTGGTGTTTTCTTTATCTTTAATGGTTGGGAAGATTAATGTTCACTTGTGGTTTCCAGTAGTGTTTGCAACGTGTTTGGAGCTGAGCATATTCAGTCATGTAAATACTTGAGATAAACAGTTAAGAGTCTTGTCCACAGCTTTCTAGAAGAAACGTATAGAAATTAAATTTTCATTGGCATTGCAATAAAACTGTGAAGTGTCTCGAGTTGAAAAAATCACTGGCACTTTTTACAATAACTTGAAATTATTATACTTTCATACTTTTCATAGAAACATAGAATTGTCTTGATGTCAGAGATCATCAAGTCCAACCCTTGATCCACTACCGCTGCGGTTACTAGACCATGGCACTGAGTGCCACATCCAGTCTCTTTTTAAATATCTCCAGGGAGATATTTAAATGGACGAGACGGAGAATCCACTACTTCCCTGGGCAGCCCATTCCAATGTCTGATCACCCTCTCTGTAAAGAAATTCTTTCTAATATCTAACCTAAACCTCCCCTGGCACAACTTAAGACCATGCCCAGACGATTTGATATGTAATTTCTCACAGAGGAAAATAAAACTATTCCCAAAATGTCATGTGGGAAGCCTGCATTTCATGTTCATTCTAACTTGATTATTTAACATCTGTTTTTTTCAAAAACTGAGACAACAGTTTGGAAATAAGTTTCTCTTACCAGTACAGTCATCCTCCTCCTGACTTGTCTCTGCTTCCCCCACCCCCATTAAATTCTGCAAAAAGTTAGTTTTTATGTTATTTTGGAGTCAGCAATTTTGTTTTCTTTAGCATCAGGCTTGAGGTTTCTTTCTGTCACTCGGTTAACTTTGTGTGTGATAATGCTATCTACCTTTAGAGAGGTAGATACCTGTTACCTCTCTCATGGTAAATACCATCACCTTTAGTAATGTGCCATAGTTCAAGAATGGACAGTACAAACCAAAGTTTGGTATAATTTTGTAACAGATTTTTATAGTTTTTTTAATCAGCTTATTCAAGTCAGTTTGTCTTACTGAAGGGTCTATTTCCCAAATGTTTTTTGTGTTGCAGTCACTTTGTTCAGGAGAGCCTTTGTGTAGAAGCAGTCTTGGGTGAATACATAGCTCTTTGCAGCAGTGCTCTTTACCAGGCAAATATCAGACTGTCTCTCCCTCTTAGATAGCTGGGAGGTTAATATTGGTTTTGTTTAGATCAACATATTCTTTTAGTTTCTGGTGCAAAATCAATTACTAAATGAATGGGAAAAGTAAATTGATGAACAAATGTATGTTAGTTTTTGAATGAGATTTTGATATATAGGTATATCATCAACTGGTGATAGACATTCAGTGTTTGGAGAGAAATTATTATTCTCTGAGCACATGTTTAAAAAAGGGACACTGAACTGTGGTGCTCACTTGCAACTGCAAGTTTTGTGCTTAACTGGTTTCTCACTTAAGAAATAATACAAATACTTTCACTATGCAAGTCCATCCAATTGTGTATTTATGAAAATAGCTAGAGAAAACAGTTTTTGATGGTGGCCAGATAGCTATCAAGTGATCAGATGGTTAAATAAATATTGATCATTTTTTGTCTTTTTGAGCAAATGTTTCATATGAGTTGATGTTAATCCAGAAAAGCAGGTAAAAGGGTAGTGAGTGAAATTAGACTGATTTTCTTCATAATTCATAGAATCACAGGGTAGCTCAGCTGTAAAGCGTGTCCTTTGAAGTTTTCATTGTGTGTCTGCTCCTTTGCTTTTTTCTTCTAGATTGTATTGCAAATGTGACTAACCTGCTTCAAAACTTCAGAAACTTGACGTCCTTTTGTCTGCCACTTGAAGATTACAGTCTTTTAATTTACAGCCCTCTTAAATGAAATGTATTACTACTGTGGAAAAAATGCAGCTGCCTGATTTATTCAAGCTTCGTTTGAATAAATCCTTTAAAACTGAGAGCTGTATTTTACATTAGCTATCTGTATTTTATACAGTTACTTAAAAGAGTGAGTGTGTGTCAGTGTGGTATCTGGGCACAAGACTTAGCAAATTGGTGATAGCAGTTCATGAATGAGTCAGTTCCCTCTGAGGCATGCCAGAACTGTCCTCTCAGCTGAGGAAAGCCACAATGGTCTGCAGCTATATCCACCAGCCTGGCTGTTACTCTCTCCCTGCTCATCTCATCTGGTGAACTCCTTCAGCCCTATCTTTCCCAGCTGGTCTCCACTACTCAGATTGTATTGATATCTGCCATCCCCTTAGTAAATCCATTTGCAGACTGAAGAGTCATAGCTACCTTTGCTCTTTGCTTAAAAGCTTCTCTGTAATTTTCTTTATCACTAATAATTCCATGCAAGTCTTGGAGATGAGAGGGGAGAGCAGAAAGTTCAGAAGTACTGAGAGATCAGGTGTGTACTGCAGGTTAGTACAGTTGCCTAAATAATGTTACGGTTCTACAAGTCCATTTGTTACATTTACTACTGAGGTTTTTCTGGTTTACTGCTGAGCTGATGTCTTCAAAGAAATGCCTCATGTATCAGCAGATCCCTTTCCTGAATGTCGGTAGTCAGCTTCAGCACCAGTGTCCACTTCTTCATGTGCTCATGCTTAATTTGCCTGGCTTTTTATTACTTCTTAGTGTAGTACTCGGAAGTGGGACTCTATTGGGACTTCCCTCTACAACATTTAAAGTGACTGTTTATTGTTTGCTGTCTGTCTTTAAGGAGTAATTGGTCAGATTATTTGTCATGCAAGGGCATGTTCAGGAGAGCTTCCTTTCTTTGGAGTCTTTTGTGAGAGATCTTTCATAATTGTCTTTTGGTGGTCCAGGTGGACTATATCAGTGCATTCATGAAGTCTTTCAGAGAAGGGCAATAGACTGAGATGTGGCTTGTCCTTACAACAGATTCATAGAATTGTATGCCCATTAATTATTTCCTTAGGAATAATTGATACAAATTTTTCTGGTACAAATATTGAACCTAATTTGTCTATTGTTTCCTGATTCTCCGCTTGAACCCTTTTCAGAAATTCATGTTGCTTTCCTGTCTCTTAGAGCTACAAGACTAACTTTTTAAAGTGAGAATTCATGAATCATAGCTGCTGGATCTTTCATTCTTGAGTTCTGGTCTATCACGTCATTATTTTTCACATTGTGAGCTTGTTCGTTGCCTTCTTATGAACACAATTAAGGAGGATTCTGGTACAGGAAGTCTCCAGTTTTCCCTCAGTGTAGATCTAAAAAGCGGAGAAGGTTCTTTGTTTTCTCTAGGGCTTTATCTCTTATGAATCATTCTTTATGTGCTGATTGTCCTGGAGGAGCACTTCCTTCTCTGTTTTGAAAAGGGCTTATTTTTATGCTTTTTTCATGTTTGTTTCTTAAACTTGATTGCTTTATTTTTGATGTGTATGTTACCAGCTAGAGTTTATGTTCACTTCTTCCCTACCCACCCCCTTCCTTCCTATCCTCCTTAGATACCACTTCTGATTTTCTGAAATGTATCACTTCTGATTTTCTGAAATGTGTAATTTTGATTCAGATGGTTTACCTGACTTTAGTATTGAGCCAGGTTACCATTTTTTTCCTAGATTTTTTAAAGGCTTTTTAACTGTGAGGGCAAGCATTTATCTTCTTCCAACAAGCCTGCATGCCTTTAAAAAAAGCATAGTTGGGAAATAATTAAAGCAAACTGTTTTGGCTAAGCATTTGTACATACAGGACATACAGAAAAAAGAGCCAGAATATAAGCACAGATTTTGAAAACAATGTATTTATAGCTTTTTTAATACTTTATAATCCTGAATATATTGCCGTTATTTTTCTTTAAATTTGAAGAATACCTCATTACTTTAAAGGCCCACTGTGTTAAAAGTCATCTATGCTTGATGAAAAATCAAAGGTTTTTTTCATTACTAGATAGACAACCAAATCTTGCTTCTCGACAGCCTAGGAATAGAGCAAATGTGGTTTGATGAATGGACTGCTTGATAGATAAGGAGTTGGCTGGCTGGCAGCATCCAAAGAGTTGCAGTAAATGACTTCTGTCTAAATGTAGATCAGTAACAAATGCTGATCCCTCAGGTCCATATTAGAACCAGTATTATTTAATACCTTCAGTAATGGCCAAATTGAGTGTTCTCTCAAATTTGTAGATGACACCAGGCTGAGTTGTTCAGCTGATGAACTTGAGTGAAGGTTTGCCATCTGGAGGGACCCTGACAGGCTTGGGGAGAGGTTCCATGTGAACCACATCAAGTTCAACAGGGCAAAGTGCAAGTTCCTCCTTCATCTTGGTCTGGGCAATCAACAGCATCAGTAGAGGCTGGGCATTGAATGGATTGAAAACAGCCCTGCAGAGAAGGACTTGGGGATATTGGTAGATGCAAAATTGGACATGAGCTGGCAGTATGCATTCACAGCTCAGAAAATCAACCATATCTCCAAAAAAAGAAGTGTGACCAGCAGATTGAGGGAGGTGATTCTCCCTCTATTCCACTCTGGTGAGACCCTACCTGGAGTAATTCATCCAGTTCTGTGGTTCCCCAGCACAAGGAGGAGATGAACATGTTGAAACAGGTCCAAAGGAGGGCTGTGAAGATGGTCAGAGGGTTGGAGCACCTCTTCCATGAAGAAGGGTTGAGAAAGTTGCACTTAACTCAGCCTTGAGAAGAGAAGGCTTCAATAAGATCTTATTTCGAGGCATTTCAATGCTTAAAGGGAGCTTATAAGAAAGATGGTGAGAGACTTTATACCCAGGGGCTGTAGTGATATAGGGTCAATGCTGTTAAACTGAAAAGGGGATAGGTTGAGATAGTTATAAGGAAAAATAATTTATGTTAGGAGTGGAGAGGCACTGGAACAGGTTGTGCAGAGAATCTGTGGATGCTGTGCCCATGGAAGTGTTCAAGGTCAGGTTGGATGGTGCTTTGAGCAACCTGATAGTGAAAGGTGTACCTGCCCATGACAGGGTAAGTTGGAACTAGATCATATTTAGAGATCACTTATTTTATGATTCTAAGGATTCTAAGCTTAAAGGTTGACTGTTAATAAACATGAAGTGTGATTTTGCTGAAGGTAGAGCTAAAAATGTATGTGTTATCAGTAGGTGTTCTAGAAGAGGTGTATGCATGTTAGAATAGCTTTATTCAGAGAAGTGGAGAGTGTTCCACCCTCTTTCATTTGGACTGAGCTATGCTGGGGATGTCAGTGTCTTGTGTGGTTAAATTCTGGTTAGTACTACGAGATTGACTTTAAAAATTTAAGAAATATCACATTTCTTAATTTCATAAGCAAAACTTGAAAAATAATTTCTTCAATAGTAAATGTTGGGTTAGGTGTTGTGAAATTGCACGCAGATATTTCACTCACTTTGTCCATTGCATAAAGCTGCTACTTTGGTCATCAAACATCACTGACTGACCTAAATCAGCAGTTTTCCAATGAAAATAAAATGTATTTATAGGAAAATAAAAGCTTCTAATTAAGAAAAATAATTCAGACGAGTGCTATTTTTTTCCCCTGCACTTCTTTCACATACTAAATTTGTGTTTTGTGTTTTCCTTCAAGTGGCTGTTAAAATGTGGGACAGGTGTATCCGTTGTCCAGAAAGCCAATTTCTGCAGAAATATGTTCTTAATTTTGCTCTTTCTTTCGGTTAATTTTTTTCTAGCTTAAATTATCTGTCATTACTGTTGAGTTTGGTTCTCTGATATCTGGAGTAAAGTAAGTAAAATAACGGGATGTTATTAACAAGCCATGTTAATCCTGTTGGTTTTTGTCGTCTTCTGGATGTGTGGTACTAAGGTACCTGGCAGTACATAGCTGATGCCTCAGAATCAGTTGAGTGTGACTCTTCCGTGTTTCTCAACAGTGTTGTAGCTTTCTTGATGTCTCATCCCCTTCTGTGATAATTTCAAAGTTGTTGGGCTGGTCAGGTGTGGTCCCAGAATTATTTACATGAGTCAGCAGTTCTGCCTCCGTATAGCTATGTATGTAATGGATGAAGAATCTGCTGTTCCTATCTCTTCCGGGACTGTTTTGAGGTTGGGAAGGCAGCTTCCTGAATCTTGGCTTATTTCATATTTGCTCAAGTATCTGTGAATTGCTTTTGTTAGTATTTTGGGCTTTGACAGTGATGACCAGTAATACCCAAATTGACTCTGCTAAGGCACTACCCGAATGCAACCAAAATGTTTTTTGGCACTGTGGTGGCTGCAGAAGTAGTTTAACTATAGTTGCATATCATCTAGCCAAGCCAGTAGCCGGGATGAGTGACCCACAGATTGGTAAATCACCTGTGAGTAAGTGGAAGTTACTTGACTGGAGACTCTTGATTGTTTGCCTCTTTTCTGCCTTTTCCCCCATGGTGGTGAAGAACATTTATGGCTTTGAATCCTAGAAGCATTTTGTGTTTTGTTGTATTAGAAGCATACAAGTAGTTCAGAATGTTTTTCAAGAGCAATTAGCATTAGTGAGAAGGAGTAACAGTTGTTTTAAAACTGGATGTCTAGCTGCAAACTGATTATGATTTCACTGTTTTAATGGAAATCTTCTCAAGCTGAAGAGACAGATATTTACACTTAGGCAGATTTTTTTAATCTTGTTTTTTGACAGCTATACAAATAATTAGATAAAACTTCTTGACAGGAAAGGATAGAAACCAGGCATCTCACATGTGTAGGGAGAAGCAATCGTATGTTGGAAACTCAAAGATAACTGAAAAATACTTGTTAGCTTCAGAGTGATAAATTATTATAAGCAACTTGGGGAGCATGGCTTATAGTAAAGATTGCCTCATCCATACCACTGTGTGATCCTGTTTACTGCTACATTTTACTTAGTTAAATGTAAACAATTCTGAATTACATGTTCTGAGTGAGAAGTTAACCACAAGTTGACTGAATCTTAGGAAGTTAAAGATTGTTAGTATCTGTATGGTTATTAATCTGAGTCAATGTGTTGGATCACTCAGGGTGTGTAGTAGGAGAGGAGTCTTCTGGTTTGTTGCTGTTTCAATGACTTCATTAATGGAAAACCTCCAATTCTTTCTGTCATTAGCAAGGAAAGAAAAGTTTGTCTATGGATGTCCATTTCCATTATCAGGGATGTATTTTTGAGCTAACATGCTTCTATGTTGTAAAAAAAAATATCATGTTAGTCAAGAACAACCTTAAAAGTGGTTTGGCACTTTGTGTCTGGTCTTTCTTTGAATGAAAGTAACAAATACTGAACAGTCCTTTGTTACCACCTAAGGCTGAGGGAAAAAAAGCAGCATTATGTTAAAATCGATATAATGTGAATAATCAGAGGCTTTCACAGGAAGTAAATAGCATGGGACTTGGAGTCCTGACTCAGTGTGAAGGAAGGAATTATTTCAAATTACCACCTATCAGTCATAGTTATGAAGTTAGTTCATGTACAAGTCTAACTATGTAGCAAATTTCTGATGAATATCTGTCATACTGGATTGCTTCCTCTAGGAGATGTATCTGCTAGTAAAAAGAGCAGAATTATTACTGCATCCTGGGGAGAAAACTGTTGCAAAACTCTATTTGTGTACTGGGGCTGTTTTGATGGTTAGATTCTAAAGAATTTACAAAGCTGTGTTTAAAATTAAGAACCCAGCTGAGTTTTTGGTTAAGCATATGTAATAGTTTTGATATATTAACATAGTGAATGAAGGAAGTCTATACTTTTTCCAAATCCACCATTTTAAGAGGCAAAACTGCTACATGCTCATTCTTGCTTCAGCAGCTATATGATGATGAATATAGTAGGAATTTGGTTAAGCTTCTTTTACCCTTCCATAAAGGTAGTCAAGGATATTATTTTTTTGCCATAGTATAAAAACTTTATGAGAGCTACTGTATTTGCATATCATATGCATTTCTTTTGCACCTTCACCTGCAGGTGTCTACTGTATTTAGTTATGTAAAACTAGGTGTATAGGGACAATTGCAAAGGAAAACCTGTTACCATCTAAGCAGTTTGTATTGTACGTTACATTTTATTGGGCCTTTTTGTGTTTTTTTAGTGGGGATGCCTTTTCTGATGTATATAGTTAAAATCCCATGAAAATTAAAATTGGTGTTTTATTGTGGAAAATAATATATTTTTATACTGCTTATAACTGCAGGATATACTTACGATAGCTTTTTTTAATTGTTTTTTTCCAGTTGTACTCGCTAAATGATTATAAGCCACCCATTTCTAAAGCTAAAATGACACAGATCACCAAGGCAGCAATCAAGGCTATAAAGGTAAGAAAGTGGCTAACTTCATTTGACTTCCTTTCCATTTCTCATCTGTGTCAAAAGAACAGCTTCAAGAACTCGCTTCAAAACTTCCCAGTTCCCTTGTAGTGTGTGCAGTTTCCACGTTATGATCAAATGTGATAGTGATGGGATTTTCAGAAGAGCAGAAGGCTTAATTTATTGTGTGACTTTCATTTGCTGGTTGTCATATGTGAGAAAGGGTTATATCAACTTGACTCTCTTCAGAACTGAAAGACAGGGGTTTTTTTCCTCATTTTAAAAAGGAAAGATTGACGTTGCATGAGAACAGATGAATAAAACTACAATTCCTCATCTCTCCCTTCCTCCTCTCCTCCAAAAAAGTATTTAAGATATGAGTGCCTTTGGATCAATACAATTGTTTGTATCTAACTTAATTTCAGTAAATTCCTAGCATACCTTTTCATGGGGGTTTTTCATATATTTTACTTTTTATGTGGCTTAAATACAAATTATTCTTAAGTTTTAGCATTGGTAGGCTAATTAAAGACCTTTCTTGCCACCAAGTAAACCTCATTACCAAACAACAATGAAGCAGCAGAAATCAGCTCTGAAAAATGGTGAAGGAAATAAGTATGCCAGTAGTGCTAAGCATTAAAACAAATGGAACCTCATTGAAAGCTGAAAAAGATGATAGGGTAAAACCAAAAAAAGACAGGAACTTACGCTGTTCGCATCTGTGTTCCTCTGAGAATGCAGTTATGTTTTCAGATAATAAAATAGATATTGGTGTTTTGTGCAATTTGGAGAGAGAGACGTTTGATCAAAGAAGAGTGAAACTCACTGGATTTCTTAAATAAAAGAACTCTGTAATTTTTAGTCTGTGTGTTGCAGAATAATGAAAATACTAGAAACTCATTGAATGTAAGCAATGAGTAACCGATAGTAAATATTTCAAAATTAAACAAAATTAAACAAATGATACCAAAATGTTTTGTCACATATTTAAGATGGAAATCTTCCTTTTACTCTTAACAATAAATAACATTTAATTGTATAGAGCAGTTGTTGAGGTGATAGAGCAATTTTGATGATGTGAGATTAACATGAACAGAACAAAACAAAAAACAGAGAACAAAAACCTAGGCCAATTTTAAAGCAAAAGTATAGATGTTATAAGGTTTTTCTGTACTCCTGTTTTTATGTTATTAAAATGAATACTTGTAAAAGAAAGGCAACACAGATAAGTTCTCTGCTTGGTAACACTGGGCTACCATCTTCAGTCGTGTACAGTGAAATAATCACATGCTTTTTAAGGAACAATTATATTAATCTCTTGATTGTCACTAAATAAATACATCATTAAAAATCCAGTATAAAAAACCTTCAGACGGTGGTAAAAAGTGAGATTAGCTTTCTTATATGTTGTTAAATGTTCTAAGGAAAACAGTATGCTCAGCTGTGTATGTTGGATTGCTGCTTAATCAACCAAAGTTTCTGATTCTGTTTTAATTACCTATATTGCATAACTTGACCAAGTATATGCATTTTCAGATTTTCTTCTCTTTTGAAATATTTTATTTTTCAGTTCTACAAGCATGTTGTACAGAGTGTTGAGAAGTTCATTCAAAAGGTAAGTCAGTCATGGCTAATTTAGGTTAGCACTGAGAGAAATGTCCTCATTGTGGCTTACTGAGTATTGTAGACCATCAGGTTTTAGGTACAAAGATGGATTAATGCTTAAATTTCATGTTTGTGTATTTCACTTTTCAGTCAGATTGACTTTGTGCTAGTAACCAGTAGCTGATCATTATCCATTATGCAGAAAGGCAAATACCCTCATTTTGTAGTTAGGTTGCACTTTTATCTGAATGACTGTGTATACTGTCTTAGGACTACTTCTGTATGTATTAATTTGGTGGTAGAAGAGGCTGTTAGCCTAGCCTCTGTGAACAGCTGACAGCAAAAGATTTGACAGTGATTTGGTAAGTGACAGTTGGCTTGGCTTTTTTGCCAGGTTTTCCACTAGATTTTAAACCTAAAGGGAAGGTGACCATTCAGCCTCATCCTTTGTGTAGTAGATGTAGAATTTTATTTGGTGGGTCTTGCTAGTAATTTAAACCATAAAATATTTTTGTGACTAACTGGAATTCATTTTGGGAAGATGATTCTGAATAACAAAGAATTTCAATGCATTTTGTTTTCTTGCAACAGTTAATCATTCTTGGGTAAAACTGCATTTTGCCTCCAGCTGGCAATGCATGCATTCCAATTTTTGAGTCTTTCCTCCTTGACAGCATACTTCCTGATTGTTCCATTGATCATTTTGGTACTGATTTTCTTCTCCATTTATAAATTTGAATAGATTATGAACAAATTGTCTTTTTCTGTTTTGACTAGAAAGCTAGAGCAGTTAGTCTGTGAATGTTGCAATGTTGAGTGCAGTTTTTCTTCTGTTACCTGTTTTACCAAACTGTCTAGATTACTGTGTCAGTAACCTGTCTTCCTCATTACCTTTTATTCCTTGGTGCCCAGTGTATGCTTTAGTGCCTTTTTGGCAGTGGTTGGGCTGTGTAAACAGAGCTCTGATTCAGCTTGGTATTTTCAGCTGTCTCAGAACAGTTAATGAATGACATATTTAGGTACTAGAACATCAGTCCTATGTGGAAAAGGTGTCGTATGTTTTGTGGCAGTAGTGAACACTAGTAGTATACTTCACTGTTGCTGCTAGTGTTTTGTCATGTAGTTGTTTTCTGGGGCGTTGCCTCTAACTTTTTCTGCCTCTAAGAAAAGGGATGAAATCCTCTGATCCGTGTTGAACACTACAAGTGGACATAGGAGAATGAGAGCATGTATATATTATATATATTATATGTATATATATTACCCATCTCTGATCGGTAGCACTTTGAAATTTCATGTCCTAAAATTAATCTGGAACAAGTTCCAAATTCTGCTCTTTAGTTGGAGTGGCCGGGATTGGCAAGTCTGTATTCAGAGGTCTGAGAAAAGATTTATCTCCTGAATTCAAGAGAGGGAGTTTGTCAGGAATTAGACCAGTTGTGTGTGACCCCCTCCACAAGCTACTAAGAGTTTGGATTATCATCACCCATTTGTGTTCATCATCACACACTTGTGTTCAGTGCCCAGTACTACTTGATGGGAGTGCTCTGCACTGTTCATTGCTCCTTAGAAAAGGCAGCTGTATGTTGGTACTGATAACCTTGTTGGTTACTGATCACTCTGGATTAGATGTTCCCTTTGGTGGCCTTGATGTGTTTTTTTAAGTATTTCATGAACAGTTTAGAGAAATGTGCAAAGTGAATAACATCAACCGGTAAATTCTTATTTTAATAGAATTTGAGATATGCAGATGCTAGTCATTTGGTGGTATTTATGGAATTAATTTGTACGTTTGGAATATAATTGGATTATCTTTCTGGAATCAGTCACTTCAAGTTAAAACTCAATGCTACTGAATTTTCCTTAAAATCTGCCACAGACTTGTCAAGAGTGATGTCAGTGTCATCTCAGTTAGTTTACTGTTGATTCTTTACTACTAAAACTTTTTCTTTCTTCTGTGTTTTTATTGATTTGGATACAATGAAAAGTTGTATACCTGTCAGCTCTGTATGCAGAATACTCTCTTGTGGTAATAATTCAGCTAAGACCTCAGTAAATACAATACATTGAAGTGATTCTCTGAAAACAATGTATTATATCCAATTAGATTTGAATATATTAAGTCTGACAGTGCATATTTAGTCTTAAAAGGATGCCACACACATTCTTAAAAGTAAAGAATGTCATGCTTAAATATACTGAATCATATTCAGAGCTTAAATAAAAGCTGTATCAAAGTTAAAAATGTTAGCAAATCAGTGCTTTTTAAAACAGGGAACTTAGAGTATGTTTATAGACTACCTGGATGGGAATGGATGTACTTTCCCACGTTTTCCTCAGTACCTTGTGTGTGTGTGTGTTCAACCAATATTCCTGAAATGAATCCATGTCATAGTATCTTGTAGTGATGACTTCATTCATTCTGTCTTAAAGCTGGTTACGGTAGTCTGGTACAGTTACTTTGCAATTAAAAAGACAAAAATTGTAGCTTTAGTTGTTAAATAAGTGGAAGTAACTAAGTAACTAGTATTGTACTTAGCAGATGTTTAAATATACCATGCTGTTTATAGATTATGCAAGTTTTCCAGAGTTCTAAAATAAGTATCATTGCTATATTGTCCACCAAACAGATCTCCAAATATAAAATGTTTTTATTCTTGCAGGGGGAGAATATACCACATACTAATTACAACAGTGTAACATAAAGCAAACAAATGTTACCTTTCATGTTGACTTTGATCAAAAAGAAGGACAAAAATATTTTAAATTATATTTACATCTAGTCACAATGTACTATTAAGAGTCTGGTCATGCATCATGTTGCTCTCTTAAAATAGATGTGTACTTTTTAAAAGGATATGTGGTGAATGTTCTGATTTTTAATAGCTGTATTCCAGGGGTTTTTTTAGTGGTAGGAAATCAATTTCAAATGATTTACATACTTGAAGAATGCATATAGATGTGGTAATTTGAACATTAAAGGTTCAGTATTTTGAGAGAGTTTAATTTTCAGGACAATTTATTAAGTAAAGAACATTTTAGTAATAAATTGACCCATATGAATATTAGATAGGACCATTCATATTTGCTCTACCATTAGTATTTTTTGTTATTTTTCACATATACAAATTTTAAATTATCATTCTTTGTAGTGCAAACCAGAATACAAAGTACCTGGTCTGTATGTCATTGACTCCATTGTGAGACAGTCCCGACATCAGTTTGGACAAGAAAAGGATGTATTTGCTCCAAGATTCAGTAATAACATCATCAGCACTTTCCAGAACTTGTACCGTTGTCCTGGAGATGACAAGGTAAACCACTTACATATTTTTGTAATGAAAACAATCATTAGTGTGTTATCTGTAAAGAATAAAGATTTTAGTATTCACTAATCTTTCTGCTTGATAGAGTAGACCTAATTATAGACTTGCACATTTACCTGTGTTTCTTTAATTTTGCTTGTCTGATGTAGGGATGGGGGAAAACACATCCAGTTAGACTGTTTAGATTTTTGGAACAAGTTTTCAGGAGGACTCAATGGATTTGAGTTAATGTATTAGTGGGAAAAAAATAAGCAGACACATGGTAGAGAATAGTATTCAGTCTTTTATTGGCATCTTCCACTCTTCTGTGAGAAAATGAGCAACCAGATTTTGTATATTGTCAAGGCATAAATAAATTACTTAGGAGTATTATCTTCAGTACAAGCTAATGTGTTTTGAACCAAAAGAGCAATAGAGAAACAGCAAAAGTTATCTTTCGTTTTATACTGAATCTACCAACAGCTGAGTAAGGCCTAACTTGAATAGCTTGACCCAATAGTTCAGCTCTTCCCTTGGACCACAGTAGTCAAGCTCACTACCTCATTACCTTTATAGTAAGTGGAAATAGCAGAGAGTGCAGGCAATTAAACTTCCTTCATGTTTGTCACTGATTTTACAGTAGCTGGTTTCTTCTTACGGCATTGAAAAATTACAAAAGGATGAGAAATGCAGAGGGCTTTATCTCCATGTAAATGTGTATGATAGAGTTATTAAGTGAAGTAGTAAGCAAGGCAGGACACTGCAGGAAGAGAAAGAGAGATTAGATTATTCTTCTGAGTAGTTGTATGCATTCCTACTGCTCTATTTTCCAGCCAAAGATCAGAAAACCCAGACATCCATGGGAGGTGATTAAGGCCAGTTCAGCCATTGCATGTGTTCTGTAGTTGTCTTAGGATTCCTGCCAACTTACAGAAGTTTAGACTCTGCAGGAAAATAAGTTGGGATCTGCAAATTTTGAGTGATTGGAAAAAACCTGCTATGGATGTCTCTGCATCTGAATTTTGGGGTGCTATCGGTCAGGTTATTTAAGTTAAATTACAATTTTCCAGCCTGGTTTTAGGCTATTTGCTTGATAATCTTTTTGTTGCTTCTATTCCATACAACGTTTTATGTATGTATAGGCATGATTGTTAACTTGCATATTTCTTTGCTTAGTTGTATGCCTTAAGCAGTATTAGTTTGTTTTATATAATTATTTAGCTTACAACTCTGGGAAATACACTAGCACAGAAATAGCCTTATTTGTTGAAGAAGAGCTGGCACAAGGGTGGGCAATCTGACTTTAAAAAAAAAGAAGTTAGAGTAAATATCTTGTAGGGTAACAAGTAATACCACTTAGTCTGGGATATTTCAATGCATAATAACTAATGTATCACATTGGAGGTGTTTGATGTGAAGAGGGATAGTAAAACAGTCTGTTTATGGTCTGTAGAGCTCCTATCAGTTAGGGAAAACATATTTCACAGCCTGAAGTCTTGCTGCTATGTTGCATCTGGATTCAGTATTATAGGAAAGTTTTTTTGCTGTGAAAGTAATTACCATGTATCTGACCCAAAAAAAATTGTGCTGTCAAAGGTACTAAGATATCGTACCTGTTTTCTAGCATTTTGATTTTTAGTCTGATTAAAAGCGTAACAGAGAAGCACAAGTTATCTTTATATGAACACATGTGGGGGGTTGTTTTGTTTTTAAATCAAGCAAAAGTACAGTCACATTTCATTTAAAGTCACAAAAAAAACCCTGCTGATTCCTTTGTCTGCCTCAGTTGTAGAAAGTGCAAGGGGCAGGCACAGAACAAGTTTTATATTCCTGTTTTAGATAGAAGCAGGAAGTCAGAGCTTCTGATGGATTTGTTAAGGACTGCCTTATAAAACAAACTTTCAAAGAAGGAAGGCTGGCATGCTGTAATGCTGAATGGAAGCCTTCAGGGATTTCTTTAAAGGAACTCTAAATTAGGTGAAGATTCAGCACTTCTCTCTAAAAAGATTAGGTGTCCTGATAGAGCTCTGGACAAGCAGATATTTTTTTTCCTTTGTTGTAAACACAGTGGTTAAGTATTCTATGTTCATGTTTTATATAATTTGAATAATAAACCATCTCCGTGACAGCAAACACAAGGTCCTATGAAGAACTTCATGTTCTTTATAATACAATTAACTGCCCACCTTTCCATGTTCCAGTTAAACTGTTAAATTCATCATTACATCAAAAGAGCATGCAAATTATCGAGCTACTTTCCTAATAAAAGTAGTTAGCAGTCTTATTAATATATGCCAAATTTTCAGTGGACATAAATAATTTTGGATTATAGGTAGATCAGAATTGCATTCGTATATGTTGACTACAAAAGTTTAGGACACTAATAATTCCTTGTTTTAATGAGTAATGTTTTAAAATGCTTCCTTACAATAATTTTCCTTCCATCCTGTCTTCCAAGAGTAAAGGTACAAAAGAACCAGATAATATTTTAATGTACTTTGCTTTCTGTTGAGAGAAGACTGTTGCTGTGTGAATAAGAGTGTTTACTGTTGCCTAGGGTCAGCCTTAGGTTCGTTTCTTGCACATCTGTGGTGTGAGCCAGTATAATTGTTCTTGTATTTCTTACTGTTTGTAAACCTAAATGTGCTTCAGTCAAGACAGACAGACATTGCTAGTTAAGAAATCCAAATTGATAATAACAAGAAAGGTAAGCATGACTTGGGTCTTCTGTATCGTTTCTTCATTTTAGAGTAAAATTGTTAGAGTGCTAAATTTATGGCAGAAGAATAATGTGTTCAAGAGTGAAATTATCCAACCTCTCTTGGATATGGCAGCAGGAATTCCTCCTCCAGTTGTGACCCCTGTCCTGCCCAGCACTACAGCTGCTATGAGCAACAATACACCAGGTAAACAAAAACAGGTTAAAATCATACCTTAGAATCAAAACACTTTGGTCAGTTTTGTTATGTTGGCTGTTAACATGCTGAAAGGCAGATCAAGTGAATGCTAGAAACAAATACATTGTAGCCAGCATCTGTATCAGGGAAACAGCAAAAACAAGAGGCAGCCTGTTATTTTTACTTCCTAGCCATATACTATAAATTTATTCAGATTGAGTAACTGCAATAAGACTTACTTTTGCACTTGAAAGTCAAAACAGGAGATCATTGAAAGAGTTAAAAACTCAACGCACCACTTAACTGCTATCCTTGTTAATTAATGATGCCACACATTGAGAGAAATGAAGGAGAATACATTGATGTAATTTTTGCTGTTGGTACGATGGAGGTTGCTGAGTGGTGTCAGACAGTGGTCTTGCTTTGCTGGGCCAACAGCCAGTGATTCCAGGAGGAAAAAACACACTTTGACAATACAAGCTGCAGCCAGTGACATACCTCCCTCTCCTTCAGAGCTGAATTACGTGAGCCAGAAATCGTTCTGGAGATCCATTTGGACAAAACACTGTTCATGGAGCATGTTCCAAGCTACCAAAAGCTTCACATTGTTGTACATGCAGACTTGACAGTTTTGTGCTCTAAGCACTTATGCAGGTAGATGGTGGGTAACTGGCTTTTCAACTTCTTTTGCTTTGTGGAGTTTTTTTTCATTCAAAGTTGGGAAATTTTACATATAGAAATTATTTTTGGTACATATTTATCATCCACCTTTTGCTGCTCCCATAACAAAAAGCAGTCAGGTGAACAAATCCGTCTTATTTTTGACAGATGTCGATACGTATGTAAAAGTTCTGGCTCTTGGATTGGATTTACTACATCTTGTATCTGATTTTTTTTTTTTTTTTTCTTCAGAAAATTGGTTACTTTAAATTGTTGAAATCATATCTTTACTATAATGCTTTTTTAAACTTGGATGGAAATTGTCTTTTAAAACAGTAAAGAAATTTACATGTGACATTCATCAGCCTGTCTCTGCTTCTGAGCTAAAAGCATGAGTATTTGCAGGGATAGAGGATTTTTCTGGATTATGGCATAAAGCTCATTATCAGATTGCTGATTTAGTCTCAGTGTTCCTCTGGAGAAAAAATGGTAAGACAAGCAATCTTCATAAATCCAGGTGCTGCAGGTTGAAATTTTTAGATAGAATCTGTGAGGCTCCCCCTGGAGATAAAGTGCAAGTCCAATAAGTTGTGGACTAGCAAGTGTTTCTCTGTAGATTGCCAACAGTTATCATTTAATATACATTTTTTCAATTAAATGGTTTCTATTACTGTGTGAAACCTATTTATTGTGTGTTCATCAGTGGTTTTGTTAGTAGTCCCCATAGGTCAGTAGCAGAAAGAGCTGTGAAGTACTGTTATACAAAGTAATTATGCTTTTCTAACAGTTGTTTTAAGCCTTCATGTTAAAATATTTTGATATATCAGATTTTCTCTTTTTTAGGAACACCTGTGACTCCCGTTACTCCAGCCAATGTGGTACAGAGTTTACCTGATCCTTGGGTGTCTCAGATTGCTAACACAGATACCCTTGCTGCTGTTGCACAGATTTTACAGAGTCCTCAAGGCCAACAGGTAAATGTTTTGTAGACAGTTACAATGTACACTGTTTGATACTTTGTGTCTTTAAGGTACACTTAATACTGCTTCCATGCATATCTCTTAGTTTTGTGTCCCACTATCCATGTTGACTATCCTACGAGGTTTTTCATCCCATTTAAGTTCTAGGTAGACTAAAACTTCCTGTTACCTTGGTTGTTCCCATAAGCATCACAGAATGTGACTTCAGATGGGATGGTCTGTAATAGATACTTTTCTATAAAATATTGCAGATGACTGTATCAAGAGCTACATTAAGATTTCATGGAGATAGGTATAAAATAAAATGCCAGTTTAAGCCTGTTTCACTGCTGTATGCCCAAAGAAGCTAAACATTGTACAGAATTACATAATGGCAGTATACTTGTTCTGGAAGTGCATTGTGTGTTGATTCTTTTATCTTTCCATCAGCTAAATATAGTTTTTATTTTGCAACGTTCAAAAATATGGTCTTAGATGTGACTGTACCTCAAGTTTCTAAATGTTTGTGGAGTTTCTAAACTCCAAAAAAATGGTTTGATGTGCAGCATACATTGAACTACTGCCACAGAAGCTGAGCACACACAGCTGGCTTTCTGTTAAAATGCAAACCATTTTTCAGTTTATGGTAGAACTCTGGTACTAGCATAACTTTGGCATTATGATATTTATTTGGACTGAGGAATTGGATGCTTTACCTTGTGGGGTACCAAACAAAAATCCCCATGCATATGAATGAGAAGTAGTAACCAGTGGACAGGTAGCAAGCACTGATGTTGACAATGAAAACAACTTTGTGGTGTTGTTTTACCATGTTCATCTGAGCAGTCATCTGTAATTGTTCGTAAGTCAAGCAGAAGGAGTATTTTCATCTGCTTACACTGAAAGAAATGGAAAAACAGAGCAACATGAATTTATAGGATACTTTGTGAAATGTGGAAGAAACATAGTGGAATAGATCTTAAGGAAGGGATGTGAAGTGAGAACTGGAAATACATGGAAAGTAATGTGATTTTAAAGATTATTACCTATAGAGTATTCTGGAAAAAAAAAAAGGATGAAGAAAAAGTTTATGAACATGAGAAGGGATTAGAGTTTTAAAGACAGCAGATGACAAAGAAATAGCAAATGAATGTTTAGCTCATAATGGTAAAATGAGGAAGAGAATGGATTTTGAGGGGGGAAAAGATGGTCTTAAGCAGAATTGTGGAGACAATACTATGTATGTGCAGATCTCTAGGATTGGTAGATGAATTTGCAACATTTGATTGCATCCTGTCTGTCTCTTCTTCCTTTTCTCCAAGCCACTACCATCCCCCTGCCTATCTCCAAAGTCCTTGATTTCATTTTAAGACTGTGTTTTATGGGTGAGAATGGATGCAGGTAAATGGAGACACTAGATATAGGACAGGGTGGGATAAGAAAAATGTGACCACTAAGAATGTGAAAACAGCTTGAATGGTGACCGTGCAGGATTTTCCCTCTCCAGGGCTTCCATCTCAGCTTCTTCAGTTTGATTCCTTCCTACTCAGCACAACACACAAGGTTTAATCAGCCAAACTTACTCATCTTTTGTGGATTTGTCAAGAAAGGAGGGTGAGCTCTTCAGCTTTGCCTATTTCAGTAAACAGCTCTTGGTGAGGTAGAACAATAACTGAAGCATTTTCAGAGGCTCTGCTGTATAAGGAGTCTGTATAATACTTGTTAAAGAATAGGAAGAGTTGTTTCACATTTTCACAAGTTAACTAAAAAAAAAAGCACGATATATTTTTCTTGCATTTTGGAAAAGAAGATCAAACTAATCAGCTTATGCAGAGTCCTAATGAGCCCTAGTAAGAATGGGGGGATTGAACCCTGTATGAGTGCAGTGGTGAACCCCATGAGAAGGGGTAATATGAATGCAATCAGGAATTTACATTGGCATAGTTTGAATTACCTGGATTTGCTCAGCTTTTTTTTGCAGAAATACCCAAAGGTAAGGTTCCAGTGGTTTGTCTCATAGCAGGTGAAAGGGCTGTTTTCACTAATGCCATGGTACTTTAAGAGATCTTATTTCCATAGGGGTAACTTTTTTTCCTTTTGTGTTAAGTTAAATTTCTTCTATTATGGGGGCATCTCAGTTGAACAGATTACTATACCTGCACAGGAAAAAGCCTTTTATTTCCTCACTGCGAGATCCCCTTTTAAAAATTTATATACAAACAGGAAGTTGGAGGAAGGAAACCAAGACACAAGGAGACTAGATTGTACATGTGTTCTAAAAAGACCTAGAAGATAATATATTTTTCTTTATTATTCTCCTCTGGATTTGAAGGAAGATACTCTTAGAGTATCCTGATACACTCTCATGAAATGTCTTAGGTCCATTCACTACACTTCTGAGAGTTCCTTCTCTGACTGTATTTAGTACTCATTGTAGTACACTAAAATCCTAGACCTTAGCAGGGTTGCATGTGGAGTTGTTTAACAAACAGACAAACCATCCCAACCACCACACCACTCCCCAAAACTATTTTTGAATAATATTTGAAGCATTCAACACAATTTTAAAATAACATCTTTTAAAATATCTGTCTTCTGGCATTACCTATACTTTGTTTTTATTGTAAACATTGTTTTTACTTTATGTCTGTTGCCCCAGAGCTGCTGCTTCTGGTTGAACATTTCATCTAGGCAATTTTTATTCAGACATTGTGCTATACAGAGCCCAGAGTCTGTTATGTTGCAGGCAAATCATATTCCCAGTTCCTGGTTAATTCACTTTTTAAGTTCTGTTAACATAGCAAGGGAATTGACTTCTATCAGCACAAATGTGAGTTTCAGCATGAGATTTTCCTTGTGACTGATTCGGAGACATTAGTGCAAGCTATTTGTACAGACACATTGCATCAACCTGAAGTGGAGCTTGCAACAGTGCAACTATTTTCTCTACATAATTGTTAAAGCATACAGGTTTTCATAATATAGGTGGACCCTTAGGAGGCTGGAGTAGGTAGGCTAACAGATTTTTTTCAGGTCAGAAGGAATCAAACTGGAGAAACAGAAGAGGGGGAACCCTAGAAAGCAGGAAATCCTGAGTGGTGACTGGTCATCATGCAACCTGTCAGAGCAAGTTAGGAGGAAGAAGCATCTGCATGTCTTTTCAGCCACTGAAAACAAATTAGCCAGTAAGTGGGAACAAAATTTGCCATAAACAAAACCAAGTTAAGTTGAAATAACAGCCACAGGTTAGATGATACTGCATTCCTGAGGTTTTTTTTTTCCTAATTGGAAGGGGAAGAGGCTAGTTTGTTATTTGCTTTTTTAAAACAATTGTCTTGGGTGATGCATTTGTTATGTTTTTTGTTTTAGCTTCAGCAATTGATACAGACACTGCAGATACAGCAGCAAAAACCTCAGCCTTCACTACTCCAAGCCCTGGATGCTGGTCTTGTCGTTCAGTTACAGGCCCTGACAGCACAACTTACAGCTGCAGCTGCTGCTGCTAACACACTTAATCCGCTGGAACAGAGTGTCTCTTTTAATAAGGTAGAAGTAGAATAATAGAAATTTGAAGAAATATTTGTTGTTAAAATATATATGTAAGTGAAAGTTGTCTTTTGGAATTTTCAGTTTGACTTTAGAGCTACTAAAAATACATGAATATACAAAAAAGTGCTCTATGTTGAAAAAAAAAAAAGTAGGGAGAGTGCTACAAATTAAAATACTCCTTTTATATGAGTTAGGGCACTTCATGGAGTATCTTGAGTTGGAAGGTACCCATAAAGGTCATCAAGCATTAAGATGGATTTGATTTAGCAAAGTTAAGTCAATATTATATGTTTTTCTTCAACCTTTGTAACACCGTGGTAAGTATTGAGCATGTCTTGTATTTTCCTTCTCTGTATTTATGATCTGAGGTACAAAGTTATTTCTTAGAAGGCAGTGAAAGGGAAGCACTCGGAAATTTATATGGGCTGTTTTCCCAGAAGGGTAGAATGTGACTGGACTTGTAATTTTCTTACATTATAAATGCCAAGAAAACTTTTAAACTTAGCCACATATTTCTAGTAAGTGAAAGTGTGGCTCTCTTGATTATTGAACAGCGTAGCTGGAGCAAATTGGAGGAACTGGCATTCTGATGAGATGTTTTTGTAGCTTGACAGAGTTAGGCCTGATGCTCTTCAGCTAGTTTATGGCACTAATAGTATGCAGAGGTCTTGTCATGAAAGTTGTCAGCATAGTGAATGTACATTATTGTGATTTCTGGGACTTGGAAAATAATTGTTGTGGAAGGAATTCTTGTGTCAGGGTGCTTATTTACAAGCTTTCAGTAGGCATATAGTGTTAATTTGCTTTTGTAAGACTTGTGTTTGTAGTATGTGATCTGTACCTCAGTTCTGCATTATACAAATAGTGTTAGATTATAATACATCTCAAATTCCTTGCTCAGTGGTCTGTAGCATAACTCTGAATTGATAATGTATGTGTTGTGAGCCCATCAGGGCTTTTACTTAGAAGTTGTTTAGTCTGCTTTGCAGAATTAGCATGTAATTTAAAAATTTATTTTTATTAATATAGTGCAGGTGCTACCATGCATATTTTCTACTTTTTCTGAGGTTTGAGGATTTCTGAATCTAGGTATTATGAAAGAGTACATATCAATATATATATGTGTATTAATGGCCAATCTTATTTTTGCAATGCTAAGTTTTGGAGATAATAATGTTCCTTGCGTGTTTTAATGATTTCTCAGCACCAGTGTCATCTGCCACCTGAATCCCACTTCTCAATAGCTGAAGATCATGAGTCATAGTGATGTAGTTCTGTTACTCTTTCCTTCCATTTTATAATATAATTAATTGTATCATTTTTTCCTAGACATGGCAGCCTTAATAAATAAAATGTTAAAATGGCGAGATTTATTTTTATAAGAAGCATGTACATCACTGTTTTATTTTGGATAAGGAGTAAGCTTTTACAGTGCCACTTTTGATTGTGTACATGTACCACACTTCACATTGCAGAGCAATCTTGAATGCATAAACTAGATTCAATTGCATTAAGCTAAAGCAAGAGGTACTCTGCAGCTGTTAAAGGCCACTCAACCAAAAGGGCAAGACTGGAGATATTTCAAAGAAACTAGTAACAAAGTCCAAATAGCTGCCCAAATAAAATAAAAATTATAAACTAGATTTTTAAAGAGAAAAATGTTTGGCAATGCTTTGCTTCCTGACAACAAACCTAGATCTTTGTTACTGGTCTTCCAGGATGCTCTGGAGTTTTAATGTGCATTTTAGAGAGCTTGCAAAAGTTTTATATTTAACACAAAATTTCTCAATTACAAGTGATGATACTGTTAGAGATACAAGTATCAAAGTTGTCCGAACAATACAATGAACACTAAACCTAACAGTCTTTGTTTGAGTACCAGACAATCAATCTTAAGCTTGCTTAATCTCTGAGGTTCGAGTCTTTGTAGGAAAAGAAGTTATAAACAAGTATACTTGTAGCAACAGGGCATGATCTGGCAGAGTACTCGGGCAGCAAAGAGAGCCAACAAGCTCCTGGGATGAGTGAACAGAAGTATAACCACGTGAGGGGTGGAAATTGTCATCTCATCTAGACCTCCCATCTACTCTCGACTGCATCTAGAATACCACATCCAATTTTGACACAGCTGCACAGGAAAGACATTAACAGATTGCAAGGAGTATATGTAAGACCACCACAGTGGTCAGGCTGGAACACTTGCCCCTCTAAGGGACTAGAGCTGGTTCAGCCTGGGGCAGAGGCACCTTTGGAGGGGACCTAATAGCAGTCCTCCCTCACCCCACCCCACATCTACAAAGGCACAAGGAGATGAAGCCAGGCTTTTCACAGCTTAGCAGCAACTGAACAGCTACAGCAACAAAATTTAGAACATCTCAGACAGCAGCTTCTAGAGCAACATTGCAGCCTTCTGACAATGGACAGAAATTCAAATTAAAGGGTTCAGAGTGGGTGTAAGGAAAATGGGTTTTTTTGCTATGATCACAGTCAAGCACTGGAATAGGTTGCTTGGAAAGTCTATGTAGTCTCAGTTGTTGGAAACTTAAGATGTTTCTAAGACTCAACTGGATAAACCCTGAGTAACCTCATCTGAGTTCACAGTTAGCTTGTTGTGACCTATTGAGGTCCCTTTCAACCTGGACTTGTGCTGTGATCCTAAGATTTATGGAGGGGATGGAGTTGAGAGAAGTAATCAAGGCGCTCTCTAAAGACATGTTTGAAGGCAGTTCTGACTTGCAAACATAATAAAAAGACAGCTTTTAAGAGAAATAAACAGTAAACATTGTGATCTGGAGAGAACTGTGAAGTTTCATTATATTAAATCCATGGTATAATGAAAGTGAATTGGATAACAAATAAAAATAGTGCAGGATGTTATGATGGATAAGTTTCCTTTTTTTTTTTTTTTTAAATCCCATCCCTGATTCTAATAAATTCAGCAGTGTTTCCAATCCTTTGCTTCAAGAGATGTGGACAAAATTTAGTATTTGATGCATTCAAGAATTTGATATCAATAGTAGCATGACATACAATTTTCTACTCCAGTTGTCAGTTGATTGTTGTTTTTTTTTAAGTTGAGAAATGCCATTTTTGTTTTGAAAAGCAATTGTACATAGACATAAAAGGAGTTCTCAGTAGTGCTTGTTTTGCTTTATCCTAGAAGCTGATGGACAGGTTTGACTTTGGAGAAGAATCTGAACAAAATGAAGAACCTAAAAAGGAAACTCCCACTTCCCAACTGTAAGATCAAGCTATATTTCTTCTGGAAAATACTAAAATTTGCCTGACTTTAGTTGACCTAGTTGAAACTTCCTGATTAAATAGCCAGGAAGACGTTTCCTTCTTTCATAGCATAAGTATACTAAAACAACAGAAAGAGAAAAGACGGTTTACTATATCAATGAAACATGCATTTTTTTAATACATAAATAAGCCTGTGTCCCAGAAGGTTTTTTTACTTCATCATAAAGTGTTCATGCTTTGAATTTTTAGATGTATTATTAGTTTTAATGTGATAACAGTAATAATTGAACTAGCAATGTTAACTAAAAATGTAAAATAATGAAGATAAACTTGAAACTCAGTTGTGTAGGCATGTTTGCCATCTGATTAAACAAAGAGAAAAACTTGTGTTTTGTTTTGGTTTTTAATTTAAATTATTTCATTTTAGGCCTTTAGTACCGGAATCTGTGAACAATTCACTTTTTCACCAACTAGCTGAACAGCTACAGCAACAAAATTTAGAACATCTCAGACAGCAGCTTCTAGAGCAACAGCAGCCTCAAAAGGTAAGAACTCCATCTTGTGGCTGTCCTAATAATTATGTTCTCCAGCAGTAATAAGAATCATACTACAGGACAAAAAAAATTGTCTAGTTACTGAAACATATCATATAATGAATTAAAGTCTCTGTCACTGGCTGATAGTTAACTGAATCTTGCAGGGTAAGTGGAACAAGTGGAAGAAAGAACTTAAAGCAGAAAAAAAACCCCAAACAAACAGTCAAATTTGTAGGGTGTATGTTTTGCTTCTCTTAGGAAAGAGTACCCTTTAGCTTAATTACAGACTGACTGTACTTTGGTTGTAAAGCTCTTTATAAGGTGTAGAAAAGATTCTTCCCTTCTGTCAGAAGGTGAGCACTAAAGTGGTTATGTTCCTATCTGTGAAGGGAAAGCAGCTTATGTGCTGCTGCTGCTGCTGCTGCAGAGCCATCAAGAGGCCAGAACTGAGACCGTGGATAACTTATAATTTCCCTTACCAAGCTTTAAGTCTTGGTTGAAGGTTCTTCTGTTGAAGAATCTGAGATAAAGACTAGGGTCACATATTTCCTCATTTATGAGTAAGAACTGATGCTTGAGACAACCCAAGATCCCTTCTTAACTATATAAATTGGGTCCTTGCCACTCTTCCTTGAAGTTGGTCCTCGCTCCTCCTGATCGCAATAGAAAAAAACAAAAAAACAAGTTTCTTGTGTATTGATACTGGCCAGATACAAAGTGGACTTCCTGTGAAGTATTTGGATTTACTAGTTTCACAGTGAAATAGAACTCTTTGGTTCAGCACATAGTAATTTTTTAATAGTCAGGATTATTTATATTTTCAAAGTTTTGTATTTGATAAAAAACAGGAATAGAATAGAGTGGCATTCAGTTCAGTTTTTATGTTAGTGGGAAGTGGGAAATAATTAGTTTTTCAGAGATATTTGAACAATAGTTTCATGTAGTATTACATTTTACACAGTAAGCATTCTGATTTATGAGGCTTTTTATGGTATATTATTTGTTATTTAGGCAAGCCCTGAGGAGAATCAAGAAGGAAATTTTGGTTCAGAGCACTCTGCATCACCATCTCAAGGGAGTAGTCAACAGCAGTTTTTAGAAGTGGAAACAAATGTAGATGATTCAATTGATATTCAGCAACAGGTAAAACTATTCTGAATTTGGTTAGAGAAGTTGAAAGGAAAACATAGATTGAGATGATTTTAAAATAAGTAATACGGATGTATGCTTTCGTGTAGTCATGTATCTTACTTATATGTATATTACTTATATGTTATTGAGCATCTGTTACATCTGACCTCAGGACATGGATATAGATGAAGGTCAGGATGTTGCTGAAGAAGAGGTTTTTGAACAAGAGGAAAAGAAATCGGCTGTTCGTTCAAGATCAAGAACTCGTTCAAGATCTCGTTCAAGGTTTCACAATTAACTTGTATTAAATGAAGTAAATGAAGGCTTTTTTGAAACCAATTTGTATTTTGTAACTATCATTCCAATCCTTTATTTTTCAAAATTATCATGAGCAGTTTTTGGTAATAGAAAAAACAGTGTTTATTTAGTATTTGTACGTGAGATGCAGACTTTCTATGTGACAGTTCATTTTGCATATCCGTAGTTTATTTTCATTTTTAAAGACCTGTTCAAGTCACAAAAATAATGAACACTTGACCATCTGGGCAGGTTTTCTATGCCAGAATAATAGATATTGTTAGGGAACATGTTGATGGTGCTTTGCTTAAAGCTCAAGTTACATGTTTTGTTCCTCACAGTAATGGCATGAAGTATACTTCCTGAAGCAGTTCAAGTGAATATAATGGAAATGCCTGTATCATGCTTAAAATATGTAGTTAATAGAAAACTAAATTAGAAGGATTTTTTAAACTCAGCATACTGAAATTAAGTATTTTGTAGGTCACCAAGAAAACGAAGGTCTAGATCACGGTCTGGTTCTCGCAAGCGTAAACACAGGAAACGTTCACGCTCAAGATCAAGAGAAAGGAAGAGAAAGTCATCTCGATCATATTCTAGTGAAAGAAGGGCTAGGGAGAGGGAAAAGGAACGTCAGAAAAAGGGATTGCCTCCCATACGGTCAAAAACACTAAGTGGTAAGTGGCAGCTGCTTACTGTTTTAGTAGTATAATATTAAAGGGAAAAAAAGGCTTTTTTTTTCATTGAAAGAAAGATTTAGCTTGAGTGCTGTTACAGAATACAGTGACCATTTTCCTGTTAATCACTTCCATTTCTGATGTTTCGTACAACTGAGGTGCATCATTTCATCTTAGAGGAAAGCAAGTATCATACTGTTCTACTGATGATTTTACTGATACTATTGCACCAATGATTTGACTTCTGAACAGAAGCTGTCCCTAAGCTACAATCTGCTTTGTCTTTAATGCTGTCTTCTCTAGGGCACTTGAAAATGATCAGCACTTCATCTGAAAACTGATACGCTGTTAAGACATTTACAGTGTGGTACATACTTTGGAAACTTTGCTGAATATCTTAGAGGCCAGTTTTGCTAAATCTTCAGATGGCTTTTAAATAGCCTTTCACAGGAATATAGAGCCAAAGCACGTGCAAATGTGAAACTAGTAATTTGCTTTGATAAGACAGACCATAATGGTCTTATCTTAAGAAAGTATCCAAAACACAACTGGATTTCTTCTTCTGCGGAGTGTTGTCATTTCTAGAGAGAAGACACATACAAGAAAGAGGGAAGGTAGTAAGAAGCAAAACTTTATTCACACAGTTTCATAAATCAATAGGAAAGTATTTTGAGATGAGAGCTAGAAACAGTGAAATAGGGTGTAGCCATCTGCTATTGTATCAGTGTCTCTTTGCTGCTCTGAGCAGGAGTCTGGATTCTTGGAATGCATAACTGTACCTAATTTTTTTTTTTTTGTAATGAACTTGTGTTCCTGAATTTAGCTTTTTTTAGATAGTTTATCTACAGTTTCTGATTTAGTTTTGCCTTTATCTTGGGTGGATTACTCAAGGTAGTAAGATACTTGTGGAAAACCACCAATGTTGGCATAGTCTCCTAGGAGACGAAAGAATTTGAATCGTACATATGGGAGAAGGATGTTTTATCTTGCATGTCAGTGAGCACTTATATTTGGCAAGGTGAACAGGGGTAGGCATTTGGGAGACAAATTGGAGGGANTCAAGCACTGGAATAGGTTGTTTGGAAAGTCTATGTAGTCTCAGTTGTTGGAAATTTAAGACTCAACTAAGAGTCAACTAGACTCAACTGGATAAACCCTGAGTAACCTCATCTGAGTTCACAGTTAGCTTGTTGTGACCTATTGAGGTCCCTTTCAACCTGGACTTGTGCTGTGATCCTAAGATTTATGGAGGGGATGGAGTTGAGAGAAGTAATCAAGGCGCTTTCTTAAGACATGTTTGAAGGCAGTTCTGACTTGCAAACATAATAAAAAGACAGCTTTTAAGAGAAATAAACAGTAAACATTGTGATCTGGAGAGAACTGTGAAGTTTCATTATATTAAATCCATGGTATAATGAAAGTGAATTGGATAACAAATAAAAATAGTGCAGGATGTTATGATGGATAAGTTTCCTTTTTTTTTTTTTAAAAATCCCATCCCTGTTTCTAATAAATTCAGCAGTGTTTCCAATCCTTTGCTTCAAGAGATGTGGACAAAATTCAGTATTTGATGCATTCAAGAATTTGATATCAATAGTAGCATGACATACAATTTTCTACTCCAGTTGTCAGTTGATTGTTGGTTTTTTTTAAGTTGAGAAATGCCATTTTTGTTTTGAAAAGTAATTGTACATAGACATAAAAGGAGTTCTCAGTAGTGCTTGTTTTGCTTTATCCTAGAAGCTGATGGACAGGTTTGACTTTGGAGAAGAATCTGAACAAAATGAAGAACCTAAAAAAGAAACTCCCACTTCCCAACTGTAAGATCAAACAATATTTCTTCTGGAAAATACTAAAATTTGCCTGACATTAGTTGCACTAGTTGAAACTTCCTGATTAAATAGCCAGGAAGACGTTTCCTTCTTTCAGAGCATAAGTATACTAAAACAGCAGAAAGAGAAAAGACAGTTTACTACATCAATGAAACATGCATTTTTTTAATACTTAAGTTTGTGTCCCAGAAGGTTTTTTTACTTCATCATAAAGTGTTCATGCTTTGAATTTTTAGATGTATTATTAGTGTTAATGTGATAACGGTAATAATTGAACTAGCAACGTTAACTAAAAACGTAAAATAATGAAGATAAACTTGGAACTCAGTTGTGTAGACATGTTTGCCATCTGATTAAACAAAGAGAAAAACTTGTGTTTTGTTTTGGTTTTTAATTTAAATTATTTCATTTTAGGCCTTTAGTACCGGAATCTGTGAACAATTCACTTTTTCACCAACTAGCTGAACAGCTACAGCAACAAAATTTAGAACATCTCAGACAGCAGCTTCTAGAGCAACAGCAGCCTCAAAAGGTAAGAACTCCATCTTGTGGCTGTCCTAATAATTATGTTCTCCAGCAGTAATAAGAATCATACTACAGGACAAAAAAAATTGTCTAGTTACTGAAACATCTCATATAATGAATTAAAGTCTCTGTCACTGGCTGATAGTTAACTGAATCTTGCAGGGTAAGTGGAACAATGAACTTAAAACAGAAAAAAAACCCCAAACAAACAGTCAAATTTGTAGGGTGTATGTTTTGCTTCTCTTAGGAAAGAGTACCCTTTAGCTTAANTTAGAGGCCAGTTTTGCTAAATCTTCAGATGGCTTTTAAATAGCCTTTCACAGGAATATAGAGCCAAAGCACGTGCAAATGTGAAACTAGTAATTTGCTTTGATAAGACAGACCATAATGGTCTTATCTTAAGAAAGTATCCAAAACACAACTGGATTTCATCTTCTGCAGAGTGTTGTCATTTCTAGAGAGAAGACGCATACAAGAAAGAGGGAAGGTAGTAAGAAGCAAAACTTTATTCACACAGTTTCATAAATCAATAGGAAAGTATTTTGAGATGAGAGCTAGAAACAGTGAAATAGGGTGTAGCCATCTGCTGTTGTATCAGTGCCTCTTTGCTGCTCTGAGCAGGAGTCTGGATTCTTGGAATGCATAACTGTACCTAATTAATTTTTTTTTGTAATGAACTTGTGTTCCTGAATTTAGCTTTTTTTAGATAGTTTATCTACAGTTTCTGATTTAGTTTTGCCTTTATCTTGGGTGGATTACTCAAGGTAGTAAGATACTTGTGGAAAACCACCAATGTTGGCATAGTCTCCTAGGAGACGAAAGAATTTGAATCGTACATATGGGAGAAGGATGTTTTATCTTGCATGTCAGTGAGCACTTATATTTGGCAAGGTGAACAGGGGTAGGCATTTGGGAGACAAATTGGAGGGAACTGGGCTTGTGGTGGAATTGGCAAGAGTCAGAAGTATCATGGACATCTTCAGCTCAGTGATGGGCCTTGTCTTTCTGATATGTGCCCCGTAGTAAAGTAGAAATATAGTTTACATTTCCTTCAGATGAAAATGCAATGCATAATACTGCAATTAAGTTCCTCCTGTAATACACTTCAAACTATTTAGAAATTAGTCCTGCTTCATTAAAACTGGTTTTAAATCCTAGAGGCATGTTTCTCATGGAATGTGGAGTAGAAATTATTTTTTTTTCTGTAACAGCAGTTTGGATTTTTTTTTCTAATGCAGTTTACCTTAGCTGATAATTACAGAATTTTTTTTCCATTTCTTTCAAAACAAATATCAAAACTTTTCAAAACTACTGAACATCTGTTTGGTGTCTTATATCTACTCATTAAGTAGTAACAGATTTTGGGTTTTGGTCAGTGATTTCTGTGTAAAGCCTTTTACATCCATGCTATAGAGTATTTTATAGTCTATCATTCTATTATTTTGATTGATGTGAATATTTCTCTTGACAGTTTGCAGTACTACTCTTTGGGTAGGTCAAGTAGACAAGAAGGCTACACAGCAAGATTTAACTAACTTGTTTGAAGAATTTGGACAAATAGAGTCAATTAACGTAAGTAAGCGTATTACAAGGCATTTTCAAGGATTACAGGCTAGCAACTTAAACATACTTATGCCTCTCAATTCCTCTTAGCAGCTTACGCTTGTATGTAGGAGGCTTTTTTATCCTTGTTTAAAAGCTGTGGCTATATTTTCTTTTTGGTTTTCATGTACTGCCTTTTGAAGCACTGAAGACAGAACACTTTTTGGTAAAACGGCTTTTTCTGAGCACTAACAATTGACAGGTTGTTTTAAAGCAGGGTCTTAACATATAAAAAGTTATGTCTTTTCTCTTTCTGTGGTGTGGCATAGGGCAGGTATTATTTTTCCTTGGACTAATGGACATAAACTTACGTGTATTCACATTGTTCTTGGCGTTAAAAACGCCGGTTTCTGAAGTTGAATCAATGTGGATAAAACACTTAAAAGAAATTGTACTGTAAAGAAGTGTTCATTATAAAATGTGACAACTAAAAGGATGCTTATGATTAGTAGATACACTTCTCGTTATTTAGAGTAATATAGATTTAGATATTTGGAGCCATAGTTCATTGTTGCCTATATTCAGCTTCAAGAGAAAGTATAGTTCTCCTGAAATAACATACATACATAAGAGAAATTTCAGGGTTTGTCTCTTGCTCCAGCAGTTCTTTTAAGTACTTCTAATGCAATTTAATTAATTTCAGGTATTTTTACTATTTTTCATATTACAGAACCTATTAAAAACTTTCACAAGTCAAAAAAACCCCCCTCAGCCTGACATTTAAGACTCATTTTGATTTTCAGTGAGTAGCAATTAAGAAAGCTCAAATGAAAGTAAAGTAACAACCATAATATCCCAGTGCTTGTTGAATTTTAGCGGCAAAACACATTGTAAATAGTTCACTCTACACATTCCACAAAGCTATAATTGCCTACGATAACATGGTTGTATATCTTAAACATATTTTTGTAAGAACTGCATTAAATTGTGTCATCATAAATGGTTTTGTCTGCTATATTATTGTGTGCACCTAAGTAACATAAAAGCACACCTATATTTTTGATAAAAACAAAATAAGCAATTGTCATACATGTTTTGCAAGCTTTCAAAGATTTACAAGCCTATCGTACTTTTCTTTTCCTAAATAAAATATTAAAGCTAGAGGCTAGTGGAAATCACACTTCAGCAATGAGGGCTCTACTTTTCAAAAATGCAGAGTGCTTTAATCAGTGGCTTACACCTCTGTGAAAGGTTGTTGCTCAACTCACAGGGAATTTGGAGCTTAAGAAGAGGTAGCAACTTCTGCTTTTCTGAAGTTGTCATAATACAGCTTCCAGGGTTTGCCTTCTCCATGTTCTCATCTTTCATATAATATTTAGCACCCATTCAGTTTGCTGCTGCTTCTTGACAGTGTTAAAACGAAGTACCCTGCCAATATCACACCTAAGTTTTGCTGATGATCAAAACTGTTATTATGGCTGATTAAGGAACCAATTTTTTACAGTGTAAGCCTTTTCCTTTTTTAGAATTAGTATTCACATAGTGTGGTTATGTAATCTTAAGTCCTGCTTTTCCTGCTTTTTAACAGCATTGATTTTTTTCCATAGATGATTCCCCCAAGAGGTTGTGCTTATGTCTGTATGGTTCACAGACAAGATGCGTATCGTGCTCTTCAGAAGCTTAGTTCTGGATCTTATAAAATTGGATCCAAAATTATTAAGGTAAGTTGATTTTAGTCTAAGGATTCTGTCCATTTCAAATATAGCACACTTTTAGTATGAAGATTTACATTTAGCAGTGTTTTATTCAGATGTTCCGTATGGAAAAGAATGAAGCAATGTGGTGTAAATTGTTTTTTCTCTGTGTAAAATGCAGCTTTTAACAGGCAACAGGAAAGATAGTAAAATGAAATTATGACTTGATACTTAAGAAATACTTGGAGAACATTTTTGTGTGTGACAGTGATAACACTATGAGACTGTACTTGACCATGTGGATTTTATATTAAATTTCATCGTACTCTTACAGAGTTAAGTATATGATTAAATGCTGTGATTTTTCGAACTTTCTTGGATCCTTTAGGGTGACTCTTTGAATTACTGCATTTTAGTTTCCCCATGTATATGTTAGAATTAACCTAGAACAAATTTAATCTTTTGAATGTAATTAATCTTACACACACACCTTTTGCAGAGGCCAAGTAAATTTCCTATAGTTTCATTTAAAATTAAAAACTTGATAAAACTTGAAACTGACACGATTGATCTGCAGTGACAGAAACACAAAGAAAATGATTCATTCACATGTGGTTTAACCACATGATATGGTTGGGTTTTATTTTCAGATTGCCTGGGCTTTGAATAAAGGTGTGAAAACAGAATATAAGCAATTCTGGGATGTGGATCTGGGAGTTTCATATATTCCTTGGGAGAAAGTAAAACTGGATGATTTAGAGGGCTTTGCTGAAGGTGGCATGATTGACCAGGAAACAGTAAATACAGGTATGAACATTAACAGTTAGTCTGATTATTAGAAGATGTGTTTATTTTTGTAGTTGCAAATCCTTTGAAGGATTTAGGTAATACATACTCTTCTTTTATGTACATAAATTTTAGTCGTTACTTGTTTCCAATATAAATGGCACTGTAATAATGAAATATAGATTATCTTTATAGGTAAGCAGTGGGTTGTCATAACAATGAGGAATTAAGAGACAAAAGAGAATTAATTTCAGTAAGTTAATAAATGTTAACATTTTTAGAAGTTAGGAATTTGCTGTGCACTCATTTCCAGGTATGCAAAATATTAATTTGTGGAGAAAATATGGTCTGCTTGTGATTGTGAAGAATCTTATATTCAGATATAAGTTAACTTAGAGTTGGAACTTGTCCAAACAGGCACAGCATAGCTGAACCTTCCGGTATTTCCTCCATAAAGTTGAAGAGACAGGACAAGTAATTTTAGACCTTGCTCTGAATTAGGAAGTTTGTGAAATATTTATAAGTAGTGTTTTCTTCAAATGGATCTAGAACCAAATGAGTGAGCTATACTGAAATAAACAGTAGATTAAGACTCCTATAGCAAATTTATTTTTTTTTTAGTCTCGCAGACTTGCTTTAGTAAAATTTGAGTATAAGTGCCAGAAAAATTAGAACATGGAACATTATTGGAATACATTCGGTATTCCAATGTATTGGAATGTTAAACTTGAAATGCAAAGCCATTTCAGGATGTGGCAGAAGGAAGGTTGAGGTTTGGGCTGAGATTTGTTTAACATGTCATCATACAGTACTCAGCAGATAACTTGACAGCAGATATGTTGACAACAGCAGTGTTTAGAAAACTGGAGCATACCCCACATTACAGATTAACAGAATGATGGTGAAAAAATTGTCAAGTGCTGAAAAATCAGTTTGTATACAGTCATAATTAAACAGTGTTGCAGGTAATTAAAGATATTTTGCATTCTTTAAAATACATTATATATCTTACTTGTCCATCTTTTCATAGTAAGTTTGAGGGCTGTGTGTAATGAATCCATGTAAATACCAGATTAAAATTTAAGAAGGGAGAGGACTTTTTAGTATTTAAAGAAATATACACATTTATTATATTTTATATTAAAAATGCATATTTTTTTTAGAGTGGGAAACAGCCAGAAGCTCAGAAGCTGCTAAAGAAAATACTCAAACTACGCAGAGTGCTGCAGTTGATAAGAGTACAGTTATTACAACACAGACAGAAGCTTACACACAACCAGTCACTATGCTGCAGGTTTGTATTGATCTGAGTTTGCAAAAACCTCAGAGAACTGGAGGGCAAACCTTTAATTCAATACAGATAAATTTCACTGCTGAGTTGCAGTACTTATATGAAAAAGACTGTAGTGCTGTGTCCATGTGTTTTTTGTCTCTGAAATATTTTAGTGTAAAATCTATAGCCATGATGAGCAAAATCTTCAGTTTCATGCACAGTATATACCAAATTTGTGTACAGTCTCAAATGGAGGCTCTAATGTCATAGACAGAATAATTGCAAAAAGAAAAAAATAAACATTGGCATGTTAATTTTCTAAGGAGAAATTAAAATGAGCTAACAAAGTATTTTGCTTATAGAACAAAGCATCTTTCTCTACAATAAGCAGTGCAATAATCTTTTTTTTCACTTGTGAAAAAAGTTCTCAAATGAACGCCTCTACCTGTGTGCTCTTCCCCACATCAATGAGCATACTTGAATTATTTTCTTAAAAATTTTAGGCAGGATTTCATAGGGATAGTCTCATCTTCAAAAGATCTGATTATTCAGGTAGTGTGCTGCTGCACTCTATATGCAGTAATTCTTAAGTCTCCAATTTTCTGCTGAATTTTGTTAATAAAATGAGAAGCAGTTGCCTATTACATTTTTTAAAATTCACATTGTTACTGTTTTTTCTTTCCTTACATGAATGGTGAGTTCCAATACTTGAGCTGATGTAAAATTACTATGAAAAGTTACAGTATTTGCATTTACCTGCATTACATTTTGAGGTTTTTTTGATTTTCACAAAAAGTGTCTTCAATATTATTTCAATTGTCTGCTAGTGTACACTGCTGTGATCAGTATGTATTTAAGTATACATATGTAGAGCTTTTAGTTTGCTGCTAGCTACTTACAATTATTCTGCAGTGTATCAAAACATGTAGCTCAAAAAGAAGTTTGAGAAATATTAAATAATTTTCAGGATTTCATCAGCATTACTAGCCTTATAATTACATACATTAAACTTAAATTTAAGTACTGTTCTAAAAGATGCAAATTTTTCTAATGAGAACAGAATCACTGTTGTCTAACTGCTATGAAATTGCCACACTTTCTACATTTTTCTTTTCTCACTTTCCCTTTCTGCATTCACCTATCTTCTATGGGTAAACTTTTAGTCTTGAATAAGTATAATACTTAACCATGTATTTTTCTCTTCTTTTTTGAATAAGGAAAAGAGAGCGTAGTATTTTTCCAGTGTCCTTGTTTACCTATAGCGTTCCATCTCAGAATGCAAACTAATTCTTCAGAGTGTTCAGAATATATATATGCTGCAGACAATCCTTTCCTGGGCCACAGTGTTTTGAGGTCCAGTAGGTGTTCTTGCCAAGGTATTCTTGCTCCGGACTCAACTAGCCTCCTCCTCAGACTGGCAACACCTGATTGTCTTTACATGATTACGTCTACATACATATATATATATATATATATAACCTTTGTTACATTTAATAGTAATACATAGCTTAATATGAACTGCAGTTGATGAGTCTAGGATTGGTTACTGAAGTTGCTTTCTTGTTTGTTTGTTTTCCCATGCAAAAAGATTCCAGTAGCTCCAGCTGTGCCTGCTGTTAGCTTGGTTCCACCTGCATTTCCTGTCACAATGCCTGTCCCTCCTCCTGGTTACAGTGCAATTCCTCCTCCCCCCTTCTTGCGAGCAAGTTTCAACCCTTCACAGCCACCTCCAGGTAAGTTAATAGCAATTAAGTTGGGTATGTAATGAGTGTACTCCAGTTATGTGCCTCTATGTACATCATTTTTTTGTATAGTTACCCGTCAGCTACAGGTGACTGCTTGAGCTAGTTAACCTTTGAATCTTTAGTTTTAATGCAGTATGAAATTTCTTATTTCTATCTATATAATTTTACCATTGTGTTGGTGTCGAGTAGGGAGAAAAGCAGAATTTTTTTTTGAACTTTGATAAAAATGAACATTTGAAAATCCTTGCAAATAATCTCCTGTATTTGGAAAGTTTTGAAAGTCTTTATTCTATGAATATTGCTGGCAGAAATCGCTTTTAAAGAATCACAGTCTACAATAAAGATGGGTTTCTTTTTGAAAACAATAACTACTATTACCTCTTCCCATACATTTGTTGATTGCCAGTCTTCAGGGATGCAGCTTTTCAGGATGAATAACGTAGGCAAACTTTGCGGCAGAACGTTATTTGATTCCCTTGTAATAATTTTTTTCTATATAGGTTATATGCCTCCCCCCGTTCCACCTGTGGTCCCACCACCTGTTGTCCCACCGCCTGTTGTCCCACCAGTTGTTCCAACACGTAAGTTTGATTCTTCTAATAGTCCTTTGTGTTACTAAAAACTTACTTGTTTGATTTGTTATTTAATCAAAAGGAAGTTAATCCTGTGTAATGGAAAACAGCAACACAGAAGTTACTTTTTAGCTGGTTACACAGGTACTTGGAAAAAATTTTACAGAGAAAACCTGTTGAAAACAAGTTGACTCAAAGATGATACTTACTGTGGAGCTACTGGAAAAAAAAATTATTAATTATTTGTATGCATAGTCCAATATTTGAACCTGTCATTAATAGGTGTATATGTTACTTGATCTATTTGGTGTTAGTCACTGAATAATTTATAATATTTTTGTTTAGCCTTTTAACTGTATCCATTTATAGTTTAAAAATGTCTGTTAAAGAGTACTCATTGCTTAGGTTGCCTGCAGTTCATGGCCATAGCCTCTGCAAAGACTTTAGATCTCACATGCTGATTAAGGATAAGAAATTGTCATCAGAAAAATCTAACACTTAGACAAATTAATTTCACTTATTTTGATGTATCACCCTGACCTTTGCCAAACTTATGTTGATGATTACTGAGATACACTTCTGTTATCTCTCTACAGCTTTAGTACAACCTCCATTACCTATTGCACAAGAGACAATGAAGGATGTTCCTTTTACTGGCCTTGTTCTACCAGTTGGCACAGTTACTAGCAATTTAGTTACTCCAACGTTATCTGCTGGAAGTGTTTTTAATCCTCTTCCAATCAGCAAACCAGAATCAGATGAAAAGGGATCACATCTTACAGACCTTCAGATTTCTTCCAGTGAAAACAGTAGATCTGGTAAGATATGTCTTTATGGACTGATGCAGTCTCATACAGGAAACATCACGCTTCTGAGGGTTTTTTGTAGATTGTAATCCATTGCACTAAGAACTACAGAGTAGGAAGTTTTAGGCTGGGTATCATTTTCAGTTTAAGTTGGAGGAGTGCTGGGAACCATCTCTGTGATGATCTGACAATTAATTTTCTAGGAGCCTATGCTCAGGGATGTTCCTTTCACATACTTGAAAAGTAAAGCTGAGACTGGGAGCCCTTTAAAAAAAAAACCTGAAAAGAAATGTAGTGCCTTCTCACTACATTAATGTCAATGGAAAGGAGCAGGAGAGGGTAAGACAGTGTAACATTTATAGAATTATATCAAAGTTTTTAGTACTTTTCTTGCATAAATTGGGTGATGGCTGTGGGGTTTGTCAATTTTAAGCTTCTGTACATTCTTTGCTATGAAGGGACGTTCATTTCTGTGGTATAACATCTGTTTAGCACCCATATGATAAAAATTATGCATGTTTGTTGTAGAAACTGAGACCTTCTCAGCAGTATCATCACTGAATGCATTAACAGAATATGGATTAAGCTGCATTTTGTTTTGAGTGCTATGTGTTACACCAGCATGTCCTGTTAACTGTTCTTCTTGTCACTGCATTTTAGTGCAAAGTGATGTCTCGAGTAGCTCCGGACTTGGAGGAGTGCAGCCAGCCAGCGTCTCAAGCAGTTCTGGGCTTACTGGAGAAGGGCAACCACCCAGTGTCTCAAGTAGCTGTGGACTTGTAGGGGGAGTACAGCCACCCAGTGTTTCAAGCAGCTCTGGACTTGTAGGAGTGCAACCACCAACTGTTTCAAGCAGTTCTGGTCTTGCAGGAGGAGTACAGCTGCCTGCCGTCTCCAGTAGCTCTTCTCTTGCCAGTGGAGTTCAGCCAGCCAGTGTCTCAAGCAGCTCTGGACTTATGGCTGGAGTTCAACCACCAAGTGTCTCGAGTAGCTCAGGGCTTCTTGCTGGAGTGCATCCACCCAGTGTCTCAAGCAACCCTGGCCTTCTGACAGGAATGCAGCCACCAAGTGTCTCAAGCAGCTCAGGAGTTCTAGCAGGAGTACAGCCACCAAGTGTCTCAAGCAATTCTGGGCTTCTCATAATGCCACCACCCAATGTTTCAAGTAGTTCTGGACTTATGGGAGTGCCACCACCAAATATTTCAAGTAGTTCTGGACTTCTGGCAATGCAGCATCCAGCTGGGGTTCAAAACATGCCTCATTTAAATATTAGTAGTCAAAGGATGCCGGGAATGCCCATCATAGATATTCGTCCAGGCCTAATGCCCCATTCACCTGGACCCAGGTTCCCATTAATGCAGCCAGGAATGCCACCACAGCGTAGTATTCCTCCTCCAGCAATCCTTGATCCATCTCTTCACCCACCACCTCGAGGTCCTTTTCCTCCAGTAGATATTTTTAATCAACCAGAAAGACCTTTTGGAACGCCAGGAAGACAAAACATTGATAGCATTTCTAATCCAGAGAAAAGACTACCACTTGGAGGAGATAACATTCAGCAGGAAGGAGACAGAGATTATCGCTTTCCTCCAGTGGAAAACCGAGATAATCTTAACAGACCGTCGCCAGTGGATGTCAGAGATTCTGTTGGACGACCTCCAGTTGATCCAAGAGAGGGTATGGGAAGGCCTCCAGTAGATGGAAGAGAACACTTTGCAAGACCACACGTAGACATGAGAGAAAATTTTGGAAGACCAGGTTTAGATAACCTTGGTCGCCGAGAGCATTTTGCTTTCAATTCAGACAAACACTGGGGACAGAGAGGAGACTATGATGAAAGAGAGCACCATGCCTTCCCTATTTATGGTGGCCCTAAAGGCTTCCATGAAGAAAGAGAGAGGTTTCGGCATGGGAACTATAGGTTTGATAGTAGAAGTGGTCCCAATTGGAACAGAGGATTTGAACAAGATGCTCACAGAGATTTTGATGACCGCAGAAGACCCTGGGAAAGACAGAGGGATAGGGATGACAGAGATTTTAATTTTTGCAGAGAAATTAATGGGAACAGGTTTGGAAGAGACAGAATGTCAAACAACTGGATCCCCCCTCCACATCCACGGGTGTTTGAATATTTTGATGGGGCCACTTCCCAACGCAAACCTGATAACACACCCCAGGTAAATGGTGAAAATACAGAGACAGAAAGTCAGCCACCAACGGCACAGGTGCAGGATGATCCAGAACTTTATGAAAAACTGACATCTTCCGTCGAGATAAACAAAGAGAAGAGTGACACAGAAGCTGATATAGAAAGTGAACCAGTGGTAGAAAGCACAGAAACTGAGGGGACATAATCATCACTCAGTAGGTAAAAGATACCTTTTGTAAAGTTGTCATCTCTCTGTAATAGATAAATGGCTGACTGGACCGTAGCAGTTCACTTTTGTCTGCCAGAATTAAGTTAATCTGATGTTCATGTTCATCTTTCACTTAAATAACTGTACAACTGACTTGTATAGAACACTGTTCTTAATTTGAACATGGTAGGTAAACCTTTTTTTTTTTTTTTTAAAGCATAAACTTGCCCCCACTTGTTTTTAATTTCACAAAGATAAAATAACAGCTTGTCAAACAAAGACTTCCTATGGAAGAAAGTGGAATTTTTTAGATACTACCCTTAGGTTGGCTATTGAAATTGTCATACTTGAAAAGAGGTGCTGGTGTATCTTGTCCGTGTTTTTAGGCTGCTGCAGAATTTTAAAGTATAGACAAAGCTGTGATATTTTATGTTCCTACAATTCGGCAGAAAAAAGAAATGGCCCATGTTATTTAAGGAGCATAACACAGAGATTAAAAGTGATTTTGTAAAATCTACACTATAGTCTCTGTTTTCTCTAAAGTAAGTGTTCGTGATTTGTTCTCGTACTGCAGTGGGTTTAAAAAAATGAAAAAGTACATTTTAATGTTGGGTGCATTTTGTTTTTAGATGCCAATAAAGCATATTTGTTTGATAACAGTGTTCTAGGTATTGTATTTTTTTTAAAACTTGCAAGCTCTAATAACTTGGAATCAGCTATGATATGTGCTTAGCTAGTTGTTGCAAAAGGTTTATTTTACTTTTGTAAGACCAATGCAACAGTTAAATGTGCAAGAAGAGTATGGTTTTTACATCATAAATCATGCAGTCAGTTTATGTAAATACTATATGTATGTAAATATTTGTGTAAACTGTTTGTAGATACCACTTTTTCTGTGGGTGCCTGTGTATGTGCACACGCTCACAGAATATTGTAGACAGTTCAATAAAACTGAAATAAAAGTAGGTTGTAAAGACTTGCCTTTCACCTTCTTTAGGTAGTAAGATAAAACCTATTTCACTGCAGTACTGTCAAGCTTATCTTTACCTTCTCATGCTCATTGTTATGATGTTCTTACTACTTCTAGAAGGTGGAACAATATATACTGTAAGAATATACAGTAGGATTTTAGCTTTTTAAAATGCAGATACGCATGAAGCCAAAATTTAAGCAAATACTTGCATTGTCTTATTTTGTAATATATTAGATATTCTGGCTAGGTAGTGGTAGTGTTTGAGTACTTTGTGTTTATTTGCTTTCAGTGACTCAAAGTCCAGAAATGTTGCACGAAAAGTGAAAGCTGTTTTTGGTCTAAAAAACCCTACATGTTTTTAACAGAAATAAGGGGGTCTGTGTTTTGGTGGCTTAATATTGAAGTAGAACCTCATGTTAAAATGTTGAGATGAATTGGCTGCTTAGGTAAATCAGTAGTGCTATTCTCTCTTGTTTCACCTACTTTGCTGCTTGTGTATCCTTTACATTGGTGATGAAAGATTTGCCTAAAGGGTAATGTCAGATTTTCAATTTGTTCCACTCAAGTGCACTTCACCAGATTCTTTCAACATACAACTTTTGTTAAAATTCTGTGTTGGAAAGCATGCTTTCACTCAGTTTTGAGAAAGTTGTTTTTCTCTTGCATAATGAGATCCAAGGCTAGATTCTGTTACATGAATGCCCCTTTGATGAAAGAAACATCTCTAGCTTGGGTTAGAATTGTGAACTTTAACATTAAAGCATTAACAGAAAAGTTTTAATTCCCCTTCTACTTCCCCCAGAGGGGTGAAAGTATGAGAATGTCACATGAGTATATAGCATAGGCATGCCTTTGAACATAGAAGCAAGTTACTCGTGTGTGCTGCCCTCTCCCTTTGGGGTATTTTTTCATGCTGTGGTACGGTTCAGTTTTTCAATTACACATACTTTAATTCTGGATAGTAAACAAACTGTCAGCTTAGTGAAGGCAGCCCTTTGAAAGACTGGACTTGAATGAATGATTCTTTATCTACCGTGCGAGAAGTAGTCATTAGGATGTAGTGAGGTATCCATTAAATAACTGTTGCTTTGTAATAGACCTTGCTGATGTGTTTATTACCAGAACATGTCTGGGAGTTGAGATGGACGATGTTTAAGATAAAAGTACCTTCATGAGCAGACTCCGTCTCAAAGAACTTGACTGATGATGCTGCTGTAGCACCTACTCATAGTATTCTGGTCAGGAGGTTATGGTTGTGTGGAAGTTCAAACACACAAAATAGCTATAAGGATACTTTATGAACTTAAGAGATTTCCTTATTTTATTTTAATATGTGCATTTGGAAAACACCTCAGTCATAGACCACATAAATAGTTTAAGTCAAACACATATAGGCAGTAGCTTTACTTTTAAAAATTTTGTTAAATGCCTCTTTAAAATTGAAAGTTCATCAGCTTTTCTTTTCCTAAACCAGGACTAGCAGTAGGCTTAATTGCTCACAGTATGATGATTGAGGTAAATTACCAGGTGAGAGACGTTGAACAATTTGGTTGGTAATGGTATAAAACAGTGTATTATTTAATGATTTTTCATATCTGTTAATATCTTTCAAGCATTAATAAATTGGCTACTGTACATATGTTATACCATCAATTTCTAACAACTATTTTATTTTTTTGTAGAATAAAAGTTTTTTGTACATTTTTCAGTTGCATCATGTTTACAGCTAGAATTACTCAATTTCTCACTTTATTAATGTAGCATTCAGCCAAATATTGCCAACATAGCCATATTCAGATGGTCAGAAGGAACTTATTTATCTTGCCAGTAGGAATTTTAAAATCTTTTAGAGTGAGTGAAGACTCCTTTTTCAGGGCAGATGAAGCCATTGTAAGCCAACATGTGCACTGAAATGAAAGGAGCAGTCCTGAGATCCAGATCAGTTCATTGATGTGGTTCACGGTAGTGACATGGAATTTTTACTTATGCAAGGGGAAGAATAATAATGGGACAGAAACAAGGTGGGGGCAGCAATTCTGGCTTGTGCCTGTTTAAAACTTGCTCTAGTGATGGAAAGTGTCAATCCTAGCAACTGAAGAAGCTGATCTGCTATTTAATAAGTAACATAAGTACTCAAAAATATTCCAGGTAGCTTTGCAGACAACACAACCTATTTAGGCATGCACATTTCCTGGAAAGCCTTAGTTGTATTTTGTTTGATGTATTTATTTGCTTTGTAAAACACCCTGTGATTCTGATCCTCTCCTGTACTACACTTGAGTAGAATGCTATGTCTGTAAAGATTATGAAGATGAAACATGTCCTTCATTTGCTTTAAGGACATGATTTCTTTGCTGAAGCCTGTGAAATATTGGTACACTTTCATTTTTATGTGTAGTGCTTCACATTGTTATTACAAACTCAAGGAAACAGATTCTCTTAGATTCCTTGCTTCAGTAGAGTACTATAGCATTCTTCAAGCCATTTCAGTGATTTAATGGCTTTATTTGGGAAGTAAAGGTACTCTTACCTTGAATAAAGGAAGACAGAAATACTGTAATCAAGTCTGTAGCGTAGCATGCAGAGAGATTACTTAAGCTCAGTTGGAAAGTTATCAAATAAGCTGTCTTTAGAAAATATATATAAAATAAGCAAATTTACTGCAGGATTATCTCAAAGCAGAGCATCAGCAGTTTTGAACATGTGCAGAATACATTATGCCAGTCAACACTTAAGATACTAATTTTCTTGGTTCGAATTCCGCTAACTCAAATCTTTGGATTGTTTGATTTAAAACTGGTCAAAACGGATCCCAAATCATTTCTATTTTCAGTATTTTATTTTAAAAAAGCATCATAATAAGGGTGACTTTTTTATCTCTTGATAATGGCAGCTGAAGAGATATCAGTATATGTTCAGAGTATCAGGAGTCATCAGGAGTAACTAGGACAATTTTTTCTTCTTGTTAATTCACATAATGAAAGGACTTTTCCCTGTTGACAGCTACTGATGATTCTTTGAATTTTACATTAGTCATATTTTACTTTCAAGTGCTGAGCTTCCAGAAGTAAGAATGTACTGTGAAGCTGTCTACTTGTGTAGATGAGAGGTTGATTTAAAAGATAAAAAGGCAGCATATTTTTTTTAAATTCAAATCTCTTTTTCTGAACAAGAATGGCAAAAGCATCTTTCCAGTATGTTGCTTTACTTTATGCATTCTCATCAGCAGATGCAAAGAGAATATCATATTCAAAGCCTTTCCTAATTTCCCTAGAAGGGTCATTTTAGTGATGTTTTTCCCTTTCACTTAGTCTGTACAGGTTCTCTGGGTACTCAATAAACATTTTTAATTTTATTAATGTATGTACGTGGTATTTCATATTCAAGAAAAGTCCAGTTAAGCTACTAGAAAGAAACATTGCATCTTTTTAAGAGTAGTAGCTTTTAGCAGAGATGTATATGATCTGAAAAGTTACTCTCCTGAGTGACCGGATCATAAAAACATCTATTAATAGGGCTTATATTGAAGTTGGTAAGCTTTAGAATTGTATTGGGCAATACAATTCTTGTATTCCTGTTTATCTTGCATGAACTTGATAAAAAAGGGTAATCTCATTGAATATCCTACTTGTAATATCTTTTGGATGCTCTGCTACCAAAGACTAGAGAAAGGGAGGGAGAAGTGGTCTGTGCATTCTTAAAAATCAAGAGGCTGTTAAGATACGTTGTGCAGTGAAGGTGGATGGATGTATTCTCTTAAGCTTAAAATGAACATTTCAGCACTTGCATAGTAAAAGTGATTTAGGGTTGTCACTGGTTTACTGATATTATTCTATATTTTGTCATTTTTCTTTTACAGTTGTCTCACTAATGCTAATTTAAAATTTTCTCTCCTTCCTATCAGATGAAACCATGTTAATGCATTCAGACTAGGGACTGTTTTGTGCTTTACAAAAAAAATCTGATCGGAGAGTATTTTCAACCTGTAGACAGGTTAGTTGAATATTTTTTCCTTCTTGTTACAGTGCTTTCATGCTACAGTTTTCCTCTTGAATGATTTTTGTTATGCATATCTGTTTTAATGGATATGTGTTCCCATTAGCATGTATCAGGCTTCTTATGAAATGCAGAAAAATTGTGAGATTCTTTAAGGCAGATAACATGATGCATCTCCAAAGCGAGGGTAGACTTCACAGCCATATTGGTTTGTATACTGGAGCATTTTATTATGTTGGAGAATTACAGCTGTTTGCATGCCAGAGCAAAAAATGCTTAATAGGTAAAAAGTATTAAATGGATGTGGAATTGTTAATTTGAATGTAGAGTGGTAGGATTCACATAGACCGTAGATGTGCGGGGACTTTGGATCTGACTGTCACTGCCACACTAAGGGAGAGATCATACTATAATGACATCTGGGAAAATAAGAAATGTAGCTTTCTCTTGGTAACAGCAGGAATTAAGTAGAGCTAATCTTAAGTGTTTCAAGTCACTTCTAAAAATCCATCTGCCATTGTTTAGATAAAGGAAGCTCAATCATAGTCACTTCAGCTGATCACAGGGAAAATTTACTTTGGATTTATGCTGTTTCTGAAGTAATCCGATCTTGCTCAGCAATGTGAAGAAATGTATTTTTAAGTGTGCCTTAAGTTTTTCCATATGAAAAGGAACAAATATTTCAAACCAGACAAAGATGTGGACAAAATCAAGAAATTTTTGTAGAATTAATAATGCAATTTTGGGTTTAGTGATTTTCTGCAATAAAATCTTCACCATTTCAGCAGTGTAGATACATAAATAGTAAATGGACACTCAACTTTAAAAATTTACTGAAAGTTGTATTGGCTGTCCAGTTCAGTTTTGATTTATTCTCACATCCTTGCAATACATCATTTTGTTAAGTACCTGTGTCACAGAACAGAATTCCTCTTGCCACAAATTAGAAATACCTTTAAATTATGTAACTCAGTTGCATAATTGAGTTATTCAAATCTACGACAATCATAAGTCTCTCTTGAAATCAATGGATTTTTTTGTACAGGATGTCTAGCAATGTAGGTAATTCACTATAAAGAACCTTGTTGTTCAAGCTTTCTGTGATTAAAAGTAAAGTACTGAAACCCAGTTGACATGCTGGTTAATTTGAAATTTTCTATTTATGAAAAGCAAAATAATGACATCTCAAATTTTAATTTTAAAATTAATTTTAAAATTTAAATTTAAATCAGTTTTAAATGCTTAACAGTTAATTTTTAAGATTACCATTTAAAAAATATTAATGGTATGTAATTATGTCAATTGATAAAATCAGTGAGGCACCCATTATTTTTATTAGAATTTGTGTCCTGGAAGTAGTTAGGATAAATATGTTACTTAGACAAAACATAGAAATGTTGTCTTTAAGTTTTGTGTATGCAGTTTCTGTGTGTAAGCTTTAGATATGCTTTACACCTCCAGTCCTCATTGCACAATCAGAACCACTATGGAAAACAGGAAAGTGGCGTGGAATGGCAGATGCTGTCAGACACCAGAAATGCCCTGCAGACTGGGTACTGTATGTAAAAAAATGGATAGATAATGCTGTTCCAGAGGCAGTAGCTTTTTAGCCTAATTTGAAATCAAGAAAAACCTCACATACAAAGCATGAATAAACCTTTATTTTTTTAGGTTTGATAGAAGTACTGACTTTGGGGTTCAATTCTGAATGTTGATTAGAGGATATTTTGATTAATGCAAATGTATTTTGCCTAACATGTAATGTATTGCATCATATTAGTACAGGCACAGCTAGTGAGACATTAGGAGTGATGCTGTTTGGTGCAAAACCATCAGAGAAATCAAAAGAGGAAGTTACTGAACCAATATTGAACATCACTATTGAGGAACGTCTGCTCAGTACAGAGATAATTACTGATTACATTTAAGTATCTCAGTAGATAAAAGAGTACATTTCACAGTAGTATCCTGGTTCGGAATGTCATAGCTTCAGTATAATTTGCTTTCTTCTATCTGTAGAAAATACAGTTTTCTTGATTAAAATTATTACATTACCTCTCATGTTATTTCTAGAGACTCTTAAGATGCTGCTACTTCAGTCTCTGAGTACTAAACCAGTATGTGATATGTGGCCTCACTTGTTTATTACCTGTGATCCATCCTTACTGGCTTCATTGGATCCAGAATTTCAAATGCTCTCTTGTGTGTCTCAGTTTCTTCTTCAGCAGCCTTTAGAAAAGCAGGTGGTAGAAGGTTATCTGGTTCTGGTTTCATCAATTTTTCTACTTCTATTAAGCCCAAAGCCATCTAGGAGATTTTTCTTTTCCTTTCAAATCCTCCTCCCCTGTTGTAAGTATTTATGAGCGGGCAACCCTAATTATTTTGAGATTCTAAGGGTATGGTGGAATAGACTGAACAAAATGGCAAGCACTATGCTTTCCTAGTCCTGTACTAGGAAATTTATGGAATGAAAGAGGAAGCAAAGTAAATTCAAGCTAGTTAAACACATTAGTCTTATCTACTGTCTCTACCAAAGTTATCATTCTTCTAAATAGATCTTTTCACAGCAGTACATAGAGCAGCCTTGTAATACACGGTCACTGTTCTTTGTTTGGAATCTGTTATGTCCTCTGGATTTTTTTTTCCCTCTCCACTTACTGATTTTTTTAAAGGGTTCTGTTTTATTTAAGTAGCATTTTTCCTTCAAGTGATTTAAAGAAAAATGAGTGCACTAGGTTAATGAAATTTTCTTATTTCATGTTAGAATGTGCTGCCTAACACCTCAATAAATTTCTTTCTCCAACTAAAAAGTTCTTACATTTCTGTATTAACTAGAATAGAAATAAGAATGGATGACATGTAAAAAAGAAATAAAATTTTTATCGAAAATTGCATATTTTTGTCATAATAGTCTGGTTCCAACATGGTCAAGAGTGAAAATGGCATTTTTCACACCACCTGGCAGTTTATGCTGTCACTGAAGCTCAACTTGAAAAGAAATCAGTGCGACCCCAGGAGCTGTCCCATGCAGTATTTGTACACTTTAGTGCATACCAAGGTCTTGCATTTCCCTTCTCCACTTCTTACCTTGTCACCAGGTATTTCAGCCATACTCACAGTGGAGAAGTTTAGACAACAATTTGCCTGAAAATTATGAAGAATTTCACTTTTCCCAACTTTGAGAATTAATTTTTTCTAAATGTGTCTCAGTACAGAAAAGCAAGCAAACATAAATTGAAAAAGAGAAATATGTTAAAGCAATTTTCTGAACATTTCTAACATTTTATGGGTAAGGAAACAAGAAAAGTCTGCCAGAGAACTAAAAGGGTTTTAATTCACGGTTTGTTTCACTACCTGGTTCACTTTTCTTGAAAGCTATTTAAAAATTATGTTTTCTTAGAGGACTTGCCCAAGAAATTTCACTGATGTTCTTTTGTCTCATTACTTTTTTTCAAAACTGAGACATACTAAGCATCTTACAATACAGCTTTGAAATTATATATCCTATCTTACAGTAATTCTCTAGCACTGACTTAAGATGCATAGCACAAGATACACAATACATGAGTTTTGGGTTTTTTTAACCAATTGAAGTACATTCATGTATATGTCCCATTTCATGGAAGCTTCTGGAAAGCTTAGCTATGGTATTTATGGTCCATACCATATGAAGGAACTCATGATGGTGTTCCTGCAGCTGACACATCTTTGGTTTCCCTTCCTTCTGTGGAAGGTTTTCCTTCCTTCCTCCTTGCTGTGTCAAAGGAATCAATTAGACATGGGGGTGTCCACATACAGAGTCAAGTGTATGTTATCCACGAAAATGAGGTGAATGTTTTAAAGTCTCAATATTGAGTTAGGGTTCTAAGTTTACCTTCCTATGAAAATACCACAAGTTTTCATCTCAAGCTGTGAGGTAACACAGTGCAAACAGGTCCAGACAAATTGCTGCTGTGCCTTACAGGTTCATAGGTAGAGAAGTCAGGAGTGGGCTAGTCTTGAGCTGGACAGGCACAAGGCTCCCACTCCCGTGGGGATCAAGGTCTTTTTCTGCCTCAGACACAACAACTTTTACTATAGCTGGCAGCAGAATAGTCTTTTTATCCTGAACTTTGTCACGTGGTTAATCTTTATAGATAGGAGAAATATTTTAACTAGTATGTTTTTTGAGTTAATCATTGCTGGCAAGTCAGATTTGTGAACCAGGTGCTGAACCTGAGCTCTGCTATGAACAAGAAAGAAGAGAGATGATTAAACGAGTGTAGGTGCTTAATGGAATTGTTCTGAAACAAAATTGTTTCTGAATATATTATAGGTGTGTTTCTAGGTCTTGCTTTCTGGGGAAAGGCCAAATTTTAAATAAAGAAATTTTCCAGGGTTCTGAACTTCTGTAATACTCTAGCAATAGGTGGGTTCCTCAAATGTACCATTCACTTGCATTTGCTTTCCCATTCCTTGTGTGATCTTCACCATGCTTAGTAACAGTTGGCAAGAAGGTGCTGCATCCCATCATCATCTCTGTTCCTAACCAAGATGTGCTTACATCTCCTCCACTGGCATTTTGAATCCTGATGGCATTGTTCTTTATAACTGAAGAGTTTTAAATAGGAAAATTGGTGTATTTTGTCACAAATTCTTCACTGGAGTGATAAAATACTTCCCCAGGTTGTATTTTCAGTCTCATTTCTTTGGTAGAAGTTCTTTGCAGTGAGCATTTCAAAGATGATCACTATGGCATGGTTTTCTGTGTCTTCAGTCTGAAAATGGAGTTTTGATGGGTTTTGAAGGAACAGTTTCCATATATTATTGCTATTCCTGTATGCTTTCCCCTCCCTGTATAAAACAGAGATGTCCAGCCAGCCACTGCAGCCTCCTTTTCACAATTTCTTTCAGAAGGAAGTTCTAGTGTGTCCCCAAAATACACTTGCAGCTTTATACACTTTTTGAACCCCTCTTTGTAGCAAGCCCCTGGATATAGGAAAATGGAAATGGCAGCTGGATAAGTTGCTCCTCTAGTTACCTGTTGTCTGTACTTCATTTTAAGGACCATATATGAATTACAAGGCCAGCAGCTCACTCTCTCTTTTGTGAAGTGTGGTCATTTCTAAAATATTTGTTCTGAACACCTGAAATACCAAGCAAAGCTCTAAGCCCTCCTATTGCCCATGGAGTGCACAGACGCTGGGTACTGCCAGGTCTTGAGGCAAACAGTCCCTTCTATATGTGCCTTTCACTGTGTCTTCTTTACAAGCAAAACACCATTGCAGTAGTGGTGAGAGGAGCTGAATATCCCCTGCTCACAGAAGTAACTGACACGAGTATCCTATATTCTAAACCTGTGCCTTTAATTGTCATCAGGTGGGGGTTAAATCTTTCTTGAATCAAGGAATTTCTGTAAACAAACATGTATATTCTGGCTCTATCGGCTGCAGTATAAGAAATTTTAATTAGTTTCTTTTTATTAATCTTTTATCCTTTTATCTTTGTATCTTATATCCCTGTAGATAGTTGTGTGGACAGTGCTTCTTGAAAAAAAAAATTATTTTAGTTGTTTATTAACTTTCTTCTCTCAAAAATTGTTTTCTGCATTTGTTTCCATCTGAGAGTATCACAGGATAATGTGAGAGAGAGAAGGATGCAAAAATGAGCAGCTAAGCAACAGTAGAATAGCACAGGAACTGGGAAATCTGTTCTAGCAGGAATGAGGAACAAGTTGTGTGTAGGAAAAGGGGAGATCTTTGAAGCTCAGTCACCTTACCTGTGGTTAATGATGCAATATTTTTTTCTACATGATGAAAAGTGGCGAGCACTTCCCTAATCAAATCCATAGGCAGTAGCGGGCTGTCACATGGTGGAATATCATGGGATTTTTCTTTCAAGAGTTGCTGGTTTTGTGAAAATCAAACTCTGTAGAAGTCTCCTACCAGAAAGGTGCAAAGTGTTGCCTGTTCTGAAACATTTTCTAAGGAATTTTTTTAATGATACAACAAAAGAGATTTTATATTTCTTTTTTTAGTATTTTGGTATTGATTAAATGTGTTTATAGAATGGTCAGCAGTGACCAAAGGGAAGTTTACTTTGATTTTGAAGAACTGGGGTATTAAAGGATTTGCAAGGGTTATTAAGTGAAGTTGCTCGGTTTTCTGTGTGTTTTCACTTGGTTATAAAGTAGAATTAGTGCCCAACTAGCTGACTACTGTTGAGGGTTAACACTGATACACTTTGGCATTTTGTTTTGTATTAGGTTGCGGTGATTTAAAACATGCAAATGTTTGTGTTATGTCAGCTTGGCAGAATATGGAGGCTCATGTGTAACCCTGTGAACAGTCAAGAGGAGTCTTGTAAACTAAGGAGAAATAATTATTGCAAGCCGTGATGTTCGTAAAAGATGTGTTAAAGGGAAAAAATTATTCTGAAAACAAGAAATGCTGAATCCTGTCTTTATGAGAGTAAGGTGTCTGTCTTTAGTTTGATAGAAGCCATAATGAAAAACAGCTATAAGAGTTGGTAGGAAAGTATCTGGCTGACTTTTAAAGTAAAGTAATAGCTGATTGCAGTTTCTTTGCTAAGGTCTTTAAGAATAGGCTGTTTGACCTGAAAAAGAACCTTGTATGACTGAAATCAGTTCTATTTGAAGTCCTATTGGAAAATGCAGTTTGTACTGCAGTTACAGTAGCAATGTAGGGCCAGTAACTTGCAGTCTGTAACAAGTATCTTTGAGCAAGGGATGTTACCCAATAACTAATTTTCTTTGTGATTTCAAAATAAAAAGAAAAAAGCAAATATTTATTCTTTGATTTTTTTCGAAGTAATTTTGTTACCTGTTTTTGCTATTGTTTGTAGTTAAAATGTATTTTCTTCCCTGGATTTAGTTTCTGCTTTATTAGATTTGTTTCCTGAATCATGGTAGTGGCTGTGAAACCAGCAGAGGGTGCACAGAACATACTTAGTCCTGTCTGTTTCTTCGGTGTCACATTGGCGTTGATACACAGAAACCAGATAGCTGCCCTTGTAAGCCCCGTTCAGGTGAGGTACCACATGACCACAGTGCTTGAAATAATTCGCTGTTGTGCTTCAGTGCTTCCATTCAGTTTGTGCATGTACATCCTGACTGGGGGTAATCTTTCCCCTCAGTTGTGTGCAGGGCTCAGGCTCAAGTTCCTACACAGCTGGCTTTTTAACATCTGATATTCCTAACAGTGATTACCTAGTCATCATTTTCCTGGATCAAATCCTACTTTAAAAAATACTGGTGAATCTTAGTTGTATATCACCATGGTATTTTATGGGAAAGGTCTATGGAAGTGGATGGCTAGGCACTTCTCTGCATTTTTGGACAGACTGTAGCAAGAACACTCCTAATGCTAACATGCATTAGCATGGAGGGCCTGCTGATGGCTGCCATCCTCCCTCCCCTTTTCCACCAGCCTACTAACTCCCACTTTCTGTCTTACCTGGCCCATTACAAAATAGGTCAAGGACTTAGATAGATTTTTTAAAAGTTTGTTGCTTGTTACAAGTCCTGGGCTTGTCAGGGTGCTTCTGCTCTGCTTGATCTGGAAACATTTTATTCATCAGAAAAAACACAGTCAGCAGAGCTCTGGTAAGAAATGTAGCTGAGGGAAACTGTTTTTCATTATCTTCAGAACAGATTTTTTCTGCATGTAGAAATGCTCTGATTTAGCTACCATGTAGTAAGCTTTATTATGTTGAGTACTCTTTTTAGTTTTTTTAACCATGTAATGTATCATGTGTGGAAGGTTGACCATCCAAGTACACCTCTGGAAAGAACTGGTAAAAGAGCTTGTACCTAAAACCATCTGCTCCAGTGCTGGGGGTTTTGATTTCAGGTGGTTTGTAAATTTGTCACTGCTTTTAGTAGGATGATTTTCATCCCACCACCTTTTGTATATTATTCCCCTCTAGTTACATAGACCTTCAATGAGATCAGTTTTCTGTGTAACGTTCATGGGCTTGCATGTATTTAGATTTTCATATCTGATTGTTCTCCAGATGCAATTATAGGAGTGTTGTAACCTGGTAAAACACTGATAAAATCTGTGTGCAGACTAGGAATGTTGTAAATACCTTCATACATTTTTGATGTTTCTGGGTAATGTGACCGGTGAGTGGTAAGTTTCAGCAGATAGGTACTTCCATCATTTTTAGACTGCTCATTCTCAGCTGTGTAGGAAGTTGGTGTCCTGACAATTAATCAAGTACTATTCTGGAGGAGATGAGCAGCTCTCAGTAGCTGTCCCCCCTTTCAAATCCCACCTCTCTGACAGGGATACCCTTTCCCCTGCCAGCCATCTGCCTCCTCACAGGGCTGCAGGTGTCTCACTGTTGCTCCAGAGCTCTTGAAGCACTTGTCTGTGCAATCCCATTTATGTTCATGTTTTGATGTCCACCCATGTACTCTTACCAATTGCAAGAGTTCATAAATGGGAAAGTGGCTGTAATCTTCCATTTTCAGCCATTTTTAACCACTTTCTTATATTGGTCCTGTGAAAAACACTATGATGATGCTTTAAAACATTTTTTGCATGCTGTTTGGTATTTGTATGATGAATAAGACAGTCCTGTGGCTTTTATCACTTAATAATTGTCTACAAATGTGTAGTATTTCATTTACTAAACTCATTTAAAAGATTTCTTCATGAAATCATTGCCTGCATGTATTCTGTTTCAACAGTTAATGTATTGTAATAGTGAATATATCATACAACATGAAAATTATTTATATATGTATCACTATTTAAAAATAACATTTGGTACTTTGAAAACATGAGCACATTTTATATATAGTTTCAGTAGGGTACTGTAAAATATATCACAGGTACTATTTTCTAAGACATAAAAGGAGTCTTCATAATTTTAGCATGAAGAACCGTGTGACACCTGATCTGTCGTAATTTAATTTTTGTAAGAATTAACTTAAGGAAAGGAAGGAAGACCCAATCCGTAGTTTAGGTTCACTGTTTTAACTACATGCATTTATCATCAGTATGATACAGTTACATAATACTGCTGTGAAGGATTGTCCCACAGTGAAGCACTTTTATGCTGTGTTTAATTTTACCCCTATATCTGGCTGAGTTTCTAATGTTTGATTGTTAGAACAAGTGCCTAATTCTGTGAATTAGCCTTCCATAAATGATTGAAATGCACTTGTTAGATCAGTTTTCTGTTAATTTGTATCTGCATTGTAATTTTTTCCATTTGTCATTTTTTTCTAAATCATCTTGTTTTTCCAGCATCTTGTTGGAGTCAAGTTTATTGTAACAAATGCAACTTGATTTTTGCTTATATCTAGCAGGCCAAGCTCATTTCTAGCCAAGTTCCACTGTAATTAAATGTCTTTCTTTGGATCTGAAAGCTTTACAAAATTTTCTTTGTAATTTTTCTTGTAAGAAAAATCTTTCATCATTCGTATTGAGTCTTGTAGCTCTTGCGTAAAAACAGAAATCCAAAACTTCAGTTGCCCTGAAAGACTTTTCTTCTGGATTTACAGACATGATCCTGTGCTCTTTCTCTCCCTCTCCAGCAGATCATAGAGGCAGGAAAATGTCAAACCAGCCCTTGAGAGCATTGATTTAGGTAACTGGTGGAAGCTCAAGTTTTGAATCTTCTTTAGCCTGTGGCGATCCCTCAAAATGTTTTAAAATTAGATGATCACTTTAATGTCAAACAGGAAATTCCATCCTAATCATGGAGGTTTGCTTTACTTAGGTTCTCCAGACCACTGGAGACTCTCTAGAGTCCATTGGTCTCTAGGAAGCACAGGCTGGAAACAAATGGCTCAGACAGCTCATTAGGTATATACATCCAGCAGTTCCTTCTTTTCCAGATAAACACCTTTTATGCATCAAAGAATGAGGCTGGTGAGGTAGCTAAAGCTTATGATGTCACTGAATCTGTAGATTTTTCTTACAGGACAACATCAGTTCTGCGGGGAAATGAAACATACAATTGTTAGGACAATAGGTTTGATGTGTAACATTATTTGTACCAACTTATTGTTAGTCTCAATTTTACTGGCTTGCAATGATTGAGAGGAGGAGTGATAGAGGGGGGTTTGATTCTGGAGGAGCAAGTAATTTGAGGTCTGCTTTGCAGTACTAAAATCTTAATCTCATTTCTAACAAATCAGCGTACAGTTTGGGTCAGTTGGGATTTGCCTTCATGAGAGTATTGTATCTGTATTGGTTTCCTTAGTCCAATGTTAACTTTAATGCATTGGAATGCTAGTTGGGTCTTGTATTTCAGTTTTTTCTCATGCATGTTTTGCTTTCAGAGCATCAAGAGCAACCCACGGGTTTACTCCGTTAATGTTGTAAAAGGAAATTATAGAAAAATAGATATTTTCACATGATAACCTTTGTTGTGGGTGACTAATCTCTTTTTCGTCTCTTTATTAATACCTTTCTACAGTTCTCTGAATTTTTAATTCTTTCTGTTTTTTCCATCGTACTACTATGAATATCTTTTCACTGTTCAAGCATAATGTGATGGTATTCTCTGCAGCTAAAGAATATGGATTAAATCACATTCTTCACAGTGAATTAAAGTCAGGAAGTAAAGGTGGATCTGGTTTTACACTTTTTGGGTCTTTCAGAGTATAAATACACTTCCAGTTTTCACATGGGTATGAAGTCTTGACAAATGCAGATTGAATAAGTTGTTTCTTAGAACTGTTGCTTAAAAAAAATTAGATTTTTTTAAATTGAGCCTATTAGCAGAAATCCTAATTTATCCCAAACAGTAGGAAAGAGGCATTTTTGCAGTTTTATACTGATCAGCAAAGAAATTTCTGTACGACCTTTTCCACATCTTAGAATCAGATGGGTGAAGGAGGTGCGAAGAGCACTTTCCATAGAGCAAAACTCAGATTTGATCAGTAGAAATTATGCTGTATGGTTGCTGCTTGAATTACCTTTGTCACAACAGTGCAGCAGGTCCAGCATGCACATCTGGCCGGGTCTCTCTCCCTGTGTGTGGAGCCAAGGGTTAGAAGCTGCATCATTGATAACCTCATATGTCACGTGTCCATCTTTGCTTCTGTTTCTTTACAACGTGGCCAAGGAGTTACTGAGAGCCTGCCAGTACAGTAAAATCTCTCGTGGTCTCTACTTCCAGTCAAGAGCTCTGCTTCTGCATTCCTCTTGTAGCAGAGAGAAGGAAAAGCCTCCCAGCCTCCGGATTTTCTAGATCAGGTTACTCGACTCCCAGTGGGGCAATAGAGAAGCAGAGTTTGAATGTTTAGTGAATAGTTGCTGGAGAGGTGGCAAGAGGGAATGTCTTCAAAGCCAGCTTAGGTAGAAAATCTCAGCAACAACATGCAGAACAGGAGAGCAGGAAAGCTGCTCTCTACAGCCAAGTCACTTAATTCACGTGGCTGGTGAAGGAATACTGATGGGTGTACCAAAGAAAACTGTGTTGCCTGTGCAAAGCAAAAGACAAACTTCATTGCATGTGTGACTACACAGGAAATGGAAATTTGATTAGGTCTTCAAACATTGCTTACAAATAATGACTGTACATAGATTCAAAGAGTGTAAAGTCAAAATAACTAAAAATTACCCCCTTGAAAATATATAATATTTATAATTTTATAGATATAAGGAATCAAGATCCGAATACGTATTATTCTATTATCAGTATGTTTAGGTGGTTATTTTAGTATGAGTAAACCCAGTTAATGGGAAAAAAAGACCACCACAAAAATACAAATGGCAAACAGGATTAAATAAATAATCAAAATACTCTTTTGTGGATTTAAATAACCTTAAAAAATAATAATAATACCATTTAAGCTCTCTTCCTAAAGGTAATTTTACTTTTCTGTGTTTTGCACTGCCACTCTGAATGCAAGACCTGAAGCTAGACCGTGTCAGCTCACAGGACCAGGAGGGGCACCTCCAGCCCAGCACCTGCTTTCCTGCTCCACATGCTCATGCTGTGGATGTGGCTGCTCAGCAGCTCTGCCAACCATGTTTTATATGTGGGCTGTCCTGGGAAAGTGCAAGTTGCCATAGCATTGGGAAGGGAAAGAACAAGGCAGTCTGCCCACCTCTTTGCTGGCCAAGTAAGTGCAGGTGCAGAAAGTTTCCATTCCTGTCAGAGTGAAGTGCAAGCTTTCCCTGGGGTTCTCCAAGGGAGGGTGTACTGCTCAGTGAATCGTATGAGTTTCTAAAGGTCAGCTTTTTGAAAAATACTTATATCAATGAAATACTTCTTCTTCACATGTTCATATCATTAGGTTATGAGCCACCCACCCTACTGTTCATTTGCCAGTGGGCATGCCTTTAACAAAGCCCCAGCAAGGTCATGTTTCCCAAAGGAGTTTCTTTGAAACACAAAATCTCAGGCTCATCTTGTTGAGAAACAGCTCTCCGAGCAATTTGAGAAACCTTGAAAAAGCTACTTGTTTTCATTTTATTTCACAGCCCTCCTATCTTTCCTTTAAGGTGCTTATGAAAATCTGAGAGACATGGGAGAAATCAAGAGTATCATTTGGAAGGAGTCGAAAAAATTATTTAATGTTACATCCAATTCTCAGTCTTGAACATGGCAAACTTTTTACTGCCTGGAAAAAGGGTGAGATTTTGAGAGCAGGAACTTTGTGCATCTTCTATAAAACTTATGTATTTTACACTGTTATTCTGAAAATTTGAGCTTCTGTTTGAAAGCATGAAAGGAGCTAACACAGAAAATGGTCAGCCTTAATGGGGTTGTCATGGTTATCAGGGCATCATGGTTTCCCATTGCTGCTCCAGGCATATTCTGTATCCCTAATGAAGATTTGTAATTCTAAAGCATTTCTTAAATATTCAACACCTACACAACTAGAGATGCTAACTTAACTTAACTTGAAGATCACTATGGAGGGCAAGGCTTAGTTAGGATAGAAATTGTTCCTGAACTGGTAAAACAGCTGCCTCATTGGTTTCCCAAATTCATTCTTCATGTCAAATAAAGCACTTGGTAATTTCCTGTGATGCTCATTTCAAGAGTGTATAAAGGTAGTTTTAATCACGGGGAAAAAAATGTACAGCCAAAATATATAAAGATGTAGACAGGAAAATAATTTTGTGGTAGAATTTAATAAAAAATTAAGTATTTACAGTTATATTAAATTATCTTCTAGTAAAGATGGTTTGAAAATTATTAGGCCATTCCTTGTGAGATGGCAGGTCGATGAATTTAAGAAAACGTATCACCAGTTCCTGGCAGTTAAAATTATGTTGCTATTATAGAGCAGATCGCAGCATGTTTTTTTCCTTTTATCTTACGTGTAAGCTGATGGCAGATGGGATGGATGTTGTTTTGGTAGCAATTGATTGCACTGTTGCTTTGTGCATCTAAGGTTTCAATAGTGACCATCTGAAAGTAATAATTAAACATTACTTAGATATGGTATGTATTTTAAAGCTCTCCTGCCTTCTTTGGTATGCTCCTGTTTCATCCTTGACAGTTTTCAGAATCAAACCCCATTTGTAAAGGTTGGAGGGCAAAGCTGACAAAAAAGGTAGCATAAAAATAATCCATTTGAATATGTCCATTGGAGACATGATCAGCTGTGAGTTCTCATTTAGATGTGCAGCAGAGCTTTAGCTGCTACAGTAACTGTCTTTGATTTCTCATTAATACTTTGAAAAGTGGCTTGACCTGCTTCCTGCATTAACCCTGCTGTTTGTTTTAACCACTCCTTTTTATGAATAATATGAAATTTAAGACTCAAGATACCAATCCAGCAAAGCACATAAAATGGGACTAGTCCGATTAGAATAACTGGGATTTCTTATGTGCTTAAATTTAAGCACATCTGAGTGCATAGCTACAGTAGTGCCTATATGAAAAGGGACAAATAAGGCAAATATTAATCTAAGACAATACTTATGTAAACTCAATCATTTGTTTATTTGATTGAAGCATGACTGATAAAGCAGTGACAAGTTTTAAAACCTAATAGTGTTAAAACACACCATTAGTTTGTCCTTTTGTTCAGTTCATATTTCTGTTTCCCAGGATTCTGTTTTCCTGACGTTGTGGTTCAAGGTAGATAAGCTTGGGAGATTTTGTTATCTTTTGTTTTTCTAGTGAAACAATTTTTTCTATACTAGAATGTGTAGTGTTATTCAAATTTTTTAAATATCTGACATTTCATGAGGTTGGGTTGATTTCCCTAGGTTTCATATTAAAAGTTAAGATAATATTATATGGAAGCTACACTCACACCGGTGAGCTCTTTCTTGATGAGTTACCCTTGATGAATTTCAAAGCATTTCACGTAAAGGAGTTTAATCCTCTGAAATACTCTGTGCATCATTCCTGGAGGTTCTTGTTCCTCCCATCTGCTTTCAGCAGCACTTCACATCTTTCACAGAAGCAGAAGGCAGATTTTTCATTAGCACTGTGAGGTATGACACCTTCCTTGGATTTTAATTATGTTTTCATAAAACAAGTATCTTCTCTAGGCTGCAAGATTTTTAACAGAGACAGATTTTAGTGATGTTTTATTTACATGCATTAAACCGGATTTTAATACGTACAAAGGGGTGTCCCTCAACCTGGGTATTGTCAGAGTAAATATCTTGTCTGAGATCCTTGATGTTTTGATTGCAGTCTTCCTAGTCTGACTGCTTTTAGTCTAGTATGATATTTGGCTTGACTGTTTTCAACAGACTAAAATTTACAGCATTTTTAAGTCCCTGTTGAACAATCAGCATATAGATGTAAATAGCGATGAGTCCTTAAGTTATCTGCTTATCTGCTTTTTATTTTACATGAGCTTTGAAACTGTATTATTGAACTACTGCACTGTTCAAACAAAAGAAGACTCAAACAAAGACACGATTTATATGGAAGTTGCTATACAAAACAAAGCTGCATTGTAGCTGCCTCCAAAAATCAGTGTCATCACATTAGAAAAGAACTCCTCTGCCACAATAGATTCTTCTTTGTTGCATGATATGAAAATGGCATTTTATTCTTAGCTTTTGAAAAATCTTTTTTTCAGCACAAGAAACTAATGCTTCTGCCTTTACCGTTTTTTTTATTTTATTTATTTATAATTGTGTAACTATGAAAAGTAGTCAATTACAAGACATGGCAATTTGGCCTTCAGTACTAAAGATAAAATAATAATTTCAGACTCAGAGTTTACACAAGTCTATCATTCCCTTCCTTTGAGACATTTGTTCATCCTGAGTGTGATACAGAGCACAATATAAAAGTACAAGTTTTCAAAGACACAAATTTTGTTTCGCAGCAGCAGGTGGGTGTAAATCCCAATAGAATTGCACCTGGGAAATAAGTCAGATTTCTAATAAAAATTACTGGTAGCTCCTGGTAGTTGTGTTCAAATTAGCCTATCACAGAATAACCATTTTGTATGTGCTTATAAATCTACGCTTACTAGCAGTGAATTTTGGATTTTCTTGTCTCTTCCTACAAAGCGTAATGTCTCTTGTGGTCAAGTTTCCCTTCATTCTAGAACCACCCAGCTCTTGCACAAACTGTCATTTCTCAGAGATCATAAGCCATTTCTTATCCTTGTGTCCAAGGTTTTTACCTTGAAATAATTGAAGTACAATGCTGAAAAAGGCTGTATTCTTTTTGAATCATCACCAGTCATGCATATGTGCTATTTTATGTTTCAAGCTCTTATGCTAAGATATTTGTAAATGAACCAGTAAAGTCACAAAATACAGAATTTTATGGTGGCAGTTAAGAGTATTGTGTCTGCTGATTTTCTCTAAATACCTTCTTCCTTCTTGTTTGGCAGAGATCAAAGTGCAATATTAATTTCCATAAACTTTGATCCCTCATGGCATCTTTGTTTTTCTCCTTATTGTATGCCATCCCCTGAGCATTTTGACTAAAATGTTGCAGTCTCCATGCTGTGCGCTCCCCATTTCAGATGCAAAGTGTCTCCACTTTTATTCTGATTGGACGGAACCTGGGGCTTTCATTTAAACACATCAGTTATATGATTTCAGAAAAGTCAGGTGAAACAGGCATTTCTGTCTCTGTTTACACCCTGTATATATCACTAACTCATCAGAATATTATCATTATAATTATATGAATTACGTTTCAATGGGAGCTGGATTAAATGCTCTAAAGTTCAGATCTCATGTGGCTTACTGTAGGCTTCCTGTCTCAGAGTGTTGGTTTTGCATTCATGATAAAGGGGGGTGGGTGATGGCAGCATTTTCTTTTTTCACTTCTTTCTCCTACCTTTTTTGAACATGTTCTTTTAGCTGAGGATCTCTTTTGTGTGGGTTGGGTTTCATAACAGAATTGCTGGGGACAGAATTGGGCCCTACTGCCACTACTGGTAGTCAGAAGTTTTGCAGTGCCTTCTGGTTTAATGTCCTGCATACTTTCTTTTGACTGAACTGTTTAACACAGAAAAGGATGCTTTCATGTGATTTGGGAAGTTACAGGTAACTTTTCTGTCCCTGGAAGTTCATGTTTCTTTTTTGTATCCTCAACTATATACTCGGTGTAGTTTCTTCAGCATTTATGCCACTGTAAGTGCCTGTCATAATTGTTCAGCTGGCAGCAATATAAAGAGAGCTTGATACATACAGAAAGAAATATTTACTACATTCATAGCATTAAAACATTCAAATCTGAATTTCTGTAAACTGTTAGAGTCTCCTTAGTTATCTACATTTGTAAGTAAAACTGATGTCATTACAGTAATTTTGACATCATACAAGGAAAATCATTTAAATCGTCACTAAAAATTATTGAAATATGAACTTATTTTTATTATTCTATCCTGAGGAGGGTTTTCAGGAGGCTGTTAGGCTTGACAGGAAAGTGGAAAGAACAACTAATTCATTAACAAGATCAGTTTAATGCCATTTGTCCATGAACTTGATTTTCCCAGGGCAAGAGCTATTGTCTGTGTTGTTATATGAGGAGAAAGTGTCAGCATACACAGTATGTTTTCCATTCTTCACAAGTGCTCAAGCATAAGAGCAGACATTTGACTGTTTGCATAGCTGTCCTTTTTATTTTCTTTTATTTTTTTTTAATGGAGAGTAGTTTGTTTTTATAGATAGTTTTGTTTAAGGCTAAAACATTGACAAGTTAGCATGGAAATATTCTGCTCTGTATTCTACTCTGATTATGCAGGTTGCTGTTTGGAAGATGGATTTCCTCCGCTGGGAAGGCTTCATATGGAGGCAGGATGCTTTATTCCAGACCTGCTATGTAGTCAGGCACAGGGTGTGTGACTGTAGTGCAGGGAAAAACCCATGGAGAGGCCTGGCAGCAGTGCCAGCTCCCCCAGACATGAACCACAGCCACAGCTACTGGTCTGGCAGCCTCTTCCTCTGCAAATCAATGAGCCCCACTCACCAGCTGAAACATGGCTTTGTTTTGGAAAATCCCTGTTAACTTTAGTCGAATTCTACACTTAGTAACCAAAAGACAAGTAATGAGTAATATTAGTAGTAAGAGACCTATTGTGAATCTACCAGTGTACAGGCAAAGTTGTTCGGAGGGTCTGCCCACTCAGGCTCACCCCTCTTTGAAAGGATAGGATGCTTCATGCCCTTTTTTCCTGATCTTTACTCCTCAGACTCTTTTAAAGATGACGAAACTCAAGGACCTCAACTGCTATATTCCCCGAGGAAGGCTGTCCTCCCTTCTCCATGCTTTACTGGGGTTTCTGATCCTCTTTTCCCAACCAGCCATGAACAACAGCCCTGGTGGCAGGGCAGCTGGCCCCTGCAGAGCACTGTCCTGGCACGGCACAGCAGGGCACCCACCCAGCAGAGACTGAGCACCAGTGGCTGTTGGATGTGCCCCCGTAGTGGGAATCTCCACGTCACAAGCTCTTGGTGCATCACTCCTTTTCCTCCACATGGTATTTTTCTTCTCTACTCCAATGACTTCCTGACCAATCTGGTCTCTGCTGGGCATTGCTGCAGCCTCAGCCCTGCCCTTTCTTTTTAAAGCCTGTTACCTCATTTCTGCAGTGGCTCCCCAGCAGCATAATGCCTGCTTACTCTGTATCAGTCCCTACAAGCCAGTGAAAAGGACTGTTGGCACCAAAGGTAGAGTAAATAATATTTGCTGGGCATGAGCATATTAAACAAGTGAAAAAACATGCAGTGGTGACTGAGCAGGTGCTCTTTGCTACTCCCAGCCAGATGAATTAATTAGCTAAATGGATCTAGGAGATCCATTATTTATCTTGCAGGCTTCATCCTTTTTGTCAAGCATCTTGAGACAAATGACAGTCACGCACATTCTGGTATTTAGTCTCTTTGGTGAAAAGCTCTCACCTGCGCTTTTTTATGTGGCTGAGCATGAAGTGTAAGGCTGGATGGGATCTCGTACAGGATCACCTGGGCTGCTCACCTGCTTTTGGAGAGGATCAAGCATACCTTTCCTCATCTTGACAGGTGTTTGTCTCAGCCAGTCCCATCACTTCCTCTGTTACCATTACATGAGATACCTATAGAAAATCTGTTGCCAGGCCAATCATCCTTGTCTTAGAAAGCTTTTCTCTGCAGCTGCATGAATCTTCAGTGTGATGGACATGGAGAACAATTAGTCACTGTTCTCATAACAGACTTTTCCATATTTAAAATATGTTATCATGTCTTCTCTTAGTCTTTGTTTTTTCTAGACTAAACAGTCTAATTCTTTCAACCTTCCCTTGTTCTACATCTGTTATAATTTTTTTTGTTTTGTTTTTACCTGGACTCCCTCCAGCTGTCTCCTTTCTTCTTCTGACAGCCCGGTAGGCAGAGCTGGACATGGTAATGAAGTCAGGGCCTTGCCACAGCTGGTAGGGAAAGAATAATTGCTTGCTTTGCTTACAGTATTCCTATGAATATGTATCAGGCTGCCTTTTTCTGCAACTGGGTATCATCTTGATTTTTAATTTGCTTATTGCACTGTAACTCCCCTGCGGATCCTTTTTGCAGCACATTTGTCTATCAAGTCTCCTTTCTATAGCAGTACACTTGAATTATCCTTCTATGGTAATTTGCACTTACCTTTGTGGACCTAATGCATTAATTCAAGAATATCTGTCCAAATTACTGTAATCATGGTGAATTCTAATCCAGTCTCATAAACTGCTTGCAACCTCACTCAGTTTTATATCACAAATCTCTTTTTTTATCACTTAAGTAACCAGATCATCAAATACACAAAGCATCAGAATTCCAGCTAGCTTGCTCTGAGAAACTTGATGAAAAGTCTTTGGTTATGCCCACCTCTCTGATGATTATTTTACAGCAGTAGTTACGTTATAGCACATCTCCAACTTTGCTCTGCTCCTCACTGTGCTGATGTGCAACACCCCAAGGTTACTGACATTTCAGCCACCAAGGGCAACACTCAGGTGCTAGAGTTAATTTTGAATTAGCAGACTGTTAATTTATTTTTCTTACACACTTTAAGGTTTTTTCCTTATGTTTTGTATTCTTGCTTGTCCCTGTGTCTTTGCATGGTGAATTCTTTGCAGTTCTCCCAGCATGCTAAGTCACATGTCCTTACCAATAACTTTTAAATTACTCCTTTGGGGCATTAAGGTAATTAAATACTTCCTAGTATAGCATACTGTTCATTTACTCTGCACTGGGTTAATTCACTGCTGGGCACTACCCTTCTCTGAACTTGTCCTCTCATTTGAACTCTTCCCTTGCCTTTGCCTGCGTTTGTCCTGAGTTAATCCCTGGACCTGGCTACAGCTGCATTTCCTGCACCCCCCTAGCTCTAATCTTTCTTTCCTCGGACTCATGAAATCTCTTATTTTACAGTCACTTTCATTTGATTTTCTTTTAATTGCTAAATTCTTAGCAGTTCTACAAAACTAAAGCCAGACCACCACCACCTATGCAATGTCTTTTACAACTTTATGGCCTGCCGGATTACTTCTTCAGCAAATACCTGACTATCTTATTCTCCAGGAGAAATAAAAGAAGTGTTTAATACCAAGCTTCATCCCTGTTTAAATTCCAAAAGCCTTTTGAGCTTTTGTGTGCTTTCATGGAGGAGTTCTTCCATCTAGGAAGCCAACAGAAGACTATTTTTGAGGTTGTCTTCCCTCCTTGAAGTAGCCAGGGAAATATTTTTATGAGCTAGTAATCTAATACATTCTGCAAAGCAATTGCAACTAAAAACCACAGCCTGCTCAGAGGCCTAATATTGTTCTAAAGAGTATTCTGCAGCTTTTAAAAATACATCTGGAAGAAACTTTCTGAAGAAATTATACTCCATTAGTATAGTGGCAACAGCAATGAGACAAGGTATAACCAGCTTATGACTTAAACCCTGTGACAGGCAGTCAACACACAGTGTAACAAATATAATCTTCCCAGAGTGAAAAAAAAATCAAAACAGAGCCAAGTCTGACAGGAACTTCTACAACCTATATGAATGTGAGGGGGAAAAAAAAAAAAAAAAGTGAAGATAAATCCTATATTGACAAAAGAGCCAATGTGAATATTAGTCTCAGAGGGGGCAAAGCAACTTTAAGGCTAATCTGTCTCTGTCTCTTATGGGCCAAACTGCAATCCTACACATACAGCCTTTTTTTTCCTTTAGGAAAGGATATTTCAGTATGTTTCTTGTTTTCTTTGTTTAAAAAATGTTCTGTAACAGTTATTTCAGATCTCTGTAAATGGATGACAAATAGCCACATTTTAGTTAAACCAGCACTTTCTTTATAGCCAGTTCTTACCCTGCTATCAGTGCTATTTCAGTAGCTCTGTGGGTAACAGAAGCATTTTTCTTCCTTTGGATGTTCCAAATATTAGAATTATTTTAGGGGAGTGGTTTTGGATTCAGTTTGTGTTCATACTGATAGGTTATATATCACGTGTATTGTATAATGCCTGTAATTTAAGAGACCACAAAGAAAACAAAACATTTTTTTATTATGAGGCATTTCCAAGGAGTGAATAACTATGATTAACTGAATAGGCTATTAGCTACCACTATTACTCTGCTCAAATGCAGCTGAAATAGCATTTCTTTAGTGGTAAAAATATTTGGCAGTGCTGCATTCACAAAAAAAAAAAAAAAAAAAAAAATTAAAATAAAAACCAAAACTTAAAAAAAATTTTTTGGAAAGTTCTCTGCATTCTTTGGAATCTCCAAAGGAGTTTTATTTAAAGGCACCAGGCTCAATTTTCCAGAGCTTAAGCTGTTCAAGAAATATAAGTATATAATTTAGTTGAATATTATATTTCTCCAATCTTATGCCCAGATGCATAGGAATTCAATAATTAAAGTAGCTATCTGGATAAAGTTTTCTTTGAACTTGGTAAGCCTTTTCACTCAGCTATCTCCATTGTATTGTATGTATTTACTTCTGGTCAGATGTGTTTGTTCTCCATAGTATGTGATTTTCCAGCTATTTCTAAGACTGCATCCAATATTCTACAATTAGAGAAAAAGTATATTCTGGCATAATACTGATAGCAACATTTTTATTAGTTATATGAACCAAAGGGCATGACCTAACAGTTAATACATTAATTACCATTTTTAACCTTTTTTTTCTTAATAATATTTGAGCACTGAGATAGATTGTTCCTTTTTATACATCTAAAACACCTTCTATCACACTGCCTTGTTTTATTTACTAAAATCTTTGCTTATAGTAAAGGAATTTTCCTTTGTGCTAAATTTCTGTTCACAAGAAGAAACATAATGTCTTCAAGGTAAAATTAAGAGTCCTCAGATTACTTTAATTGAAAATTCTTGACAGCTTAATCTGATTGGAAACCAACTATCCTCTGAAGTTTCTTTATCTTCCTCTGCCTCAAACAACTTGTTAATATATTTCCAGTCTTTGCATAATGTCAAATCTCTTCAGAAATGCTGGTGGTAGTTACAGTAAGAAAAGATTATAGTAATTATCAGGAATATTTCTGGTTTAAATCCTTTGGTGAACAGGAATGATATTAATATGGCTGTGTTGCTCTCTGGAGATTCTTGGCATCCACGGTAGGCTGCATTCCTCCACTGACTGGAGCTGATGGATAACTTGCTGTAGATTGGGTGGTCTGTAATGGAGCTGAAAAATAAAGACTCTAGCTTCCATGATTGTCTTTTTAAGAAAACAATACTGTCTCTGCACAACCAAGGTTGAATTTTACTTCAGTTTTCCCAATTTTGAAAAAAAACGGTGACGATAGCATGTTTGAAAAAGCAAAATATTTTTAAGCATTTACTATTGAATGACCAACACCTTTGAAACTTCACAAGATTTTAGAAGTGGACGTGTACACAAGGGATCATTCTAAAAGCAGTGCTATCAAGTGAAGGGAACTGCCATTATTTACAGCTGGATTTCACAGAACCACAGAGTTGTCACAGTTGGAAAAGCCCTCTAAGATGACCACATCCAACTGCAAGCATCCCCCCCCTTCCCCACCCCTCTGAAATATATATATCAATATCTGTATCAGCCACTAGGGCATGTCCTGCAGGTGCCTCATCTACCTGGTTTTTTAATACTTCTGGTCATGGTGATTCTGCCACCTCCCTGGGCAGCCCATTCCAATGCCTGACTGCTCTCTCAGTAAAGAAATTCTTCCTCAGATCTAGTCTAAACTTCCCCTGGTGTGACTTCAGGACATTTCCTCTACTCCTATCATTGTTCACTTGAGAGAAGAGACCAGCACCCACCTCCCTACAACTTCCTTTCAGATAGTTGTAGAAAGTGATAAGGTCTCCTCTCAGCTTCCTCTTCTCCAAACTAAACATTCCCAATTCCCTCAACCTTTCATTTCAGTGCTTGTTCTCCAGACCCTTCACCAGCCTGGTTGCCCGTCGCTGAACTCACTCCAGTAGCTCAATGTCTTCCCTGTAGTGGGGGGCCCAGACCTGGACACAGCACTGGAGGTGCAGCCTCACCAGTGCTGAGTACAGGGGCACCGTCACTTCCCTTCTCCTGCTGGCCACACTATTGCTGATTCAAGCCAGGATGCAGTTGGCCTTTGTGGCCACCTGGGCACACTGCTGGCTCATGTTCAGCCAGGTCTCAGCCAGCACCCCCAGGTCCTTTGCTGTATGGCAGCTTTCCAGCCACTCTTCCCTAAGCCCTGTAGCATTGCATGGGGTTGTGACCAAAGTGCAAGACCCAGCACTTGGCCTTGTTAAGCCTCATTTTACTGACTTTGGTCCACTGGTTCAGCCTGTCCAGCTCCCTTTGCAGAGCCTTCCTACCCTTGAGCAGATCAACACTCCTGCCTAATTTGGTCTAATCTGAAAATTCACTGAGGAAACACTCAATCCCCTCATCTAGATCATTAATGAAGATACTGATCAGGACTGGCCCCAAAACTGAGCCCTGGGGAACACCACTGGTGGCCAGCCAACCATTACTGCAACTCTCTGGGCCCTGCCAGGTAGCCAGTTCTTAAGCCAATGAAGAGTATTTGTGTCTATGCCATGAGCTTCCAGCTTCTCTAGGAGAATGCTGTGGGAGATGGTGTGAAAGGCTTTACTAAACTCCAGGTAGACAACATCCACAGCCTTCCCCTAATCCACTGTGTGGGCCAGCTGGTCATAGAACAAGACCAGTTGGTGAGGTAGAACCTGCCTTTCCTGAACCCATGCTGGCTGGGCCTGATCCTCTGGCTGTCCTGCACTTGCCATGTGAGCTCACTCAATATGAACTGCTCCGTAATTTTTCTGGGAATCAAGTTCAAGCTAACAGGCCTGCAATTCCCCAGATCCTCCTTCTGTCCCTTCTTGTAGATCAGTAGATCTTGGCCTCCAGTCAACTGGGACCTCCCCTGTTAACCAAGACTGTTGGTAGATGATGGAGGGAGGCTTGGTGAGCTCCTCTTTCAGTTCCCTCGATTCAAGTCCTTGTTTGTCAGGCTGAACAGAGAGAAATAGATGGAGATGCTTCTGTGTTGACATGAAAAGTGCCTCCTGCTGTATTTTAGATAAGAAAGGTGGGCTCAGTAGCTGGTAAAATAATTAATTACCTTGTCTTCCCCATTAAGATTTCTTTTGGTCTTGCATTAGTGTGGGTAATAATGCTTACTTAAATATTTTGTTAATTATGATTATTTATAAAGAACTACTTCAGTTGTTTTTTATTAAGAAGGATATTAAAGCTTTTTTTTAAGAGCTAGATATAGGCATTCTAAAATGTCTAAAATATAGTATGAGTGAATGTAGAAACAAAATCTATTGAACATTTCATCCAGTTGAACCTCCAATATGGATTTCATAAAATCATAGAATGGTTTGGGTTGTATGGGGCCTTTAAAGGTCATATAGTCCAAATCACCTGAAGTGAGCTGGGACATCATCAACTAGATCAGGTTGCTCAGGGCCCTGTCCAGCCTCACCTGATTTAATATTAAGTCACTGAGAAACCATAGCTGGCGTAACAGTGGCCAGTTATATTCACAAGGTGTAAGAGCCCTGCCTGTGCCATGAAGCTATTATCTCATAGTGATTATCTGAGGCATTGTTTATATTTTGTGGTATTTGATTAGAATAACTCAAGTAACACCAATATAGATTCAATCAATATTTTGAAAATTTGCAGAGAAACAGATGACTAGAAAATGGAGTTAATAACCTGAAAGAAAATTACCGACAGGAAGAGTATCTTCTGCTTATTTTATGCTGGATAGATCTACCATCAATACAGGCATTTATAGAATAATAAGACTATGGGAGTAAGAGGCATTGTGTTTACATAATTTATTAATTTTAATTAAAGGTGACAAAAGATTTCTAGTGCCAGGCCTGACAGAACAGAATCAGCACTGGAATTATTAGCTTTCTGATCAATAGGAGCTAAGGTCACAGAGAAACCACAAGTGAGAAATCCTAACTTATACCTAAAATAAAGTTATTTAAGGCATTAATTAAAGCTAAAAGTGAATAAATATATGAGATGTAGGCTGATATTTTAAAACAATTTTCAGAGTCTTTAAGAGGATCTTAGCCTTCAAGATTCAGCTTTCATGGCTATTCATACTTTTCTAAGTCACCAAGGAGGCAATTCCTGCACTGCAGCTACTGGAAATTCTGTTTCCACTGCAGAGTCACTGTGTGGCTAAAGCCAGGGACAAGACACTATTCTTAGACATCAGAGGGGCACATAGAGCAGAATAGATTTATTCTGCAGATCAGTAAAACCCTAGCAGACAACTGTAGATGGATACCTTTCATCCAAAGGAGTTGCTGAAAGACTGGGATGACATTTAGCGGTACAAATGTAATGTCAGGAATTTAAAGAAATAAACAGTTTCTGCAAGTACTTTTTGGAAACAGTAACGTGAGGGAAAACCAAAGCACGTGTATTAGTTGTGAGATATCTCTGAGCCATTGGTGTAACATAGCTATGTAAAAAGATAAAATGCCCTCTTAGGACATATGAAGTAAATTATTTCCAGTAGAGATAGTGGGGTTATCACTGCCTTTTTAGAAAGCCTTTGTAGATTAGAGTATGTAAGTCTCATCACTTGTGTTCAAGAAAGATTGAATCTGACTGGAAGAGACTCAGAAGCAAGCCAGGGAAAGGATAGGAAAACTAGGAGGCAAGAGGATGCTAACAGATACTGGCTTAACATAGTAAAAGGAGGCTTGGGAAAGAGACAGTGATCATGGTCTTTCTGTCTGCCTTCAAGTCGTGCACACTTGAAGAAACAGAAAATCTGCTTATTGTAGACAGACATCTCGGGGATATAAATTAGTCATGAATAAATGTAAGCAGCAAATTAGAAAAAAAAAATATTCTAGCCATTAGAGCAATTAAATTCTGGAACCACAAGCAAAAGGATATTAAAAGAGAAAATAACCACCAACATTCAAGGTAGAGTTTGGTCAGTTAATGAAAAGGAATAGGAGGAGCCTTCATGCTGCCACCTTTCTGTTTCCTTTCCCCCTACATTGTACCTCTCCTGTACCACATAGCAAAGGACTATGGACAGTTTTGTATGACTGCATTTGTGAACTAGAGGCTTATTCAGTGAGCTGAGATACAACAGTAAAAAAGTAGTAAGATACTTTGGCGGTGAGAGGAAAGAAAAATCTAGATTTGTTGTTTGTCTTGGGGTCTGCCCAAGCCAGTCATATGATGCAGCCCAAAGGCTCAGAGAAGTGTGAGAGCTTCAAGTCCACTTCATGTTAGCAGCACAGGTTTGGGTTCCAGCTTGCTTCTTCCACACTGCTGGAAGCCCAGCCATCAGCTTCTGATTTGCAGCAGTACCGGGAGCTGCTCTGCGCTGCTAGCCAGGTATTTGTTGGTTGGTTCCAGGTGATACTTAGTGATTGTGCAATGACATTGTATCTACTTTGTCCCAGCATAGCCAGTTATGGGAACGCAGTAGCCACAGGAGACAGTGGCACCCAGCCTTGCCTGCTGAGCTAGAGAGATGCCAGTGGTCAGCACTCCCCATCCCCACTGGCTCATGCTAGGAGAAAGCAGCAGTTTGGGGTAAATTACATTCACATGGACCCTGGCAGCAACTAACTCCCTAAATCGGTCTCAACCACCCATAGGCTGCCTCAGCTCCTGCAAGGCAAAGAGGTCCAAGTTAGTTTAAGGCTTATCCCACAGGATTGAAGCGGCACAGAGGCAGCTGTGCTGTCACTTCCCAGCTCTCCCACAGGTCTGTGTGGTGGGGATGCTCTCGGTGGTGCCTGACTCTAAGCCTGTCCTCTGATGCTTCAGTACCACTCATAAAGGTTCACTTGACCTGACCCTGGTGTGTTTATGGATATGCCTTTGTCTTGAAGCAAACCAGAAGCATTCCCACAGTCAGATCCAGCCAAGGGGAGATTAAAGCTGGTCTTCATTAACACCTTGAAGTGTTGTTTGCAGTTTCTAGCTCACACCCTCTGCCATACTATAATCGCACTAATGAGAACTGTTTGGCTTGAATGTGGATGGAGTGTACTAGCAAGTATGTCAAGAATTGGATTGAGGTCAAGATTCAGTCACATAATTGTGTAGACATACCCTAAAACATACATTAATCTGTGTCTCCCTCATCGCAATGCAGAGCAGGATAACTGCTTCAGCCTGGAAAGCTGGCAGACAGTAGGTTTGTATGTTTCTTGTCTTGCAGATGTCAAACATTCAGAAGTTGTGGCTTCAAAAATTGTGAGACTGGCTTTAAAATCTTGAAATCTTAAAATCAGGACTTTGGCAATCCCTTTTATTTTGCACCCTCTCTTTGCGTCTACAAGCATACAAAAATAAAATAAAAGCTGAAAAATCAGACTATGACATGAGCAGCTCTCTCCAGAAAAAGCTTTACAGAAAAACATCATGTCATGGAACACTGGATTTGATAAAGCCAAGGACTGAGTTTGGCTGGAGTTTGCACAGCTGCAATGAGGATGTAGTCTGGATTACAGAATTCTTGCTGAAGTCAGATCCATATGGAGTGAAAAATAAACAGGCATAGATTACCTGAAAGGAGGGGGAAAAAATGAAGAGCTCAGAGGTGTCTACAGTTGTTGGCTTGTGCTGTGTAGTACAGCATTTTCAGTCACACAACAGGGAAATTTCTACAAAGCTGTGAAGTTCTCCCTCCAGAACAGAACCCACTCACTCCTGTAAAATGATGATGGTTCACAGGCTGTATTTTGGAGGACTGGCAACTGGATAGTCACTTGGTGCCCTAACTGGGTCTGTTCATTTCTAACCAATATCACATACACATTCAATGCAGGAAAGCTTTTAAAATTAAAAGGATTTTTTTAATATCATATAGGATTATTTCTAATTATTTTGAATTGTTTTAAACAACGGTATATACTACTGTTTCTGTCTATGTGAGAATTTTCTCATATTTTAAACTGTTCATGAGTTTCTTAAATTGGAAGATTCTTGTTAGTTTTAAAATAGATATAAGAAAAAATTCTGCTATAAGTTTTTTTATCCATTGTAATTAGTATCATTTGAATGTAGCACATTGTAGCTTCCCTTTAGATATCGAGACTTAGATATTTTCTAACGTTTCTGCTTTTAGTTTGTTTTAAAAAAATCAACTATGAGAATCTTTTTGTAAAATCTTGATAGAGTCTTTTCTAACATCAGGGACAGGGGCTTCATAATTAAATTCAAGTGTATGCAGTCATCATCATTTCATTAGTGTAAATACTAAGACATTTGACTTAAAAGGCCAGATTGAGGTATTTCATTAGCAGTAGCCTACTCTCAACCCATAAACTTTCACTGGCATTTGAACTCAGTTAAGTCAGTTACATTATGTATAGTTTATACTGCTTGCTGCCATCAGGAAAAGTTTTGCATTTGCTATTAACTCCTATTTGGTAATTTCAGTCTTAATTACACTGTCACTAGTTTTCCCTCTCTCAATCAACATGCTAATGTTACACTGTTTTATATACAGACTCCTGTTCCTCCTTTTGAAGAAAATGCGTGGGACTCATCTCACTTAACTTTACCCTTTCAAAACATTTACACTGCAAAGCTGACTGTTCTGAAGTGCTGAATAGTGGGGGTGGGACACCCACACACCTCTCATGGTTGCTCCTGCCACTTGTGTCAGACACTTAGGCGAGCGTGGGACAAAGTCTCCTCCTCTCATTGACTGCTTCTAGATACCTCTGGCTGGGTACCTGACATTTACCATGGGTTTGGTTCCCTTAACAGTGGTGTCAAGTGCTAGTAATAATGTGCTGATGGTTCCCATGCTAATAAGGCAGGAAACTTTTAGGGGATCAGAAAAGGCTCTAGACACCAAGTGTAGGTAACTGAGTCCTGCCCTTCTGTAACCAACCCAGGAGAGGTGAGTGCCCCCCCTGCTCTCCTTTCCACACAACTAAAGCAGCTCCTCTAGGCCCTGTTTAAGCTGTAAGAAGAGATTTTTTGTGCATCAGAACTTACTTTCTTTGTGCGACTTCAGCTGCCAGAGAAAAGCAGCAGTAACTCAGGAAAATAATTCACTGAATGTTTAAAAAACATGGAGCAGGATTATACAAGGGTTTTGGACCACTGTAGAATTGCTGCAGAGGAATTGTATTTATTTCCAGTGTAGGTGGTTTCAGGTCACGGTAGTATCAACCCACCCATTTTGTCTCTTATTCCCACTGATGGGGTGCACCTCTGATGTCTTGTGCCCAACTTTCCCTCGTGTCACAGGCTTTGGCTGCACTCAGCCTGACCTGCCCTTGGGCCTGGGAGTGGCAGGACTCACCTGGTGCCAGCAGGTGACTGTCTCTCCTCTTCCTCCCTTTTCCCCTGATCAGAGGAGTCTCATCCGAACTGTTCCTCATGGTTTGGAATCTCACTCAGGTGACATCGTATGCAGGTTTTAGTGTTCTTGGAGGAACAAGGCAGTACCCTTTCAATGTGAAAAGGTCAGGGGTCTTCAAAGCACATGCAGCCCATTCTCATATAAAAGGCAAGATCTGCGTAGCCACAAAGACACAGGAGAGTTCATCTACCTCATCACCTCTTCTTTGCCAGGAAATAACTGTGTGGTGATGCCAGTGCACAGAAAGGAGGGTTCACATCTTAACAGTTCACCTTTCCCTGCCTTCAAAGCAGAGAAACTGAGGACATTTTGTTTCTGGATCACAAAGAGAACAATAATGACCTCTTAAGAGAGAAGTCACCATGACAGGTACATCTTTCTGTGTCGATAGGATATCAGCTCCTCCTCCTGAGTGAGCTGCTGCCTGAGTTTTCTGACTGAGCAGTTTGTCTGGAAAGGTTGGAAACCCTAGCCTTGATTCTGACAAAAAGATGAAGGTAATTTTGGCATCTAGATGTCTGATGGTATCAGATTGTTGGTGAAGTCTCTTAAATCCTTATAGTTTCAAATCCCTAGAACTGTTCTCAGAGAGGCGCAGGCATCTGGTTTATCTCAGACTCAGGACTTTTGACTTCTTATAACAAGCGATTTTTTTTGTGGGAATCCATCTCTGCTTTGGCAGTCAGACAACAGGCTGTGCGTCACAAGTAGTCCTGGCTCAGGCTGGCCTGCCTGTCCTTCCTTCTCCTGTTACCTTCTTTTCCACTGGAGAAAGGAGAAAGTATTTGTTAGTACTCTATGCTGCTGTCTCTGTAACTACATGCTTTTCAGACAAGTCAGTCTCTCCCTTTTCACTGGAAAACCAATGGGATGTATCCCTAAAAATCAAATCAAATCAAATCAAATCAAATCAAATCAAATCAAAACAATTTGCTTGTTAAGTGAGCATGGGCTTTGTGTTGTATTTACTGACTAGTTTGTATTTCAGGTTCTGCTGGCCTCCAGCTATTGCAGTCCAAAGCTGAAACTACAATATTGTACATCTTTGGGAAGGAACTGGGGGCTCTGTCTCTGCCTCAGAAAGCAAGTTATTTCACTCTTCTAAGTAGCTCAGATGGCATAAACAGAATATGCCCTAGAGAGAGAAGTGGAAAAGGTCTGTCAGATAAGCTAAATTAGGTAAGGGGAGTGATCTGTGCCTCCTATATTTGTGGAATTGGCCTGTATATCTGCAATGATTAATGTAAATTGTAATCCTTTCTCTGAAAGACTTAGTATGACCGGTCCTGTTGATGTTTGAAGTCCTTGTTCAGTATGTTCAGATCATGAACTTCAGTGAGATAAACAGTAACCAGTAATTTTGCAGCTTGGATTTTTGTGAAGCTGTGCAACTGATTTATTTACAAAGGACTTACTGTGGCATGTCTTTATTGCTTTCTCAGTGAAAGTTTCCATTGAACAAAGCTCATTTTTAAGATTCTATGAAAGACTTCCATTATGCCTAAATGGAACAATATTTAGTCAAGTACATACTTCATAAAAACAGCTATAGGGATGTAAAATCAGTTGTCAGCAAGACTGTATTCTCACTTGAAATCTTTTTTCCATAATGCTTTCATTTTCAAAATGTATACAATGCTTCATCTGGAAAGGTATTTACTAGCATTATCTGCTTTATTTGAACAAGACTATGGAAGAATATTTCAGTTGTAATTCTTCTTGTGTGTTCTGGGGAAACTGGGCTACAATAAATTATTATTTAGTGGATGCATAAATGATACAGAAACCATATGCAGAGGGTAATTCTCAATGATACACCATTAAGTGCATTAAGTTTTTCAAGTGTTTTTCTTCTTTATGGTACTATTCAATATTCTCATTGACAGCTTGGGTGAAAGGTTAGAAAGTACACTTAATAAATTCATAGAGTTTAACAAGCATGTTGGAAAGAAGGCAGTTGAAAATGACCTTGATAAAGTAGCAGAGTAGCCTTGAGAATACCAGTTTTCCAGCAGTTGGATTAGAGCAAATACTGAACTGCACATATAGCTCAACATAATCAGCTGCACAGAAATGCAGCTGGAAAACAACTGGAAATCAATTCTGTAGAAAAGACCCAGTGTCATAATGATCCCAAGGGACCAGTGATGTCGTGCAGTGATGCAGTGACGCTCCTGCAAACAGTTCTTGAGGTCTGTATAGGGAGGGGATTACTAAAGCGTAAAATGTAATTATTTTTATCTACTCAGCACTGGTAATGCTTCAGTGGAAGAGCTTTACCTGCCTGCAGAGCAAACTAGGTTCGAAGATCCAAAACAAATGGGTCTTCAGGGAAATGCTGAAGTGTTGTTTAGTCTACAGATGAGAAGAGGGAAGGAAGATGGAATAGCAGCCTTGGTATAACAATAGGTGACTCACAAGAGGAAGGGATTTAGGCTGCCATGTATGCTGTCAGTACAGGAAAGAAAGAATAGACTTAAATCTCAACAAAGATTTTTTAATACGAGCATCAGGGAAAAAAGTCTAAGTGGCAAGGAAAAGCAGAGCCCTGGAATAGGTTGTTTAGGAGGAATTCATGCAAATGCTTAAAAATTGCTTGGACAACCATCAGCATGCTTGGCATAGGTCAGGGATGGGTGAAGCAGTCTCTCAAATTACCTGCTATCCCTATTCCTTTCATTATTCTCTGTGAAAATTATAATAATTATATGTGCAAAAAGGGCTTTTCATATCTCCATGAAATTTCAGGGTATATAATAGAAGTCTGGAATTCGTTCCAGAATTCGTTCTGGAATTTATTGCATAACTTCTGCATTTGTAGTAGAATAAAGTAACCCATGTCAGTTCTGATGTAAAAATTACAAGGTTCTGATGTCTTTGTGAATGGTCTTTGTGAAATAAATAGGTGAACATAGTCATATGCCTGTGGTAGGATACAAAAGCACTCAATTCTAGCCATAAAAGAGTTTGGTCTTTAGTCTACTTACAGTCCCTAAAAAAAAAAGATGAACACCCTATATTGTCTAAGGAGGTACCTTCTACCTTTTCTGTAGCAATTACATACTGGAGTCATATTCTTGGTCTTTCCTCAGTCTGTGATACTCAAAGTTTGGTTTTCTGAGAACCAAAGTTCCTAGACTTCACAGAGTACTATCTAGAAAAATTATAATTGGCAGGAAGTCAGAGTAAATAATCTGGTGGTTTTTTGACCCTTGGTCCTGTGAAGTGCATTCAATGAGGCAATTTATGAGGGATTTATAGTCGTTGGGATTAATAATGGTTATGAATACATAATAGGCATGACCAATATGTGTTAGAGATGGTTTTACACCAAACCTAAGTACCGAATTTGTTCATCTGTTGGATTGTTAATTGCTTATTAATCTTCTACATTGTTTACACTGTATCTTGTGTACAGTGTATGAGAGATGATACAACACTTTTAGCCAGAAAATTTGCTATTAAAAGTTCTTCTTTACAGTGATAATATTTTAATTAAGATTTTAAAGTACTAGGGTACTGAGCACTGAAAGAGAAAATTAATAATATTTTTAAAATAATGTTATTTTTAATCCCAGGTAATATTTTAGGAACCATGCAGTACAAAATTTCTTTCTCCCTCATAAGCATACTGTGCCTAACTGAGTGAATATATACTGTATCCCAAATCTTTTATCTATGAAAATTTTTGCTATTGCCTGGTTAAAAACAAAAAAAAAGAGAAAGAAAGTCTACTTTGCAGGGCTTTTTACAAATAGGAATTCCAGTCCAGCAACCAGTGATGACTAGTTATTGTTCCTTTTGTCAACAGGCAAGATGAAGGAGGTTCTGGCAGCTTACCATGTCCCGGGCTCTGCAGAGTTAAGTGAGAAGTGTGCCCATGTTCTAGCGTGCATCACGTCGCATCTTGGGTCTGAAGTGCCAGGAGGATCCCAGCGCTGCAGACTGAGACGGCTCTGAGCACCTCAGTACCCCGTCTCTGACAGAACCCAGGGATGGCAAACTTACATACCAGTATCACCTGTCTGGGGCAGGTTTAATTTTATAAATTAAAACCATAAACTCTATGAGTTTCTAGACCATATTCGCGCTGTTGAGGATGATTTGCTCAGATGAACAGTTTTGCATTCATCGGAGAAACAGGTTCTTCTGCTGGACCAGAAGATGACAGTGACTGTATATTGTAACCAATGCCATTTGTAGCATCTCCTAGAGCAAATAATTGAAAAACAGATTGCAAGAAAATCCTGTAGGGAACACGACGTGCTTTGTTTTGATTTACAAATTTTAAAAAATGTTTTGGTTTTTTAAAGATAACCACTTTTACATAACACTATGTGTGCAGTCTACGAGCAGCTCTTCACTGTGGCTATCTGTATTCCAGAGATGATGAATTCCTTGTGAGACACCTGAACTTTTTTAGATTTGTGATAAATCCTTAAGTTATGAGAGCATCATGAAAAACTAGAAGGGAAAAGTTCCAGGGCTTTGCTTTGGCTAGATGTCTCCACTTACTCCCTGTTAGTGTCCTGAAGGGAGGAGGAAAGGGCAAGAAGTAGAAATTAAATTAAAAACCTCACTGCGTTTCTTTTTTGGTATATGCACCTATCTGAATGTGTGTTTGATCTAATAACCAAGGGAAGAGAACCAGCAAGTTATCTAAGCCCTCACATGAAAAGTCTGCATTTTCAGGCAGTATTTGCTAATTTTATCTCTTGAATAGCTATAGAAAAGAAGGAATATGTATATGCCTCACCATACGTGAAAAGGACATACTTGCCATTCCATTATTTATTTTTGGTCTTTCAAAAACTGAAGTGCCAGTTATTCGGAATGCTGTAGTCTGTGGTCCCTTTACATTTGTTTAGTGAGATCCTTTCAGCAAGGTCATTCCCACTGTGGTGTAACTGCATGGTGACCACAGCTTTGGGCCTGTATAATAAAGATCTAAATTAAAAATATTGTTTCTCATCATTTTCTCTGTGTTTATGTCATATCTGCAGGCCTTTGATTGGAATCTTGCTTATTGCTGATCACTGTTTAGAAGAAGATTTGGCAAAAAACAAAGTTAGACAGAAAGGTATTTGTATGGTTAGACCTTGTTCTCTTTTGTGACATTATTTACAAGTTAGAGTGCAGGGGAATAAAAAATGTCAGCAAAAGAACAGTGATGTTTAAATTCAATTTGCATGTGAGACCCCTGGGCAATAAGGAGATCAGGCTCCCCACATCCCGGATTTATAGCCATACTAAAGTATTTGACATCTGGTCTATATTAATTAGTAATTCTGGAAAGGTAGAAGAGGAAGAAGCTGCAGAAAAGCTAAGTCTAAGCTGGCTTTGATTTGCTTTTTTTGTGATATATTGTGGCTGAGCATATGTACATCAGAGTTCAAAATCCACTTAGACTCTATTTCCCTCCTCCTTATTTGCTTCGTCAAAGCCAAAATTTTAAACTATAAAATTCTTCTTCAGGTGGCTATTAATTTTCTGTGAGCAAAGGCTGCACACTGCATTTCAAAAATTCATATGGTCCTGACAAAGCTGTCCTATGCATGCTGCATCCACTGACACTACTGTTAGCTTATAGCAAACACCTGAGTTCTTGCCAACAGAGCATCCTCAGCCTCTGAAACCTCTAAGTTGGATCACCATTCTCTTGCATCTTACTCAGCTGTACAAGGATGACAGAGTGCTCACCTCTGTCAAGTCCATACCAGTGTGTTTAAGTGTGAATGGGGTCAGAAAAAACCATTTCACTGCAGTTTCCTGATGAATTTAAGCCAATCTAAAGCTGTGCTCCTGCTCACAGAGTGCACTCTTGTCTTGCATTCTGCTCCACTCACGCCTTCCCACTTCCTCCCTCAAAGAGCTGCACAACGATGAGGCTTCCTGGTCTGACTGAAGATGTTCTCATGTAAGAGTTCATCTCTTGTGCCAGCTCTGACACCAGGGAGAGGGCAGGAACAAACACCCTTTTATTAACAGTTCATTTTTAAATCAGCTTGCACTGATGGAGGAACAATGCTACCAGGATCTTCTAGCTGTCAATTATCTAATCTTGTTACCTGAACTTTCTTTTTAAGCACATTGCTTTCTTGTGGCTAAGAAGTATTCCTTGATCCAGTATAATTGCAAAGAAAATAAAGCACTGGAAATTAATTAAATCCATAGGAAAAATTAAGAACACCTTTAAAATTACTTGTCAGTGGCAGTATTTGAGGTACAAGAAAAATACATTGCAGTGAAAGGAATATACTCTTGCTGCTCAAATTACCCTGAAGACCAAAAGGTTTTCAGAAAACCAGAAGAGAAAACTGTGCTGTAACCACTCCAGGTCAGTGGGAGTCCCCTGTGCTATCAGACCCTTAGCTACTAATGAAGATGTGTTCAGTATGTGGCCAGCTGGGATCACCAGAGCTGTATATGCTTGAGCTTGACTATGGCACCATCTGAATTTGAATGTCAAAACTACTTGCCTCAAGAGCAGGGCCTGTTTTGGAGAAATGGCTTTTTGTCTCTGCTGTTTCAGGGCTGCTGAAAGCTTGACTGTCCTTGTTGAGTGAACTTTTCTGATGTGTTGTGTGACTGTTGCCCATCTGTTTAAGGAGTGCTTAAAAAACTAAACACAATAAAACAGGGAAATGTCCTCACACTCCAGTGAGGGCAGAGGTTAAAGCTTTTTGTTCTCTGGATGAATCCTCCTTTGAGAAGCCTCCCAGTGCTTTCCCTCAGCATCTGGACAAGCCCTTCATTGTGAAGGCACATGAATATGGAGAGACCTGCAGTACATCCCTCTCTTCAGTCAGCTTCAAAAGGAAAGCTTCTAAAGTTATTATTTTCTGGAAACTTTAAACATCTGAGTTGGGGCATCGCTAGCTTTACAAACGGTATTAGCTGACTTTGATGACTTGGAGCAATTCAGTATTTGCACAATTAAAACAAACAATTAATGTGGGCTATGTGCTTAGCCAACATTGTTGGTTTTGCTGACTGAATGTAATATGTGAATACGTAGTTCTCATTCAAATAAGGTGGTCTTAAGTCATTTCCTCAGCAGACAATAATCCACTCCAAGAATAAGAACATCTGTTCAGTGCCCAGACCAGAAATAAATAGTAGGTTTAGAGAAAGGTCTTTTGTCCAGTGTTGTGTGGGCATTAGACATCTAAGAAAAGCTGACTCTTCAGGTCATAGCTGGGATTTTGGTGACAATGTATAAGCATGTCTCTGCTCAGGCTGACCACACAAACATTACCTTTGACTGAAGTTCTGTTCCTGCTGCCAGTCTACATTGCTGTGCTGTCATGGGCTTTTACAAATACCAGCTTGCTTTAGATTGCTTATGGTTACATTCCATTGTTGTGAACTCTGTGTGTTCATACAGGCTGCTGTTGATTTTTAAGGGAAACCCCAACAGCTGGCTATCAAATTTTCATTTAATTATAAGGTATTGCTCAAAGCAGACCACGTTTTTGAGAAACTACAACTGTTTTCATAAGAAATTACCGTTCTTTTTAAATTCTCTGTTGCAACCTTTATCTAGAAATCTCCAAATACTTATCAAGTGACAGTCTCGCAGAAGTTTCCAGGCAATGTGTATTTTATTCTAATGTATAAGTAGACAAGCCAAGTCATTAGAGAGCTAAGTAACTTTGCTGACATTTGTCAAGGAGTTGCTGCACTGTGATCAACAATAAACTAAATCAGTCATAGCCCTGTAAATAAAGCAACATCAAACGAAGTTGTTGGCAAGATTTTTCTCATTTCCTGTTGTTTTTGCTTTCTATGTAAAGAAAGTGGCTCTGTGAGCACCTTCACTTCACCTCAGCTTCTACAGGAGCTCTGTATCTGTCCCCTCTCCATCTTGCATGGAATAATGAGGTGGTATTACTCCAGATGATAGCCTTACCTGCCTCTTGGGAATCACTGTGAAGGGTCATCATCTTCATACTTTGTGTTGGGTCAGTTCTTGGCCAATTTCAAAGCTGTCATCCAAGGCTTGGCTGGCACCTTTCTCTCCTAATGAATTATGCCATTGATGTCATGTCTGCATTTTAAGTTATTCTCTGCTGAAGTCAGAGGGAGAGAGAACACTCCTGGCTACATTATAAAGAAGGAGAGGTTTTTGTGATGTGTCACTGGGCTCTGCATGAGGCCCTGCATAGCTGGTGAAGCGTGGCTGCTCTGGTTGTCGGATATAAGTTACAGAGCTAGTGAAATACTCACCATCAGTTACGAGGTTATTGCACAGGTAGTGTCATTTCCTTAAACCCTCAGGCCGAGTTGGAAGTTGAAGTGATAGGCAGAATGAACCAAGCACTCATAAAGACTGACACTGAACCTGACTAGGAAAGCCCCGTCCATACAAAGAATTCTCATGTGATTACTTAGGTAAAAAGAGGAGAGGTAGCCAAGCACGCTCTCACAAACTTAAGCAATGAACTGAAGTTAGAAACTTGCAAAGCAGCACTGAAAATTATGGATGTTCTCTTCACACCATTTGTACTTTTCACCAGGGTTCCCTATAAGTAAAATTGTCTCTGCGGAGTTTGCACAGTTATTGTCATCTATATCTGGATGACACTCAAAGGAAATAAAATGTGCTTTTTCCATGGAGAGTCTCATGGCTTCCTTGTGTTTACCACAGTGACAGAGTAAGTGAAAGACTTGTTAGCACAGCTTTGGAATTACCATTTTTTCACTCGGTTTTGTAGCTTAACTTCACAAAACTGGTTAAAAATACTACTACAACAGGAAGAGCGTGGAATTTACTTAACTTCTATGGCAACTCCAAAGGGAAGGATATCAATTCCTATTCCAGATTCACTTCTCAGGCAGTTTTACAAGAGACTTCTGTGGGGAATACCCACAGTAGTGATTCATTGTTAAGGGCAGTTCATCCCATCTCCAGGCCAGAACACTAGATTTCCCAAATGTCACAGTTTACAAAATATAGTCAGTTATGAGGCTCCATATTTCTGTACTGTCATTACTCTTTTCAGTGTTTGTTTTTAAGATCTTCCAAGCCAGAGATAGTGATTTAATCTTTTTCCTCTTTATTTATAACCATAAATTCAGGAGCTCCAGGAGCATTTAGCAACATATGTTAGGTAATGAATCAAAGCAGTCCTGGAAAGCATGACATGCCAGGGCAGAGGCAATCAATAGTAGAACCTATACATAGCAAATCAGTTCTGTAATGAATTGTTTTCCAGGCCCTGGGCCCTTCCTCTATGTAATCACTTCATTATCACTTCCTGTAATAGTACGGAGTATGTTCCTACACTGTTTTGTAGGATATATTTGTGCTAAGAATTACAGACTGATTTCCTGTAATTCAGTTGCTTCTAGATGTCCATGGTAAAATTTGCATGAACTTCTGTGGGACTAAAGCTCAGTTCAGGATGGTAAATATGTGTCAGAGCACAGCAGACACACAGATTGCTATGCAGAAAATCACAGTTCTTTGCCACATATGGAAGCTCTTGTCTACATCACAATGACACCCATGTGAGACACAGAAATTCAAGAGAGAAAAGAGTGTCCTAGATGATTATGATAACCATGTAGTATGAGTCTCTTCAGCAGCACAGCAGGTTCTTCCTCCAGTTAAGTCAATGGGAAGCAATTAGTCCTCAGCTAGCACCAGCTGAACCCAAAAGAAACTAGAAGCAAGTATAGAAATACAGAATTGCACAATGTATTTTTCTGAAATTCTTGTATTTCTAATCTTTCAAAAACCCAAAAGAAAAATTCAGTTATCATCTTATGCAAGTCTCCAGCAGTTCCAGGGGTACCCTGGGCTGCAAAGCCAAACAGGAGCTCTCAAGATTCCTGGTCGTTAGTAAAGATCAATGAAAAATAATAGAAACAAAGGAAGACCAGTTGGAGAGATGAAGGCTCTTCAGCAGCGGTAGCACTTAAAATGATAAATGCTGCCATTCAGGTTTGGAAAGGTGCCTTCAAAGTCAAAAAGACATGTTTACCTGGCTTGGTTCTCTGTAGGTCCTTCCTCCCATCCTTGCTGTGTTTCTGTTTGTGCACAGGGAGGGCAAAACTCTGCTCTGAGTCATGGTCATGCAATGAAGTTGCAGTCAATGACCAGTTTTGCTTCATTAAAGTTATAATGAGTGTTGCCGATCCTGGAAAAAAATGGTCACTGCTTTGTGGCAAAACCATGTTCATCCTTTCAGGGCAATAGGCCACAGCAGAGCCAGTGTGAGTGTGTGGCCAACTTTGATCTTTTGATGAGCACTCCTAGCAAAACAGCAGACATGTTCCAGGGTAAATCAAGGAGGAACATCTGAGGTCAGAGATTCAGCAGCACAGCAAAGCAAGCTGATGTTGATGGCTACTGATCTACAACAGCTGGGGAGTGTGGGCCATGTAACTTTCACATGCAGATGAATAGGGCCTTGTAATAAAGCTTAACTTCAATCTTAGGCTCTCCAGATTATTAAAATATATAAAAATACAGATTCTTTGCCATTTGCTTTGTTGTCTCATGCCCAGTTACATATAATTCCAGTCAAACTAACTCTGTCTGTCTTCTTTAAAAAGTACGGCCTGTTAAGATTCATTTCAAATTTATTTCAGAACATCTTTGTAAGTATCACACATACTCCTGAGTATGCTTTACAGTGGCAGCTTTATGTTCTTATGGGTGAGAACTGTCGCATAAGTGAACTTAAGAGCAGTATTCTTGCCATGTTTGGCCCTCTGTGTCCTCAGGGTCTTACCAGTGCAGCCTTTGCCCTTCCAGGCCAGGGGCAGAGTTGTGGAAAGCATCCTCCTTTTCCAGCTGTGGCACTTGCCACCCTATCAGCTGCAGCCCCCAGGCTGGGGTGGCCTGTCACCTACCAACTCCAGGAGCAGACCCATCCTGATGGGTTTGCCAAGAGTTAAAGGGCTGAAGCAGAACTGTAGGGCTGGGCTGTTGCCACTGCAGACTCCAGACGGGAGGGATCTTTGGCAGCATTCCTGGGTCTCCACATGAAGGCAAAGGGAGCCAGTTACTTGCTAAATGAAATTATATATTCAGTTGAAGTTTAGAAAAGACAGAGTAACTGATTGCATTTCTTGGGAGACTTGAATAGAAACACCTCTCAAAAGAGTTTTTACTCAAAAGCAAAGGGACATTTGCCCAAGTACATTTTCCTTCTGGCTGATACAACTCCAGCACATTTTTTTTTCCCCCGGTGCACTGTTAAACCTTTTTATCCTCTCAGAATCAAAGAAATTTCAGACTTGTTTGCTTTCCCTCCACCTTTTTTCCTTTTTCCTGGCCCACTTTCAGGTATTTGCAGAGCGGGCCAGAGTGTCCAGTACCAGTTACAGAAGGGTCGCTTCCCCATGCCACCCCCAGGGCTCCTGCAGGCACTGGGCTGTTGTTGGTCAGCAAAGGATGGGGAAAGACTGGTGACTGGCGACAGTTTTTCCCCTTCAGCTACCACGGGAGGGAGCCCTCGACCAGCCCTCCGCCGCCAGCGCCCGGGGCCGGGGCCGGGGCCGCCCCTACTCGGGTAACCGGGAGGAGAGGGAAGAATGCCTGGAGGATTTACGAGCTGAGGAGCTTGTTCTCGGTCATTATCCGTCCTTACACAGATACGCTCTCCCACTTGAAATTATTTCAAGTAGCAGAAGTTGGGGGGAAAAAAAAAAACCCCACACAAAAAAATCAAAACCCACACAAACAAACAAACAAACAAACAAACCGCTACAAAAGAATTAAAAACTTGGAGGAGTGTTGTGGGTTGTTTTTTTTTTTTGTTTTCACCATTTCTGCACTTCAGAGGGATGGAGTGGACACAAGGCAGGTTTGCTGCTTTCATGCTCCAGTCTGGTTGTAACTTTCCCCTGGTATTTGAGGAAGCCCTTCACAAAGCAACAGGGAGAGAAAAAAATAATTTCATCAATAGAAAAATTTTAATTTGAGTCTGGACCTATATTTTACAGCCCATTCTATCATTGCCTCCGTGGGAAGTGACATATACTCCTGCAATGACCATTATCACTTTTATTACAGAAATTTTCTACATTCCTCAGGCTTCAGCTGCAGCTGAGCCCATCTGCAGGCTGCCCAGCAGAAAGCAAACAGCCTCACATGGCTCTGCACACTGAAGCTGGCTTTGGGGATTAGCAGCTAACTATGAGATTAGCTTTTATGTCTGGGCACTGGGGTGTTCACAGCACTTGCTACTTGAACCAGCCTGGGTGGCTGGACAAGGAGAAATGGCTCAGTGCAGAGGCCAAGCCTAAAGCCAAGTAAACGAGTCCCCAGCTTTCCACAGCCATGCCTAGGATGCATCCTGGTGTTTTCTCAGATGGCTCCAAGCTGTCTCCACTTCAGCAGTCAAACCCACTGTGGGAGCTCCCTGGTGTGAGCAAAGCAACAAAGGTGCTTTCTAGCAGGACAGTGTAGCCCAAGCAGAGCTGTGCATGAGCATGGGTGCTAGCCCATTTCTGTTGCCTCTAAGCAGCATGGTCAGAACTGACTTGACATAGTGCTCTGCAGCTGTACCTCGATGGAAGACTCTGTTTTGACCAGATCTTCACATGGCAAGAAACTGAAATGTAGTTGGCCAGTAAAGGGTTGAAATGACCTTTGGAGTGGCTTGTAAAGGAAGACTGAGAAAAGATGTTGAACCCATGAGCTCTCTGAGATGCCACAAAATTATTCAGTGGTTGCAGAGCGCACAGTCGTGGAGCATTTGAGAATAAGCAAAGATGTTCCCTGAAGCAAGGGCTATGGATGTGTGTAGAGACCTTTTATTGTCTTCCTGTTGTCTGCATGAAAAGTTGGAGGTGAAGTGCTGTTGTATACAGCTGCTTGCATTGGAAAAGGGAAAAGCAACTTTTCTAAAAGAGAAACTGCTTCTCATCTTCACACAGCCTGAGGACCTTCATGCTTGGAGAGGTAGAAGTCAGTGTGAATATTCAAACAGGGCATGCTGTAATGTGAGCTGTGAAAGAAAGGGCTGCAGTCAGGCAGAGACTGGGGAATGTCCCTGGCATGCTGGTTAGCGACTGTCTGTGTTTTGAGGCAAGATTCAGTCCAAAGATGCATTGAAATAACAGAGGATCCAGTCTGATTGGGAGATGGGAGAGACACAGAAAAGCAGACAAGGAGATCTATTATAACTCAGCCAGAACAGAAGGAAATACTGAGACCTCCTCCATCACATGAGGTGTTTCTTGTCCCAGACAGAAAATGTCTACCTTTGGCATTAAACCTGAAAGACCCAAAAACATCAAGCAGCTGGAGGAAAAGCAGCTGAGCCTAGCTTAAACAGCTAGCAGAAATGCCTGGCTGGAACAGAGGTGGCAGCCAGGGTAGTACTACTCATTTGCTTGGACAGCTTTGTCTTTTTTTCTGCTTAATCAGTGGCTTTGTCTGCTTCACTTTATTTTCCTTGGCAGCTGTGGCACTCATGTTCTATGCCAAGCAGCCAGGTACAGGCCAAGGTAGGAGAAATACAGTGGTCTCCATTCCTTATCAAGAACAAGAACTTTTCCATCCTGTGCTCTGCCTTCTTCAATGCACTTCTCTTTCCAGACTATCGTACCATCTTCTTCCATGCTCCTCCTCTATCTTTATATCTGATCTCCACATTTAAAGCATTTTGAACTTAAATTTGCTTTCCCCTGTCTCCAGAAACAGCTTTTCTCAGTCCTCTAATTTGTGGGCCTGTGAGTCAACCTCAAGGACGATTCATGAGTATGATCTCTTTGCCTGCTTTTTGTGGCTCTTGTATGACAAGATGGTTTTCAGTATCCATGTGTATTGTGTTCAGAGTAAAAAAACTTGTCTCTTCCATCAGTGAAAAGAATGTCCCTGTGCCTACCAGGCCAGCTCTGTGGCTTTTGTCACATATCATAGCAGAGGGATGTCTGCAAGCAGATAGGCATGAAGACAGGCTCCATGGATTTACAGCTGTGAAAGTATATCAGTGGTCTTCTCCACACTGAGGAAGATTGAGTACAGCCACAGAGCAAGTTCTTTTCATCTGAGTGAAACCCCTTGAGCTGCTCAGAGCTCAGCCTGGCAGTGCAGGAACACACTAAGGGTTTCCTTTCATCTGGTCCACATCTACTTTTGCAGGTTCACTGCTGGTCTGAAGCTGGTAGACCCAGCACAGCTGTGCTTTACGAACTCCCATGAGGACTTTCTTGAAGGCTTTGTGTTGCTTGGAGGTGCCCAAAGCCCCCTTCCAGGCAGAAGGAAATGGCTACATGCAACATTAACAGGCCATGTTGACTCTTCAAAACTCTTCAGAGAACGTGATATGTGCACACAGTGAGGCCATTTGACTTTTTTGAAACACAGTGACACACTTAACGGCTGCCAGATTCTGTAGCTCTTACATGATATGCAGACAGTGGATTTTTTTCATACTATTCAACTTTTGCCTGAGTCTGAATTTAATTAAAAACAGATTGAGAAGCCGTCAAGAAAATAAAACCAACCAAACAAAAACCAAAACAAAATAAAGCCAAAAAACCCAACCAACCAGCCAACCAAAACCAACAACAACAAATCAAAATCAAACCAAACCAAACAAAAAACCAAACCAACAGACAAAAAAAGGAAATCAAAGTTAGGAATTACAAAAGAGAAACACAAACTCACTGATACTTGTTGATGCTTGGGGTTGCAACACACGCAGAAGACGCTGGCAAAACTGCTGTCAGTGAATCAGAGCAGAATGCGTCAGTTTGGTTAAGTCCTTGGGAGTCCTGACATGACTCATTCCCAACATGGAGACTAAAAGGGGGTTTTGAAGAGAAAATGTCAGATAAAGCAGGCTCCTTGCAAAAGAGCAAGGACAGCTTTAACTCTAGTCTTTGAGATCTGATTCATTAATACTGTGCAACATGATTGCAAAACATGGCCATTCCCCTTTGGTAACAGCGGGTGCTCTTGCTTAGTGGCACGAATTGGCTGGACAATGCTGAGCTGAATCTTATTTCTGTCACTGGCAAATGCTTTTTAATATTTTGATGTGTTTTTTCATACAGTTTTACAGTTTTGAAATCAGCATGACTTTTTTTTTTTTTTTTTTTTTTTCTAGTGGAGATTTGTCAAGCCTTGCATCTGATTCAGATGGGAAAAGGAATTTTGACTGTATGAGTCACTTCAGTCTTTGGATGCTTAGCAAAATGTACAGTGTGGTTTGATGCATGACTAATGCATTTGTGTATTTAAGAGCCTGTGGATGCTAATGGAAGTTTTGGAGCTTCTTATCTAGAAAAGAAGACACTTTAGAGCATACCGGCTCATTAACTTTCATCTATACATAACCAGCTGCTGTTTTATAGATCTAAAAAATTCCTTAATGCTCTGTATGTTTTAAAAGCCCCCTGCATAGGTCTTTGTTAAACCAACCCACTCATCTACCTTTAACCATCTCATTGTATTTTGTTTCAGCTCATTTGCACAGCCTGCGTTCTAATTAACACAATTCTTGCTGCCTGCTGGGAGCTTACCTTCTCTGACCTGTCACTCCCAAATACATTCACAAGAAATTTCAACCTCCTTTTGTTAATAGCATTTGCAAAGTGACCTTTATTCTCTCTGGTTACCTTCATTACTCACAGGTAGTTACTAAGTAACCCCTGCGAATGCTGCAGGCAATGGATCTCTTACTAAGAGTTGCACTCCCTCGCTATTTAGTGTTGGTCTTATGGGACCGGGGGTCCAAATCCTTTGGTCTTGGCTCTACCTTCCGCGTGAAAAGGATGCTTGTAAACCAAGCTTATTGAAACTTATAATTAACAAGAATTTTCTAGTGACAAGTTGGGCTTGCAATAGCAAGGTAAAAAAGGTAAAGAAATTCTTTCTATTCATCATTCTCTTTAACCAACAGTTTGCAGGAAGTAAGTGGAATATATTTCTTGATGAATGCATTTTTATTTTTTCCCAGTTAGCATAGTCTCTATATTCCTACTGATTGCCTTTTGTAATGCTTGAAAAGTAATAAAAAATTATTTAGAAAAAAAATATTAACTTTTTTTTTCAGATAAAAGTGAAACTGCAGATTTTAATAAGTAAAAAAATAGTTGTGTTTTTAATTAATGCAACCATGTAAATGTGTACTGAGTAGTTTCAGTCCACCCTAACTGTGGATTTCTGTGTTGAGATTTCATACTGAGAAATGTTTGTGTTAAACTTAGTGAAACTGTGGATATTTTTATTTGCAACTGGTAGTAGTCTGAAACACATTGTGATTGAATTTTCTCATTCTTTGAATCAGTTTTTATGACTGCCATTTAAGACCTTTTTACACAAACATGTTTCAGCTCTCTGGAATATATATATCCTCTTGTCTCATTTCTTTTGCTTTCTGGCTCTTGGCTGTGTTTTGCACAGGCACTATCATGGTGTTTGAACACCCATCACATTGCTTTGGCATTGCACTGCAGTGAGGTGTGTGGGCAGAATGGACCAGAAATCAATTTAGAGTTCTGGATCCAAGCTGATCTCAGTTCACATAGTAATATTATCTTTGTCTCATCCTTCTGCTGTTACTACTGAACAGAATCATCACAGTGTTAAAGAGCCAGGAGAACAAAAAAAAAACCCCAACCTTCTGACTTTCTCCTGGGTCAAACATCGCGTCACTCCAGTCCAGTGCTGAATTTAAAGCAGTCCCAGCAGTTGTGCCAGACAGTGACCGAGTACCTAATCCTGCACCTAAATGATGTAACAGAAACTTTCAACTGCTCTGCCCCAGGACAGTAGGAACAGAAAGCATTTCCAGTAATCCTACCAGTGGCTTTAGACCTGAAATAAAGGCACAAGGGCTCTCTGTCAAGTATGTGTTACAAAAGTCCCTTCTTAGCCAATGATAACCACTTTAGGTGGTCAGGATTAACCCATTAGCATAAGGATCTCCCAAACATTATTAAATTAGATACATGAAAACTTTTTGCCTGTGGATCTGTCAGCCTTTAAACAAGAACAAAGGCCAAATGAGTGTAGCAAAGGAGACATTGAGTGTATTCTCTTCAGAAAACACAGGTGCTATGAACAAAGACCCTTTGTCAGCCTTCGGTGCTGTTTTAGCACTAAACTCTCCTTGTTAACATTGTAAAAAAACCTGTTCCTTTCACATTTTGTTTGTCGTGCTATTATAATTGTTGCTCCATGGCGTAGCACAAGAACATTGCCCTTCCTTTCCCAGGAACAGTACCTTAGCGTTGCAACTGCATCTGTCATAAATTGCCTGCTAGTCAGGGTTCTAAATGGCAGCTTTGTTGCAGTATTTTTTCACCTGCAATTGTCAAAGACCAATTTGGGATTATTCTGTTTCCCCACAAGAGGTGACATTCGTGCCATTCGGCACCTGTGGGGATTTCAACACTACCTTGCTGTGTTTGCCAGCAGCCGCCCGGTGCCGTGCCTTGCAATGCTGCCGACCCCACGGCAGGCACGGGAGGGTTGATGGTGGCTCCAGGTCCTGCTGGGATCAAGCTCTGCAACAGTGATGTCAACCTGCTCAACCTAATTGAAGGGGAAGATGTGTTGATTAAGAAACAGTGCAAGCAGTGTTGTATTTTCAAGAATCTCTTAAGTGCTCCAGTCCTTGGGCAGCCAGCTGTAGATCTGTGGTCTGGATACCCTGGTGTACTTGCAGACATTGAAAAGGGATAGGTTTACCCTGTGTTAATGTCTGTTTACCCCTGGTAAAAAGCTCCAGCTATTTTTTCTTTCTTGTTTATTTTGTTGCAAATGCCTTTTGGAAAAGGAAATATATTCTTGTACCTGTGCTCTGACTTTACTTGACACATTGACTGATGATCTTAGTTTTCCTTAAGCTGCTCCCACCTACTGTATTGCTGGAAAAAAAAAAAAAAAAAAAAAAGAAGAAGCATGTGTCAAGAGAAAATGTGAGAAATTGTGAAGTGACGTGGCAAAGCATTTTTGAGACAAAGGGAACCTCTTGCTGCTGTCCCAGTTCTGCTAGGAATGTGCAACATCATTCGATATCAAGAAGCCTTGAGTGCAAGTTTGAGCTATCAGCCTAAAGACTTTCTGGCAACAGGGGTTTCTTTCTTTGTACCTGAGAGCACTTGGGTGTCTGATATCTGCAACCAGCTTCTGTGGCAGTACTCCTCTTTATGATGTAAAAATATACCACTTCCTTCTTCAAGGAGGCTTCTCTCCCTATGGACCACAGACAGGAGCTGATGATGCTCACAGCATGGCTTGTTATCACACTGGCCTGTCACCCCAAGTGCTCAGGGAACACTTTTCCCCCCAATAATATTATTTGCAGTAACTGGGACTGCCAGGTATCAGGTCAGAGAGAATGTCATCACAATGGTGAATTTGTGGGATTTCTCCAGGCTGTGCATCACCTTGGTTAAAAGAAGGTCAACTTTTTGTCAAAGGGCACCAGACATCTGACTAACAACATCAAGGTGACATGTGGTGACCAGAGTTAAAGTCCAGGCAGGAGATCATAGTGATGAACTCTCCATCTTGTGGAAAAAATCTTGTTGGGCTTACCTTTCACCATAGGATGACCAGTTGTCACAACAGCTCACTGTTTCTCAGGCAAAAGTATTTAAGAAATTCTTGTGTCCTTACTGTAGACGGGTATAGAAGCAGGAGTACTTCTCTTGCATGAAACTTCAAAATGTATCACTTTGTGATGTAGAGCCACCTCATTACTCACTTTATGAACCTTGCAAAATTTTGGATTTTGAGTGTATTCATCATACCTCTAAGTCTGTTCTTGCACAGGCAGGGGGGTCAGTTTAAAACCAGAGCTTTCAATTTTCAAGGTTTAAAATGCAGAGTCAAAAGCAGTGCTGAAGCATGTGGGATGCCTGTGTGACAGCTTTCACAAAGTCATACATCAAATTACAGGCACACGTGAGTGCCTTTGGAATCATGGCTTTTGAAAAAGTCATTTTCCCCCAGCTACACATTAAAATTCTGTGAATAGATCACCATAGATAAAAATAGATAAAGAAAACAGGGTGGAGTAGTGTAAAATGGGGAAATGGTAGGAAGCTGAATCAAGGGAGGCTTAGGTTAGGTATTAGGAAAAGGTTTTTCACCCAGAAGGCAGTTGAGCAGTGGAACAGGCTCCCCAGCGAAGTGGTCACAGCACCAAGCCTGCCTGAACTCAAGAAGCATTTGGATGACACTCTCAGGCACATGGTGTGATCCTGAGGGAGCCCTACACAGGGGCAGAAGTTGGACTTGAGGATCCTGATGGGTCCCTTCCAACTCAGCATATTCTATGATTCTATGAAAATTGGAGGAAGTACTGCATAGTATATTCAGAATGATGGTTTATAGTGCAGCAGGGTAGACAAACACTTCTTACTTATCTCTTACTCTCCCATTCACCGTTACATCACTGTGTCATGGTAAGAAGATGTAACAACCTGTTCATCTCTAAAATTTTTTCAAAAGAATACAACAGTACTTCTCAGGAAAAGCGAGTTGGTGAGAACAGAATTTTGCCCACAGCAAATGTTTCTGTTCGGGGAAAAAGATAGGATTTGAGTTTGAGTCAGGCTCCAAAGCTTTATGGGCACAAAAAAAGGCAGTGTTCATTTTTGCCTTCTTCCACCTTCAACCCAAAAAGATGGTGAGGAGCACAGATAATTGTGAATGTCCTGGGGCAGCCTGAGGGACCTCTTTGGCTTCTGCTCAGCAGATACAATAGCCAAAGTAGAGGAACAGCTTATAAACATCACCTCAGTGAAGTCCACAAGAACAGACAATGCCAGAAGGACCTGAGATTCTGGCTGTCGTGACATATGCTTTCTTCCAGCTCCTGTTTTAAATGATGTTACTGAGAACATGGATTTAAAGTGTTTTCCAAAACCAAGGGAGACGAGAAGTAACAAAATGGTACGTACCAAATGGAAAAGAAGTCCTGTGACTAAGCAGTGAAATTATCTCACCATAAAAGCAAAGCTAGCCACCTGAGCCTTGCTAGTCAAATATGAGGTATCCCCAGCTGGCCTTGATAAGATGTATCTGGGCCACCAGGGGTAACTGGACAGAACACTATTTAGGCAGCACCAGTTTCACAAAAATTGTTCCTTAACCTCAAGGTTGTGGAAAGCAGATAGGTGAAGGTGGAGATCTGTTTCTTCTAGTGTACAAAATGTGTCTGCATAAAGCTTTCAGCCTCTGCTTGTTCTCTTTTCATGAGACTTTGGGAGATTTGGAGCCGCCGGTTTGCATATGCTCTTCTGATGCTGTGAATCCTAGTGTGGATCCATTCCTGATATAAATACCATTAGTACAGAATTGATCTTTATTCTTACATCAGATACTGCAAGGTCATTGTCTATGAAAGGGCCCATTTTCTTGCATATCCTATAGAAACAGCCAGACTGTCACAGTGATGCAGACAGATGTAGGAGCATTAATTTGTACTTCCTGAGGATGTAGCCCACCCATCAATAGAAATGTCAGTGATTTTTATCAATCCAGTATATGACAGAAACAAACAATTGTTTCAGAGAACAAATGACTATGGGCTAAAGTAGTTGAATACCTGGTCTGTTACTGCACTGTATAGACTTTTCCTCATAATTTATTTGCGTTGAGTCTTCAACAACAACAAATGGTCTTCAGACTTTACCTAATAGTATTTGGTAGACTCTGTATCAGTGAAGGGATACTAAATTGAGGAATCGTAACAATTTCTCTCCCACACACTCTCTTGACTCTTCTCTACCATTTGCTAGTCCATCACTATTCTTCGTGTCTCAGTCTTTTCTGTTGCTGCAGATGATCCCAGAATAAAATATAAGAAGAGTCAAAGACAATGTTTTCCTTCATGTGATCCCTATTCTTCTGAATGCAATTTTTCTCTCCCAGTGGGTGCTTCTGTAGCACCAAATTTATGCTGGTGAAATGTGCATACACATAACATGCTGACATCATTCATGGTGGTGGGACCCAGAGACCTGAGTGGGATATGGGGCCTTTCATATCTAGGTCACTGGTGAGCAAATAAGTAGGTCAGTAAGGAGTGGAAGTAGGTTATCCAATTGTTATGTGGGGTGTGGGGTGCAGATCTACTTCTCGGGTACGTTTCCAGAGCACAATAAAATAGCATTCCAACTGACACTGACATTGACTGGTGTCCCCGCTGGCCATCTCTGCCGAGATGCCATGAAATAAATGGACAAGGAAACAAAACTACACTGTCACATGGGAGAGGGCACACCCAGGTCTCAGTGCAGGCATATTGGGAAAGCAGCACGTAGCCTGACTGGTGAAGCTTTTGCTTTTCCATCCATTCTGTGGCTGATTAATGGACAGAAAAAGGTCTTCACTTTCCAGGGCTTTATGCTGACACATTTCATCAGCACTATCACTTGAGAATACCTATAAGACAACTAGTTTTATCCTATTATGTCAGAACAAATTGCAGCCTGCAGGCCTGATTCTCTGCTCTATTATGCCAGCTTTGCACTGGTGTAATTTTGCTGAGCACTGCTGAGCTGCATCAAACTAACACCAGCATGATGGCATGAGGATGCAGAGTCTTCCTCTTCCAGAGGGTGCGGGACAAAGCTCCAAGGCCTTGCTGCATTAATACAGGTGCTCCTAAGTACAGACAATGAAAAGTAAATGGTATTTGTGCAGCAGTTGTGCTATAGCAGGTTGTGGTTTGGCTTTGTCAGCTTTCTGTGGCATCACTCTGGGAGGTGAAGGTTACAAGAGGAACGGATGAAAGCTGTACTGGGCTGGTGGCACTTTAAAGCAATGTACCCCCCTCAACTTGAGGTCCTTTTGCCTCTCAACCAGATAAAAGCATTTCAAAAATTGTTTGGAAGATATGTCTGCAGTATCCACTCCGTAGTTTTCTTGTAAAGGAAGAGCTGCTCAAAGTGAGGGCAAGAGAAATGTGTCAAGAGAATGAATACAAGAGAATGTAAAGTAGATGCCACGTGGTGCTTAGTAATAGCAAAGACTCTTGTCAAAGACTCAATTGTTTTTTTATTAGGGTCCTCACAAGTACCTGAGGATGAGGACTTGCTAAACTAGTCCAGAATTTTTCCTGGTTTCCTGAGTTCCTCGAGAATGGACACATGCAGCCACTGAGCTTGAAAAGGGAGGAGAAAATGTACAGACTATTTCCCACCTGCCAGTTTTATGTAACTTTTTTTGTTCATCTTCCAATGTGCTATCTCCCCATCCAGGCTGATTTCAATATAAAATCAAACTGAAATAGGGGAGAAAGGATTGAAGCCATACAGTAATCCAAAAAAATCAATTAATTATGTATGTTCCCTTTGCCTCTCTCTAGGAATGAAGTCTGTGTTTATATTCCACCTATTAACTGAATAATTTTTGAGTACAAATACATGTGAGCTCTAAGCCTTTCAACACCTGCAATGACCCCGAGCTGGCTCATCATGTCTCCTGTGGTAATTTCACAACAGGAGTAACTGAACAGCATATGCAGAAGGGAGGAATAGCAAATCCCATGTTAAGAAAAGACAAAATATGAATGACTACAGTAATCTCAGCTGTTTAAAAAAATACTCATAAAAGAAACTTGTGTGCTTTAAGGTATTTTTGATAGGAATTCCCTTATTACCTATCCCTGTGATATCTGATTACTCCATTCAGGAGTCTTTCTGTTGCTCTTTCAGCTTTATTTTAACCCTACCTTAGGGCTGCAGAGCTCTTACAGACAGCAGAAGCACTATTATTACCTTCAGTTTCCTGGGTGCAGCATAACATGTGATCCAAGAACATCCTTCCTCTCCACTTCCCACCTCTGTAGGTAACAGCACTCTGCAGAATTCACTTCAGATACTATCCAGTGCTTGCAAACCCCTGCTTTTCCCTCTGCTGGGAGCTCAAGACCCCTTGTATGTGTAACTTAGTGTGATTCCTTTCAATTCTATGAATTGTCTGTTGGTTTTGTTGTTCACAGTTCTTGCATGGCAGGAAAAAATAAAACCACGACCACCACCACCCCAAAAAAATTAAAAACCATTGGAATGTAAGATAAGAAAGTAACTGAGCATGGATGCTTGGAAGTGGCTTGATTTTTATCAGGGAAATGAGCATTCTCAGAAACTGTGCTTCAGCAGCAGCATGTGTCAGTCCCTTTAAAGCTTTTCCTTAGGAATAGATACTATATTATATAATATAAAATAAATGTATTTGAAATAGATTTGAGGACAAACAGTTTCTACTTAGTCAGATAGAAAATTTCAGAGCACTTAAACAATTTATGTTCCCAAACACACTCTAGGGGACGTAAGCAACATGAATCTCATCACCTTTTAACTCCTCATCTGCCGTGTGCTCACTGACTCATGAGCTACAGCTGTACAAGTAAATGAATACCCAGGACCACTCTGTGGACTGAAGCCAACTGTCTCCCTATTATTAAACTCTCCTGCCCTCCCAAACAGGATGGCTGCACCCAAATTGCCCATGGGAGGTGGTACTTGGCCTACACCAACTGTGCTTAGAGATAGTTTGGGAAGCAAAACTATGCTGGTCACGGCTCAAACAATTTAACAAAGTCAAGCTCAAGTCCAAGCAGCCAATTGCCATTGAGTGTTCCCTCCTACTATTTAATTTAACTACATAGATGCATTCACAGACAGTTTTTGCAACCAGACAAAACACAGGTCCTGAGTTCTACTTTTTATGTTCTGAGACTCCAGGTACAATGTAGATTTTTAGGACATCATTGCTGCACGCTGCAGATCTTGATGTCTACTCTGAGCCAGGGAAGTGGACCTTAGAAAAAGACAGCCAAATTATGATACCACATACCCTAATATGATGTGTATGTATATGACATTAGCTGTGTTAGACTATTCTCATACTTAAGCAGCTCAATTCACCATCACTACTGTATAAAAAAGAGCGTTGCATTGACACATTTGTAGAAGAAGTCTAGGTGTGACTGTGAGTCAGAATTCACTTATGCCTGCGTTTCTGTCAAGCCCTTTCCCAATGCTCCTGCTCCAGGCAGGACTTGCTATGATTAGTCATCCAACTCAAACTAATTATCATGGCAAGAGAAGTTTTCTGAGTGCTTGCAGAGAGAGCAATAACTTTGCATGGGCTGCTTGCTGTCATGACATTTCAGGAGAGACAACAAAATATATGGATAAGGGGAACAAGGGACACTCTGTAAGGAAACAAAACTAGGGAAATATTTTGATAGCAGAGGGTGTTGAGCGATATAGTCAAAGGGTCATTATCTGTGTACACTACTGTTTATTTTCCAGTTAATTTTGGATATTGGGTATTGGATTTGTGAAGAAGGCTTCCTAGGGGCTGGGCTTTGTTTATAGCCCATTAGGCTGTTTCAGAATGACCATAAGGAGTGCATTAAATGAGTACCTTCAGCAAAGCTCTGAAAGGCAGAATTGCATCCTCACATGTACACATTTCACACACTTACACCCTGCCCTTTTGCGTCAAAAGCCTTTGTGCATGAGATTTCCTTGTACTGAAGAAACAGTGTTAAAGCACACTCAGAACCAAGGGAAGGGCAGCAATATTGCAAGTCAGCACAGGGGAACCTCAGTAGGCAAGGGAGACTTGAACTTCCAGTAGTCATTTCAAGTCAGAATTACGAAATTAAAAAGAAAAAGACTGTGGACACTCCTTATGCAGTTTTACAAGGTGGGATAATGAGTGAGGTATCCAGTACACACATGAACATGCCTATGCATTTCTCTACCACCATGCAATAACTCATTGCAAATTCACAGATCTATTTTTTAAAAATTTGTTGGTACTCTCATAGGTTTTATGAATAATAAGTATTGACCCAGCATACTGATTTTACTGAACCAGCATGTGCATTACCTGGACAACAGGAAAAATCCTTGCTAAGCGAAGAAAATTGGTTTCCATTACATCCATTTTTTCTACATCCTTCTAGTGAGCTATAGAGTATATTACCAGGGCAAAGAAAGGAACTGATTCAAACATCCCAAGACCAATAATGCCAGATATCAGTTTTTCTTTACATCATTTCTGAGTTAGCTTCATCTTTGTCCATTTTCATATCAGCATGATCTTTTATACCAGTTATGGGCATAAATTATACATTTAGGAAGGACCTTTCCTGTTACTGATGTGACAATAGACTTTCTCAGAAAACTGATGCGTGATTACAAATTGCTCACAAGCCTTGGAGGCCTTGTAGATAGTTTGGAGCTTAGATAACAATTTGCAACACCATCTTCTTGAGGCTTGGAAAAATCCCAGTCACTTAGTTTCAGTAACTGTGCTTGTAAAGGAAGGCTGATTGTGTTCCTCTGGTACCTTCAAGAGTGTTGTGACAACTCAGTGTTTGCAAAAGGATCTGATAATGAAATATGCTCCAGGCTGCTTGTGTCCTGTGTATATAGCATTAGGTTATCTTAGCACAGCATTAAAAGGCTGCTTATCTCCAGGGACTGTTCCCCCTAGATGTAATGCACACCTGTAAAATGAATGCCCAGAAAGCACAATTAGACTCCATGTTTTTTATGACTGCCTCAAAAGCACTTGGTCCTCCACCAGTGAAAGAAATCAAAGGCTTTCAGTTGGCAGAAGTATATAAAGTTGCTGTATATTTGTTTGCTACTCCAGAAGTATTGAGGGGCTGTGGCTGGGTTCTTCTGGAGACAAAACTCATCAGCCATTGTTCTGTTCTCAGTCCAGAGGCTGTACCCTGGAGGAGGCTGGTGCTAACACATTTGACATTTAAGGCATTGCTTCAAGCTGGCCTCATCAATCCAAATTTCACTTGTGTGTGGAAAATGTATTCAAACCAGGTAGCTCCTCCTGAAACCATTCAGAGTCATGAGAAGGGAAGTTCTTGATAAAGAACCAACAATCAACATATCTTCATTTATGTATATATATATATCCTAGTATTTATATATATGTAATTATTAAGAATCCTTTTGAGAAATGAACAGAAGGAAAGCCTAACTTTTATAATTAAGTAACATACACTTATGTGACAGATACTTTATTTTCACTACGTGAGTCTGAGACAGTACTGGGGGGGGGATGGATTAAAAAAAAACAGGGGTCCTAAACTGCTCATGGGTTTTGAACTCAAGCGAATGTATAGTATTTAAGGCTGGTGCTTTTTAAGAGCTTCCAAAGGGCATAAAAGATGGAAAATGAAATACGCAGTCAAATCTTGACAGGTTTATTCCACAGTTACTAAGTGCAGTGATGAGGCTGTGGTCCATAGCAAGGAGGATTTTCTTGGAATTTTGCTAAGGGATGAAACTGATGGAGCTGGAGAAGAGAAATTGTCTGTCCTAGTGGATTATTATCTGATACCCTCTGCTGTACCCTCCCTTATAAACGTGTATTTTTCTCCATCATTCCCACTTCCCAAAACAATACAAGCAGCTCCCTTTTTTGTTTGCCATATCACTGTATCACTAACAGGCCAGTTTGTCACCATCTCCAGCTCCTTCACAGGTCTTCTACCTTTACTTCTCTCAGCAGCTGAGCAGAAAGCAGTGTGTTTTGTGACTTTTTCAGGAACCCTGTAGAGATGGCTGTTTAGGCAGCCACCTACATTAGTACTAACTGGACAACTGTTTCTCCTAAATCCCTTCAGAGCAAACAAACCAAAAGGTGATGACTGCTTTTCAATCAGTAACAGCATTAATGTGGCCACTTCTCTGCCTCCTTAACAGTTTTACACTAAATGTGGACAGCTCTGAGATCTCTTTCACTACATGTGTTTGAAAATTATTCAAAATGTATTGCAGGTAGCAGGTCTGATGATGAGGAAATCTGTAGACAGCAGTTCCCGTAAGTCTTGTTTCCTTAGGAACCAGGCTGAAAGCAAATAAGAAATGTTTAAAAAAAATCTTGCTCGTGCTTTGTGGTTAACAGCCCTGTTTTTTATGCTGTTGTTGCTCTGGTTTCACAACATAATAGTACCAAGAGATAAGAGGTAGGTCTGTTGTCACATCAGCTTCCATGTAGTTCAAGAGATGCTGTGCTCCAATTAATACTGACTTTAAACCCCTCAATCTCGAATTAACATGGTCAACTGACTTGTGCTTAAGAGAAAGAGGATGAATGTGTGCTGGTGAGCCCTGGCCCCTGAGAGCCACCAGCCCTCCTGAGTCCAGTCCTCCTAAATCCAGAATTTTTTTATTCGTCATCTCTTACTGCAGTTTGTTCTTCCTCCCCGCTCCCAAAAAGGAGCAAAAAGGAGGTCAAGTTTTCCTCTCATTTACACAGCCAGACTAATAAGTAAAACCCATCCTATGTAGGCTTGTCCTTGCTTTTCCTTCCACCTCAAAAAGCAGTGTGTGCTTGGTTTCAGCCCTCCCTCTCTCTGGCCAAACGTTGTACTTAGAAGCATCCCTCTGGGTGTGCTTGGTGTGCTTGAAGCCCTGGGTGGAGCAGAGTGGCAGTGACCTGCCTTCTCACCAGCAAGCCCTCAAAGTGGACTGAAATGCTCTCTCAGCCTTGGGGGTAGCTCTGCTGGAATGTCAAAGATGTAGTAGAGGTGCTCATTTCTACCCTGTCAGAAGGAGAAGCAAGCTGTGCCCTCATGGCAGTGTTGATCTTTCCAGAAAGGTGGGAAAAACTAACTTCTCCTAAAGGAAATTCTTTCAAATTCTTCTCTCTGAGGAGACATGTGCTTGCTGTCTTTGAATATGTGGGAAGGAAAACAACAGAAAAAATATTTATTTAGAATACATTACTTGCTAAAGAAGAAATAAATATGAACTGAATGCCTGTAACCTGGTTATTCAAAGATTTTTAACTGATAGAGGAATGAGGTGATGAATGACTAGAACATTAAAGGATGCAAAAACCTGGTAAATTAAGCTCAGTGAACATAAGATAAAAAGCAGTCATCTGCCAGAGATCTGTGGCTGACATCCTAGCAGTACCTTCCCACCTAAACTATTGGGACTAAACTACTGCTCTTGTACTGATTCCTCCTCCTGACCCAAGACACTGAAGTTGCAATTATCTGGCAAGCGTGGGCTCTGAATCATCCCATGTAAAACTACCCCCTTCATCTGGAGAGTGATGTGCAAAAAGGATCACAGTGTCACCTAATGCAAGTGGTCAGTGCCATGAAGTGTCATCTCTGCCATATTCATAGGTCTTTCATTTGTGTTCTGAAGTGTGACCCATTACTTACTGTGCTCAAATTACAGCATTGGCTGCATCTTCCAACTTATCACTAGTTTCCTACCAAAAACTCGTCTTTGAAACTCCTGTCAGTCTTTGTCTTCCACCAGCTGCTTCATCCAGGAAGTCCTTGTGCTGGCAACAACTCCATCAAACTTTTCACCAGAATTATACACCCCCCTTCCACTCATCCTTCCTCTGAAAATCGAAAATAGGCACTTAGCTTTCATGGTGATGAAAACCCCTATAAAACCCTAAGAAGGAATGGAAACTACTAAACCAGCCAGTCCATTTTCTGCCAGCCCTCAAAAAGCCTAAAATGACATCTACAGTGTGAACCTAAAATGGAGGAACGGGAAAATTTGGTCTCTGCTTTAATTCTGGGTTATGTGGAGTAAATCAGTAAGTCACATTTGTGGGTTGTCACACACACACTAGACCCTTGTTGTGGTGCTCCATGATTGTCTGCTTGTCCTGCAAAACAACAGCATAGGCTAGCACCACCCTTTTAAAGGTTCTGCTCCTCATCAGGATTTCATTATGAACAATCTGCCTGCTGCAGAAACTTGTGGTCTGGGATTCAGTGGTACAGGCTTATTATAAAAAGGGATACCAGCCTGCCTCTCTGGCATGTCATGCTGACTCTTTGCTCAGGCACTCTTCTGGAGCAGCTGCTGGCAAACAGAAGAAATAAGTCACTACTGGGCAGCTCCAAATGCTACAGTGTGTAGGAAAGAGCAATAACATCATTTTCCTGTTCCAGGAAGAAATTCAGTCATGTGTACCAGGTTAAGCTAGGACACATGGCATATCTAAAAGTGCATTAATATGCAGTCTTATGTCTGTATCTGGCCAGGGTGGTTTTTTTTTTTATTATTATTTTTATTAATTTTTACTTTTATAAATGATTGTTAGCTTTCAAGATGAACATAGGCTTCTACTTCACGTGTACAAATGGTCAGAGTTTGCATCACACTTTTCCTACTTTGCATTTCACATGCTAATAAGGTTCAGAAGTGAATTCTGTGAAGCTTAATAATGACACCTGAATGAAGAGAGCACAGTCCCTCTTAGGAACTGTCTTGCAGGGTGGCATGTGCTAAAACAACATGGCAAGTGGAAAGTTTGTAAACACCCTGCCCTGGAAGATAAGATGTTCTGTGAGTGCAGTATCTTATGTACCAGTGATGGTATCAGTGCCAGCAGAAATGTTGGTATCATTTTGGTTAGGAGAGGGAGGTTGTGTCAGCAGCCCTGGTGGTTCTGCCACTTTTGACTTGAAAACTGATAATGTTGAAATGTGATAAAAGCTTGGGAAAGGCTTTGATAGGGAATCCCACCAGTCACCTCCCCATCAATGTTTTGAGAATGTAAGTATGTGCTAAAACCCAAAGTTTTGGATATCTTGAAGTAAAATTTGTATCTTGAAGTGAAAATAGCTCTGGGCCTGCCTTTGCCTCACGCACAGGAGCTGTTAAGAAGAGATTTGGCTAACTGTGAAATTGGGTACATCTTTGTATTTTCCAGAGGCTGCAATGCCCTTACTGTCCTCCTCTGCTGGTACCTAACAGGGCAAAGAGCCTTCACCAGAGGATGCACTCAATGTAGCAGTCATTCCTGAAAATTAAAATGATCCTTCTTGGACTTAAGATGAATCTGATTTAATTCAATATAAAACCACATTGGCTTTACGAGGTTCAGGTAAGGGCTTCTGAGGGTGATTTGACATGCCAGAAAAATGCTATCATCTCAGACTGCCCTCAGTATGCTGGTCTTTGGAAAACTTCGTCCAGGGCATTTTCTGTGCAGACAACAGCAGTTTGAGAAGAGGAGAATCTGAGAGGCTTGCCAGCCTCTCCCACCCGTAGGAGGACACACTGGGGTACCTCCCTGCACATGCTCCATGCACGCTTTGCTATTGCCGCTCCCTGACACATCCAATGGCTAAATGACAGAGAAAACATTTTTGTTCTTGTCTTGTTTGCAAGGAGCACTGCAGTACAAGAGTGGCAGTAAGATAAACCATTCATGCAGTAGGATAAGTACAGGAGAGGAGGGGTCATGTTTGTAGCAACCACGAGAGATGGTTAGATGAAGTTCAGCAGAAATTAGCCTGTTTATTGATTATTTTAAAAAACACAATGTCATTGCTTTCATTTTCAGTGTCAATGCAAAGAAGTGGCTTTGTCTTGTGGTGATATAGTCCTGAATATTTAATCACATGGAAAATAGTCACTGAGAATAAAGCCAGAGCCGTGAAACTTCCTTGGAGTTCACGTGGGGATGTGAATGAATTTTAGGGACCTTCTATCTTTGCTGCTCATTTTCAAGTCCATCAGCTTCCTCTTCCCATTCTAGCTTTTTCTCCTGTCTTTAAAGTGACAAAGCTTTAGCTCCCTATTTTTAGATCTTTTTTTTTTTTTTTTTAAAGATGGATACCTTTAGTTCTATACATGTACCTTGACATCCTGACATCTTGAATTAAACTGTACTTCACTACTGAACAACACATAACTTCTCTGCAGTAAATAATGAAAACTGCTCAGTGAGTGGACCAATCTTTTCTTTTTCTCTCTCAAACTGTCCCAGCTCAACTTGTTGTAGCTTAGAAGATTTGCAGATGCTACTCACTGGGCCTCAACCCCACATCTAAGGCAGCTCTGGTCCCTTTCCAAAACCTGAACTGGAACTCTGGGGTTTGGATGTGCTTTGAATGGTTTTGCCTTCCTGCTGATAAAGCTCTCCCTTAGTAAAGACCCACTGACATCAATGAAACCAGTGCAGGTTTCAGTACAGGTCTCTCAGATGCTGAGCATGGCTCTAATGGAACTGTTATCTAAGTTTTATATCTTTGTCTGTTTTCCTCTGTATAAACTTATCTTAGCCCATATTATTTAATTTTATCTTTCTGGATCTTTTTGTACTTTATTTTTGAAATGGAATTTTTCTTTAAAAGTTTCAGTGTCAAAATATTGACATATGTGCATACTTGTATCTATATAGTATACAGACAGTAATAAATAAGTTTTCATTATTTGTTTTTGATGGGGAAAAATACAAAAGGAAGGAAGTTCTTACATCAACAAATCAGCAAATATTAATTCAGCATTCCATCCACACACATCTTTCTTTTGAAGGCGCTCCTTTGCTTAGCTATTTTTACAGTGCTCTGTCAGCACTGGACTTCTCATGTCTTAATATTTTAAAACCACTTTCAGTCTGAATATGTATCTGGAGCACATAATGCTGAATTACAATTCTGTCGGATTGGTAAAGTTACTTATCCTTTGTAGTGATTTTATTAGCATAGCTATTTTTGTTTATGTGCCAGCATTGTCAATAATTCCAACATAAGTTTTTAAAGTACCTTAGTTAACACAGATTCATGAAGTACAACCAGCAGAGGGGGCACAGAAGCCAAAGCATCGATTTGGTTATGTATCAGAGATAAGCATCTTCCCCTGTGTTTGTGTGTGTGTGCATGCATGTGCATGCAAAGAGTAAAAGAGAACCATTTCTATATTATTTAATTTACCTTTACTAATTTACCCTCAGTGAAAACACGTTCTGTCTTAATTACAGACAAATACTCTTGGAGACTGTGTTTCATTAAATATGTTGAAAGAAAGCATATTTGCTGAGGATATGTAGCATTGGCCACTTGATGAATTAAATCATGTATACAATTTTTCAATGACAGAGCTAGAAATTGTCTGCATGCTTTCATAATGCATTGATGAGAAGAGCAAGTGGGATAGAGGGGTTCCCGAGTACTTATGGGGTCCCAGTCTCATAACTGGAAGAATACCATGAGTTTATGAGTTGAAATTTAGGAAATGGCCAGCTCCAGAGACTACACCCCTTGTCCTGGGAATGTAGAGCTCCCACAAGTCCCCCTGGGAACAGGCAGAGGTAGACCAAATAATGACCAGAATGGAGAACAGAAGTAAAGCAGATTCCCAGAAGCCAGACATGTAGGAAGGTCAGGAGGGGACAGATAAAGGATTTCACTACTTAAAAAGGAGAGAGGGACACTTAGAGGACAAGCAGGAACACCAACCAACAAGAGAAAATCCATGCAAGCACTGAGTCGATGAGACACACTGCTCCGCAGCAAACCAAAGGGAGGAGGATTCAAGTGGCTAAGACTGAAAAAACATCTAACACAGTTGTTCCTTGACAGGGTAAAGCAAGTGACACAGGGGACAAAGGGGAAATGGAATATTCTTGCAAAAAGTAGCACTTCACTGTGTACCTTGGCAACCTGGTGTGCAGGGGGAACAGCCACAGATGGTGTTTGCTAAAGCCTGCTTAGCCAGGAGACCAGAGATGGATGGGTAGAGGCCCATCGGAAGTCCTCTGGTAATCTCACATGAGAATTAAGCTCTGAGCAGCAAACTTTTGGTTAACAAAAGAAACCAAACTGCCCTAAAAGTCTAGAGTGTTTCTATCCCTATTTTGATTTTGGCCCATCTCTATCTTTTTTTCCTGCCAAAGTCTCATTTACTTCAACAGATGATTTGCTTCAGTGAGTCATAAGGTAAGGACGGGGCTCGAGAATGCATAACTTTGTAATGTATGAGTCTGCGAGGCATATACTATTCTGTGATGTTTTCAGGAATTTTAATGGGGGTCCTAAGAGTAAATTTACAGTATGTGTCATTTGATGTGTGGTACTAGCTTTAAATACTTGCCACAGCAGATGAAAGTTTGTGGTATGAATCTTTCTTGTGTCTTTTTTGATAGGCAGCTTGTTCAGCACATGTTGCAAATGCAAAGATTTTTCCTCTCTGGAGCACACTACAAACTGAATTTACTACTGATATAAGTTTACTATAAGCATAATCTATTACAGTGGAAAAAAGGTGTATGTCTCAGTGGGGCATTAGTGTCTCCATCACCACTTTTGCAGTCCTACCAACAGGACAGATATTAGAATTTTTATGATACTCTGTTTTTAAGTTCCTGGTTCCAGAGGTCATTTGAGTATCAGGCAATTTCAAGTTTCCATCTCTTTTTAAAAATTAGTAGTTAGGTCTCAAGCCTGTGAAAAATAAATTGGAAACACAAGCCTGGAATGATCCTGGAACTTCAAGAGCTAGCTCTTGAAGAACAAATCCTTTTTAAGGGCTTCCACATGACTTTTTGTATGGCTTTTTCATATGTCATTAGCAGTACTACCACAGCTCTCCATTGATCTGTTCTGCTCCATCTCTCTAGCTAACACCATGAACACCAGCCAAAAGCCTGTCCCTAGAGTCCTTATTGAGGGGTGTTGCACATAGGCAAAGTGGTACTCCAATTACAGACGTATAAAGGAGAAAAGTCATCCCCAAGGAGGAGAAGGTGATCTGGAACAATCCCAAATCAAATGTCCTAATTATGTAACAGAGACCCCTTTTCATGAAGGTTGTACCAGAATGTGGTTCTGCTGCATAACCTTTAGCAGATTCTTTCCATCTCATGTTGCAAAGTATACTCTTCTTTCCTGAATGATTACCTAAAACACAATGAAAGAGTCTGATTTTTGACTGATACTTTCCTGGTATTTGTTTCCACATAATGAAAAATTATTATGCTCTGATATTTTTGCAGTGTTCCTCTGCTTCCTTTCATCAGTAGTGATTATTTCAATCATATTCCTAGTTCTCTAGACAGTACATCTTGCTTAAATTCTCTCCGCAAGATCAGAAGGAGAAATCACACCAGTGGGAGATGCAGCTCATTTTAGTCTTAAAACTATTTAGTGCTTTATATTTAAAGAGCTGGAAGGTGATTCTCCCCCTCTACTCAGCACTTGTGAACCTCATCTCAAGCACTCTGTCCAGTTCTGGAACCTGCAACACCAGAAGGACATTGAGCTTTTGGAGCAGGTCCAGAGGAGGGCTACAAAGATGATCAGAGGGCTGGAGCACCTGTGAGGACAGGCTGAGAAAGCTGGAGTTGTTCAGCCTGGAGAAGAGAAGGCTCTGGGGACACTTTAGAGCACACTTCCAGTACCTGAAGGGGCCTGCAAGAAAGCTGGGGAGGGCCTTTTTGCAACATTTAGACATTAGGAAGCAATTCTTTAGTGTGAGGCTGGTGAGACACTGAAACAGGTTGCTCGGGGAAGTTGTGGCTGCCCCCTCCCTGGAAGTGATCAAAGTCAGGTTGGATGGGGCCCTGAGCACCCTGGTCTGGTGGGAGGTGTCCCTGCCCATGCAGGGAGCTTGGAACTAGGTGATCTTTAAACTCCCTTCCAACCAAAACCATTCTATGATTCCGTGACTTCATAAGTCACTGTACGGATCTCTTCCTTGAAATGTCATAAACACAATTGGCTGAGCTAGCTTGTAGGGCAGGACTGCTGTCAATATCCCTTACTGACAGTACACTTAAACGTCCTACTATGCACAGGTAGTTTTTTCTGACAGAAAGCATTTGTTGGCCACAAGAGCTTCTTCTCTCCTGGCAGACTATGATTCTGATTACTCCATCTCTCACTGGATTACAGAAATGAAATTGTAGGCATAAAGCCAAGAGAAAGCTCCAACTAACATAGTATGTAGTCTAAGAAGCTGAGCCTACTGTGAACATATGTCCTCTGCTTCTCGCTTTAGCCTCCCATAGAGATTCCCTTCCACTCCCTTTTCCTACTCAGATGCAATGGATGTCTCTGCAGATAGGTATAGACCTCCATGGGGAGGAGACAAAACTTTAAGGGGTTGCTGTGGTATGGACTATCTGGAACAAAGGACCACCAAAACGTTCACCAAGCTAGTCTTTTGATGAGAAACACATTGTTCCTTTACACTCTTGCATTTCTCCTGTTACATACGCTGGGTGAGTAATCTGGAAGGGGCGACAGGAAGTCAGGTCTCTCAATGAGGGGCTAGAACTCAAAAGTGCAGATAAGTAAGAGTTTTAGTAGGTGTTTTTTTGAACTGGAAATCAATAAACAAAACCAAATCAAACCAAATAATAATTTGGTCAGGAGAAAAAAAATCCCAACAACTGACTGTCCTAAAATAAAGCCTTTCTCCCCAAGCTTGCAACTGCCCTGGGGAGAGAATGACAGGGCTCACAACAAAACAAAGGTTAATTATATAATATAACATGCAAGTGACCTGTGCTTGCACAGTGCAATAATAGTAATAAATACATCAGAAGCACTGAGCGCAGGAGGTAATTGTGGGCAGGGTGCCTGCTCCTCTCTGCTCTGACGCCTCAGCTGCGCGGGGTCAGGCCTGCCCCAGCTTCCCGAAGCAGCTGCCCGGATCGCAGCTCTGGTGCCGGAGCCGTTCCCTTTCCCCTTCGTTTTGCTGCGGAGCCCGTCTCGCAAGGGCTCTTCCAGGTGGTTTCTTTTCCTTTCAAGCCTTGTGCGGGGAAAAACCCAAGAGGTGTGAGGTTCCTCTTGGGTTTCATTTCTCCTGGTGCTGTATTAACTGGGTAGGTAACTTGGCAGTAAGTTTTTAAGTTTGTAAAACGAAGACTTAACCCCAAGGGGCCTTGCTCTGGCAAACGGAGGAGGATTGGGGTGGTAACGCTTAGATCCTGCACACTGTGCCGCGACCCTGCGGGTACAAGTGGACACCCTTAGCCCTTCCCTGGGCGCTGCCGGGGAGGAAATTTCTGCCAACCCGGCAGCCTCATTGCTTGCCGGGCCAGACCTTCAACCCCCCCTGCTCGGCCCCGGCGTGCGGAACCTCCTCGGCGGCCGCTCGGGCAGGGGGAGCCGCGGGGCGGGGTCAGGCTGCTCTCC